>CM060734.1:24509481-25109481 GCA_030704615.1 Takakia lepidozioides
GGGGGCTGCTATTTCATGAGCCATGAGCCATGAGCGGCATGAGCCATGAGCAGAGTCGTAAGTGTGGAAAAAAACATGAGCAGCACTATTTTCCGGAAATGAGTGTCCGCGGGAATAGGGTTTAGGGTGCCACGGTCATAGGGGGAGAAGGACCTCCCGATGAAGGAGGTTCGGCAATGTTATTTAGAATTATATATTGAAAGGCAATGTTCGCGAATGGTAGGGTGGTACTGCTCTGTACATGGGGGCCCATTTCAGCCTACAGCCACTTGCAAAATCCACCCACACTCCCAATCCCAAACGAAATGAGCAATGACGCATTCTCGGAACGATGGACACAGAATAGAATAAAAAGAGGGCACAATGAGGTTTTTATTGATCCACATGAATTGCATTTGAAGCACGTCTACTGTGCTGATTGTGCAATCAAATCTTTAGCCCTGTGCCTACTGAATACAAGTCACGTTGTCAATGGGACTTCGACTGCTCTCAGAACTAGCTCATGAGTCATGGGGCTCCTCCATGTAAAGTCGATTGCAGCCGTTGTACCGCCCCTAGTGATGTTCACCACAATGTCCTGCCCTTCAATCATACCACCATCGAATATGGAAATCTTCACGTTTTCGTCGTCCACACCAATGCGAATGTCCCCATACAATGGAGAAGAGGAGCGCACTCCTTCAGGAGAATAGGTCTCTCCGATGGAGTCCACCCACGTCCAGTGGCAGCAGTTCCACCGCAACAGCATAGCAGTGCGCCTTCTTCTGCATGGGACCGTCGTAGCTGGGAAAATCGGAATCGAGGATGCGCAGGAGCCACGGACTCCTCAGACCAAGATCGTCACCCCGCTCGAAGGCGTAGTGGCCTACGATATACTCAAAAGCCACCAATGTTTCCACACATCGAACCAGTATCTTCTGTGTAATCTGTGTACCAGATAACAATGTCTCCCGATGTGGCCGAATACATTGCATAATCGATGCCTCCAAATGGGCAGTCGTCCCGGTTCCGGAAGCACGGCATCCTTGCAAAGGAGGACCTGAGGACGACTTGGATGCCGATGACAATGACCTTGCGGACAGCTACGAAGCCCTTAGATTTTGGAAATGATGCGAAGCGGAAGAGCAGTCCGGCCTCCAATAATGGAGCATCTGGGTCACCACGTACCACCGACGGAGGTGGATGAACCCATACATCTTTCTCATCAACAAGTTATAGTTTGAGATCTGCCACCGAAGTCCATCCCCCGGATGGAAATTCGGCGCCGCATTTACATCGAAGAGGGGATGGACTTCGTCGTGTCCAGTGGCTATCGGCCCACCTGGCAGTGACCCCATAGTTTGCATGGCAGGGTAGGAAAAACGGCTACATTCATGCAGCAGCCAATCTTCATCGGTCCAGGATCCTGTAGGGGGAAATTTAAATGTGCCCTGGAGTGTTTGTGAGGAATTGCAGCGTTAGCTTGAACTTTTTCCAGCCACCGCGCTGCTCCTCCTCCATCCGGGAGCTGCTGTCATTGAGCGTACTCCGCTACTCTTTTTCAAGGATGCCGTGCCGCCGAAATCCAGCCGACTGCCTTATCATGGCCACGATTATGCTATGTTCAAACCAGAATCAGGAGACATCATTGTCTGGCTCTCTGTTTTCACAGACGCTGCTGGAATCAAGCAAGAGTCTTTGCGCGCAATGGAGTATCTGGAGGGCTATTACCGCTTTGAGCGAGGTGAGGGCGAGGGTCAATGCGGTCCGTGGGTCCTGAAAATTGTTGACCTCGATATACCAAGCTGGAAAGGGATGCCGGAGATCACGCACGGCCTCGCTTTGGCGCTGGAACTGCTGCCAGTGGACCAGGGAGGACGGCACCGGGGAAAACTATATACGTGCAGATCACTCCGCTCTTCCAGTGTATGGAGACATTCGGCTGAGTTGCGAAGACGAATCGCACGGGCACATGAGCCCACAGTGACCGTGTCGATGTTGATGTGGTATCATTGATGGACATGACATTGTCGCGGCTCTAGCAAGGGCAGCAGAACGACCGAATTGCAGTTTACCTCGAGGTGCCGTAGCAGTAATGAGCTTGTTTTGAGGGTATCGGGTATCGAAGTTCCGTCGACTTGGTGAAGCCCATGTAGAAGGAGGAAGGCTTAGTTTTTTGTCTGCAGTTGGTAATGTGAGACATCGTGTCCGATCATAAACCCATCGTACCTCACTTCTGTGTGATTGTGTTTCTTCTGTTGAATAACTGTCGAATGGCCCACTGTTACAATTTGATGTCTCATTTCTACAATTGTGTGTCCGGATGAATATACCAAGCAGTAACCGGTATGAGAGTCATGTGCAAAAAATATACCAGAGTAAGCCATGTCGGACATTGAAAGGCGGGGCACCGCATTTCCGCGTCCGCATCGAAATGCGGGCATCATTTCCGTCCAGGTACACGAAGCAATACCAACACGGGTCTTAAATTGGACAGACAACGAGGTTGGCATTGCAAATGCGGCGACGCATTTCCAGCTTGGCAATGGAAACTTTCTTTTGGACAAGGGAATGACGGGTGCGGTGCCGCATTTCCGTCCAACACTCGGAAAAGTGTGGACATTTCCGACCGCGCGATGGAATGCGTTGCCGCATTTCGTGAGAGGGTCTGCAAATGGACAAATTGCGATGTCCGTTCTGAAATGCGGCGCCGCATTCCATGTCCGTCATCGACTTTTTTTGACAATGGAATGCGGTGCCAATTTTTGCTGATGGGCCGGCAGTTCGAACAACGACCATCCCCAATAGGAAATGCGGCACCGCATTTTCAATTCCGCCATCTCGACCTCCTTGTTCGACCTCTGATAAGCGTGGTTGGGTGGCATCCATGAAATGAGCGGGAGAGGCAAAACTGGCGTGTGGACAAGGAAATTTGGAAATGCGGCACCGCATTCCAATCGGCCGATTACTTTTTACTATGCCAACATTGAAATGGAAAATTTAGTCCCTCCCCTGTTTGGAAATGCGGTGCCGCATTTCAAAAGAGGTTTTAGAGTTGCAAAATTTGGAAATGCGGTGCCCCATTTCTGATTTTGGAGCGTCGTGGTTTGGGCGATTGTGTGGCTGGAATGCACACTGGAGAGGGGTCACGAATGTCGGGGGAATTTCCTTTATATACTCTGGAAGAGAATTTACATTTACAGAGACTTCATTAAAATTCTATTAATCTTGAAAATCATCCGAATTCCTCATCCTGTTCTAGACTGTCCTGCTCCGCTCCACCCCCTCATGCCTTTCTCATCTCCAGCGGACTGCTCGTTGGCAGGCTTTCAAAAATACCATCTTCCCCTTGCGGAACTGTCCATCTCACCTCGTTGGGTCGTCTTCCTCCCTGTCTGCGTCGCTCTCATCCGCTGAATCACATATGTACTTTGTACCCGTCTACCTATCTGAGCTGCTGCCAACCTCTTTCCTTATCCTTCGTCCTCCCTAGCCCTCTCCAAAATCTGCTCTACTTTACTGGGATTCTCACTTCTTCTAATCGCTATATTTGCGAGTTTAGCTGCATAACTAGGAAGGGAGTAGTCCCTCACCGGGCTCGTCATGAAGTCGGCCTCGCAAAGAACGGGACATTCTTCCTGGCAGGAAGTGTAGGCCCTACATGTTTCGACCCGGACCCTGCAATCCTGCACATGACAATCATCAACGAGACTAATGAGAACCACGGTCGGGAAATTCGTTTGACAAAAATGACCCAGAAGGCTTTGCAAACTTACAATGTTTGCACTCACTCGTATTCCGGTTCTCCTCCGCATCAATGTCCACTGTGTCTTCCTCGGACTCCGACGAATCCGAGGAGACTTCCGCTCTGTTGGGAGCCTTAACATTCCGTTGCAGCCCCCAGATGGATCCCCACACGGATGAATCCTCCTCGTAGGCAAAGAGGTGCCGGTCGGAAAACCGCCCAGCCCACATTGAGGCACCTGTTACAATGCCATCCACACATTACCACATGGCGCTTCAGATGTTGCGAACTACATCCTAACGAGAATTTGCAGAACAACATAGATCAAGATTCTACATACCCGTCCCACAGATGAGGTCGAGCACTGTGCCCTCCACGTCTGTGCATGTCTCCATAATTGTCTGAATGAAGGCAGGGCTCCGAGTCCGTGAGTACCGCAGGGGTTCCGTTGAAGTGAGGCTATGAGGGAGAAGTTCCTTGGAACGTTGTTGAACAGAACGTCGTAATCGAGGGGTCGCAGTTCGGGTCAACCTTTCCTCCCTCCTTCCGGAAAGCAAAGGTGGAGTTCTCCTTCACAAAGCAGTATGCATCGAACTGCTTCGTCTGCATACACAGGGGGGAACGATTAGAAACCGAATGCGGCACCGCATTTGAAAACACCCAAGCAAATGAATGGACGAGTGCCAGTGTCGTAATCACCTTCTTCCCTTCCGACCAAAGGCCCAGTGTGTTGATGCACGTCCACTTCTTTTTCAGAATCGGGACGGCGCTCTTGCGGGTCCACTTCGCAATTCCTGTCTGAGTGTTTTTTCCTCTGCTCGCCAGGACAACCACACAGCCTCTGTCGTCCAACACCATGCGGGCAAGCCCGAATCCTTTCTTCCAAAAGTCCTCCGAGTACCTGTTCCAAGATGGCAAAAGCTTGCAGTCCTTCCACAGGCTCTCCGTCCGGAATATCCAAGATGATCATATCGCAAGACCACTCGGTGGCATTTCCGCCCCTCCTACAATCCTTGTCTGCACACACCCTCTCAAAGAACGAGACCATATTCTGAAATCCTGGGGTGTCGGAAGGCTCTTCGGCAGTCGCCTTCTTCAGTGCTCTGCCCTTCAGACCCTCCATGGTCTTCATGTATGCCAACTTGGCTGCCCGTCCATCCAAAGCCGCCAAGAAACTCTCATTTACACACTGGACTACTGTTTCGGGAGCCACTTTCGGCCTCTTCATTTCCACCGGCTCGAAAGGGTGCCCCCCTGGGGGGTTGAAGAGTGCCTTCTTTGCCGAGCCAGTTCTCGTGCCTCTCGTGACAACGGTGGGCACAGGGGAGGCAGCCTGCGTTTGGGGGGGTGGGCTGGTTGCAAAGTCTCCATCGGAGTCCTCTTCCTCACCCTCTTCCTGAACAGGCTGTTTCTGCTTCTTCGTTTTGGCGGGTGTCACAACAACTGCTCCTTGCTGGCGAGTCCTCTTCTTCGACCCCTTCTGTTGGGCCTGCACAGCTGCATCCACCGTCTTTTGTGCCATCTCAGCTGCCTTTCTGGATTCTTCCAGAGCAGCAGCAGATTCCTTTGCCGACTTTGGCCCAGCAGGGACACGTCTTTCCTTTCTCTTCTCTTCTGCCAAGGCGTGCAGATCTTTCTCAGACTCGTCAACAATACCGCCAGACATATCCAGGTACCAGGGGCATCCAACGAGATGCGCGGGATGCCATTGTTTCTGCATCTCGGGTGTGTAGACACAGCTTGGGCCCGCCACGGTCCAAGCCATGAAGAACGGGGGCTCTTGAGCCAGGGCCCCTGTCTGAAGGAGCACGTATTTCATATACCTGCAAGGCAGTCAGCATGCGTGAGCATAAGATTGGACGAACCTACTCGCAGAGTGCCACCGAAAACATAAAATGCGAATGCGGTGCCGCATTTCCGAGACAAACCTCGTAACCAGGCTTCGCATACAAGGGCAGCTGTGCTTCACCTGTAAACAATTCACATTGCAGCTTTCCCCGCTCCCTCCTGATGTGTAAACTCCACGCTCCTTCTTGCTGTCTGTAGCTCTTTGGCGAAAATGGTTGTCCTTGTACGCACATCTGAAACGTGTCACGTAGTCTTCCAATGTCTGTGTTCCATCCCATTTGACGTACAAGCCGAACGAATTTGTGTGCATTACGACTTGCTCCTTCGCATTCGACATTACCTGCGATTCCCAAATGCATTGTCACGTAGCAGTTCAGGGAATTCATTCAGAAAAGCAAATCTGGGGAAGTACCTTGAATTACCTGGAACCACCAAGTCATGCGGTTGAGCCACACATCCACTGCAGGGTCGGAAACTTCCAGTGGAAAAGACCACATTGTCCTTATGCTCTCGGATGCATTCCAGATCGACAGCCACCGTGTCTGCCATTTCCGATCCAATGTCAGGAGCTGGAAGAGAGTGGCTATTGCTAGGAAGGAACTTCAGTGCATTGAAACCTCACCTTCTCTTTCGCCTCAACACATGCCGTTGAGAGGTGATGCAGTTTCTCCAATTGCATGGTCGGCTGCATGGCCGAGAATAGTGTTTTGCAATCTCGGGATGAAGTCCTTTCCAAGTGCCGGATCTGCAATTGCCACCAGCTTCACAAGCTTTGACTTGTATTTGGTTCTGGACTGACACCGGCTTCCTTCAAGTGCTCAGTCAATGACTGCAACGTTTTCACCTGCCCCTCACTTTCCATGAAGAAGCGTTTGGCATGGGCCAAATCCAGCTTGATGTTTGACTGCCAACAAAAACATGCAGAAGCGTTACATTCGATTCATGTGGAAAGATTACTGGAAATTGGGGAAGGATGAGCAGAGGGAAATTGGAGGACGACTTACTTCGTATATCACCTCCACCATTCCATCCATAGTGAGACGATACCATGTCCGGTCTGTTTTTGCAACGGCTTTCTGAATGAGCTCGGGCTCCAGCATTTCCGCAAACATCTGCGGATCAGTGAGACCAGTTTTCCTCACCCTGTACAGCATATGTGCCATGTGGGTATGCACGTACGCATTTCTCAGTGACCCTGCAAGGCACACTCTCCAGTTCAGTACACGGAAGCACGGAAACAAACCAGATTGGAAACCGAAATGCGGCACCGCATTTCGAACGTGCTAGGGAGGGTATGAGTATCTTACGAGTTGAGGTCCGCCATGGCATTCTTGAGCAGGGAGAGTCTGCCGCCTTCACCTTGAGGATGACACACTCCACCATGTAATGCCAGCCAATGTGCTTGGCATGGTTCTGCTTGATGTACTCCCACCAGGCGAGAAGTCGGTGATTCCCGTCCCACACAAAGAACATTTTACCCGACATATGGCCGAAGTCTGGATCACCCTTCAGCGTAGCCTCGAATTCGTGGTTGCGAGTGTGCCAGTGGGTATCCCACGTTGACAATTCATCGGCAGTGGGTCCATGAGTTTCGCCGTCCTCATTCTCAATGGAAACGTAAAACGCTGCCGATCCCAGACGGTACCCTTCTCGAAATGCGAACTTGAGCTTATCCACATCTCCGGGAAGGGCCTGCCTGACGATGGGAAGGGAGACCATGCGACAGAGTGGGATTCGAAGAGTCCGCTGGAATACCCTGCTGCCAGAACTCTGCCAATGCTACTGTGTGTCTCCTCCAACATTTTATCCGCTGCACTTTTGAAATCCTCCGGAGACATGTCTGTAGGTGCCGGTAGTGGCTGAGCAGCTGGAGCATCCTCAACTGGAGCTGCACTCTGGGGCCTGTCTGCGGGCAATTCTGCCATTGCAGAGGCCTCCTCGGGCCTGCTTGCTCATCGGTGGTGAGGTCTTGCTGCGAACGTTGAGCGGCAGCACCCTCCTCCGGTACCAAATCGACAGAAAACGGTCGATCCCATTGCCTTCGCTGCAGCAGAGTCGGCCCCAACATCTGCAGGCGGGAAATCCTCCAGGAACTGAGCTTCAGCTCGTGGAAGCGGTTTTGCGGGAGATTGTTCGGCCGTCGCCCTGATTGCCTTCTGCTTCCTCATCCTTGCAGGTGAAGGTGTCTGCTGCAATTGAATCTGTCTTTTACCAGGCTGCTTCATTCGCGTTGGGGGGGTGAAGCGGCCTGAGCCGGTTCAGAAACCAGTAGAGGGACGGGCTGCTTCTTCTTCGACTTTGCTGGAGAAGGGCCCGACCCCTGCTGGCGATTCTCCATGACCGAAGAACGCGAGTCGATCTCTGGGGCTTTGAACTTGCCCTTCGAAGCCGCGTCTTTGAAACGCACAGGGCTAGGCCCGGCAGGAATACCCGCGCTCGGGATCGGGTGGGTGTACGTGCTGCAGCTAGCTCCTCGGACTCTTCCTGCGGCTCTTCGGATTCCTGCGATCCCTCCAGCACGTCCACCTTTCCTGTTAGGCATGCAAACATGTTCTGCATTCAAGTCTCCTAGCATTCAGTCTAAGAATTACAGAAGCAAAATGGGGGGTTCGGTGCTCGATCAGCTGCGCGCAGCCCGATCGCATGGAGCTCTCACTGGTGGCTGGGTTGCCTGAGTGGCCTGCTGCTCGGAGATGGCAATCTCCTCCTGTAGACGCATCTGCTTCCTCCCCTTCGGCATTGGCCTACGTCCGAAGTATAATTTTCGGAGCTTGCGACGAGGTCTCCTGTATGGTGCAGGAACTCCCCCCCTCTCAGGTTCGAGCATAAGAAGAACAGAGACAGGGAAAAGGGGCAAAGAGTGCAGATGGAAAGGGCGCGAGAGGGGTGACTGAGGAGACACGACAAAAGTAGATGAAACGGCGGTGATGCACCACTTGGGTTCGAAAGGGTTGGACGAAAGTGTCTCCTCGTGGACTTTGCGTCATTACGAAATTCGAATCGTTCAGGGTACGCCTGCCGTCCGAAAAACAAACATCATTATCCAACGGTCAGGCCGTGCCGCCTCATGCCACTTCAGTCAGATAGAGTGCAGACATGTGCCGCAATTCCGTTGCTCCACGTGTTCACATTTCAAGGCATTTCCGTCCCAGCGTCTGATGAGTTGGAGTGAAAATGCGAATGCGGCACCGCATTTCCGTTAAGTACCATCACGAAGCTACACATCCGTACTTGTTGGAAGAAAATGCGGCACCGCATTTCCGTTCCACCTTCACATACCTTAGTTGTTGAACGAAATACGGTGCCGCATTTCCGTCCCACAGCTCCATGTATGAGATACAAAAGGGAAATGCGGCGCCGCATTTCCGTTCAGGAATGTCGAAAGGTGCGATTCGGACGGAAATGCGGCACAACATTTCAGTTCCCGTGGTTCATGATTTTCAATCTGAATCGAAATACGGTACCGCATTTCCGTTCCCCCTTCACATACCTTAGTTGATGAACGAAAATGCCGTTCCACATTTCCGTTCGGGAAAGTATAGAGGTCTCACCTGAACAGAAATGCGGTGCCGCATTTCCTGTCTGGAAAGTTTGAAGGTCTCACATGGATGGAAATGCGGCACCACATTTCCGTCCCACCGCTCCAGGCCTCGTATACAAAACGGAAATGCGGCGCCACATTTCCGTTCGAGAATGTCGGAAGGTGCGACTCGGACGGAAATGCGGAGCCGCATTTCTGTTCCCGTTGTTCACGATTTTCAGTCAGAACGGAAATGCGGTACCGCATTTCCGTTCTGTAGAGTATTAAGGTCTGACCCTGGCGGAAATGCGGTGCCACATTTTCGTTCCACAGCTCCATGCCTCACATACAAAACGGTAATGCGGCGCCGCATTTCCGTTTTGGAATGTTGGAAGGTGCGACTCCGACGGAAATGCGGTATCGCATTTCAGTTCCGATTTTCACGATTTTTCATCAGAACGGAAATGCGGTGCCGCATTTGCGTTCTGGAATGTTGGGAGGTGCGACTCGGATGGAAATGCGCTGCCGCATTTCAGTTCCGATGGTTCACGATTTTCAGTCAGAACGGAAATGCGGCACCGCATTTCCGTTCTGGATAGTATGAATGTCTCAACCGGTCGGAATTGCGCTGTCTCAAGCGGTCGGAATTGCACTCGGCTCCATGCATCAGATACAAAATGGAAATGTGGCGCCGCATTTCCGTTCTGGAATGTCGGAAAGTGCGACTCGGACGGAAATGCGGTGCCGCATTTCTGTTCCCGTTGTTCATAATTCTCAATCAGAACGGAAATGCGGTACCGCATTTCCGTTCCACCTTCACATACCGTGCTTGCTGGATGGAAATGCGTTACCGCATTTCCGTTCTGGAGAGTGTTAAGGTCTCACCCGGGCGGATATGCGGTGCCGCATTTCCGTTCTGGAATGTCGGAAAGTGCGACTCAAACGGAAATGCGGTGCCGCATTTCTGTTCCCTTTGTTCATGATTCTCAATCAGAACGGAAATGCGGTACCGCATTTCCGTTCCACCTTCACATACCGTGCTTGCTGGATTGAAATGCGTTACCGCATTTCCGTTCTGGAGAGTATAAAGGTTTCCCCCGGACGGAAACTCGGTGCCGCATTTCCGTCGCTCTGGTGCATGACCAAGATGCAATATGGAAATGCGGCGCCGTATTTCCGTCCACCAGCAATCGAAATAATCACTCGGGACGGGAAATCTGGAACCTGAATGGGTTGCATTGTTCCGAAACAACACAACTGCGGCCAGTCTTGATGAGCACAACTTGGTTGTCTGACCGTTTTAACTAACAGTACTGGCACTTGTCAATGCGAACGTTCCTGTCTGCACCGAGAATACTGCTGGATCCACCCTCAGGAGAAATTGTCAGGAGATGTTATTTTGTCGCCGAATCGGCCATCATTGTCATACTTACTGGCTATGGAATCACACTCCCACCTTCATGCATGTAGCTTGAAACAATACTTTCCACTTCAATGTGCGACTTCCAATCGTCGATGGACTCCGCATGGTGCCTGTGAGCCTTGGTCTGTCGCTATACTGAACCTCGCACTTGCCAACTTCGTGCGGTGTTCGATGGCTCCGAATTCCTACGCTATAGTTTGCTGTCCTCCGCAACTTGGGAGAGCCTGGATCCCAAACGAGGGAGGACTTTGCAGAGTGACTGAAACTTACCTTTGTTCCAAATTCAAGCTCAAACCGGGCACAGTTTATTTGGAAGAAGAAAGGAAGGATGTTCCCGGACAGGTTGACGAGACCATTGTCGTGCTAGGTAACGACGGAGGTTGTGGAATCAAATGGCACGTACCCCCATCAGACACCATCCTGTACCGAGCTGTGGGAATGCCCATTCCCTTTCCGAATCAGTCGCTGCCCACACCATCCACAAAGGAGTCCGGAAACCGACAGGCGGCCACTGCCAACAAAGAGGTATGCAACGATAATCATTCCCGACCTGGACCGTCAAGACCCTCCATAGCTTCTCGTGTGGACGTATTCGACATTTCCGACGAGGAAGATGATTGCATTGAGGTACCCATGTCCTCCACACGGTCGTTCAAATCCGGCATGGACGTCTCTGTAGGTGCTACGCATGTGCCCTCGAGCATAACTCCAACCCGGTCCATTGTGCAGCTCCTACGACAACATCACCTCGATGGTTCTCGCTCCGAGCTGGCTGCTCTCGACTATGCCAAATTCCCAGTCAGAAAGGTAACGTTTCTGCCTCCCGAAGTCGATGGCAATGTCATCTTCGAGTTTCCACCTGTCTCTTCGTCAAACAAAGCCTCCAGGATGTTAACAGACATGGATCGAAAGCATGACGGACACCCCTGGTGTGTGACGAAGACCAGTAGCACGAAAATTGCTGATGGTGTTCGTGTACGATACGTCCTCTGTGCGGGGAAGCTGAGGTGCCTGAATCCCGCCTGCTTCCACTTTCTTTCCAAAGGAGGGCGGAGAAACGAGACGGATGGGACTGGCACAACGCATCATCCATTCATTGTCTCCAGCCAAGCTCCTGCGGGTACTTTCAAGTGCGCACATTGCAAAGAACCACCGACGTGCATGTCCATGTGCAGAGCCAAGCAATATTACGTTATCCATTTGCTCCCGGACTTGACTAGAGCTTGCATACACGTTGGGGTCCACTGCCACCCCTTGGTGAGAGGCAACATGCGTGAGACTGTGCAGGAAGCACACGACATCATAAAAGAGGAGGTGAAATTGAGCCCCGGAGCCAGACCGAAGCAGATTCAGCTGAAGGCAGCCCACAAGATTGCTCTTGGCAAAATCATGTCTGAAGATGGTTCCAACCAAGAGCCCTTGACCGAAGACGAGATGCGTGACCTCTTGGAGTCCGTCTCGCACGTTTGTAGTCCGAATGTGCGGAATTACATCGTATCTTGCAAGCAGGAGTTCGGCAGGGGGTCGGACATGTACTCAATCCTGGAGGTGAAACGAATGACTGGATATGACTACATCCAAGGTAGCAGGTTTCCAGGGCAAGACAGCGAATCCGATTGTTGTTACATTTTCAAAATGTCGACGTGTGGGCCTGGGAGTGGAGTGGACTCGCATGATAAACTTGTCGAATGCTTGGGTGATGTTTGATCACATCAAGAGAATTACAAACCATCAGTGGGTGACTATGGGTGCGCATGTTTATGACTATCACTCCAAGAGGCTCATGACGATTGCAATCTGCGAGATGAAAGGGGAGGACACACAGTCCGAGATGCATCTGTGGGAGGGCATAAACGAGCAGATGGCAAGGGCGGGATTGCCAAAGCCCAATTTCAGGGGATTCATGGCAGACAACGCTCAGGCCAACTGGGCAGCGGTGCGGCGTGTGTACGGTGAGGACCCCAATGTTCCAATGGAGGGGAAAGAGAGATCCTGTGGATTCCATTGGATGCAGAGTCTATCCCACTACACTACCAAATTTGTTGCTAGCTCATTCCAGGCTGAACACCGTGTCCTTTGTACGGCGTGGAAGGATGCACCCACATTTGATGACGCGGAGGTTAAGTTTGCTATCATCGAGGCTTGGTGGAACACGTCAGGTGCAGTGGAGACAACCAATCTGGGAGCATTGCACAGCTGGTTGGGGTGGTGGCATTTTCGGTATCGACAGTTCGGACAGTACATGCGGGAGGTAGGCTGCTGTCATTTTTGTTCATTTGTCTTTCTGTTACGGACATTTCGATTGGTCCCTCACCATTGTTTGTGTCCTTCTAGGAGCGGTGCTTGGATTCCGACACGGACATGCCGAACACGAATATGGCAGAATTGGTCCACTCCTCCTGGCGAGCGTCTTCTGCCGCACATCTGGTGGACGTAGTGATGGCCACAACGGAGGACATCGATAGAGCAATCATGCAGCAAGCCACGTACTACAAGTTCCTGAGCGGCAAACAATAGGGCTTTGGGCCGGACAGGGAGGAATTGTTGGTACGAACAGCTTCGAGGTCCAAGAATCCACTGAAATGGGCGACAGCATTGCGAGAGAAGATCAAAGGGACGCCTCTGCGCCGCAGAGGTGAACACCTAGAGGGGGACGTCCGGACTCGCCCTGTGAGGCGGAGGATTGAAGAGGAACCCGGGTGCGAAGAGGATTCCTGGAGATCCGACAGGAACATTCGGACAGCACCTCGAGGTCCCGTCATGTTGCCACACAATGTGTCTTCCAGCAGTGGAAGCCCAAGAAATTCCAGATCGCCGTCGCCTTCAACCGGGGATTTCGTGCGAGAAATTCCCACCGCTCCCTTGCCCCAGATTCCGCCCGCTGTTATGCAGTATGGCCAAGCCATTGTGGAGACGACTGTGTCTGCATCACAGTGGAGAATTGCTCGCACAAAGCCGTCGTTTCGAGGAAGGTGTTCCGCAATTCGTGTGGATACACGGCAACGTTGTTTAGAGATGATAAGGAGGAATCTAGATGGGGCTGTCCCTGCTCCTATTTTTACAGGAAGATTTGTCCATGCAAAGTTTGCGGAGGCGACAACCACCCAGTTCTGGTTCTGCAGGCACGACATTATGACTTGCGTGTATGGAAAGCCCAAGTATGGCATACAAACAATGCTAGAGGCTCCCCCGGTGTGGCCGGTGGAACCAGGCTGTGATCTGAGTCAGGTTGAGGCCGACACCCTTACCGCCGCAGGATTTCGGATGGTGCAGCGCACTGACGTCCCCAGACAACCATTTCCGCTTCCACAGCCTCCACCACCGACCCCTGTGAGAGCAAGAACAATGGGACACGACAGCTCTAAGCATCCTACACACCGTTGGGGGAAACCGAAGAGGCGGCGACCTCCCTCAAAAGTGAACGAGACAAGGATGGGGAATGCACTTCGGATGAACTGTACAATCCAGAGCTCGACAGAAGTGCCCCCACCAGGATTCGGGCGTGTGTATCAGATGGCCACGGCAGGCTCAGCTGTTCGCAATGAGGTGTACACCATCACCATTTCAGAATTACCCACCTGCAATTGCACCGACTTCCAGATCATGGCGAACAAGGGGGCATCATACTGCCCTTGCAAGCATTTGTACTACGTGTACCTAAAGAGACTCCGTTGTAATTCCACAACTCATCACTTCATACATGCACCAGGGTTGAGCCCCCAGGAGGTTCACACTCTTCTGAATATGGATCCAGGGGACCAGTGAGCTTGGCTTGCGGTCCCGATACAATGGTACGCCCATCCTTTTCGGATAGTAGAACTGTACTGCTGCCAGTACCTCAGACTCTGGCCATAGAAAGGTCCGACATATGTCTTCCCTACCAGTAACTTGTTTTGCCCGAACTAAGATATTACTATATCGTTCACTTGTTTCCACGTGCATGTATTTTTGTATGTTGGAGGGTTCATGTTTTTCTGCTTTCCGAAAACTTGCTTTCCTCATTCGACCTCCGACAAGGAAATGCGGCGCTGCATTTCCAAGTATCGTCGTAGGTACTGGTAGAGGCGGCCTTCGCCAACACCAAACCGCTTCGAAATTTCGCACGTGCGAACCCTAATGCGGCACCTTATTTCCCAGTTCAGTTGCAAACCTTTCCCGCCGAATACCCGAAGAAGACAGAATTGTGAAGTACTGCAGACTGTATTGGTGCAGACTCCATTGGTTCAATCGCGGCAAAAGGGTCAGCTTCATTCCAATGTTAAGGCATGTAAAACCGTGGAATACTCTATATAGGCCAGTATGCGACGTCCTTTTGCAGTGGTATACTGGATTTCCCGTTGCACGGTCACTTATTTCCATGAGCGGATCTAAAAAACCATGAGCGGACTTGTTACTGACGACATATCTTCGCCGCATTACATGATCTGGAACGTCCAAAAACGGCAAGGTCAAATAAAAAACTATTATTTTAATACTTGTTTAATCTGCCGCATTTCCAAATTTGGAGGAGTCCGCTCATGAAATCCGCGTATCTTAGACTTCGGCTCACCGCTCATGCGGCTCATGCGGCTCATGGCTCATGGCTCATGGTTTCTGCTCATGAAATAGTAAACCTCTCTTGCAGCTGATAATGGTAGCCTAGATTTGTTCTAGGAAACACCGAACACAACTTATCACACTAGTTCATATGTTGTCTTGCATCTGGTACTCTCTGCAATCCAACAGGCATACACCATTTGCCTCGATTGTCCCACTATTGACTGCTAGGGTCACAAAAGTGTTCATTCCACTGCTTTGCCTTGTATGTGTCACCTGTTTCTGGATACTTGACTCATTGGAAGCATCATGTCAAAGTCACTCCAAACCATCAAAGGTTCACTCAACCAGCTAACTTGCAGAATTGAACCAGAAAATTTAGGGCCGGATCTGACAAGAGGGAAAAACATGGTGAATTGGGTCTCAAAGGAGGTGCTTCATTAGCACCGCCTGATTTTGCTCAATTGTGCCGCAGCTGCTGCAGATTCCAGTTAAGCATGTACCCATGCAGGTTTCTTGTAGCTAAAACCAACAGAGAATCAAAGGTAATCTGGAGCTTGAAGGCCGGCTCTGTTGGAAGAATCTGGACCCACACTCTATCCCTACTCCTTCAGCTAGGCATGCCTCTGCACAAAACATGCATACAGGGTTGGATGATAACTCAAAATCATAGTTTGGAGAAAACGAGACGAATACATGACTATCTGGCAAGTTTCAAATTTTTTGGTGGTAGGTTCCAGTTTCTCTAGAGTCACAATTGCCTTCAAGTCAACATCCAAATTAACTCCACCTACTCCCAAATGCAGAATGTCTCATGAGACCATCAGCGACGGGAAAAGCTGGTTTGGCATGACATGGTTGTAGTTCACAACCTTAATGAACGCCTTCAACCTTGACCTCTATGTGATCTTTTTCTGTGACGCCTTCTCCATAACCTGTGAAATGGAAAAGCAGCTACACATCAAATTGCGGGAAAGTAAAAGGGGTACTCAGGCCTCCTTGGGAGAAAGAGTGCCATAAACACAGACACCTCCTTAAATGCAAAAATTTGAGAAGCCAACGTGTGGTGGCAAGAAATGCCTAACCCAGAATTATACTCCATCCAGTCCGAATCCAAAGGGTCGGATGATAACTCGGAATCGCTGGAGATGACGAGATTGATACACGACTACCTTGCGAGTTTCAACTTTGTTGGAGGTAGTTTCTAGTTTCTCTGGTGTCACAACTGCCTTCAAGTCAACATCGAAATTAAGTCCACCTACGCGCAAATCGCAGAATGTCTCATGACACCATCTGCGTCAGGAAAAGCTGGTTTGGCATGATATAATTGTAGTTCACAACCTTAATGAACGCCTTCAGCCTTGACCTCTTTGCGATCTTCTTCTGTGACTGCTTCTTCATAATTTATGAAAGGGAAAAACAGCTACACATCAAATTCTTGCAAGTACAGGGGGGTACTCAGGCCTCCTTGGGAGAAAGAGTGCCATAAACATAGACACATCCTTAAATGTAAAAATTGGAGAAGCGAACGTTTGGTGGCAAGAAATGCCTAAACCAGAATTATACTCCATCCAACGCACATGTAAAGGGTCGGATGATAACTCGGAATCCCAGTTTGGAGATAATGAGACGAATACATGACTATCTTGCGAGTTTCAACTTTCTTGGAGGTAGTTTCCAGTTTCTCTAGTGTCACAACTGCCTTCAAGTCAACATCGGAATTAAGTCCCACTACTCGCAAATGCAGAATGTCTCCCTCATCTGCGTGGGGAAAATGGGGTTTGGCATGATATGATTGTAGTTCACAACCAAAGGGCATATCCTTCAGCCTTGATGTCTTTGCGATCTTCTTCTGTGACGCCTTCTTCATAACTTGTGAAATGGAAAAGCAGCTACACATCAAATTATTGCAAGGCCGCTCAATGGCACAATGAACGTTTCGAGCATGTTGTCAGAAAACTAGACGGGCAAAAACCCAATTCAGCAGCCTCACCTTGCGTGGATACTTGGGAATTGATGCCAGAAGGGCATGCCCGTATGCGCGCTCCATCGTGCCTCCATCCAGCACATTCTGTAAATGTTGAATGACCAAGACCCCGATGTCACACCCTTATGAGAAGCCACTACGTGCGCTCACAGTATACGAAAGCCTTACCGTGTCAGGATTCGCATTCCCACGCCCGCCATGTCCAACGCAACACTTGCATCCCTGTCTCTGCCAGGTGGAGGCAGCACGTATTAAAATATCTATTCCCCCAAGGCCACATTTTGTTTACCTCTTTTTGTGATAGCCACGTCAGCAAATATGTTGCCGAATCACGGGTGCAATGAATGCGCAATGGTTCATGGAGTCGTTGAGTCGACTACATATTCACTTTAATGAATAAGTATCTTTATTCCATTAATCGAATGAGGAATGAAAATTTGTAGTCGCATGTGCAGTAATTACAACCACTTGTAATTTCGGTTTTTTCAAATTTTATGTATTTACGTAATTCGTTAAATAGCCCGGAATTATGCTACGACTCCGGAGTCATTGACCCCACTTCCATCCGCCGTCCAAAATGCCCCCGTGGGCCCACATTGTCTGTTTCGACTCTCCAGTAGTCCCGTTTACTACCAAGTGGTTCCCGGAGTGGTGGCGGACATGCAGTCGATTCGGAAAAGACACGAATGCTTCTAGTGTGCAAACAAGCTAGTTAGTGCAGCAAGGTCTTCCTCGACGGCTTTCTCTACCCTCTCAAACCAAAGACGATCTTCATCACTAACTTCACAAAGCAGGTCATCTACCTCTTGCGATAATTCAATCTACCTCTCTAACTCTGCTGCTCGTTGTCTATCCTCAAAGTACTCAGGCCTAGGATCCACGAAATTGTCAAAATTGTAATACTCCGGGTCACAACTATCTAACGAACTATTAGACCTCTCGGGACTCGGCGACCAAGCCTCCGCTTCTACCAGGTTAGCATAATCACTAGCACTAGGAGAGCTTAAAAGAACAACAAGATCTGGATTATGAGTGTTGGGTTCAGGCAGTGGCGACGCTGGCAAGGCAACAATGCCAGACAATGCGCTATTAGTAGGGTTAGCAACAACAAGATTATTAGCCGAAGGGATTGTAGCAACAGGGTTAGTCTCAACAGCAGGATTAGCCTCAATCGCAAACACTACACTAATATGCAAAAAGAGACTCTCTCCCTCTCTGCGAGCTACACAAGCAAAGTCACGTACTGCAGCCATCTCCTGCAAACACAGCACAACGCGCAGAGTAAGAAAGCAAGATCACGGCAGCAGGAGAAAATGCGGCATGGTGACTAGCCGCCATCATAAGACTGATTAGCGAAGAACTATGAGCAGAAATTAGTACAGATCCCTCAAAAGACCTAACTGAGCCTGTCAGAGTGGGCAAGAACCACCAAACGTCTATACGCTACCAACCGCCTCCACCACAAAGCGAGCGTGAAGTATATGCTCATTTCATCTCAAGAACCAACTTTTCACAAGAAAGGGGCAAGCAAGAAGAGACGAACGATGTGCGAGAAGAGGATCAACACAGGAATCTGACACAAAAGAACTCTCATCCACTGCCTATTCACAAGCTTCACATGTACAGTAAAACCCGAGTACACCGCCCCTGACCTGTGTCAGGGCACCATCTTTATACAAAAAAGCCCTAGCCCTTGCTGCATGCCGCGTGTAACAGGCCAAGCCTGTGGCGTTGGATTGCAGCCATAGATCAGATGGATGGCTTAGATGATGCCATCTAGCTAACTAACCCCTAAACTAACCATGAGTGTAACCGTTTAACGGTACTTAAGCCAAAAAATAATAATACGGATGAATGAGTATCGCCGCATGGATGAATTAGGAAACTTCTAGCTAGGAGAGAATGGGCCTTCATAGTGTGCCGAGCAAATGATATGGTGAAAATCAATATATGAATCGAGACGTTTGTTTTGTTTTGTTTTGTAGATTTGAGATGTCCCCAACCGCGAGGCCCCAGCCCTGGTGCTTGGTACTGCTGAAAAGCCCTCGACGAGGAGGGGTGCACGGGCTTGGTCTCATGATTTTTGGACCTGCGGTGTGGGAGATGTGGAATTTCAAGTACTTTGGGTCGCTGGAAATTCCCGAAAAATAGCAAAGTGGGCATTCCTGGGACAATGGTTGGAGCCTCGACAGGAGAGATATAAAGGGAAAGGTCTCCGGTTCAAATCTGGTCATAGGCTCTGTGGGAAAAAAATGATGAGATACGGCTAACACGAATTTCAAGTATGTAGAGGTCGCACTTCGGCCTCTACATAGGAGACAAACTTGGACACACTTGGATTACACTTGGGCTTAGATGACAGTGGACATTTGGGCCTCTACACGGGAAATGCACTTGGATACATAGAAGATTGCACTTGGGCTTAGATGGGCCTTGACATATGAGACGCATTGGGACACATAGGAAACAACAACGCAATGGCGTGAGCCTTGCGCGTGAGCGCGCGAGCGTACGCTCACGCAGGAGTGACGTGGCGTGAGCGTGCACCCACGTTGATGTGGCGTGAGTGTGATGTAAGCAGGCTGATGTGGCGACAAATTCTGACGTGGCACTGCGCCGTCATCTGCCACGTCAGCATGAACATGCACCGCCTATAACCGAGGATGGTCCTATGACCGTGGGAATAATGAAGGGAATCCTTGGCTGAATACAATCAAGACTACCATGAGGCCTACAATTGCAGCATCCAACATTGTGCAATTACAAATGTTTGTTTCACTTTTATAATTACAAGGGTTTGAAAATATCCTCACAAAGTGTGCGCCATAGAGGCTGCAACAGGAAGACCTTGCTCCCTCCCCAAATAACAATGAGAGTTAGGATCATCTTCAAAAGATGGTTGCAGTGCATAGCGACAGGAAGACATGTAGACTTCGAACGGTGCAATGATGAATGTGCTTTTAAAAGTTGCCACTCAGAGCTCACTCAGTATAGTTGGAAGGATAATGGAGGGATAAGGGACGCCATATCATTGCACCGCCGACGATGTTGCAAACGAATTGATTTGAATTGAATTTCCATGACAATGTTGCAAATTGCACATTTCATAGCATGATCGTCCATATACCACATGGCATAGTTGATGCTACCTATGTGTTGTATCCCACTGCAATAGAGTATCGACCTCTTTGAAACTCAGAGTGGCCTGGTGAACGAAGTTGTCACGTTTGGGATCGCAAACCATCCTCTTAAAAAATATGAAATACAAATGTTTGCAGGGTATAAATTTACCTCTCTTACCCAAACTGGTTGATAGCATATTCACAAAATCAGGACATGTGCAATTGGGAAAATTGGAAACCGTGATGTCGTAGGCCCTGTCAAGAACAGCAGATGTCGAAGTGATCATTGTGTACACCCGACCATATCCTGGATCGGGCACTTCCGTGGTGCTTGCAACACGAGCTTGGAGCATTCTTGCGGACTCCACTTTGCCGAAGTGTTCAGCGGTTGGAGGGAAACGCCGAACCAGCTTTCCATCTTGTTTGATTGGCCACAAGTGAGGATTTGCCGGGGGGACCCGAGAGGATGCAGAAGTAGAAACACATGTATGCAGTAGGGGTTGTCTTACAAGGGAAAAACCTGCCTCCTCCAGCATTGCAATCTCCTGACTTGTGAGATGTGTTCCCACCTTGACGGGCCAAACGGTTGGAGGAGCTGGCTTCATCACCACGGAAAGACGCACAGTTCCATGCACACATCTATCACAATCGTCTGCGCAGAACCAGAACTTGTGGTTCTTTGCTTCTGGTTGGCCGTATGGACGCATCAAACCCGTGAAAGTCGGAGCAGGAGTCCGGGCACTGCCTCTGGATATAGATGAAGTGCACTTCTCGAAATTAGTTGCCCTGATCGCTGTACATTTCACACAAGACCCTGCACTTGTGCGTTCAATGTGCCAAACGTGGTCGGGGCATGCGGACTCCAGCACATCAAGGGGGTAGTTTCTCTCTTGCACCAGTTCAGTGGCACTGTTAGATGCTGGAGCCTACCGTCGAGTCGGAGGTTCCTCCATAATGGAGGTTCCGGACATGGATCTGTCATGCAGGGAAACACGAGGCTTTGAGAAGTTATCACGGTCTGCCCTGTGCGAATCGGAATCCGAACCAGGTGGGGTGTCCAATTTCCTCCCCTTCAAGATGTGGAACTCTAGAAACAAGTGGCGTTCCCTGGGCATACATGCTCACCGCCCGTGCTATCTTGATTGGATCCCCAGATCTGTTTGCAGCACGCAACATCAACTCTTGTTTGTCCGGACCCTTGCCACCAGCCCCTCCTCGCAAGAAATCACGGCATCTGGTTTATTGTTGCAAGGCACGTATCAGATCATCTGTTGTTGCCACATACAAATCCCGACCTCGTTTCCCAGACTGTTGCAACCATGCATTGTGCACAGTCTCTGCCAAATTGTAAGATGGCATGTCCGCCATTTCCTCAATGGACATGTTCTGCAAAGAGGAGAACCACACTTCATAACAGTGCATAGGGAACAACATAAAGAACGCAAGGAGAGCAAAATTTGGAAAGTAAATGTATGAATAAAGCTAGCAATACAAGCCTTGCACCATTGTCATGGTTGGTCCCCACTGTCTGTACCGGAAGTGCCAAAATGCCAGCCAATCTTCTAATGCTCTCATACTCTCAAGCGATGCAGCTCCAGAAGAGAACCACCAGGCACGAATTGTCTGGAACAAAGCGTCCGCCTCTTTCATTGTTCTAGCATCTTTGTACTCTTTGCACAATTTACGGTGTTGTGTCTGCATCTCTGGTTTGATGTCCGACTTTGTATGTTTGTGTCCAATGGAATAGACATGTACGCTCTCTTCCCGGCATTGGCACTTTTGGGTCGCCTGATCCGAAGACAATTCAAACTGCATTGAAATTCGCCTGAGCACTATCTGCCATAAAACCAGCGAGATTTGGAGATGGCACCCCATGGCAGCCCATAACATGTACAAGGGAATTCCACATGAGCTTCTGGGATTCCGTATCCTCGGATTGCATGTCACAAACTGCAATTGTCATAACTCGTTGGTACACTGGATCGTAGACATGACAAGCCATTGTCGTCCAATCTTTCACTCGTTTCACATGATCAAACATAAGAAAACAATTCTGCAGGTCCCCAGTCTTCTGCATCCGCTTCACAAGGCTAACCCCACTACCCTCCCCAGCAGTCGACATTTTGAAAATAAAAACTTTGATGACACCTTGACCTGGAAAAACATTATCCTGGATGTAGTCGTACATGCTCAGTCGTTTCAATTCCAAAATGTTGTCTATGTAGCCTCTGATCCCAGAGCCCATTCTCAATGCATTGATCTGATGCCGAATCTTAGGTGAACTCAACGTGGAGAAATGATCCATGACAACGTCCAATGCTGCACCGTCAAGTTTAGTCCCCACAAAATCCCATTCACTCAAAATATGGCTTTCCAAGAAGGACTTGCTTGCGCCAAGAGCAATTGCGGATGTTGTTGCGAATGGGGTTCTCTTGTACTCATGTTTAATCAACCTCGATACTGTCTCAACACTCTCCCTGTAATCCCCCTTCGAGACACACAGGATGGTTATGGAAACCGAAATGCACACAAGCTCTTGTCATTGTTTTCAAACGGTGGACAACATAGTACATTCTTGCTCTACACAGCGCCAGGCAGGATGGTACTAGTTTGCAGAATTTGCAAACGAAAGTGGTTTCCATTGGAGGAGCAGTCCCAGGCTTAAATGGATTTTCCGCGAGACCCTCCCACTTGCTTTGATTGTGAACCCCAAACTGAAGAAAGTGCCTGCAATTCAAATTATCACACCTAAGGTGTCCATTGCAAACTGTTCTCCTGAAAACAAGCTTGTCCTCATTTTGAATATTGGATGTTTTTGTTTTGCACCATGGGTGCCCATCATGTTTCTTGTCCATTCCATGCATCATGCTTGTTATACCTCCAACTCGCGGAGGAGGAGGCAGCTCGAATAGGATATCCCCATCAAAAGTCTTTGGCAGGAACTTCGCAGGCACCTGCTTCAAAGCTTCCCAATCAATTCCCCGCAACTCACTTTTGAAACCTCATTCCTCCCATCGCCCGTAGTTTTGGAATGACACTACAAATGTCTTTTTCATCCGCTTCCACAACTACAGTACAAAGGACTGGAGTTGGAATTTCACTAATGTCATCATCGGACGAATCCGAAAGCTCAACGATTGGAGTTGAGGACGTTTGTTCTTTTTTCACCACCACCTCCCTTTTGTCTTCAACAACTGAAGCAGCAGTCCCGGGCATCACATATGATCCAAGGGACTTTTGCCGAGGATCTCCAAGTACTCTGTATCTACCAGGGCGCACTCTCCACTGGCTCACATGAGCCGTCTCATCACGATTTTGAAAAGAGTATTTCAACAACTTTCCGTCCAAATCGTACACCTCTTTCTCCAAGAAGATGGACCCATTCAAAAGCTCAAACCGGGTAGCTAGGACATGTTCCGTCACAATTGCAAATCCATTGTCAAGTGCTTCTTTGGAGAAAGGCACTGGTTTGTTGTCAGAATAAAGCTCTGCTTCGGAGGAAGCCATGTTACGTCCCCGAGCGGGGGGTTCTCTTTCCTGAGCTGCTCCTTCGCGAAATCAGATGATTCAGCTTTGCAACACACTGGTTGTACATGAAATGAGGCGGAAGCACCCGTTCCTTGAAGATTGTGCATATTCTGATATTCCATCTACTCAATGTGGGACGGTTCCTGACAAGTCACCGTCAAATTAACGTATGTGACATGCAATCTGTATTGTCTTCTGAGCAATGCTGACAGATAATCCATCTAGTTGTGGGGGTCGCCCCAAAACAATAAAAACCCGCCGACTTCCTTGAAGACAGCCTGAGGATCCCATGCAGCGATGATGGGAAGAGAATTGAAGTAATTAGTTCATTTGTCAGGCCATGACTATATCCAGTATGTCTGATCATGTGGATGGTTTCTAGATCATGCAATCCATGGGCCCAGAACTCTCCACGTACGCATATTCTGTTGAATCCTAAGTAGGCCTCATGGTAAGTACTTTGAGAATTCTCATCCATGACGTCCAATAGTGATATTAATGAAGCCATCACAAAAAAGACACATGTCAATTTTATGTTTGCACACGCCAACAACCCAAAACAACCGCGCAAAGGAACAGCTGTCCCAATTAGGTTACGCTATTTTCACTGTAACGTACGTTGAAGTATTGGACACGCAAGAGGGAATCGAACGGTTCCAGAGACACTTCCAAAACGACGGGACCCCGAAAGAAAGTGAGTCTGTTCATCTTTCTTGTTTCTTAGAGGAAGAGAGGAAGTCAAGCTGGAGAGGGTTCCTTGTTCGGTTTGGAAGAGGAGGAAATCATTGTATTTTACATCGCTTAGAGAGAGGCTGAGATCAAGAGAGCAAATGACGAGGCGTCGCATGCAAGATGGTGCAGCGCTTAGGCAGCATGTGAACTTGGAGACAGATCAAGGAGAAGAGCATGTAGGAAGTGAGAGTGAGGTCGCCGCAGTCGCAGCGACGGCTGGAGCAGTGAGCGTAGGTAACCAGACAGTGCCAGCCGAGTTCATGCACGAAGACAACAGAACAGGAGGAGGAGCAGTGGATGCCATACAGGGAGGAAGTCTGCAAACCCTACATCAGACAGAAATGGTGATCATTCAATATCCGCATAATACTGTTATCATTAGTCTTGATGTTTTCCATTCCATGTGGGATCAATACATTGTTTTTTCTTATGTTCAGACCGATGAAAAAGGGAAGAGGAAAGTTGTAGAGGGCGATCCGAGCGATGCAGCCACGAAGCCGAAGAAGGCGAAGGGATCCGTATGTTCTCTCAAACGCACTTCTCCCTCTTTACTGATGGTCCCCCGATGTGAGAAAAGCGATGATCGGTGGCGATCATCGCTTTACAGAAGAATGTAGTTGGTGTCGTATTTCAGCAGATTCAGGAAGGCAGGCAGGCAGGAAAAATAATGTACCAAGGCGAAAGTGATGATCGGTGCCGACCATCACCTTCGCCAATGCTTTATTTAAGCAAAGAATGCGATTTTCATTGTGATTCAAGAGTGACAGGGAACTAAAGACGCATCTTGCAATGACGTCGAAGCGATGATCGGTAACGATCATCGCTTTAAGGTCCATTCCCTTCTTGTTCAGAACAGTTTAGAAATAGCGTGGTCGTTCAGGAAAGTGATGATCGGTGCCGACCATCACATTCAGCTCCCATTGTTTGTGCATCCCCTGGCACTTACATAGTGATGGTCGGTACCGATCATCACTTTCGGTAATGACTGCATGTTAACCCAAAATTCTATCTCGCACTGGAAGCCTTTGTAGAATGAAATGCTTTAGGTGGAGAAATGTCCATTCAGATTTGGAATTGGAGTAACAGAAAAGCGATGGTCGGTGGCGACCATCGCCTCCAAGTCCATTTCCTTGCTCTATATCTCATACAATGAAATGCATAATTCTGCTGTGAAGTGATGATCGGTGCCGACCATCACATCCAGACCTCATGGGTTGTGCTTCCCAAGGCAGTCTAATTGTGATGATCGGTACCGACCATCACTGTTTGAACGGTTTGGCAATACACCAGAATCCAAAAAAGGAGACCAAGTTCAGTGGGTGAAAGAAGGGATTCTGACTAAGAGTGATGATCGGTGCCGACCATCACACTCAGACCTCATGGGGTTCGCTTCCTAATGCAATCTGATTGTGATGATCGGTACTGATCATCTTTTTTTGAACAGATTGGCAATGCACCAGAATCCAAAAGAGGAGATCAAGTTCAATGAGTGATAGAAGGGATTCTGACTTATAGTGATGATCGGTGCCGACCATCACATCTAGACCTCGTGGGTGTTTGCATCCCAATGTTGTCTTGTGGTGATTTGCGGTACCGACCATCGCTTGCATCATCCTGATGGTCGGCACCGATCGTCGCAGTCTAGTGAGAAATGAGTCAAGGGGTGCATTGGGAAACCAACTAGAATTTCCATTCATTTGTTAGAAGACAAAGTGATGGTCGGTACCGATCGTCACTGTGTTGAAATGTTTGTTTTCCTGAACACCAGTTGAATGTTGCTGTTTGTGGCGGTTTTGGGTATGCAGAAGAATGTAAAGTCCAAGCAGGCAGAAACAGATGCAAAGGGCTCTGGAGAAGGGGACGACTCCACAAAGAGTTCTGAGAACAGCGAAGACACTGACGAGCCTGAATTGCACTACCTTGACAAGGTGAAACAACTTATGTCATATCAAAAGGTAAATTCCCAGGAGGTTATGACATGATCGTCTCTGGAGGACGTCTTGAAATCCCTCTCTGCCGGATGATCTCCATGCCTGTTGTTCGTCCTCCACTTTCGCATGACATTACCAAGTTGGAAACATATTTCGTGCACGGGTATAGAATGGGTGCACAAGTTTTTTACGTCTCACTGAAGGATACTAATGGTCACAGCACAAAAGTGAGCCCAAAGATTACGGACAACTGGGATGATTGCTGGAAGGATGTGAATGACGAGTTCGAGGACTCTCTGCTGCTTGGACATAACACCCAGCAGTTTTGCAACCACATGTTCTATGTCTGGGACGGGAACCATCGCTTGCTAGCTTGGATGGGGTACATTGCGAAACACCATTCAAAAGACAAGGACAAGCATTGTGCTGTGGAGGCAATGGTTCTGGATCCTGGGAACGACATCGCCAGACTTTTGACAGCTATGCACGGATGAGAGGTCTGGGCCTGAATCCAGAGAAGTGTACTTTCTGTGTGAACTCAGGGGTGCTTCTGGGACACATTGTGTGTAAGAAGGGACTTCTTGTGGATCCCAGGAAGACAGAGGCCATTAAAGCCTCTTCACCACCAGTGAATGTTAAGAATCTAAGGAGATTCCTTGGGCAAACCAGTTATTACAGAAGATTTGTCAAGAGGTATGCACAAATAGCAGCACCATTGAGCAAACTACTGAAGAAAGATGCAGTGTTTGCCTGGACAGCTGAATGTCAACAGGCGTTTGAGGAACTTACACTGTCAGTAACAACTACACCTGTGCTGATTAACCCTCACTGGCATGTAGTATTTCATGTTCACTGCGATGCATCAGGAGAAGCATTGGGAGCGGTGTTAGCCCAGAATGTTACAGGAAATATAGATTCACCTGTGTACTATGCTAGCCGGTTGATGAACAGTGCTGAAAGGAACTATAGCACAACGGAAAGAGAAGCATTGGCAATGATCTATGCAGTGAAGAAATTCAGGCATTACCTGTTGGGCAAAAAGTTTATGTTCTATATGGATCACCAGGCTCTGATATACCTGGTAAACAAACCTCTGATAAGCGGAAGAATAGCAAGATGGTTGATAATCTTGCACGAGTTTGAGTTCGAGGTTGTTTACAAGCCTGGGAGACTGCATCTAGTGGCGGATCATTTGTCACGGTTATCAACAGGAGAACCAGCCACATGAATAGATGATCAATTACCAGATGCGAGTCTCTTTGCAGTGGAGGTGCAGGGAAGTGCAGATGACTGGTTAGATTGGCAGTGGCCAATCAGATACTACCTTGCTCATGGTCAGTGCCCACCTAGTTATGGTAAGGAGCAGAGAAAGAGAATCGCTATCAAAGCTTTACCTTATACTATGGTAGGAAGCAGAATGTATAAGCTAGGACCTGATGGAGTATCAAAACGATGCTTGTACCACCATGAAGTAAATAAAGTTTTGGAGGAAGTTCATAAAGGAGTGGCTGGAGGTCATTTTGGAGAAGAGACTACAAGTAGGAAGATACTACTCGCAGTCAAAACGATGCTTGTACCACCATGAAGTAAATAAAGTTTTGGAGGAAGTTCATAAAGGAGTGGCTGGAGGTCATTTTGGAGAAGAGACTACAAGTAGGAAGATACTACTCGCAGGTTACTGGTGGCCTACTTTGTTCAAAGATGTACACGAGTATTGTCAGAGTTGTGATGAATGTCAGAGGCTAGGACCTTTGTAGAGATCTGGGAGGATGGCCTTGCATCCTACAATGCCTACGGAACCATTTCAGAAATGGGGACTAGACTTTGTTGGACCAATTAACCCACCAGCCAAGAATACACGGAGCAGGTACATAATTACAGCCACTGATTATACTACGAAGTGGGTGGAAGCTAAAGCTTGAGGGACAACACAGCCAAGTCCACAGCAAGGTTCCTGTACGAGAACATACTTACACGATTTGGCTGTCCCTTAGAATTTATCAGTGATCAGGGAAGTCACTTCATGAATGAGACCATTGAGTTGTTGACTAAAGAGTTCATGATTGTACATAGAAAGAGTACAACATATTACCCACAGGGTAATGGGCAGGCAGAGGCTACCAACAAAATACTATGCACTATCTTGGCTAAGATAGTCAATGCAAACAGAACGGATTGGGATACAAAGCTGCTGACAGCTTTGTGGTCATACAGGACTTCCTATAAAGTCACCACTAAGTATACACCATTCCAATTAGTTTATGATATGGAAGCCTTACTTCCAGTGGAATTCATGTTACCTACCATGAGAACGGAGTGGGGAAAGAGAATGGAATTGCAAGATTCCATTAAGGTCAGGAAACATGAATTATACCATGTGGAAGAAGTACGTGCTGATGCAGCTGATAATATGACCAGAATTCAGATGAAGAGGAAGGAACAGTTTGATGAGGGCAAGTTAAAAACTTTTAAGACGGGAGATTTGGTTTTATGGTTGCAGAAAAAAAGGAAAGATTAAAGCTTCTAAGCTTAAATCACCATGGAAAGGACCTTATGTCATACAAAAGATGTATGATAACAACACCGCCATGTTACAAACCATTAACAAAGAAATGCTGGGAAGAGTCAATGCCAATAAGTTGAAGGGGTACAGTGGTATCCATGACAAACCATTACAACATGATTTGCATGTTGAAACGCAAGAGCAGTCAAGGGCTGCACCAGTGTTACGAACGGAGTATGGAGCACTTGTCGCTAGGCCGAGCATATATGACCAGGGCGGGCAAAACAAGCGTGACACAGCCTATCACAGCCCATCAAGGCGGACCATAGCCTATCACAGCCAATCACGACATGACACAGCCTATCACAGCCAATCACGACGTGACACAGCCTATCACAGCCCATCAAGGCAAAGCACAGCCTATCACAGCCCATCACGACGTGACACAGCCTATCACAGCCCAGCACGGCGTGTCACAGCCTATCACAACTTACCACAGCGTGTCACAGCCTATCACAGCCCATCAAGGCGGACCACAGCCTATCACAGCCCATCAAGGCAAAGCACAGCCTATCACAGCCCAGCACGGCGTGTCACAGCCTATCACAGCTTACCACGGCGTGTCACAGCCTATCACAGTTTACCACAGTGCATCACAGCCTATCACAGTGTACCCCAGTATGACACAGCCTGTCACAGCTCAACACAGCCTACTAGGGTTACACGATCCATAGAATCAGTGACAGGTGGACGCATAATAACTTCAGGAAAATGGTTGACAGAAGAAAAAACGGAAACTAGTTTAAAAATAGACACGTGGAAGTCAGGGCGCGACACACAGCTGAGAAGGAAGTGCAAGAACAGGTGTCATAAAGAAAGAGGACAAGAACGGCCGTCAAAAGGGATGAAAGGCGGGCCCATTAATGAATACGAAAAAAAGGAAACGGAACGAACGGCAAGTACAGAAAAGCGAAATTCTTGTCACATGTGTGATCCTAGTGGACTATCCAGCAGGGAAAGTCCACTAAAGAAAATAAAATCTAAAATCCAGTCACAGCGGATACAGCCAATAGAAAACCAGAGAAAGGATCAAGAAAATGGAGGGAAATTGAGCGCAAGAGGCGGCGTCGTTCTGAGTAACGGGCGTCTCGACGGGACAGACCATCAATGCTATAGCTTGGAAATTATGGAGGACCTAACAGATTATACGCTCGCAATATTACTTACGCAGCATAGACACGAAAGAACAGAGCAAAGCTTTTTCTCTTGAGCGATGCTTGCAAGCCCCGCAAGCTTACATGAAATTACCCATAGCTTTCTGTGGCGACCATACGTTTATGCTTTATGCACTACAGGCATTTCTGCAGTTGTTACAGCCAAAACAGTTCTGTGAGTCTAAAATGAAGAGAGTGAGAGGAATGGAGGAAATCAGGGTGAAGAGCACCACAATTCTGCAGAAACAAACGATTGTTACCCCATAGGCGATACAGATACTGGAGGAGCTGAGATTGCAAGGATTGCAAAGCATAGATTGGACATTACACCATAGACAGTACATGTTACAATTTTTGCAGAACTTTGAGCCAAAGACAGGAACAACAACGGTGAAGGGAGTTGAATTAATGATTATCCCCTATACCTCCAGCAATTGTTTTGATTGCCAGCAGGTCAGGTGCATGTGGAGGAACACAGGGCAAGACTGCAAATAGGGGACTTATTCCAAGAAGGGAGTTTCTTTAAAACTCAGGGTTATGCTTGTACCAAGGCTGTGTACCCAGGGCTAAAAGAGGTAGGCCAGGTATTGAATGTTCTGATTGCCATGAAACAGAACCAACAGTATTTGAGCAGATCCTTCACGGAGGAAATACTCAAAGCCCTGAAGGGACAAGAGGTACAATGGGCGGACATAATGTACAACGCACTGGTGGAGGAGATGAAAAGATTACAAGGTACTACCGCAAAGTCTCCTATCATAGTGTTTGGCCCAATCATTGCTCAAATAATTCTTGATTCTGGCATACTTGATGCGCAAGAAAGAAAGGAGATGGGAGTGTTTGAGCCAGAAACCACTGCAATGGAAGAGCAAGGCTCTTCACACAGTGAGGGTGGACTAGCAGGGCAACCCGAGACTAAGAGGCAGAGACGGGGAAAGACTATAGTGGCGGATCCACTGGCTTCACGGATTCCGCATGATAATGTTTCCCCAGCTCATGTGCAGGAAGGGGCACAGCAGCACAGAGCAATGCTATTTCTGGAAGCAGGACCTTCAGAGAGGGAGGAGGAAGTTACTTCAGTATCACAACCATCACAGCCAGCTGATCGGCTTGTCACAAGGTTACAAGTTGTCCATGCAGCTCAACCAGAAATAATTGATTTGGAAAAAGAAGGCTTAGATATTCCAACTACAGAACAGATAGTGGCAGAAATGGAGAAGGGGGACCTTCTCTATGAATATTCTGGTCTGGTCAAGGAGACAAAGATTCCAGAGGTGCAACACTTGCCCAAGGAAAATCCTGAGGTACATATAATACACACACCTGTGTCGGAGGTACCACAGGCAGCAGGTCATAACACTGCAGCACCGGTGATAGATGAAGTGGTTCAGGAAGAAAATCCGGTGGGACAATGGCCTGAGTGGTTCGTGAGACATCACACGGTTGAGGATCAGGAGGAATAGCAGCAACCTCACCATGATAACCCTCAACAGGCAATGTTGATGAGTTCCATAGGCAGGACACTTAATTTGTTGGGGACTTATGTCAAATCCCATGTTCCAACTACCCAATTGACAGCCTTGAGAGAGGAACTCGGGAAGGAGTTTGAGGCTCAACTAGCCACTGAGTGTGCAAACAAGGTCGATGAAGAGGTCACTCTCAAGATGCAGCAGGACTTGGGAAATACAGAAGCGGCTTTGCAATTAGTCAAGGAACAATTGATTGAGGCAGGCCTCGCGCAAGACCAGTTGCACGAAGCACAGCAACAGCTATACCAAATGCAGGTGCAGCATGAAAGCAAGTTGCAAGAAGTGAATGCACTACATACGGAGTTGCAGACAGTGCATGACAGGATGGCGATACAATGTACTACATTCACAACTATGCTTGACCAATCTACAAAAGAAATAAACAGTCAAGCGGAAAAATGTACGAAGGCAGAAGAAGAGAATGTTGAACAAATGAAACTCATTGTCGATATGAAGAATACAATCTGTCGTGCACATACCTATCGCTACACAACTACATCGCTGTCCAAACCACACCACACATATATGCACAATAAAGTAGTCTGCCACAATTGATAACCAAACTAGAAATGGACACACACTCTCAACACAAGAAATATGCAATCCCTCAACATCACTCTTTAAGATAATAGTCGAGCCAGGGGCACCCCAAGCTATGGGGACTCCACCCCACAACAACCTACACTCCCATCATAAGCACACTCAGATCTGAAGAATGCAGGAGCTCGGTCGCGCAGGCTCAACTCGAGAGAGATGAGCCGCGCGACTGCCGCTCTCGTGAAGATAAGACGGACCAGGTGTCAAACTAAACTTGACACCTGATTTAACACTTGACCTAAATCCAAGTGTTAAATACAAATAACTAGTTTTATTCTAGCTGTTTTCACACTGTGCTTATTTAACTTGACAGCTGTCGTGCACATACCTATCGCTACACAACTACATCGTTGTCCAAACCACACCACACATATATGCTCAATAAAGTAGTCTGCCACAATCGCCCCCCTAGCTGGTGGATAGGTCCCTCTACCTCCAGATAGCTACAAGATGAAATAGCCACAACCGTACTAAGTCCTCTATCACTGTCCCTATTGTACTCAAACTCTATAGACCAAGAGGCCGGGTACAAGAGTAGCCCCATCGTTAGTCGCCGTCTTGCAATCTGTGAACTTGAGCCAGGATCTCGTGTGTTCAAGGTCTCCTAGTAGCTGGGCCTTGCGTTTCATGTTAGCCTTCCATGGTTGTATCCACTCCCACTATCCAATGCAATGTGGACATAACCAATCCCCATCTGGAACCATCTCAAGAGGTGGAGTCAAGCATCCCATATGCCAACCTCTAGAGCATCGATCACACACCAGCATGGTGGCTGCCCCTTTAGCAGACCCACACAACATGCACCTCAAACCTGCAGATACCACTGCCAGGTTTGGGTCAATCCTGCCATCGACATTTGGAAGGTGACATGGCGCACAATTACGCACATGGTCCTTCCAAGTCATGCCATCCCGACCCTCCAAGACCAAGACGCCTGAGGGCAAGACCTCTCGAACCCTCAAAATAACACGTCCTGCAGTCACATCCAGGGTCGTAGGAGCAGTCTGCTGCAGATAGACATAGTCACCAGGGTTGAATCTCCGAACCCCAGGACGATAGCCCCCACCACGTATGGTAGCATACCTCAACGTATCACGGTGTTGTGCAATGGCAAGGTTCTCGAAAGCCATGGGCACGACTCTCTTGAACAACTCTGCACGCTGCTCACATGCACGTGCCCACACGTCCGGATCGTCAAGGTTAAGAACTGTAGCAGCTTCTCTACGAATGGATGTAGGCAAATCCGGCTCTCGGCCAAAGAGAAGAAAGTATGGTGAGAAGGAGGCAAGTGATGCTTGCTTGCTGAACCTGTAGCCCATGGCTAACCAGGGTAACTGAAGGTCCCAATCTCCTAGGTGTCTCTTCTGCAAGCCATACTTGCGCAAACCCCTCTTTACTGTCTGAACAACTCTCTCTGCCAAGCCATCGGCCTCAGGATGATCCCGAGAAGTGGTGCGGTGGTCTATCAAGGCCTTGTCACACAAAGCCTGAAACTCCCCCAAGAACTCTCTCCCTTGGTCCGTGAGTACCTCAGCTGGAGCACCGAATCGGCTAAGCACACAATCCAGGAATGCATATGCAGCTCCCTCACTAGCCTTATCAGGCAATGGAACCAATTCAATCCACTTGGAGAAGTGCTCCACCATCACCAATACGTACTTGTTGTGGCGCATGGTCAGTGGCAACGGCCCTGCGAAGTCAAGACTCCACCTGTAGCCCAATCCCATGATCGGAAGAGGGTGCAATTGTGGAGTAGGGGCGTTGAATGAAGCACGCACCCTGTCACACACCATGCACCTAGCCACAAATTGTTGCACCTCTGTGTGCATACCACGCCACCAATACTGCCCCTGCAGTAGACCATGAGTGCGTCGCACCCCAAAATGCCCCAACTCCTCATGGGCATGGCGCACTAACTGTGCCCGCTGTGTTGGGTGAGGCACAATCCTCACTCGACCATCCTCCCACACTCAGAGCAGGTGTGTCCCCTCCCACCTGAACCTCTTGGCTCGTTGTAGGATCCGATCCCTCTCCTTGGCAGTCACAGTGGCTGCCGTGTCTCCAGTGCGGAGGTAGTCCAACACAACTGAATCCTCATGTATATCTTTGGCGCTACCTTGCTCATTGCTGGCCTCAGGGTCCTTAGACACTTGATGTACAGTCATCCCTGTTGCAGGTCCAACCTGGCCTTTCGCTGCCAAGATACACAGAAATGCAGATGCATGCCATCCGGGCACCATCTCCTCGTCCGTCTCACCATGCCACCGAGCTCCAGTGTCATCCTGTTGGCTCGTGCATGGATTGCGACTCAACCCATCTGCATTGCGATTGACCAAACCCGGTCGATGCACCACCTGAAAGTAATACTCTTGAAGGATGAGTGCCCACCGTGCAAGCTTCCCCGTAAGCTTGTCTGACTCCATCAACCACTTGAGTGGTTGGTGATCCGTGACAAGGGTGAAGAGATTGCCGTATAGATAGCACCTGAAGTGTGCCACGGCCCACACTGCAGCTAAGCATTCTCCCTCATATGAGCTATACTTAGACTCTGCAGCATTGTTCGAGCGGCTAGCATAAGCCACTACGAACTCTCTTCCCTCATCATCCACCTGTGTGAGCACCGCTCCAAGCCCCAGCATGCTCCAATCTGTATGCAGCTGAAAAGGACGCCCCCTGATAGGTCGTCTCAAGATGGGCGCCGAGGTCAACCTCGCCTTGAGCTCTTGAAAAGCTTGTTCTTGCTCATCTTCCCACTGCCACTCCTGGTCCACCTTGGTCAGCTTGGTTAGAGCCTTTGCAATGGCACTGAATCCCTTAACAAACCGTCTGTAATAGTTTGCTAACCCCATGAAAGCTCGAACTCGGCTCACATCCGTGGGGCGTGGAACCTGTGCAATGGACTCTACCTTAGTCTGCTGTACCCCCAATCCTCCAGGATATATCATGTGACCCAGATACTCAATCTGGTTGTGGAAAAACTTGCACTTGCCCGGATGTAACTTCAATCCGTGCGTCCTTAAGCGCTAAAATACCCCCTGAAGGTGTCTCTCATGCTCCTCCACCGTAGCACTAAAGATGATGATGTCATCTATGTAGCACCGAGCAAACTCCACCCCTGCTAGAATCCTGTCCATGACTCTTTGAAACTCAGCATGAGCGTTTTTAAGCCCAAATGGTAAGAACCGCCACTGGTATAGGCAATCCTTCTCGTGCTCATTGATCCCCCAGAATGCCGTCTTTTGCTTATCCGCCTCCTTGATCGGCAACTGGTGATATCCGGATCGTAAATCCAACATGCTAAAGACCTTGGAATGCCCAATGGCATCAAAGATCTCCTCTGGTGTTGGCATGGCATACCTATCGGACTTGGTCTGACGATTTATAGGCCGGTAATCACCGCACATACGTCTCTCCGTCCAATTGCCATAGACATCCTTCTTAGCTGGCATCACTGTGGCTGAAGCATACTCTCCACCAGAGAGCTCCACCAAACCTGCCTCCCAGAGATCTTGAGTCCTCATCTGAATCAAAGACCTCTCCATGTCACTGTATCTATAGGGTCTCCGAAAGATTGGCGTGTCAGTGGCCAACTCAATACGGATCTCTTGACCCTTCAGTGCTCCCAAGTCCTTCAAACTGAAGGCAAAGCAATTCCTGTAAGCCCTTAGGAACCGCCGTATACGTCGTCTCTCTCCTCCGGTGACAATGGGTCCAATGTCAGGCTCCCAATTGTCCTCCGTGACTGCAACATTAAGTCCAGTGGGCTTAGAGGTGGAGGACGCGTCCCGTGGTTGCTATGCTGCAACCTCTTGAGCAGTACTTCCTTCCTGCTCAGTCAATGACAATGCCTCATCCTGCCCCATCATCTCATCATTGAGAACCTCCTCATCCCGAGAAGAATCCCCAACCTCATCCATCACAGCTGCTTTGGCTGCCAACTCCCTCTGAACCTCGAGCACCTCCCACGTGTGCCATGGATGTCTACACCCCGTGGTCCTCACCGGCTCGCCCCCACTCGCTGCCTGTACCGTCTCGGTAGGCAGAGAGACCGTCCAGGGAAGTGCGCTCCGCACTCTACGTTGCTCAGCCATAGCCAAGCTGATAATCCAGGTCAAGCAATTGAGATCCATTGCTTGCCCCAACACCTGCCGACGTGATGCCTCAGAAAGAGAAGGCACCGCCGTGGTCCCAGTGGAAAACCCCATAGCCCGCTCTCGCTCGTCGGCATTAGGCTCCACTAACTGTTGCAACTGAGCATCCCACAGGAGGCCAGGTCCACCATCCCGAAAAGCATGGGATCCTGGGAAGCTGAGCAGTGTAGGTAATGCTGCTCGTGGTTGACCCACCCTGTTGACCACTGCCAAAGGCGAACGGTCATCGTGTCTCACACGTTGAGACTGCCTCCCTGTGTCCAAAATGCCATCCACGGTAAGGTGTGCTGGCTGCTGCACCCCATCAAATGCACGCTTGAGTAGTGCGGGTGGCATCAAGTTAGTCCACCAAAGCCGTGGACGATGAGCCCGTGACCCCATTGCAGCTGCATCCAGCAACACTGCTGACCCAAGCCATGACCGGACTTGATGCACACTGGCCATCACCCTGGCCCGAGAATCACCCATCAGTGGTACATTCTCCAAGATGTATGCTGGAGATACAGCTTGATGAAGCTGCAAGCAGCGCAAAATCCGCACCATCTCCCAAAACAGACCCGTCCTCGAGTCTCGCAATCCATTGCCATGCCCGGCTGATGAATGCCCTTGGCAGGGCCAACCTGCCACTACCAGATCAATGGAGCCAACCTGCTCTAAATCCTGCGCCCCCAGCAAAGAAATGTCTGCTGGCAAGGCTTGTTGGAATCCACGAACTGCAGACACTGACAACAAGTCAGGGTATTGCTGTACCAACTGAGCAACATGGCGCAGTGAGACGCGTCGTGCAGTCTCATCCCTCTCCACATACAGGTAACGTCGAACTCGTACACCTGCCTGTAGCACAGCAGCCAATCCGGTGCTGATCCCGCCAAACAAGTCCAGAAGGCAAATGCCTTCATCCGGATACTGCCACACAATAGGTGTGGTATCCAATGGTGACAACTGAGGTGGTCCTGGTGCAATACCCGCACTCTCCTCCTCTCCTAACGGAACAAAAGCCTCTACCCAGGCTTGTTGCACCCGTCGATCAGCAACCTGCTGCAAATCCTTGCTCGTACCCCACAATGGAGTGTGAGCAACCATGGCAGGTAACTCCGCCATACCATGCATGTCATCCTGCTCTGCTGGAGGTGGCACATCCTCTGCATGGGCATTGCCTTCCAGCAACTCTCCAGGCCAACTAACTGCAGCTGTAAAGGCGGCTAGTGTTGGCATCTTGCCCCGCTGGGCAGCCGCTATACCCCCAATGAATGTCACAGGGAGCTGTGCGCGGCGACCATCGCCTGACTGCCATCCAGGCCTGTAGGATGCTGACTCCTCCCAAAAGTCCAAGGTGAAGCCCATGGGGTATAACACTGCCCCACCAACGAGGACATCGTAAGAGACTGCGTCTGTCACAATGGCCTTGGCTCGCATTACTGAGCCATCGATAGGATGATCCGGCTGCAGTCTAATGACCAACTGATGCCGTGTCATGCCCCGAGCCTGCTCTGATCCTCCCAGAGATGTCTGTATCTGGAAAGGGCAAGGCTCCATATCCGCCTCCATGAGGCCCAAACCTGCAATAGCAGCTCTGCCCAACATCAGTGGCTGAGCTCCCGAGTCCAACAAGACCTGCAGTGGCCGGTACTTCTTGCCTGCCGGTCCACTCAAAGTGAAAATGCCTCCCTGGTTGTCTAACAAGACAACTCCAGGTGTCACCATGGCGCGCTCAAAGGCTGGCCTAGCTGGCAGCTCCGTCAACCTAGCAGCTGCAGCTTGCCAGGGCGCAGCCGTGGCAGTCTTGACCCTCAAATCCGAGGATCCCTCTGCCACTACACCTTCCACTAACTCCGCAGAAGATGAAATGACCTCCCCACTCTCACAGAGTGTTGCTGCTAGTCTGAACACTGCAGCTGGCCTTACCCCCGGCGTGGCAATCATTGTTGCCGAGAACAGTGGGGCCTGACACACAGAGGTGGCTGCCCCCAATAACACACCGGCCGCACTAGCCTTGGCAGCAGGAGTCAATGCTGCACGTGTAGCTCTCCCCAATGGCATAGTAACCTCCGCCTCGGGAACAGTCGGGCGAGAACTAGGTGCCATGGATGGCGTCGATACAGTCTCCGCCAAGGGAATGACTGAGGAAGCCTCGCCTGACGGCTTGCCTCCCCACGCTGTGGATCCAATTCCACCTCTGCACCTCGTGGCTCAGGAACTCGTGCTGCTCCTCGAGTCACGGCTGCAGCAGACTCCACCTGCTCTAGTGGTAGTGCTGCTCCGCACATAAATCCCATGCCTCCCATATCTCCTCCCTCAGGAGCAGGAGGTGGACCATCCCGCCTGGGAGCCGGTACCGCCTGAGCTATAGCCATGGCAGCGAGCCGGGGGTTGCTATTCCATGAGCTCATGAGCGGTGAGCTCATGAGCTCATGAGCGGGCATGGCTCACCCATGAGCCGCAAAGTAACACACTTCGAATTTCGGCAGATTTTTTTCGGGCCCAAAACTATAAAATAATCAAAAATCGAAGATTTCCGCGCTCATGCTGGAAGCACTCCGCTCATGAGTACCAGTGTACGCTCATGACTTGGAGCCCAGGCTCATGGACCGCTAGGCCAGGTCATAGAAAAACTGAATTCTGGGCAATAACGGCACCGAAATTATCCCAGAGGCAGAGACGCAAGCGGAATTAGGATCCGGGTTTGCAGACTCCGAAAACGCAATGGCGACCTATAACCGTGGATAGTACCGTTGCAGAAGTGCATGATGGTTGGGTATAACGGCGCCGTAATTGGGCACAGGAAAAGAAATAGCCGGCTGAAGGCTCGGGAGTGAAGCCAACAACGGTGAAAGTAATTGGGCTCCGCCAACCAAATACCCGGCTGCATCCTCCGGAGTGCAGGCGATAACGGCGCCGAAATGGGCGCCGAAAATCAAATACTCGGTTGAAGCCACCGGAGTGCAACCGATAACGGCGCCGAAATTGGGTCCGGAAACCAAATACCCGGCTGAAGGCTAGGGATTGCAACCAATAACGGCGCCGAAATTGACCTGCGGAAACAAAATTCTCGGCTGAAGCTTCCGCACTCCATCCAATAACGGCGCCAAAATTGGGCTCCGGAGAGCAAATACCCGCCTTACGGTAAGGGAGGCCTTGCTCTCATTTTGCTCTTCACTCTTCTCTGTTGTGCCCATCTCCTCCCTGCTTTGAGTTCGTGCTATGTCGTGAGGCCATGTCGTGCCCGAATCACATCTATCGACGCCAGACGGGAGTCATTTTCCCGAAAGCAGACGACATCATTGTTTTCCTGGATGTTTTTAGGGACGATCCTCGACTTGTCCAGCTGAGAGCAATGGAGTTTCTTCCAGGATTGCACGATTCTCCTGGACCCCGGATGGGGAGCAGGTGGTTCCTACGCATCATGGACCTGGACTTTCCGCATGAGTGGGAGCCGAACAGATCACGCACAGCGTTGCTGTATCGCTGGAATTGTTGCGAGTGGACGTATGATGAGTGCATAGGTGAAAACTTTACGCGTGGAGGGACTGGCTCGGAAAGTGGGGACATTCTCTTCAGTTATGAGGATGAGGAGGAGGGGAACACAGGGCCCACTGTGAAAATGTCCTTCTACCAAGGGGGCGCTATCGATAAACACGACATCCTCGTTAGTTTCAACCGGGCGACAGAAACCACTGACATTTTGTTCAAATATAGGCACCCGGTCACTCAGGAGGTCCTTGAGAGGCCAGTTAGAGTTCCTTCTTCTTGGGCAAGGGGACCATAGGTCTTGCATGCTAGAGTAGACATGTTTCGACTCGCCGACACTCATGTCATACATTTTCATTCAGAAATCAAGCAGCTTCCCTGTGCCATATGGGGAATATACATGCTTGGATAATCTTCTGTTAAGGTTTTTTGCAATTCACTGCCAGTATGCTGGGACGTGTCCTTTGTCGTATGGATTGCTGTTTGCACAAAGTGCAGTATGCAAATGCTGGAATGTGCAGTAGGACCCTTCCCACTGGGACACAGAACTAGCAATCTTGTAAAGACATCACATTTGCAGAACAGTAACAATGTATTTGTAGCAAATTGGAGTCTTCTCATAGAGGTGGACGAAAACGCCAGGATGGGCTGCGAAATCACTACAAATTGAATGAAGAGCAGTAACAAGGAAGCACTATGCAGTACATAGACCATAAACGGCGCTGAAATAGGCCTCAATGCCCGTTAATCTCCACACAATGTATGCTTTACTCGGATCCATTTGTAGACAACCAAAATAAAAAAAGCATGCGCATGCCATTCATGGCCAAAAACCACATTCTCATGTATTGCGGCACCAAAATTCACATGTAGCCATGGCGATGCGGCACCACCAAGTGTATAATTCCTCCAAAAAAAATAGGGTGCAAGAAGATGAATGTAATATAATTGCCACTTTCTCCTTCCCGAATGTGGAATGTCAAGCAGTCCGACCAGTGTCCTGCCGTAGGGCCTTGTGCAGCTCGTTGAAACTCAGTGTTGGAGCATGGATGAAGACGTCCACTGCGGATATGCAACTCATGCGCTTCAGAAAAATGTAATAAAGGTGTTTGCAGGGGACGTATGCTGCATTCTTTGATTCCATAACAAGGAAGTCCTCACAGTTGCAAGCTGGATACTGTGAAACCGTGATTGTATACACGACACTGCGCGCAGCAGACCCGGCTGTTGACAACTGAAATATGCGCCCCATCCCGGGGTGAGGAACATCCTTGCAACCTTGCACTATGCAGGGCATTGCAAGAGCGTTGGCCATCCTGGTGTCGTTCGCCTTTGTTGGTGGCCGCCGTCTTTTCAGTTTCCCCCACCGATGGGTGGGCCAAGCTGCGGGGTCACCCACCGGTATGCGGGGCGAAGAGCTTCTCGTGGGAGGAGGATGACGACTGGGAATTGGATTTCGTGGAACGTATTTTAGCTTTCAGAGAATCAGGATGGAAGTACACGTTTACCCAAACACGGGAGTCCATGTTGAAGACAGGACCTCTCGGTACACTCCGCAGCGAAGTCCTGCAGTGAGAAGAGTGTGTCCTACCTAATAACACAAATGATTTTCTGGAGGATTCCGTATCCAACAGGATGGGTGATCAGTGCACGTAAAGATGAAGGTATGTAACGTACGTTACAAAAACGGACGACAACAGCAAGTTCACATCGGATATTTGGTGCCTGAATTGTAATGTACAACCACTTGGGCTACAATAAATCAGGCCTTCCCATGAATTTCGGCACCGAAATCTGGATGAACATCTCTGTCATGTAACAACTTTGGAAGCCAGGGGATGAATTCCGGCGACAGAAATAGTAATTTGTTCACCTCATGAAACTGACCAAGCATCCAACGGATGGATTTCGGTGCCGAAATTCGGATGAACATCTTCTTCATCAAATTGTTTCTGCACATGAGGGTTGAATTTGGATGCCAAAATACAGATGAATGTGTTCCTGATTACAGTCGTGATTCACCACGTGTCCGGATATCGCTGCCGCCATCGGAATGACAGTAATCCTGAATCGGCAGAATGGATGTATTTCGGCGCCGAAATTCATTCTTCATCTCCTTTTCCGACCCTAATTCTGCTGCCCTGCGGATGGATTTCGGTGCCGAAATTCATCTGAAGTTTTTTTTTTTTTTTTTTTTTTTTTTTTTTTTTTTTTTGCGACAGATGAACTTCGGCGCCGAATCTCATCCAAGTCCTCCCTTCTAATTTTCCTTTTTCTTCGCGAGCAATGAATTTCGGCGCCGAAATTCATCCGAAGTCCTCCCGAATTTATTTTTTTCTCCGCGAGCAATGAATTTCGGCGCCGAAATTCATCCGAAGTCCTCCCGAAAATTTTTTTTTTCTTCGGGAGCAATGAATTTCGGCGCCGAAATTCATCCGAAGTCCTCCCGATTTTTTTTTTTTCTTCGGGAGCAATGAATTTCGGCGCCGAAATTCATCCGAAGTCCTCCCGATTATTTTTTTTCTTCGCGAGCAATGAATTTCGGCGCCGAAATTCATCCGAAGTCCTCCCGAAATTCATTTTTTTTCTTTGCGAGCAATGAATTTCGGCGCCGAAATTCAACCGACTCCATCCCTCCAAATTCTTTTCAGGGTTTGAGCGCCGGATTTCGGCGCCGAAATTCATCCAATGCCCTCCCTCCAATATTTATTTTTCTTTGAAAAGGATGAATTTCGGCGCCGAAATTCATCCAGAGCGAAGACTAAATCGGCACCATGCTATGCTTTGCCGCCATCATTGCCCCTCACGGATGCTGTCCATGCCTGTTGGACTTGCCATTTCTGGACATTTAACTATAATTTCGGCGCCGAAATTATACTTTATGTGCGGCAACGTCCCGTGCGAAAAAGACCACTTAATGGATACTGTCGGTTTCAAATGAAAAAAACGGCTAAAATACAATTAATTTTGACAGAATGGGTTCAATATGCCGATTTCTCCATTAAATGCAGAATATTCCTGTTATCTTCGTCGGAAGGGGGTATTTCCAACGATTTACAGAAAATTATATCATCCAGAAGCAAATAGTAAGTGTCGGGTTTGGACGAATTTCGGCGCCGAAATTCATCCGTCGCATAGAAAATGTAATATTAGAGTTACTCATTGCGGACAGTAAGGATGAATTTCGGCGCCGAAATTCATCCTTTTCAAAGAAAAATAAATATTGGAGGGAGGGCATTGGATGAATTTCGGCGCCGAAATCCGGCGCTCAAACCTTGAAAAGAATTTGGAGGGATGGAGTCGGTTGAATTTCGGCGCCGAAATTCATTGCTCGCGAAAAAAAAAAAAATTCGGGAGGACTTCGGATGAATTTCGGCGCCGAAATTCATTGCTCGCGAAGAAAAATAAAAATCAGGAGGACTTCGGATGAATTTCGGCGCCGAAATTCATTGCTCCCGAAGAAAAAAAAAATTCCGGGAGGACTTCGGATGAATTTCGGCGCCGAAATTCATTGCTCCCGAAGAAAAAAAAAAAATTCGGGAGGACTTCGGATGAATTTCGGCGCCGAAATTCATTGCTCGCGGAGAAAAAAATAAATTCGGGAGCACTCTGGATGAATTTCGGCGCCGAAATTCATTGCTCGCGAAGAAAAAGGAAAATTAGAAGGGAGGACTTGGATGAGATTCGGCGCCGAAGTTCATCTGTCGCAAAGGAAAAAAAAAAAAAAATACTTCAGATGAATGTCGGCGCCGAAATATGGATGAAATGTGCCCAAGTGCAGCCGTTTCCACTGTTCCGGAATTAATTCCGGCTCCGATATCCCACTGACAGGTTTGCTCATGACGAATGAGGACTTGGGAAGCGATGAATTGCGGCGCCGAAATTTGTAAGTTTGTGTACGAAAGCACTTGAATAGGATGAATTTTGGCGCCGAAATTCATCCGTCCGCTGATGAAACGTACCGACCTGACTGTTGAATGTCATAGGCAGGGGATTTTCATGGTGGTTGGGTTTCATGATGTGCGGATATTTCATTCAATGTCGGCTGCTCCGGGAACAGCATCCGGTGAACGGAAGGTATTTCGGTGCCGCAATTCGGATAAACCATCTTGTACTGGTGGCTGGAACTGGCACGCGTCGTGTTCCAGTCGACTTCATCCGTGCGAACGTGTCAGGGGTCACAATCTCTTCATCACCCATACGGCAGAAAGTGGTGGACGGTGGCAACGTTTCGGGAGACGTGGCTGCTTACACATCTGCTCGTGTAGAGTGGTTGCATGTTCCACCGCTTCGCTCTCTCGCTCCTTGCCCTTCTGCAGTGACATTCTCCTGCGTTTCCTCTCCTTATGCGGCATAGTGGTAGCATAGAGTTTGTGGAAGGTCAGGTGACTCCGGCAAAGAGAAGGAGGACGCGGGATTTTGGGAAGCCGCCGACGACACGACTTAAGCTCCGTCTCATGCATGAAATGTAGACCTCGTTATCCGGAGACTCGGATCGCCCACCAGTGAGAGATTCATGCTTTGCGGATGTGAAGCACTCCATACGCAATATTCCTTTTACACCTTTTTTTTTGCGTGCAGTGTCTCATGTTTTCCTGTTTGTTTGACATGGGAGCTGGGGAGGGATCGCAGGGGGGCGAAGCAACACAGTCAACTTTGGATACTCCTGCCCGGGTGCTGCGCTCGCAAGGTGGAAGTGCATCGAGGCAGGCGAGTCCTCATTCAACACCTCAGATATCGCCTCAGAAAAGCCCACCTAGAGTTCGGAAGTCGAGGAAGCAGAAGGAGCCCATGGCTTCGCTAGTAAAACCCCTAGGGAGACTGGAAGCAGAGATATTGGGTTTGCAGTCAATTTCAAAAAACACGGATGCGGTGGAGGCCGCTGGAGATGTGGGAGTTGGATCTGCAGAAGGGCGGCCCATTGAGCTGACAGAAGGAGAGGACGACAACGTGGTACGACTTGGCGACGATCAGAACCTGCTGGAGCTTGCGGAGGAGCAAAACCTCCAGGACATTTCCTTCTCTGCAGACTCTTATCTTTCAGGCATTTTGCTTCGTGAAGAAACATTAGAAATTCAAATTACGTGAAACAGGAAGACTTGTTGATTCCATAGTTGATCCACTGGAGTATAACGTCCTGTTCAACCATGTGGGAGAGAAGGACATTCTTTGTGATTTGTCGGGCAAGCCATGGAGGTATGGCAGGACCAGGAGTCCTGCATTCATCCCAGACGCTCATGGAAACATGTACGGATGTTGAAGGCAGGGTCCTCGACGTCACTGCAAATACAGGTGAGAACGTTAATTGAATGCGGCACCAAAATTGACACCATTTCCGTTTGTGTATGTTTGCTTGTGCGAGGAAGCGACTCATTCTTGAGTTTGGTTGTGGTTGTGTCGTATGAATTTGCAGGTGCCTGTATGTGGGCGGGAAGGATGTCGAACCGATTTGTGTTTTCATTTGAGGGGGATACGGCCTTGTACGATTACAATTTGGCGGGCCTTCAGCGTTTGCCTCCGACTGAGGATCCCAAAAACGCAGAAGATGACGTGGAAGGGGAGGAGGAAGATGAAGAGGAGGAAGTCCAGGAAATTTGTTCGATGCAGGGGCGCCCGAAGCCGCTTCCCCCAATGCCTGTCTTCGAGTGAGTTGCACCATAGTAAGTGTATTGGTTTCGGTTGTAGGGACCATGCAACCTGCCGATGATTCCCTGTTTGAATTCTCTAATGTACTTCATTCTATGTTTGTGCGTACACTAGCCTTGCAGAGTCGTCCGACGAGGAGAAGCTGGGAGACTTGCCCGAATCGGACCCTGTTGCAGAGGAAGAGACAGAATCGCATCGGCCATTCTTTGCCAGAAAATCGTTTCTCGCGAGTCCCCAAAAGCCTTTTTTTCTACCAGCCTATGCAGACACGGATGCCAGAGAAGCCATCAGCAGGGAGGATAGGCCTACTCGGTTAGAGCAATTGACATACGGGAATGAGCAGAGAATTATAATGAGGCGTGAGGCCAAACATAGAATTGTGAAAGGCAGAGTAGGGAAGTTCGTAATAGAATCCGCGTCCGAGAGCGAGGGGAATGTTGAGGACACTTCCGCACGCAGGTGGACAGTTCCGGCTGGTGAGGATGGTATTTTTGAGGGGAGGGCTTCTCAGAGTAATAGCGGTAGCGGCAGTGCAGGTTCGGAGGCAGGTGGAAGGCAGCCATCCTTGCATGAGGCCGGGGATGCATCGGACAGTGATAGCGGATCCTCACCATAGCAAAGTCTCATTTGGATCCTTTTGTTGTACAGTTCTGAAACACTTAATGAAAATATTGACGATTTGAAAAATCATTGTGTTCAGACTGCTTGTCCGATTCCCTACATTTCTTCCGCCAACCAAAATGTATAATAAAAGCAGAAGAGACGCAAACTTCATTGAAAAACCCTACAAGTAATTTATGCACACCATCGAGCCGAGAACTTGAAGCCATGAAAACCCTGCCGTTTCTAACATTCCTATTGGGAAATTTGGCGCCGAAATAGTCCAATGCGCGCCTTCGTTATATGGGCCTCAAAAATTCCACGGATGAATTACTGTACCAAAATATCGCGATGGAAGCCTTCAGCACAAGGCACTTCAGCACATTCCACTTGGGTATTTCGGCGCCCAAATAGCCCGTTCTGCGCCATTAAATACCGCACTATATCACATTTTAAGAGGTAATTTCGGTGCCGAAATACCCCGGTGGATGTCTTCAAAACACCATTTTAGCACACTGCTCTTCGGAATAATGGCGCCGAAATACCTCATTCCGCATCCTGGACCAGGAGAAACAGACCCTATTACCGAGGTAAGAGGACATAACACCGTCAATAAAGGCAGGAAAATTCCAATTCCGCGGATGTCCGCTCATGAGCTCATAGGCTCATGGGCTCATGGGCTCATGCGCTCATGAAATAGTAAACCTCGCAGCGAGCCTCTGCTCTAGCTGCTGAAGCCGGTTGGCCATGCCTTGATCAACACCCTGACCTCCGCGTCCTTGGCCATGTTGAGCTTGCCCTTGGCCTGCACCTTGTGCCCGACCAACTCGTCCTCTCTGGGCTGGTCCACCTCGCCCCCGGCCACCATTGTTCCCTTGGAACTGGCCTGGGCGCAACTCAGGATGCAAGTCATAACACTGGGCATCTCCATGCCCATACTTGCCACAATGCCCACACTGCAACTGTGCAGGCTGTGCTTGTGCCGGCCTTCTGCCACTCTCTGGGCAATCTCTCTTGACATGGGGTCCTCCACATGTCCAACATATCACCCCTGGTTGCTGTTGGCATGCAAAAGATGCCACGGGCCTCTGCACCTGAGGTCCCCTGTAAGCTCCATGGAACTTGGGTTGGGAAACCTTGCCCCCCTGACCACGCTGCTGGGTAGTACCTTGTGCCTGTGGGCTGGCAGCTGCGCCTCGTGCAGGCATGTCCTTGCCAAATCCAATGGTGACAACTCGCTCCTCCACCATGTTGAGCTCAATCCGCTCAGCCAGCAGAAACACATCTGCTAATGTGGGTTGGGCTGCTTGTAACAAGGTTGGATCTCGCACCCTTCTCTTGAGCTCCTTGTCCAGAATTCCATACCAAAACTGGATTGCCTGAGCTTCAGTAACCCCTTGGGTCACACTTATCAAGCGCCTCATACGAGTGTACGCCTCTCGCAGGCTCTTACTGGGTTTGCGCTGGAAGTCTTGCAAACTTCGCAGCTTCTCTGTCCGTACACCTTGGTAGTTCCTCCGCAACTCCTGGAAGAACTCCACCACCGGGTTGAATCTAGGCACATGTGTTGTAGTAGTGGCAGGAGGAGTAGTAGCACCTTTTGAACTGGTACCACCAACAGAAGTACCAGCACTACTTGCTCCACTACTAGTGCTGGCAGTGGGAGCTATTGGTACTGATGCAGCTACTGGTCGCGTCGTGCCTCGAGTAATGGAGACGTAGTCAGGTGACCAATACATCATCCACTCCTCAATCTTTGCTTCATGTCCTCGCCGGAACTCGTGGTAATCGTCCATAGGCGGGCCTTCCAAATGCTGGAACAGTCCCTTCCACGCCATGAATGGGGTGAATAGCTGTGGATTGCGCATCTGCTGCAAATCACACCAGCTGTCGAACTCCTAGATAAAGTCATCCAACTCGATTGTGCCCACAGCTCCAGAGTACCTACGAGGCCCCTTGGTAGCTCCATACATCTCCTCCATGTCGTCCCACAACAATGGCGAATGAAAGTGCACACCTGTTGATGAAGCCTCCGAGTCTGTGTCTGACTCTACAGTAATTGAGGGTGGCGGTGAAGGTGGTCTGAACCGAATACCTCGTCTTGTGAACCCACTCTCACTGTTACTACCTGTAGCCGTACTCCCCTCAAAACCCTTGGGTAACTCCGTAATGACACTCACAATGTGCACCTCCTCCACGTGACACTATAAGGCTCTAGTACTAATCTAATAGTGACACGGGTGGGCACCTGTTGCAGTCTAAGGGTCATATCCCAATGGCTCAGGGCACCTGCACCTGCATCCACCGCAAGAACTCCTATGGTTGGCTGGTCATCAACCCAGCCTCACCATAGAAAAAACACTGGTGGTCTTGCTGGTCATCACTCCAGCCTCACCACCGACAGCATACTCTAGGATTGACCGGTGATCAAATCCGGCCTAATCCCTATGAAAGCAAGCGCCCACACAAAACCAACATGGCGCACAGTCAAGCATGCAGGTGTTGGGGGGGATCCAAACACAAGAAATCAAAACATCAACACCCCCACACCAAAATCCAGCTGCAATGCTGATCCTGCAGAATATCCCAGCCCAAAACCCCGGACTGACTAGCCTCCACCAAGAGAGGCTTTGGCAACTACGAGTACAAGGTAATGAAAATAGTACAGAGATGGAGGGGAAGAATAGAAGCCCGCCCAAGCAAGATCTAATCCTGATCTATGCTATCAACTTCCAGACTTCTCTCAAAGTGCCTCGCTCTGCGTGATGGTAAGGTGTAGGAGGTATATCTATGTCCAGAAACCTGCCACTAACCTTGTCCCAAGCTACAGTAGCTCGCTCTAACCAACCCTCCTCCTCTTTCTGCCAGGTAAAGACAAAGCAATACTCCCCTATCTCCCGCTCACTGAACACTAAAGAAAACAAAGGTAGGGTCTGATAGTCTCTCAACTCGAAAGCTTTGAGATGGTTGCGGGTGTCCTCATTGCGAATGACTGCATCTCCTTCATGCACAACAAACATGTCATTGCTGATGAACCCCCGCTCGTGGTTGCCCTGTGCAGAGCGTATCCGGCTGCAACCATGTCTGATTGCACAAACTTGTGTAGCTCCTGCTCCTCTGCTCCAGTACACCACGGCCTTGTGACTGAACACCTTGGTCCCCGGGGCTGTCTTTGGCTGTGTTCCAAGCCTAGCTTTCACCCACTTTGGTATTTCACCTACAGCTGCAGAACTGCTGGCTCCAACAGAGTTCTGACTGTCCAAGGCGATATTGAGGCCCTCAATGCCAACTACAGCAGTCTGTTGTCTACTGCTAATGCCTGACTCCCAGTATGCAATCAACTCGTCCAACTGTTCTCCACTCAAATCAGTCTGAGTTCCTTGGGAAATATAAATCCTGTCCCCTTGTGTGCACAGACTAAGAGAAGAGACCTGCCCTTCAATTACGTCCTCATTTCCCCCAGCCATGCAAGGAGTACATCTACCAATTTGTCTCTCATATAGACCAGCACAGGTTCTAGAGACAGGATTGTGGATCTTTCATGGCACACTCACACTCTAAAAATTCCATAGATTTTTAGCAGAGTCCCCAAAACAGAAACCAGGTTTAGATAGGTAGATTTCCCCTTTTTGCAACTATCCCCCCAAAAACTGGGTCAAACAGAGTCCATTTGACAAAGATATGATGAATTTGGCTCCAAATCATTCAAATTAGATTAAAAAGGGGTTTTTTTTATTTTTTTTTATTTTTTTAAAGGTTTTCAAGTTTAAAAATTCAAAGTTACACCCAAAATATCTGGTAACTGGTTCCCGGTTCCCTAAGTTCTATATGGCATCCTAGGTTCCCTGGCCACGTGCCTGCTGTTCCCCTCCATTTCATTTGAGTTCAACAGCTCACCATGCTTTGGAATCCCAACCGTCTTCTACCACAAACCGTGGTGACGATGGAGGTCGTGAAGCGATTCTTCCCAGTGAACCCTCGAGAGACGAGTCCCCTGCGCACTTGATATACACTCTCTTAATAGAGATCAAAATCAGCAAGGAGACACCATTGACGACACCCAGAGATCAGAGACAAGTACTTGCGCAGTTCGGAGGCCACAACATCCCCTCTGGACACTGAGCGGGGAATAGCTGCTACACAGCAGCTCAGTCTATTGTCAGCTCCTATACCTACTAGCTTCCTGCCCCTGCCCCTCTTTCTTCACAACAAGATTGACCGTGGATATGCGGAGAGGTGGTCTGCCTGGGATCACCATGAAATTGCACAGATCGGGAATATCTGGTCGGCATCAGCACTATAGTGCCAGGGCACATAAACCAGATTGTAGGAACAGCCAGAGGAAATGCAGGTTATGCCAGCATCATCCAGACCATCTTTGCATCTTGGATATGAATCCTCCAGCAGGGGCCGTTGCCTCCATTGCCCGACACTTGGGTTACATGCTCAGCCAGACCTAATCAGGTCATTTCCGTGATAGATTTCAGCGGCATTCAAATCACTGGCCTCGCTATGCATTGCTGCCCTCAATCAAACATCCTGCAAAGCTGTCACACACGATGCAAAGCTGGCTGTCTTTCTCTGGCAGATCGCACATAGAATTCTAAAGGTAGGGCGTTGGCTTCAATTCACCCGTGCACTGCTCTGCTTATGCTGCTCGCTTGGGGTTTCAGAATCTCTGGAACACTGCCTACTGCCATGCAACATACCTTCAAAAATCTGGCCCAAAATTCACTGGCTGCTCGGACACTGGCATGACCAAACCTCTTTAACTCCAATCAGCCTGCTACTGAATTACGATCCCATCACCAAGCAAAATCTATCCCAATGCCCAGTTGAGCTGCCAGTCTCGCATTCACTTTCCCCACCAAGGCAGCTGCAGTACACTAACTGTCTTAGCTCCCTCCATGACAACCTCCCGCATTTGGGCAAGTTCAGCTTCACGGACCTCCCAGCAACTTAGCAGCTGCTTCAGGTCATGGTCCTAGCTAGCGCATGCTGGGCTGCAACCATTGCAGGTCCTTATCATGTAGAAACCCCTTCACTGCTCTCTTTCCATCTCCTGACGCCATGCTCCATCCTCCAGCCACTTCACTTGTTTCAGGCACCCAGGTCCCTATGGGCAGGTCACATGCTCATGTGCCAGCCAGAACAGTGACATTCGACCCCTTCGTCTTCAGGAACAAGCTGGTAGCTTCCTTGATGTCATCAGTTTCCTGGACACTTAAACGGCAGTATGGTCGCCACCTCTGATTGAGGCAGTAGTGGTGACAAAAGGAGAAGGGAACACAGGGAAAGAGCGAGGAAAAATAAGGGCGGAGAACTGCTCATGTCAAAAGGTCAAAGCCAAAGAGGTCGAAACATTGTGCGAAGGGGGACTGTGTTTCTGCTGCCCTCTCCCACTTCAGCGCAACATTCAGCGTCCAGAGAGTGAAGTCCCTCTTTAAGGTAGACCTCCACGGTAAAGAAGATGAAATGCCCGCCACTTTCTATCAGCTTTCTGTCTTCGCATATGACTCCTATCCCAAAGTGCAGGCCTGTCGTGCGGACCTCAATCCAGACCAGCTTCCATTCGATCCACTCGCTTCCACCACACAGCTGAAGTCATCCAGTTCGAGCCGCATATCAACAGCCTGAACGGGCTGTTCCCCTTGCTGTAGAGATACTCGAGCGACCAAGAGCCGCCACCATCAACCAGACCCTTGCCGCCACAGCCGCTGGCTCTACCTGGACTCCCATTCACTGCTGCCCCATTCGCTGCTCCCATTCACCGCAGCGGGCTCTATGGGGCCTTGACATCACACCACCAGCTGCCATCGACATATCCTCCGCAGACGGGCGACGCCCTTACAGTGGAAGCACACCTCGCCAATGCCAACAGAAATATGGGCAGACCACCATTACTCTCTCTTCTACCACACCATTGCGACTGAAGATGTGAGACGAACTCAAGCTAGAGCCGTTCTATGCTCATTGCTTGAGCTGCGTACAAGACCATGACCATCTATATTATAATAGTGCTTAAAAAAAACAAAAACATCATATCTAGCTTAGCACTGGAAAACTAGATAGAGCTCATCTCTCTCGAGTGATAACCAAACTAGAAAAGGACACACACTCTCAACACAAGAAATATGCAATCCCTCAACATCACTCTTTAAGATAATAGTCGAGCCAGGGGCACCCCAAGCTATGGGGACTCCACCCCACAACAACCTACACTCCCATCATAAGCACACTCAGATCTGAAGAATGCAGGAGCTCGGTCGCGCAGGCTCAACTCGAGAGAGATGAGCCGCGCGACTGCCGCTCTCGTGAAGATAAGACGGACCAGGTGTCAAACTAAACTTGACACCTGATTTAACACTTGACCTAAATCCAAGTGTTAAATACAAATAACTAGTTTTATTCTAGCTGTTTTCACACTGTGCTTATTTAACTTGACAAATCTGTCGCAATGAGGATACTTTCAAGCAATACAGGCAGATTGAAGCTGATCAAAAGAAGCACATCGTGGAGTTGCAACAAACCATCATGGCCAATAGAAATGAAATCGCGGTCAATAACAAGGCTTGGAGGGAAGCTAATAATCTGGCTGCTGCCTATGCAAAGTTGGTTGAACCTCATGCGAAGCGCATGGAGGCTCTACAATAGCAGTTAGATGTGTTCAAACAAAGAGAGGAGCACACTCTCAGAGGAACAACAAGCAACTTGGTGGATAACCACCTTATGCAGGTCTGGTTAGCACAAGGGCCAGTGGAGGGCAAAACACCACGAAAGCTCACCCAAAGCGAGATGAATGAGCTCAGGCTGCAGGTGCAGAACATTGCCACAACTACTATAGACAATGTCTATAGTAGGATAGCAGAGTTACAGGAGGATGTAGACGGACTGCAGACTCAAGTGGAGGACCTCACTTCAAACATCGACAAAAGAGTTTATATCCCTTAGGAACAGCTAATGGCTTCTTATTTACAAGCCAGAACTTTGGCTTTTCAGTCTTCACAGGAGGTGCAGGAGATGCCAATGATACAAGAGCCAGTACCACCAACACCACAACAAGTCACTGTACCTGTAGCTGAACCTGTTGTTACTACAACCACACCACAGCCACCACAGCCTGAGGTATGGGGCAATGCTGCTTTTAACCCACCTAAAACTCCAGCTGCAAGGGAGTACAGTAGGGCTATGATTATGCCCTTCAACCAAATTCCCATCATGTTGGATTTGGCTTGGAAAGAATTTAGTCCTCCGCAGTCATTCGCACATTACTACCAAATCATGCGTATTTGGCTGCCAGTGGCAACAAGGACTAAAGTTCTTCCGAACAATCGACATATTGAGGATCATCACTTTGCACAGTACTGGCACGAGGCAGGTACCATGTTGAGGGAATTAATTGCTTTCCAGGTTGTACATTGACTCATTTATACCAAGACCAAGGAGGTAGCAAGTATTGTCATGGGATGCGGGTTATACTACGTTGCTTGTTTTCTGGCACGTTATCACATTGAGCAGCAAAAGATGCAAGCACGCTTTCTGAGTTATTCCAGTGGGGATCATTGGGTATTACCTTCGGTGCCACCTCATATGTACCTATATGACCCAAAAGTTATGATGCAAAAGGATTCTCAAATTCGTTCATGGTTTCAAGCGGCCTGGAACAATTTGTCAACACAGAAATTCGGCATTGATGATATTTTCTATAAGGGACATGTGGCATGGAAATACTTGCACGCTATTCCAGTAATTGGTACCCCACTCACCTGGACAGACAAGGAGCTCAGTGTCTACACCAATTTTGCTGTTCAGCGATTACAGCAGGTTGTCAAATATAAACTTCCAGACATGGTAGGACAACATTGTATGCCCCAGAGGATTCCACAAAAAGTTCGAAAATTAAAACACCTGAGAGGCGATGAGGATTCTGATACAACTGTTTCTTCACCGAATTCTTTTGACATGGGAGAAGACTATGCAATTCAGATGGCAGAGAAGAAGCGACGGGGGTCTCCTATGCCTGAAAGGTTATCTCAATATCAGCCTCCAGAGGGCCTCACTTATCCAGGTAGTGATCAACCATCTCCATCAACCAGAGACAGACCTCGAGCTCGTACACACATTCCGCCACGAAACTCTCAACGTCAGAAAGGTGCTCACTCGCAAAGGTTTGCTAATCGCAATCAGTAAATCGTGAGGGGGGAAGGGGTAATGTTAGAGGACTGTCTGGGACTTAGACACTTATACGGGATCTGTAGGGTACCCTTAATTTTTGCACAGACTGAGACCAACAGGAGCCTTAGGGGTGACAACAGCGCACTGTAGAGGGGGGTTACACAGCCCGTCACAGCCCACACAGCCGTCACAGTCGTCACAGCCCACACAGCCAACACAGCCCGTCACAGTCGTCACAGCCGACACAGCCAACACAGCCCGTCACAGTCGCACAGCCAGTCACAGCCCGTCACAGTTTCACACAGCCAGTCACAGCTTGACACAGCTGTCACGACCATAGGGAACGGAGAGCAGGACAGGGAACGACTGTGGGGAACAACACCTGCAAATGGAACATGTTAGTTCACGGACGACGGTTAGTGAGGAAAACGGTTAGAGCCACGGGTAGGAAGAAAAAGGGAGAAGCAAGGACGGAATAGGGGGATTCTGGGAAGCACGGAAGGGGGAGGACTTCGGGGTCATGCATGGGAGGAGATCGGAAGCCAAGATGGAGAGCGCGGTGAAGGAGGAAAGAGGATTAGTAGATGCTCGTTATATGCAAAGCGGTAGTGATATAGTAGAGCAGATTAGAGACACAATGGCTTCGGCCTGATACCTGATAAATCCTAATCGGATACTTATACGATACAATCACACTGTGTAGAGAGATCTGAGTGAAGCTGTGGAATGAATGGATGAGTTGATGGAATCCAATAGATTGATAAAGCAAACTGATACTTTATTTTCAATGGTAAGGTAGCTAACATGAATGCCAAAAGGAAAACAAATAGGAAACACCCCCATGATACACTAGCTGTAGGTCATGACTGATTGTTCTGCGCGGGCTGAGTACTTAGAGATTTCCAACTCTTCTATCTTGGAGTTTCCGCCTCGGATAGCGAAGGGATGGGTGAGTAAAAGCAGCGCGACACTTACCACTAAGGATGTAGCCTGCAACGGATTACATCCATCCTGGACGTTACCCTAATGGATGTAAACCTAAGAGGATGTAACTCTAATGAAGTGCAAAATTTCATCCCAGTGGATGAAATCGCGGGATGGTTTGCTAACCGCCTCTCTGCCCTAAGCACGGCACGATACTCGTGCTTGTTTTCTCTGGAGGATGGCGATGGCGGCTGAGCTGAGTGCTCCAGCATCACGATGCGCGTGCATTTTGTTTTTTCTTGCGCGATGGCAACAGACTCTTCCATTTCCCGCACTGGCAAATGACCTATTGCTGTGTTTGCCTGCAATCTTTCTTATTCGTGAAGCAGCGGCGCTCATAAGGTGATGGGGGAAGTATCATGCACTTTGTAAAATATGCAATTTGTCCTCAAGTATCCCAATTTGTTGCATTCTGCTGTGATCTCTTGAGATTCAGGTGTTGAATGCCGCAGCGTCCCACTCCACAAACGATTAAAGTTCTTTGTGGTGTCGCATCTATGTTTTACTTTTGATCAATTTGCTCACTGTAGAATGCATGTTGGACATGGATAGCAACTGTGAAGACCTGCTACTCACCTCGTGCATCCTCACTGACACACATCTTGATGTGGTGGTTTTTGACGGGCACAGGTGAGGGTCTTTCACTGGATGTGTATTTTTTCAGTTTGCAGATGATCAAAGGACTTGGCGATGGTGACGATTGACGCTACATACTGCTTCAGTGGGGCATCTGATACGATTCGGCCTCTCAACCTTAATCCTTTTTGGTTTTTATGGGTTGTAACCTGATTATAAGTCAGTTTTCTGGTATGATACCAGTCTTAATTTTGGCACCATATTAGTGGGGTTTTCAACCTGATTGTAAATCAGTTTTATGGCATGATACCAGTCTGAGCTTCGGGTGCATTTTGATATGGTGCTGGAGTACCATCTCCAGACCTTATAAGGCTATCCAATGATGCTTAAGATAGGCCTTCTTATGCTGATTTAACACGGTAAGTACCAAGCGATACTTTTTGAACATTGAGGTCAGAGTTCTAAATTTAAAACAGCCCTGGTTACACTGTTCTAACTTGGAGATTACCAAGCAACTGGCGTGATGGGCTTTTCAGATTACATAACACCTGTTTTAAGGTTGCGAACCATCCTTTGAATTTGAAACAGGTTCAGTTTTACTATGTTAACTTGGAAAGTACCAAGCTGTACTTGACTTGGAAGAATACCAAGCAGTGGTCTTGTTGGGCTTTTTCAAAATACATAGGGGCTGGTTTAACTTATCAAACTAGCCTTTTGGAATACCCTTTGAGCTGGTGTTGTCTATAAAGTTCTGATTATGCTCATTGTAGCACTCCACTCTGATTGAGTTTTGGAGATCGATGATTGGAAAACCAGATCCAGACCTTTGTGCATTCATGGAACATAGACATAGCATGCTGGCTGGTCTACATTATCAGGCTGGGCTCTTGGAATTGCAACACCTGCAACTCATTCTCAAAGGCTCAAGTGTTTATGTTGATCTGGTATGTACCAAAGGTGGTGTTTGTCCCGATTGTTTTATAAGAAAAACAAGACTCCTTCAATGATGAATGACATCTGAATCTAGGGCGATGGTTGTCTTGGAAATCCCACCCTCCCACCCTAATTTTTTTTTTCATGTGTTTTCAGGAAGATGACACGAGTTTTTATCAGGTAAGATACTGCCTATGGAAGGTGAAGTTAGATAGTGCCTTGTTATGAGGCTGATTTGTCGTTGATTTGACAAAGACCTTGTTTGGTCTTGTCCATGTCCCGACAAGACATAGTATCTTCCCTCTCTATTCTTGACCAGTGTACTCAGTGGTTTCTGTACTCTCTCTCTCTCTCTCTCTCTCTCTCTCTCTCTCACCTGCCATTTTCCAGTTTTCTTACTATGATGTCCTAACACCTTTAATGGAAAGCCACGGGGTATCAGCCCCCTATACCTCCATAACAATAGTGTGGAGCAACAAATCCCTCATAAGGTATGATGATCCTCTCCGACAAAAATTTGTTGGCGGATTGCACAACGAGAGAAAGGCATTGCTTTGAAGAACATCTAAGGGTTTCTTGCATACTGATATTATGAGCTAGGCCCGGGTAAAACAGCCTGTTAGAGTATGTGTGTACACCTTCTACATGATCCGGTCAATGCACATTACTCCTGTTAACTGGTAACCTGTAGTTGATGCCTTATGTCAGCATAAGATCCCTTATGATGAAAAGCCTTCCCTACTCGTGGGCTTTAATACTTCTCCTGGATGTGGGTTTGCTCTTTATAGCACCACTAAAAAAATGCCCAGGTGTAACGTGATATGTCCTTTTTCATACCTTAAGGAAATCTGGTTTTAAAACCATAAAGCTAGCTGATATGGTGAAAAAGATGGGCAGCAGATTGCTGCCAATGTTTTTATTCACATGTTCATGTTGTGAATCACGGGCAGTAGACTACTGCCACTGGCTGGTGGAAAAATGTGCAGTAATTTACTGCCATCGGTTGAAGAACACCTGTAATTTATGAACTCTTGCGTGCCCAGCTATATGAATGTTTTGTCCATATAATTTTCTCTTGACTTGGGAAGCAGAGACTGTAGCTTTTTAACCAAAGATAAAACTACATCGCACGGAGATTCTTCCTTGGTCTCTACTTCTTTACAAGAGCTTGTTGACGAGATAAGAGGTAAGACGGAAAACACATGACTCTATATTCTTGCCAAGTTTGATTTATGCTATGCCAATGTTCACTCGTGATCTGAGGGCAGAGAGAATGTAGACCTTTTATCTTTTTTGGTATTCAAGTCCAAGGACAGAACTACATTGTAGAGGGAGAGCCTTATGAGAATGGGTCTGGTATGCACTCCATAAGGGACTGCCATACCAGGGGTTGGATGGTGGGCGCCCCCTCTCTCCCTCTCTCCAATTATCTGTTTGGGATTAACAAATATTTTCCTAAGCCTACCTGGTTTGGAAATACCTTCTTTCTAATCCCTAATGGAATATGTTTTGAATTTCATCCATACCGGATGAAAAATATACCAGGTATAATCCCTAACTGGATGAATTATTGTCTCGAGCCTTACCACTAAGGATGTAGCCTGCAACGGATTACATCCATCCTGGACGTTACCCTAACGGATGTAAACCTAAGAGGATGTAACTCTAATGAAGTGCAAAATTTCATCCCAGTGGATGAAATCGCGGGATGGTTTGCTAACCGCCTCTCTGCCCTAAGCACGGCACGATACTCGTGCTTGTTTTCTCTGGAGGATGGCGATGGCGGCTGAGCTGAGTGCTCCAGCATCACGATGCGCGTGCATTTTGTTTTTTCTTGCGCGATGGCGGCAGACTCTTCCATTTCCCGCACTGGCAAATGACCTACTGCTGTGTTTGCCTGCAATCTTTCTTATTCGTGAAGCAGCGGCGCTCATAAGGTGATGGGGGAAGTATCATGCACTTTGTAAAATATTCAATTTGTCCTCAAGTATCCCAATTTGTTGCATTCTGCTGTGATCTCTTGAGATTCAGGTGTTGAATGCCGCAGCGTCCCACTCCACAAACGATTAAAGTTCTTTGTGGTGTCGCATCTATGTTTTACTTTTGATCAATTTGCTCACTATAGAATGCATGTTGGACATGGATAGCAACTGTGAAGACCTGCTACTCACCTCGTGCATCCTCCCTGACACACATCTTGATGTGGTGGTTTTTGGGACGGGCACAGGTGAGGGTCTTCACTGGATGTGTATTTTTTCAGTTTGCAGATGATCAAAGGACTTGGCGATGGTGACGATTGACGCTACATACTGCTTCAGTGGGGCATCTGATACGATTCGGCCTCTCAACCTTAATCCTTTTTGGTTTTTATGGGTTGTAACCTGATTATAAGTCAGTTTTCTGGTATGATACCAGTCTTAATTTTGGCACCATATTAGTGGGGTTTTCAACCTGATTGTAAATCAGTTTTATGGCATGATACCAGTCTGAGCTTCGGGTGCATTTTGATATGGTGCTGGAGTACCATCTCCAGACCTTATAAGGCTATCCAATGATGCTTAAGATAGGCTTCTTATGCTGATTTAACACGGTAAGTACCAAGCGATACTTTTTGAACATTGAGGTCAGAGTTCTAAATTTAAAACAGCCCTGGTTACATTGTTCTAACTTGGAGATTACCAAGCAGCTGGTGTGATGGGCTTTTCAGATTACATAACACCTGTTTTAAGGTTGCGAACCATCCTTTGAATTTGAAACAGGTTCAGTTTTACTATGTTAACTTGGAAAGTACCAAGCTGTACTTGACTTGGAAGAATACCAAGCAGTGGTCTTGTTGGGCTTTTTCAAAATACATAGGGGCTGGTTTAACTTATCAAACTAGCCTTTTGGAATACCCTTTGAGCTGGTGTTGTCTATAAAGTTCTGATTATGCTCATTGTAGCACTCCACTCTGATTGAGTTTTGGAGATCGATGATTGGAAAACCAGATCCAGACCATAGGGAAGGCTTTTCATCATAAGGGATCTTATGCTGACATAAGGCATCAACTACAGGTTACCAGTTAACAGGAGTAATGTGCATTGACCGGATCATGTAGAAGGCGACCCCTGAATGGACGGTATCCTACCGACTTCTCTACAGTCGCTATTAATAAATAACTAAATAACTGACTATGACCCCTAAGCAGTCGCTACGCGCACCCCAATATATATTTGGGAGCTCGAACCGATGCCCAGGGAGTCGCTGGTAGCACCCCAATAAAAAATAAAAAATAAAAAATAAACACACAGCAACAGTCTCCCTAGGGGGCACTGTTAAACAACGTCGGGTAATTAGCGTAGGGACATGTACCGACCCCCAGGGAGGCATTGATAGCACCCCAAAAATATTTTGCAAAAATACTCACAGCGACCCCCTATAGGTTGTTGTTAAGCAGCGTCAGGTTATTGTTAGGAAGTTGAAGCGACCCCCAGGAAAGCGCTAATAGCACCACCAAAAATATGGACAGAAAAATCTGACAGCGACGGCGTAGGTGTCGCTGTTAACAGCGTCGGGTTATTGTTAGGAAGTTGAAGCGACCCCCAGGAAGGCGCTGATAGCACCCCCAAAAATATGGACAAAAAAGTCTGACAATGAAGGCCTAGGGGTCGCTGTTAACAACGTCGGGTTATTGCTTAGGGACTTGAAGCGACCTCAGGGAAGGTGTTGATAGTAGTAGCGACCCCCAGGGAGTCACTAATAGAACCTTTTTTTTTTTTAATTAAATCGAATTTTAATGAATTTTAAATAAGTATTATGATTTAGAATATCTAGGATTGCGGATTTGAGGGGCGTAATGATTTTATTTTTGGCTCTATTTTGTTCTTTGAATTCAGACTTTGGACTACTACATCCATGCAAAAGATTGGACCAAAAAACAATGAGAAAAAAAAAATGTTTTCTTGGGTCACTATTGCAGAACTCTTTATGGAGAGCGCATGAAGTTGAAGAGAACTTAATCTTGGAGTGCAAATGAGGGAAAAAAAAATATATGGTTTTGGGTCCAGATGATTTTTTTTGCTGCAAAATTTTGCACACACATTGCACACGCTGTCATTAAGCATATGGTTGGAGAATGGAACTAAAAAAAAATCATGTGCAGGCGAAACACAGTTTTTCGTCTGTACGACACGTAGTTACGTTCATCACTTGAATGACCCATTAAATGAACTTGGTTCAAGCTCATCTTTGGTCCACATGTGCTTAAGTATGTTCAGATCACCAATGCAAAGTCGCAAAAGATGAGCATCAAGAAGAAATATTCACATCAATCGGTTAATCTAATGTATCCAAAGTGCATAATGAGAATATCTACAATGCCCTTCTACGCGATCCCGGTCTCAAAGCAACCGTAGTTCTGTCACACACATCCTACTACAATTTGCAACTATTCTTGTCATATTGGCAAATTGTTGTACATCATAATGGAAGACATCCTCTTGGTTGGTCAATTTGGTTCCGAAGTAGTTGCCTTGTTCGCCTTGTAACAATGTGCCGCGTGGGTACTACATCATGTCATCCGAAGGGACATCATCTTCCTCATCAAGCTCCAACTTCTGTCTATTGTCCTCATCGAAGTCACTATATTGACCCCTCTCAAGAGAGTCATGATCAGAAGCTGAATCATCATCCATGTATTCATATGGCTCTTGCACGACCGGAGGGTCAATATGAGGCGGCGCAATAGGATCTTCCTCTTCTTGTACATCCTCATTGTTATCGTCATCGTCATCGTCATCCTCGTTGTCCTCTTCCTCCGGCGCAATATTCGCATCAACCACTTGATCTCCTCCAACATTGTTCAAGGCGGTGTCTTCAATTGCCTCTATCCACGAAGCATCATCTCCCGCATCCGCATCCACATCGGCCACCTCGGCCACCTCGTCCACCTCGGTCGCTTCGGCCACTTCGGCCTCATCACCACCCCAACGGTTTGATCCCTCGCCATGGTAAATGCGTCTCCCTCTTGGCCTAGCATGCACAACCACCTTCCAATTGCCCGATCTAATCTTGTCTTCAGAAAAAAAAGACTTGTTCCATGTCCTTCGGCCATGCAAATGGTTCATTGGATGTGTGTAGAGGGCGTGATCCTGGAAGTGTTGACCCACATGAAGCCACACTCATCAGGCAAGAGGGTTGCATTTGGGCCTGCAATGTGGGGTTGGAACCACCTTCCCTTGAAAAGGATATGGTGATGGTGATCATACTCGAGTTGCAAAATGACATCAAGCTCCCCAATATATTCAAGCTTGCTTCTCTCGGGTCGAATGTCCCTTGTGCTTGACACGGAGTCTTGCCAATATGTTGCACACAAACTGGAGTCAAATGTGGTCTTCCGATGCATATCAAGAGAACGGATGTGGAAATGACGACCATAAATCCAAATTGAGGAGAATGAAATGGCATATTGAGATGGCCCTCTCGCAAGCTCTTGCACTAAAGGCGGCACCACCTTGCCCGCGGCCATCGCAGCCTCAACTCCACTCTGGAGCCAATGGCGAAATGGTCTCAATGGCTGCATCTCCGTGGGCAAATTACGCGCCCCCGATGGGGCCGTGATCCTGGACCCGCGCCGTCCTCGTGAGGCTCGCAATTCTCTCGCACGTGTGCGTCTCCAAATTGTACTTACTTCCAACCGCCGTGCATTCTCATCTGCATGTCTTGCCTCCCACTCCACTATGCAAGGGGTGTTCTTCAATACAAAGTCATGTGCTTGCTCCACCTCGGTGTTCGATAGTTTCACCCTCCTTGATTTTTTGGGCAAAACCATGTCCTTGTTCCGCACATCATCCTCTTCCTTCGACATTGGAGGGGCCTCTTTGTCCACCCTTCTCATGTACTCCGTACATAACACCATAGCCTCTTGCAATGTGTACCCCTCTGTCATGCTACCCTCGGGATGTGCCTTTTGCCGCACGTGTGCCTTGACCTTCATGTAACGCTCTAGAAAGTACATCCACCGAGCATGGACCGGTTTGGCAATCTCCGCCTCTTCCACCAAATGCACTACCAAATGCACTTGGATGTCAAAGAAATTAGGGGGAAGATGCATCTCCAACATACACAAGACCGTGGCCGCCTCCTCATTCATTCGTGGAAAATCCGCCTCGTCCATCTCTTTTATGCAAAACCAACGGAATAAATCAGCAAGTCGATAGACAGCTTTTCGAATGCCCTCATGGAGTGTCCCTCGTATTGCAATGGGAAGGATGTCTTGCAAAATGTTGTGGTAGTCATGAGAATTCAAACCATGGATAGTGGTGGTATCCTCAAATTTGTTGCGTAGAGATGCGCCATACCCGGTCGGGTTCCGGATAGCTCGTATTGTGGTCCGCACTTGCTTGTATTCCTCCTTTGTCCAAGTCCAAGTTGGCGCCCTATACTTCCACTTGGGAGCATTGTTCACGTCCACACCATCAGCTTCAGGCCATAGTCGTGGCATACGGTTTTGGGCTTGAAGCTTTCGCCTCACACCAAGGGAATCACCGCCACGTTTCTTCTTCCCCTCGGTTAAGTTTGCCAGTACACGAATAAGTGATGAGCACACATTCTTCTCAATATGCATGGGATCAAAGAGGTGCCGGATTTTCAGATCCTACGCATAATGAAATTTCCATATAATTTGTCATAAACCCAGAACTCGGTGCAATTTCATATGAATATGTCATGGCATTCAATGAAATATGTATGGTCTAATGCATTTCGGACTTGTACCTCCCAATAAGGCAACTCGTAGAAGATTGAGAGCCGGGACATGCCACACCTCTTGAGCCGGCGTTTTTTATTCAGCACCTCTTGCCACCATGCTTTCCAAAATGACCCAGGGGGACGCACGGGTGGAGGTCTCCTCTCCACGGTCCCATCAAATAATTTCTTGCCTCTCGTTCTCCATGGATGGTTGAGAGGAAGAAATTTCCGGTAGTTGGGATAGATCATTTTCGCGACGTTCTTCGAATGTTTTGCATCAAGGTTATCCGGCCCACAACATGAACATGCTGCGTACCCCTCTGTGCTTAGTCCCGAACAAACGAAAGCCCTGCACAAAACCATGAATTTAGTTGGGATTTAACATTCGTCGCCTCGTATAATTTCAATGAACCGAGCAAAAACATGAGTTGCTAAAGAAAAATCATGACGAACACATACAAACACATGATATACGGTAGAATATATATATTATAGGTAATATCAAATTAAAATGTACCTGGATAGTTATGCATTGTCCATAGCAAAAGCCCTCGCAAGAGAAAAGAACGTTGGCCAGTGGGTGCCGATGCATCATAAGCTGGAACTCCATTCCATAATATATTGAGTTCGTCAACCAATGGACGTAGATACACATCCATAGTCGCAACTTGTTTTTTCCCTACAACACAAATTATTTGCAATATATATAAGATCGTTTCAAATTCAAACAGAATAAATGATATTCTTAGTTCCATATATATTCGACATTGTACTACCACGTACATCCTAAAACAACAAAAAAAATTGTGTTATTCACCTGGCACAATGGCAGCCAACATGATATGACCCTTCTTGATAGCAAGATAAGGAGGGATGTTGTAGTTAACCAAAGTCACATGCCATGTTGAATGGCTACTTGACTGGACTGAATATGGGTTTACACCATCCGCGGAGAAGCCGAGCCGAACATGTCTTGGATCGTCCTTCAAAAAAGGTCATTGTTCCTCGGTGTGTTTCCATGTCGGCGAATCGTGAGGGCCGCACATCTTTCCGGGGGGGCTCCGATGCTCCGCATGCCACTTCATGAGTTGGGCAAATGATGGACTCCGGAATTGTGCTTTCAAGCGCGGGATGACTGGAAAATAATGCATTTTCTAACCTCCCCCACAAACACAACAAATATATCAATATTTACTTTCTGTCATTTGGATCCACATATTGTACGTAAGAGAGGGGTATATATTTGCAAAGGTTTGTATGTAGATATTTTGTAAAGTCTACATTAGTTGAAAGATTCATATAACCTATATGCATACCCTTATAATATCGGAATGATACAACCTCTTAAACCCTACACCCTAAAATGATATATTAGTTGGTGGACACATGTATATATGTATATAAATATAAATGGCAGGAAAGAGAATATAAGAGAAATGTACCTTTCGTGGTATCTTCTTTCCTTGAACATCATCTCGGTATCTAGATTTTTTGCACTTGGGACACGTGGTAGCACACGCATGCTCTTCATAGTACAAGGTGCGATCACAAGGACATGCATGGAAAATTTTGTAGCCCATCCCCACTGTGTCTAGAACTTGTCTTGCCTCTTTTCGAGAACGTGGCATTTTATGCTCCAAATGGGGGGCGAGGATGTGGTCCGCAATTGTGCGCATGATTGCGGACATGCCAATGTTGCTTATGCCGAACCGGGATTGCAAATTAAGCAACAACAATATAGTGGAAAGTCGACTCACTTTTGTTCCTTTATACAAGGGTGTTTTTGCCTCGGATTTTAAACATTTTAGATTCTCCTCCAGTCGTGCGTCTGATATGCCATCTACGCACGTTTCTGGATGAATGTTGAGTGGATGGATGTGGAACATCCAAATTAGCTGGAGTGCTTAAGGGTTTAGTTAGATGCTAACCCATGCCCGGTAACCACGGTTAGTGCAGCCTTGCCATAATTGCTACTGTTTCTGCGATGCGGAGGGGGGAGGAGGAGAGGATTGTGAAGGAGACGGATGGCGGGGGTTTACTAATGAGAGAGAGAGGGAGAGTCCATGGAGGGAGTGAGTGTATGAAGTGAGGTAGTGATGGCAGAGAAGCAGAGAGAAGTTGGGTTTATTTTTGCTGAGCACAGGTTCTACGAGGTGGCCTGCAGGCTCATGTGAGAGAGAGATGGGTTTCCACAAGCTAAGAGTTAGAGAGACGACAATTGTAATACTGCTCCTGGGAGTGTTGCTCATAGGAACACCGTACATAATACAGAAACCTGTTGCGCTTCAGCTCCAATCAGATTTTTCTCGACAAATCAGTTCCTGGTTCGGGACGGAGGAAGTCAGGAGAGAGACGCCGTTCTGGGTGGAGAATTTGAACCTTGTGAGTTCTCGTTAATCCGTTATCCGTATGGTGTAGGAGTATGGATATTTCGATTATTTCAGTATGTTTCAGTTGAAGGAGCTATGGTTGCAAACGGGGTTCGTTCTCTATCAGTGAAAAAGGTGAGATCTATCGTATCAAGATAGCACACTTACATTCTTCCCTTTTCCCGTTTGTGCGGAATGTCTTGGAAAATTTTCAGACGCATGAGGAATTTCCAGGTCTGGGAGATGCATTGTCACGGGCTGCAATGAAAGGTAAGACAGCGATTTTAACAACGCTGAATGGAGCATGGGCAGCTGAAGGTACTATGATAGATCTCTTCCTGGATAGCTTTCGGAAAGGGGAGGGCATCAGTCACCTTCTCAACCACCTGATCATCATTACCTTGGACCAGAAAGCCCACGAGCGCTGCGTGAAGGTTCACAGCCTATGCTTTATGTTGGAGACAGAGGGAGTCGATTTCACTGGGGAGAAGTTTTTCATGTCTCTGGATTATTTGAAGATGATGTGGAGGAGGATTGATTTTTTGAGAAGCGTCCTGGAGATGGGGTACAACTTTCTTTTTTCGGTGAGAGGCACACACGAACACACTTTCCTTCTCTGCCTATTTGTCATGTCATCTCCCTTCAAATTATATAAAGCTGTAGCCACACCAGTTGGCTCCCCTAATTTAACCTCTAGCACTCAAGATAGGTTGTTTTAGTCATGGGTATTTGGGAGGTACAGGAGTGAAAGAGGGAATCAAGACATAAATGTCAGGGAGCATGTGACAATGGCAAGAGTTGGAACTCTCTTCCCCTTCTTGAGCACTTCCCATGCTTAAATCTTATCAAAGTGTGTGAATTGATGGGCAATGCAGCTTGCGCAATCTTAGTCAATTGTGTCATAGTCCTTCTAATAAAAAATCCAGAAGCGAAAGCCTTAAAATGCTCCAGAAAAGCTTGGAATATAGTTGGGGACTCAATTTTTAGTATGAAGTCGTAATGATGAAAATTATTTTGAGTGGTGTAATCATTTTTGCAGGATGCAGACATAATGTGGTTTCGCAGTCCTTTTCCACTGTTGGATGACGAGTCTGACTTCCAAATAGCCTGTGACAATTACAAAGGAGACCCCTATGATTTGGACAACAAACCTAATGGGGGATTTGTGTATGCACAATCAAACAACCGCACCATCGAATTTTACAAGTATTGGTATATGGCCAGAGAACAACATCCAGGAAGACACGACCAAGATGTTCTCAATGATATTAAAGTAGAAAGTGAATTTTTGGACATTGGACTGAAGCTCCGATTCTTGAACACCCTCCACTTTTCTGGTTTCTGTGAGGTAAGCAGCATTGAATCTCCTCATAGGTTGTAAGTATTACCCAACAAAGTCACTTTGACCTTTCTTTAATGTAGTCTAATCCTCACCACCCAGATTCTGCCTCAATCTTGGTATGGGGTTTTCTTTCTAAGCTGCATTAAAGACTCATAAGGAATTCTCTATCTGTCTTCCTCTTTCTCTGGTGGGTGTGAACCCCACAAACAGCTCTGGGAGGGTTAGTTTCCGGTGGGGTCGATGACTGTAAGGCTATGGCAAGCCAACATTGGGCAGGGAACGGCATTAGTAGATTCTCTCTGCAAGGAGAGGCACAACTCTTTATATGAAATTGTACAGCCGTACACCATCATGCCGTCTTTCTCCGAGCCCTATGTTTTCCCCTACAACAGACCAATTCTAAGCACATCTCGATTTAAGGTCACATGAATATTTCTGAAGCTATTGATTTCAACGAACACTACTGTTTAGGGCTTGGTACAATAACAGGAGTAGTTTGGCAAAACTAGATTTGCGCTCCTGTTACCCCATGTACCACACATCTGAGCACCCATCGATTTGCGTCTCCAAAGAACTAGATTCCACCCTCCTGTTTATTGGAGAAATCAGAGCATGGTTATGGTTAAATACAGCTATGGCAAGATATTCTAACAGGTTTCTCTCCCCCTCTCTCCCATTTTATCCAGGTAAGCAACGATCTGGAGAAGGTCTGCACAATGCATGCAAACTGCTGCACAAGCCTTGAGCGCAAGCTCCAAGATTTACGTTTGGTAATGGATGATTGGGAGCGATTCAAATCCTTGACACCACTGGAGAAACAGAACCAGAGAGTCTTCTGGCGGGCTCCGCGTGAATGTCATCATTCGTGGGCTCGGTAAGGTCACATGTGCCAGATTGTTCAGTGTTCCAGCATCTGATTTGTCTCGATAAGCACTTGCTGCGATCATAAGCTATCAGAAGAAAAAGTGCCGCCATTTTTGTGCCACCAGAGAGAGGGACGACGTCTTCATTGGGGCATAATAAATCCACCCATCTTGGCTGCACTTGCAGCTGTGATGTTTGTCAGTCCAAGCGGGTAGAACACAGCGCCTATTCGTGCTCATCACTTAATACAAATAAGCTAAACCTGGAATAGAGTGTGTACAACCCACAGGAAAACCAAGTTGTGTACCTCTAATGTCCCAGCTAGAATACGTGTATATCCATCGAATACCTTAAGTGGTTCTAGGAAAGGGATAAAGTTTAAGGTTAGTCATCTCACAATTTCTAGGAGCTCCTGATGGTTGTTGGAAGATGTTTGACATACATTTCTGGTCACATTCAATATTCCATCAGGTTGTTGATATATGAAAGAGGAAGATCTTTTCTCCAGACCCATATTTGCCCCATTTTTAGTTCATTTGATGAGTGGTGCCCCATGAATTTGTAACCTTGTAATCCTCCTGTTTGAGGGGCCATGTACATACACGTGACACTCCATTTTCTCTCTTATTATGCTTAACCAGAATGACTTGGGTATTCAAAGTATCACGTCAATTATTAGTGTGATTTGCCTCGAACATTAGTGAGATCAAGATCTGGCTTTCTTAGAGACCAGAAATCTCCTTCAACACTCGGCACATGTGTGAGCTATTATGAGTTGTGCAGTTTAAGGGAGAGTTTAAGTACCAGTCTATTGTGTGATTTGCCTCAAACATTAGTGAGATCAAGGTCTGGCTTTCTTAGAGACCAGAAATCTCCTTCAACACTCGGCACATGTGTGAGCTATTATGAGTTGTGCAGTTTAAGGGAGAGTTTAAGGACCAGTCTATTGCAGACATGGAGCATTTGCTCTAGGTTTGCATCCTGTGTATGTCCTATATATTTGGTGTGATGAGCTGTACGATAATTGAGGGACAACAGATTCAATTTTTTGAACTCCCCTCTACAGAGCTTATGTAGTATGTGATTGTATGCACACCTCACTCACAGCAGACCTCAGGTTTGGAGCCCATCTCTGGAGGTCGGCTGGTGATCACCGGGCCCGGACAACTTATTTATGCAGGGCTATTCCATGGGGCTTCTACAGCCTCAGATACCCATTGCCTTTCGTATGTTAGGGGTAGCCAAGTTGGAGGCAAGTGGCAACGCTTCCTCCACATTTTCCAGCATGGGTAGGCTGTTTGCTCATGTTTTTGGGCAAATTCTTGCCTAGAAAGATGAGCGAGGCTGGATCTCCCTTATGGCATGGACTCAGACCAAAATTGGGCAGTGCCACAATGTGCTCGACAAGCTGTTCTATTGGCCTTTTACTAGTGGTAAATAGGATATAACCAGAGTGAGCTGCAAGCTGTTAAGTAGAGTCACTTGGGTTTGGTGATAAGGGTTTAACTGACTTGTCTGGTTAGCCCTGTTTACAGAGACCATCTTTCTAACTGCAGTGATTTCCAACATTGTCAAGCCTAGTAAGAGGGATACTGACAATCCATTCCTACTTGAACTATGATTTCCATCAACTGCATCCATCAACTGCAAGCATTAGGAGTAGGCGAGATTTGCTAAGGTTAGCCAGAGCATGGTGGTGTTTCTTTGGTGTTTCATGAGGCAACAAGGGGGCCACAGTGTTCTATTCATTAATTGTTACTGTTCTTTAGGAAGGAAACTTGTAGGAATGACAATTTGATTTAGTTCCCCGAGTAGTACAGCTAATTCTACCTTAGTGTGTTTATATATGCTGCATTGTCAGTTCAATGGGATTCTCATATGAATGCGAATGAGTGTGAACTACATTTGAAGTGAGCATGGCATGTATACATGGTGATGATCATTATTACTTTCGTTTCATAACAGTTTGAAGGATGCGGGTGTTTTTCTGGGGCAGCCTCCAGGGAATGCTGTATCACAGAGGTTGGATAAGGTGGAACCTTGGGAAGTGGTGGTGAGCATGAAGATTGATAGGGTGGAACAGACCACTGAACCAAACAAATGCCCACTTTGTTGATTTGTATGAGTGCCTTCATGGCATCCGAAAATTCTTTTTTGTTAGTCATGCATGAGACCTTCCAAATCAGTACCCCAGCCCCAAGTTGGATTGGGAATCCCATTTGATGATATTGTCCTGGCCAGTGTATCAACAAAGAGCTTTATAGTGGGCACTCATCAAAATGAATTTTACTTTTATTTTGTTATATTTTACCAACTCAATACTGGACATCATTTAATTTATACACTTCATGAGAAGCCAGCCTAGCCCAAGACGGTAGCAAATGCATAGATGTAAAGTGTATGGATGAGAAAGACCGTTACTTGTCATCCGATAATTATGGGAACAATTTCGGCGCCATCACACTTTGAAGGTTAAGTTCAGCCAACTTACGGTGTTGCCCATGGACGTAAGTTTCATGTTTAGAGAGAAAGAAGACCAGCCGAAGCCAACGCAACTAAAGTCACTTCCATTGATATGCTCAAATATCCAATTGAGACTCGTCACATTTCCATCACTTGATGCTTTTATTGAGTGTGATAGACAATAACGGTGAATGGTACCAGTACAAGTCATACATTATTAATATCAGTATGCATATAGTTTTCACAATTATACGATAACCTTATATGGGCATATGATCTTTAAACGTTTTATTTAAATCTGAATTGAATATAGAATATCAAAAAAAGGGATTTATAAATAATTTGAACAACTGAGCGGACTCAGAGTCCAATTGGATTTTGGCCCGATCATAAAATGGTGTACTCACAAAACACAAACATTCTCTCACCAACATACTCAAAGTGAACTCAAAGTGGGTATGCCAATTGAGCATGAATAGGACTATGCATATTGCCATAACACTCGCGAGCTTTTCTTTTCTTTTCGTAATGTTGGAGACCTACAACCGAGATATTTTTCTTTATGCGCAAGGCAACGTCTGGCACGTCGAGTCACAAGTGGAAAACTTTAAAGAAAATGGTGCAACACTTTGTGAAGACTCATTTTGAGCGCTGAAGCATATGCTCCCCCAAGACCAAGTTCTATGTCCGGGGTAGGGAAATCATTACCATAACAGGCTGTAATCAGATTTACATGCCATGCAATCATCCATAGGAAACACAAAGAATCTGAATTGCTCATCCCATCAGGCCTACAGGTTACTTTGGTATTATTTATCCTAAAGCAACTTGAATACAATGCCCGAATCATTCTGTTCACATCTACCAATGTCTTACCATTTTGGAAAATAGGTAAACATTCAAGGGCATATAACCAAGGACCAGATTTGGCCACAAAAGATCCATCCATATCAGTTTGGCATGGTATCAAGTGTCCTAAAGTAACCAGCTTCTAAAAGAGGCTAAGTTTCCAATGCTTGTACATTCAAGAACACTGTCTGGTCATGAAAACAGGTCTGCCCTACGTTGTAGCATGTTACCAGATCTCTTTAAAGCCATCAGCTTGTCATATCATTGCTCCATTGTCACATCAGTGTGCCATAGGGAACAAGAGATAGTCGCCATAATGATTGATTGTCCACCATACTAGGTTAAACATAGGAGCCATCAAGATCAAAGGAAAGAGGAAGAAAGGATTGTTCTCCCCCAAAGATACAGATGGCGTCGCTTCTTCAACTCGATTCCAATCTACTTCGAGCTTTCAAATCCACGTTAAAGTGAGGACCCTCACCTGGTCCCATCACATGCAATCAGAAACAGTTAAGTTAGAGACGATGTGGAACCCCAGGTGAATCGCAGGTCTCACGCTTGTTATCGCTGTACAACATGCAATACAAAGCAGGGGCAGAAAGGAAACAGAGCATATGCAAGCCAATACCTTGATGGCTTGTGGAAGAGAGGCCTGCGCCATAGCTCTCAAGACCAGCAAACAAGAATGCACAACAAAGCATGCACAAAGAAAGTGAATCGCCCAAACTTAAAGGAGTTCAGACACTTCCCCGAGGCCTTAAGATCGCCGCTTGTACCTTAATGATCAATGAAGGTCACAGCAAGCAACCACAACACAGGTAGATCGCCCGCCAAGCATTAGAGACAACCGCCACAGGGAAATTGCAGGTACTGCCGCCATTGCGCACCCCGAGAGGGGAAGAAGGTACTGAATCTTGCCAGAACACCTAAATGCCTTAATGGCGCAGCTCCATGGCATTCAAGGGCGCCTGAATCGAGGTCCATGCGCCCCCCGCCACCATCTCTCAGCTCCAGCCATCCCTTAAGCACGATCGTCGTGCAGAGGGTTAGGGCAGGGAAGAGATGAAGCGCGATTTCCCGCGATTTCATCCACGTGATTTCCCACGATTTCATCCATTCGGGATGAAATCCATCACACGGGATGAACTCTACCGTGCAGGATGAAATCTATCGTGATTTCATCCGCGTTGGATGAAATTGTCTATCGATTTTTCATCCGTGTCATCCTCTGAGGATGACATCCATTTATGGATGAAAAAATTAAATAATAGGATGGCTCCATTAGGATCCTGACCTTATACCAAAAATCCGGGTAATGTAAATAACCGAAATTAACCAAATTCCAAGAAGGTTAATTAGGGGTTAGGTAACATACCACTGGTCTTAAACTATCAAGTTTTAAGAGAACCAGCCAGATCCATGGAGGGGGGAGAGAGAGGGAGAGAGATGGAACCCACCAACCATCCCCTGGTATGGCAGCTCCTTGTGGAGTGAGTGTGGTATGCACTCACCCCGTAAGGGAGTGCATACCAGACCCCATCACATAAATGACCTCCCTCTTCTTTGTAGCTTTTACTTCTGGTTACAAAGGAACCATAGAAATAAACATGCCTTTAATCTCAACTCTCCAAGGTCAACAAACAAAACAAGCCGTGACAAGCAAAGGTACATCAACACTTACATCAGAATGTAGAGTTTTACCTTTTAGCTACACATAAGCTCTGATAATGGAAAGATGAGGCCAATGAAGGGACCTTAACTCCGAAATTCATGAAGCAACAAACATGAAAGAAACTTTTATCAACCCTTTAGTGTTTACCTAGCCCATATTTTTGGGTACCACATGTGTACAAAACCAATGGGGGTAGGTTTAGGCAATGAATTTTTTTGCCATTGGCATGTTCCAAGTTGGCAAGTTGTGACACAAACGAAGGTATATCAACACATACATCAAAATGTAGAGTTTTACCTTTTAGTGTTTATATAAGCTCTGGTGACCGGAAGAAGAGGCCAGTGAAAGAACCCTCAATTCCCAAGGTCATAAAGTAACAATCAGGAAAGAATCTTATATCAGACTTTTAGTGTTTGCCCACCCCTTGTTTTGGGTAAAACATGTGTACAAACCAAAGGGGGCAGGTATTGGGACTTAGGTAATGAAGTCTGGCAGGGGTTTACCACCTGGTATTCAGACAAAACATCTACCAGCAACATATCAGAATTGGGTATTTTTTATGGTGCTATAAAGAGCAAAGCCATAACGAGGAGAAACATAGAAACATTTGAGCCAAAGAAAAGGAACTGATCATTGTTGATGTTGACGATGAGTTCTATAAAAGCAAAGAAGCTGAGATGCTGGGGGGGTCAGAAGGTAAACTCTCAGCTTGTGGTGCAAAGTATGCTTGCCCCGGGTGGGAGGTTGAAGATTCCCCTGTGTAGGTTGGTTTCCATGCCCGTCGTTTGTCCACCCCTCATCAAGGACTGAAGCTGGAGGCCGAGTTTGTTCATGGGTATTTGGATGGATCCACAGTCTTTTACGTTTCTACAAAGGATTCCAGAGGCAATGAGCTCCTTGTGGATGAGTCAATCGTGGACTCCTGGGATCCCATTTGGAGACAGGTGAACGAATCCTTTGGACTTCTTCTCTCCATGAAACCTTCCACCCATGCATTCTCAGGGAAGATGTTTCATGTTTGGGATGGCAACCACCGGTTGCTTGCATGGATGGCTGTCATTGGGAGGCTGCACTCACAGGAGGAAGAGTGACATTACTCTGTTCGATCAATGGTACTGGATTGTGACGGGAACATGATGGGTCTTCTGACGGCAATGAATGATGTGAACAGGTTGGTTTCTCATTCTACATGTTCCACTTGTGGTTCCGTGGTTCTTTGATTCAAGTCCTTGAATTTCATTCTGACTTTCAGATATCATTCTGCAGAGGGACGGAGACATCGCATGTCAAAACGAGTCTGGTTCACACACTGTATAGGATACAAAGGATCGGGCAGATGCCCTTGACCAACTTCAAGACCATCCTTTTAGCAGAGACGTACAAGAAGTGCGAAAGCTCCAAGACATCAGAAACGTGGTACTCGTTGACCCGTGAGGCTTTCATGGAGTACATGTACACGGTGAGATACATCTTCCTTCATCTGGCCTTTCCATATTCCTGCTTCCACATGTTTGTTTCTGTTTGTTTCCCTTGACCTTGGGTTGATGCAACTCTCGTGCATTCCCTTGCAGCAAGACATTGCAGATGCAGGGGAGCGTGACAAACTGGAATACTACAGCTCAACCCCTGAGGAGAGAAGGACAGCAAAGGGGGTTGTGAGTCACATCCAGAAAGAGATGACCGCTACAAGAAGGACTATAATGAGTGCTTTTGTGAAGCAGTTGAGAATCGCCGACCCATCATTTGGATCGCAGTTTCTCCTGGAGATAAAAAAAAAAACCATTATAACAAGCCAGACAAGCCAGAGATGGCCTAGGAGAAGTTGCACAGGTTGTGTTGTTGTGTCTTCAGAACAGAAGGTGAAGTGGCTACAGATATGGAACTCCGATCCCACTGTTAGGGATACCCACATGTTCCCCAGGCCGGAGAAAGAGAAGAAGACCCAGCGTGTCATTCTTGTCAGTGACAATGTGCTGGACACATGGCTTCACAAGGCCACTTACTGGAGCCAGGTGTGATGTCCTTTCCTGTGTCACTTTCTTTTCTCTTTTCCTGTCCTTCTCTTTCCATTGCCTCTTACATTCGTTGTGATTGTTTTTGGGTTCATTCTTGCATTTGAATTGTTTTGCAGTTGGAAGAAAGGGCCCGGTCGGTTCTGCATACTCAGCTGGCTGACTATGGCATCACTATGACAGCACCGAAGGTCTCCTTCGAAGCATACATGAGGAAATGGAGAGCCACAGTGTGGCACTCTTGTTTCTTTAGAGAGTTCAGCAAGGAGGGTGGCATCAGTCGAACAAATGACCTTGACCAGCAAGAAAAAGGAGAGGAAGCCTGGAAACGATGCCTTTACAGGTGCACACCCTGGGCCGTTCAGGCTACTTAGTGTGTTGTGGTTGCAATGTACTGTGTCGCATACTGTTTAAGGGGGTCTTCCTGGTGTGATGGAAAAGCTGAGAGACAATAATTGCATTGCATAATGAGGTTGTCTCTGTTCCTGCAGGTACATAAAGTTTGTTCTCATGGAAGAGAATTGCTTAGACAAACATCCAGATTTCGTGGACCTTTGGCTTGTCCCTGCTGGCAACCAGACCATGTTTACTACTGGGATCTTGCATGATTGGGGCCCAGAACATCTTTCTTCTTGTGGTTGGTATTTGGATTGCCCTCCTTCTGAGACCCCAGCTCCGGAGGTGTCTTTGAGGAGAGAGAATGAGCGTATTGCAGCCACTGCCGCAGCAGCCGACCTCGACATTCATGAACAAAATTTGAGGACTCTTGCAGAGAAGGAGCCTCCCGCTCAGGATACCCCGGGTAGAGGAAGAAAGGCAAAGGGAAAAGATGTTGCTGGTGTTGTGGGGAGAGGAAGGGGTAGAGGGAAGGTGGCACAAGGACAGGGAAGTGTTGCAGACGAAGAAGGAGGAGAGGATGTGGCAGAGCCAACGGAGAGTTCAGACTCTCCAACACCATTGCAGTTGAGTTACATAAGTGAAGAAGAAACCCAAGGGCAGAACTTGGAGGATGAAAACAGAGATAAGAAATTGGAAGAGGAAGAGTATGAAGAAGTAGACCCAACAGCTAAGGTTGAGACTACAACCAGGACATCCCAACCCGTTGGACCTGGATCAAGTGGAGCACTTGGATCACAGGCCAACGAAGGTGTCGGCTCAGGGGGATCAGGCGGGCAGCCTGGATCTGGCTCTGGGGGGACAGGGAGTGTGGGAAGTAGTACAACTGGAACTGGGAATACTGTGGGGCCAGTAGCAGGGAGTGCTCAGGGGCCACCACTTGGTGGAAGTTCCATCACAACTACAACAGGTCCTCAAGGACCAGCACCAGCAAGGGGGCCAGCATCTGTCAGTGGGCAGAAGGTAGGGCCACAGATGGCGTTACAACCAACACGGGCAAAACCACCTTTTCCAATATATTCAGGAAAAGGGGATCCTGATGTACACATTAGCCAATTTGAGCACATGTATATTGTGAACAATGAGAATGGTGATGATGCCAAGATGAGACTGTTTCCTTGTTCACTTATAAAGAAAGCAAGTGAATGGTATACAAGATTCCCTGATAATCATTTCCTAACCTGGAATGGCTTGAATACAGCATTCCGAAATAGGTTCAGGACAAGTAAAACTGAGGATGAAGTGTATGGAAGTTTACAACAGTTAAAGCAAAAGAAGCATGAAACTATTGAGGAGTATATGGAATTGATGGAATTGATGATGAAAAAGATGGCTGCTGTACCAGCACCAGGTTTACAGAAGACTTGGTTTGTGAGTGGACTAGGACCAGAGTTACAAAAGAAAGTGGATATGTTACCCCATAATACAGTGGAGGAGGCATTTGAAACAGCGAACAGAATTGAGCAATTGAGAATGCTCAGGAGAGAGAAAAGGGATGATGAGGACTCTGAGGATGAGTCAGATGAGGAAGAAGAGCAAGAGTTGAAAAGGAAGAGTAAGAGGAAGGAAAAGTTGAAGAGGGATAACTATGAGAAAAGATTAGAAGAAATCTTGAAGAAGTATGCCACAGAGGCTGCAACACATTGGAGGAAGGGTGTTTGGTGTGCAAAGTGCCAGAATGAAGGCCATACCACCACTGAATGCCACATGAAGGAGAAACACTGTACTATCTGTAAAATGGATAACCATTCTACTGAGAATTGCTACTACAACAGAAGGACAGCAGCTAGAGAACCTAGGCAAGTAAGGGTGCATCAAGTGCAGCCCCAGCCAAGAAGAAACAATGATCAGGACCACTATGGTAGGCCAAGTGGTTATAACAATGGCATGGAAGGGAGAGGTAATCCAAGAGGGAATTACCAAGGAAATTCCAGAGGCAACTATCAGGGTAATCCAAGGGGGAATTACCAGCCAGGGAATCAGGATTACAGAAACAATCCCAGAACAGACCAAGGGCGAGGACCTAATGGGGAAGAACTGTGTTACTATTGTAATCAGGCAGGACATTGCAAGGCAGCCTGTCCATTCTGGATCAGACACCAGAATGAGATGAGAGCTCCTGTGAATGAGGGGCCAGTGGTGGCAACTCACATGGTTAGGCCATGTGTTGTACCAGAAGTAAGTACAATGATAGTAACCAGAAGCAAAGCCAAAATAATACCTCCAGTAGATGAGGAAGGTGATGATAATGAAGATGGCAGTGATGTGCCTGAAGATGATGAGGCTTGGAGAGATGAGAAGGAACTGCACAAGGAAGTGGCAGATACCATAAGGAAAATGCAGAAGAGTACTGATATTCCTATGGCACATTCCTCTGATTCTGAAAGAGAAGAGGAAGTGAGTGAGGATGAAGGGAAGAAAGAAGCTGCGGAAATGCAGAGTAATGAAGGGACTTTGGCTGAAGTAATATGCCAAACCAAAGCGAAGATTACCATTGGACAGCTATTGGATGTGGCACCTTATTGTAGACACAGGCTGTATCAAGCAATCAATCGAATTGCCCATGTGACAGGGAACACAGACCTGAACAACAAGGTGACCAGTTATAATCCAATTGAGAATTGGAAGCACATAACTAACTGATGTACAAATAGATGGAGGCTCTGGAGTGAATATCATGACAGACCAATTAAGGCAAAAGCTTGGTCTAAGTAACATGAAACCAGCCCCATTTATAGTAACAATGGCAGATCAAAGAAGTGTACAGCCATTGGGATTGATAAGAGGAGTTAAGATACAGATACAAAAGATGATCTTTATGATCACAGTAACTGTGTTGAAAATGGATGAAGTCATGGAAGCTTACTCCTTATTGTTAGGACGACCGTGGCTGAAACAGGCCAGGGTATTCCATGACTGGAATTCCCAGTTACTAACAGTGCATGATGGGATGCACAAGATCCAAATCACCACCAAGAAATCTAGTAGACTACCTGCTACGAGAAGACCTCGAGGGGTCAGGAAGTATGACTGGAGGGGAGGACTTGATGAGGAACAGGAAGCTACCCTGTTCGCTGCACACCCAGAGTGGGAGCAGGTTGTAGAGATGCAACTGGAAGGCCTAAGTTGTTTAAAAGGTATTTGCTGTGGTGTAGTGACAGCAACACCAATTGAAGGTGAAACAAGCAGTTACCCACCACATTTCTATGAAGACAGAGAGGGAGAAATGGAAATCCTAGAGGAACCAGCCACTGTGAGTTTACAGGATGAAGTGGTGACTGGTTGGACAATCACAGCTGATGAGCAGGTGAGAGAAGTGAATATCGGAACTGAAGAGGAACCGAGGATGGTGAAGGTAGGGGCTGATTTGGAGCCAGAATTCTTTGAGGAAGCTAAAAGTCTGTTCATCAAATACAAAGATGTATTTGCTTGGAGCTACGAGGATCTGAAAGGGATACCACCTGAGATCTGTCAGCATAAGATTGAACTGAAACCAGAGTCAGTACCAATCAAACAGGCAAGGTACAGAATGAATCCCAACTATGCACATAAGGTTGGAGAAGAGATCAAGAAGTTGGCTGAGGCTAAGTTTATATACCCAATAGAGTATACAACTTGGTTGTCACCCATTGTGATAGTTCCCAAGAAGAATGGTAAACTGAGAGTTTGTGTGAACTATAAGAAGTTGAATGCTTGCACGAAGAAAGATCCTTTCCCTTTGCCATTCACAGAAGCGGTATTGGACACTGTGGCAGGCCATGAGATGTACTCATTCATGGATGGCTTCAGTGGTTATAATCAAGTGCAAGTGGCAGAAGAAGACCAGGGAAAGACAGCTTTCATCACAGACTGGGGTGCTTATGCATACAAAGTCATGCCTTTTGGACTTTGTAATGCACCAGCAACCTTTCAGAGAGTGATAAGTGAATCTTTTCATGAGTATTTGGATGATTTCATGCAGGTGTTCTTGGATGATTTCAGTATGTACAGCTCTAAGAATGAGCACTTGCATAAATTGGAGTTATGTTTGGCCAGATGCAGGATGAGAGGTCTGGGCCTGAATCCAGAGAAGTGTACTTTCTGTGTGAACTCAGGGGTGCTTTTGGGACACATTGTGTGTAAGAGGGGACTTCTTGTGGATCCCAGAAAGATAAAGGCCATTAAAGCCTCTCCACCACCAGTAAATGTTAAGAGTCTAAGGAGATTCCTTGGACAAACCAGTTATTACAGAAGATTTGTTAGACGGTATGCACAGATAGCAGCACCATTGAGCAAGCTTCTGAAGAAGGATGCAGTGTTTGCATGGACAGCTGAATGTCAACAGGCTTTTGAGAAACTTACATTGTCAGTAACAACTACACCTGTGCTGATTAACCCTCACTGGCATGTAGTATTTCATGTTCATTGTGATGCCTCAGGAGAAGCGTTGGGAGCAGTGTTAGCCCAAAATGTTACAGGAAATATAGATTTACCTGTGTACTATGCTAGCAGGTTGATGAATAGTGCTGAAAGGAACTATAGCACAACCGAAACAGAAGCACTGGCAATGATTTATGCAGTCAAGAAATTCAGGCATTACCTATTGGGAAGAAAATTTATGTTTTATGTGGATCACCAGGCTCTGATATATCTGGTGAACAAACCTTTGATAAGTGGAAGGATAGCAAGGTGGTTAATAATCTTGCACGAGTTTGAGTTCGAAGTTGTTTACAAGCCTGGCCGTTTGCATCTTGTGGCAGATCACTTGTCACGCCTATCAACAGGAGAGCCCACCACAGGAGTAGACGACCAATTACCTTATGCGAGTTTATTTGCGGTGGAGGTGCAGGGAAGTGCAAATGACCGGTTAGATTGGCAGTGGCCAATCAGATACTACCTTACTCATGGCCAGTGCCCACCTAGTTATGGAAAGGAGCAGAGGAAGAGAATCGCTATCAAGGCTTTACCTTATACTATGGTAGGGGGTAGGATGTATAAGCTAGGACCTGATGGAGTACTTAAACGATGCTTGTATCACCATGAAGTAAATAAAGTTTTGGAGGAAGTTCATAAAGGAGTGGCTGGAGGTCATTTGGAGAAGAGACTACCAGTAGAAAGATACTACTTGCAGGTTACTGGTGGCCTACTTTGTTCAAGGATGTACACAAGTATTGTCAGAGTTGTGATGAGTGTCAGAGGCTAGGACCATTGCAGAGATCTGGGAAGATGGCTTTGCATCCTACGATGCCTACCGAACCATTTCAGAAATGGGGACTAGACTTTGTTGGACCAATTAACCCACCAGCCAAGAATACACAGAACAAGTATATAATCACAGCCACTGATTATACTACAAAGTGGGTGGAAGCTAAAGCTCTGAGGGACAACACAGCTAAGTCCACAACAAGGTTCCTGTATGAGAACATACTTACACGATTTGGCTGTCCCCTGGAATTTATCAGTGACCAGGGAAGTCACTTCATTAATGAGACCATTGAACTATTGACTAAAGAGTTCATGATTGTGCATAGGAAGAGTACAACATATTACCCACAGGGTAATGGGCAGGCAGAGGCTACCAACAAAATACTATGTACTATCTTGGCTAAGATAGTCAATGCAAACAGAACAGATTGGGATACAAAGCTGCTGACAACTTTGTGGTCATACATGACTTCATATAAAGTCACCACTAAGTATACACCATTCCAATTAGTTTATGGTATGGAAGCTTTACTTCCAGTGGAATTCTTGTTATCTACCATGAGAACTGAACGGGGAAGGAGAATGGAATTGGAATATTCAATTAAGGTCAGGAAACATGAATTATACCATCTGGAAGAAGTACGTGCTGATGCAGCTGATAACATGACCAGAATTCAGATGAAGAGGAAGGATCAGTTTGATGAAGGTAAATTAAAGACTTTTAAGATGAGAGATTTGGTACTGTGGTTGCAGAAGAAGGGGAAGATTAAAGCTTCTAAGCTTAAATCACCATGGAAATGACCTTATGTCATATTGAAGATGTATGATAATAACACCGTCATGCTACAAACCATTAACAAAGAAATGCTGGGAAGAGTCAATGCCAATAAGTTGAAGGGGTACAGTGGTATCCATGACAAACCATTGCAGCATGATTTGCATGTTGAAACGCAAAAACAGTCATGGGCTGCGCCAGTGATACCAACGGAGTATGGAGCACTTGTCGCTAAGCCGAGCGTGTATGACCAGGGCGGGAAGTACAGGTGTTCGCATAGCTATCACAGCCCATCACAGCGTGACACAACCTATCACAGCCCATCACAGTGTCACACAGCCTATCACAGCCCATCACAGCGTGACAGAGCCTATCACAGCCCATCACAGTGTCACACAGCCTATCACAGCCCACCACAGTGCCACACAGCCTGTCATAGCCCAACACAGCCCATGCAGGTTACACAGTCCATAGGGTCAGTGACAGGTGGACGCGAATTAACGTCAGAAAAGTGGCCATCAAGTGAAGAAGAAGTTTGGAAGTCAAACTTGGAGAATATGCCACGCGGAGAGGGGAAGCCGGGGGCATGTCTAGAAACGGACACGTGGCCACTAAGGCGAAGCACACCACACTGCATCGATTGCAAGAGTGGGTCTCATCATACAAGAGGACAAATCGGGCCGTCAAAGTACCTACCCTGTACAGCCGCTAAGACTATTTGTGGGCCCATTAATGCATTCAGAGTAAGGGTAACGGAACCCTTTCCAAGTACCAAAAAAAAAAAAAAAAAAAAAAACCTATGCCACATGTGTTGTCCTACTGGACATTCCAAGTGGGAATGTCCACGGAGGGGGGTGGAATTAAGAAGTTACCAACGCGCTTCATCTTTGAAGTAAGGCTTCAAAAGGGAAACATGGAATACTGGGTGCACCTTGCTGTTTGCTGGCAGCTCCAATTCATACACATCCTCATTCATAACCTTCCGAATGCGAAAGGGTCCCGCATACGGAGGTACGAACTTCGGACTCACTTCCGGAGGTAGTCGGAAATTCTTGATGTTCAACCAGACCTCTGTGCCTGCCTCAAACTTCACTTCCCTTCGCTTCCGATTCGCCTGCCTTTCATACCGTTTCCTAGCTTTGGCAATGTTGTACTTTGCGAGCTTCAACAAACGCTCGCGTTCTTCCAGTATCGCCGCTACTGCCGGTTCCTCAACGTCCTGGGCGGCCCAACTTGTCGGCACCAGGGGTGCTTTTCCATAGACCAATACGAAAGGGGAAACTCCCGTTGAGGAGTGTTCTGTGTTATTATAACAGAACTCTGCCGCGTCTAAGTGTTCCACCCAGTCTGTTTGGTCTGGCGACACGTAATTCCGCAGGATCTGTTTCACTACGGAATTCACTCTTTATGTTTGGCCGTCGGTCGTAGGTCGGAAGGCGGTGCTCATCTTCAGCCTCGTCCCCATCTTCTTCCAAAGTGCCCTCCAAAATTTACTGGTAAACTTTGGATCGCGGTCCGGCCAATCAGGAGTGCGAATTACATGTAGGTGGTTCCCTCCAAGAAACAAGAACAAGAAATAGGAAGTGTTATGAACGGAAGAGTCGGGGTGGCTCCGAATAGCCAGTGTCTCGACGGGAGGGGCAATCAAAGCACTAGCTTTGTAGCTATGGCGGATGTAACGGATTATACACTCGCTTTACTTCTCACGCAGTGGCGCAAGGATGGACGAATTGAGAGTACATTTTCTCTCACTCGATACTTGCAAGCCCCACAGGCTTACACGCACTTACCTGTTCCATTTTGTGCCAACCATACCTTCATGCTCTGTGCCCTGCAAGCTTTCCTTCAGCTGTTTCAAACAAAGCCTTTTTGTTTGTCTAGAATGAAGAGAGTGAGGGGAATGGAGGATATCATGGTGAAGAGCACCACGATTCTGCAGAAGCAAACAATTGCAGCACCGCAGACAGTGCAGCTGCTAAGGGAGTTGCGATTGGAGGGGCTGCTACGCAAGGACTGGTCCTTGCATCATCGGCAGTATATGATTCAATTCCTTCAGAACTTTGAGCCTCGGACGGGAGTTACCCAGGTGAGGGGAGAAGATATAGAAATTACTCCCCAGTACCTGCAGCAATTGTTTGATTTGCCATCAGGTCATGTGGATGTGGATGAGCACATGGCAAGATTGCAGATAGGGAATTTGTTCCAAGAAGGGAGTTTCTTTAAGACTCCAGGTTACGCTTGTACCAAAGCCGAGTACCCAGGGCTCAGAGAAGTTGGCCAAATATTGAACGTTCTGTTTGCCATGAAACAGAACTAACAGTATTTGAGCAGGTCATTCACAGAGGAGATCCTGAAGCTTTGAGGGGAGAGGATGTAGCTTGGGCGGAGTTAAAGTACAATGGTCTGGTGGACGAGATGAAGAGGTTACAGGGCACTACTGCTAAGTCTCCAATCATTGTGTCTGGTCCAGTCATTGCTTCCAAATCATTCTTGATTTTTTCATACTTGATACTCGGGAACGTAAAGAGATGGGAGTGTTTGAGGCAGAAACCACTGCAATTGAAGAACATGGCTCTTCACATAGTGAGGGTGGACTGGCAGGGCAACACCAGTCTAAGAGATAGAAGCGGGGTATGACTATAGTGGTGGATCCACTGGCTTCACGGAAACCGCAAGATGATGTTTCCCAAGCTCTTGTGCAGGATGGGGCACAGCAGCACAGAAGGCTGTTATTATTGGAAGCACGGCCTTCGGAGAGGGAAGAGGAAGTCAATTCGATACCACAGCCACCACAGGCAGTTGACTCAGTTGTCTCAGAGGTTCCATAGTTAGAGTATGTTGTGACACAACCCCCAATTGCTCTGGACGGAGAAAGGTTGGACATTCCCACTACAGAGCAGGTCGTGGCCGAAATTGAGAAGGGTGACCTTCTCTATGAAAACTCTGGCTTGGTAAGGGAATCAGTGGTTCCAGAGGTGCAGCGGCTGTCCAGGGAAAACCCTGCTGTGCATGTAATACCCACACCTGTGACGGAGGTACCAGGGGTAGAATATCAGGACACTCCAGCACCTGTGGAGGATGAGGTGGTTCAGGAAGAGAATCTGGTGGGGCAATGGCCTGAATGGTTGGTGAGGCATCACACTGTGGAGGATCAGGGAGAACAGCAGCAAGTTCACCATGATGACCCTCAGCAGGCCATGCTTATGAGTTCCATAAGCATGACACTTAATTTGTTGGGCACTTATGTGAAATCCCATGTTCCATCTACCCAATTGGCAGCTTTGAGGGAGGAACTCAGGAAGGAGTTTGAGGCTCAAATTGCCACTGAGTGTGCTAACAAGGTAAATGAGGAGGTCAATCTCAAATTACAGCAAGAGTTGGAGGACACAAAGGCTGCTTTGCAGTTGGCCAAAGCAGTTAAGACCTGAGTAAACACATAAACAACAGTTATACCAATTGCAGGTGAAGCATGAGGGCAAGTTGCACGAAGTGAATGTACTACATACAGAGTTGGAGGCAGTACATGAGAAGATGACCATACAATGTGCTACATTCACAACTACTCTTGAGGAAACTGCATTAAAAGTTAACAGACAAGGGGAGAGATGTATGAGGGCAGAAGCTGAGATAATAGAGCAAGCGAAACTCATTGTTGATATGAAAAATACAATGTGTCGCAATGAGAATACTTTCAAACAATACCGACAGGTTGAGGCTGACCAGGAGAGGTACATCCTAGAGTTGCAACAAACAGTTATGGTCAATAGAAATGAACTCTCTGTGGCTAACAAGGCTTGGAAGGAAGCCAATAATCTGGCTGCTGCCTATGCGGGTCTGGTTTGAACCTCATGCGAAGCGCATGGAGGCTTTACAGCAGCAGTTAGATGTGTACAGACTCACGGAGGAGCAGACTCTCAGGGGTGTCACACACGACTTGGTGGATAACCACCTTATGCAGGTCTGGTTAGCACAAGGGCCAGTAGAAGGCAAAGCACCACGGAAACTCACCCAGGGCGAGATGAATGAGCTCAGATTGCAGGTGCAAAACATTGCCACAACTACTATAGACAATGTCTATAGTAAGATAGCGGAGCTACAGGAGGACGTGGAAGGCCTGCGGACTCAAGTGGATGACCTGAGTTCAAATATTGACAAGAGAGTCTTTGTTCCTGAGGAGCAGCTGATGGCTACTTATTTACATGCCAGGACTCTAATTTTTTAGTCTTCTTTGCAGGAGATGCCAGTGGTAGAAGGGCCAGTGGTACCAATACCACAGCAGGCGGCTGTGCAGGTAGCTGAACCTGTTGTTACTACAGCCACACCACAGCCTGAGGTATGGGGGGATGCTTCTTTTAACCCACCTAAGACTCCTGCTGCACGAGAGTACAGTTGGGCTATGATTATGCCCTTCAATCAAATTCCCATTGTGCTGGATTTGGCTCGGAAGGAATTTAGTCCTCTGCAGTCGTTGGCACATTACTACCAGATCATGCGCATTTGGTTGCCGGTGGCAACTCGGACTAAGGTTCTTCCGAACAATCAACCCATTGAGGATCATCACTTTGCCAGGTACTGGTCTGAGGCAGGTACCATGCTGAAGAAATTAATTGCCTTCCAGGTTGTACATGGGTACATCTATACCAAGACCAAGGAGGTATCTAGTATCGTCATGGGCTGTGGATAATACTATGCTGCTTGTTTTCTGGCACGCTATCACATTGAGCAGCAGAAGATGCAATCACAATTTCTGAGTTATTCCAGTGGGGATCATTGGGTCTTACCTTCAATGCCACCTCATATGTACCTATATGATGCAAAAGTCATGATGCAAAAGGATTCACAATTTTGTTTATGGTTTAATTCAGCTTGGAACAATTTGACAACACAGAAATCTGGCCCTGAGGATATTTTCGTTAAGGGACATGAAGCCTGGACATACTTACACTGTTCCAAAGTCATTGGCACACCTCTCACCTATACGGATAAGGAGTTCAGGGTGTTCACTAATTTTGCTTGCAAGCGCTTACAGCAAGTTGTACAGTTTAAACTTCCAAACATGGTGGGACCACATTGTATGCCACACAGGATTCCACTTAAAGTTCGGCCGTTAAAACACCTAAGGGGGGACGAGGATTCTGATACTATTGTTTCTTCTGAGGACTCTTTCGCAGAGGACTATGCACTTCAGATGGCAGAGAAAAAACGACCGGGATCTCCTATGCCTGAGAGGTTACCTCGTTATCAGCCTAAGGAGGGTCAGACATTTCCAGGTAGTGCTCAATCAACTCCATCCGCCAGTGACAGGACTCGGGCTCGCACATGGAGTCCTTCACGAGACTCTCACCGTCAGAAGGGTGCTCGCTCACAAAGGTTTGCTAATCCCAAATAGTAAACCGTGAGGACACGGCTTTTTGAGAGGGGGAGGGATAAATGTTAGAGGGCTGCTTGGGACTTAGACGCTTTTATGGGTTGTTTGGGGTACCCTTAATTTTTGCGCAGACTGAGACCAACAGGAATCATAGGGGTGGCAGGAGCAGGCTTCAGGGAGTTCACACAGCCCGGCACAGCTTTACACAGCCCGCCACAGCTTCGCACAACCCGACACAGTTTCGCACAGCCAGTCACAGCCCGACACAGCTTCGCACAGCCAGTCACAGCCCGACATAGCTTTACACAGCCCGCCACAGCTTCGCACAGCCAGTCACAGCTTGGCACAGCTTGACACAGCCTGTCACAGTACATGGGGAACAGTTATCATTGACAAGGAACGACTGTGAGGGAACGACATCTGCAGAGGGAACGTGTTACTTCAGGGGTGACGGTTAGTTAGTTAGGTGGTTAGAATAGCTTGCGGGTAGATTAGGAGAGCGACAACGGGAGGGGATCACTTTACGGGGAGCGCTTCTTGGTCATGCATGAGAGGAGATCAGGCGCAAGAACGAGAGCACGGAGAAGGAGGAAAGATGAACAATAAATGCTTGTTACATGCAAAGTTGTAGTGATACTGTAGGGCATATTAGAGTCACCATGGCATTGGCCTGATACCTGATAAATCATAATCTGATACTTATTCGATACAAACACACTGTGTAGAGAGACATGAGTGAACCTGTAGAATGAATGCATGATTAACTGGAACTTAGTAGATATTGAAGCAATTTGATGCTTCAGTATACACAGTAAGGTAAATTGATAACATGAAGGCAAGAAGGAATACAAATAGGAAGCACAACCATGATTCACTAGCTGCAGGTCATGACTTATTGTTCTGAGCGGGCTGAGTGCTTAGAGATATCCAACTCTTCTATCTTGGAGTTTCCACCTCGGATAGCAAAGGGATGGGTGAGTAAAAGCCGCTCGACAGTCATGTCCTCCGATATATGCACCATCGTAAATCGAGATCTTTGCTGTGGAGACTCTATGTCCATCGGACTCATCCTCGTAGCTTATGAGAATGTCCCCATACACTGTTTGCAATGGAATCCTCTCTGGCATGTACGTACACCCGATGCAATCCTTGTAGGCCCACTGGCAGCACCTCCAATGATACAAGAAGGCCGTGTAGCTTTTGGGGATGTTCCATGCAGGCGGATACTGTAGATCAATGATTCACAGGCACCAAAGCCGCGCAAGCCCGTCCCCGCGAGGCTGATCGTGGAAGCCAGGAAGGTACTCAAGAGCGGACAGGTGGACCCTCCTCTGTTGAGAGTGGTCTATCCAATCCTGCAGGATTATGAAAATATCCCCTGACTTGGGCGAGAAGTCCCACGGGGTGAGATGCTTGTTTGGGCAGTTGTTGGGATCCCGGCACGCCATCGCCGACTATTGAAAGGGCTGCCAGGAAGCAGAGAGGGAAGTGGGAGTGTGGGAGGAGATGAAGTGAGAGGAGCTCGGAGCGAGGAAGTGCCGTTGCTCTCTCGGTTTGAAACGCGTGGGTGACAAGCGAATTTAGACAAGTGGCAAAGAAAAAGCGCAGCATTTAATATGCCTGTACCCGGGAATGAGGCGCAGCATTTACTTCGACATGAAGTCCAAGCGGAGGGTGACGGCCCCACGTGGCTGCCAGAGATCATCCCCCGGATGGAAAAACGGCGCCGAATTTCCATCCGAGGGCGCTCGGATGAAGTCATCTCGGGGGGAGAGGCCGACACGTGGCTGCCAGAGATCATCCCCCGGATGGAAAAACGGCGCCGAATTTCCCTCTGAGGGTGCTTGGATGAAGTCGTCTCGGGGGGAGAGGCCGACACGTGGCTGTCAGAGATCATCCACCGGATGGAAAAACGGCGCCGAATTTCCATCCGAGGGTGCACAGATGAAGTCGTCTCGGGGGGAGAGGCCGACACGTGGCTGCCAGAGATCAGCCTCCGGATAGAAAAACGACGCCGAATTTCCATCCGAGGGCGCTCGGATGAAGTCGTCTCGGGGGGAGAGGCCGACACGTGGCTCACAGAGATCATCCCCCGGATGGAAAAACGGCGCCAAATTTCCATCCGAGGGCGCTCGGATGCGGGGGGAGAGGCCGACACGTGGCTGACAGAGATCATCCTCCGGATGGAAAACGGCGCCAAATTTCCATCCGAGGGCGCACGGATGAAGTCGTCTTGGGGGGAGAGGCTGACACGTGGCTGCCAGAGATCATCCCCCGGATGGAAAACGACGCCGAATTTCCATCCGAGGATGCCCGTATGGAGCCGTCATCAACCATTTTCAGTCGTTACATGACCTTTTTCGAGTTTTTTGTATAATCCAACCCTCAACTTAGAGTTTTCTCCCTGCGGGCCACTTATTTTGTACGTTATCCCTACAAATGTCGTCCGCTGGATGGAAATTCGGCGCCGGTTTTCCATCCATCCGAGCTCCGACTTACCTGCAGGATGGAAATTTGGCGCCGGTTTTCCATCCGTCCGAGCTCCGACTTACCTGCAGGATGGAATTTCGGCGCCGGTTTTCCATCCGTCCGAGCTCCGACTTACCTGCAGGATGGAAATTCGGTGCCGGTTTTCCATCCAGCGGCTTGTGGATGATGCCGTCTCGGGCGGAGCGAGGGCCAGGTGGCGCTCCTACTTCATGTTACAAGGTTGCTTGGGACTTAGACGCTTTTACGGGTTCTGTGGGGTACCCTTAATTTTTGCGTAGACTGAGACCAACAGGAGCCTTAGGGGTGGCAGTAGCAGGCTTTAGGGGGGTTATACAGCCCGACACAACTTTACACAGCCCGCCACAGCTTCGCATAGCCAGTCACAGCTCGACACAACTCCACACAGCCTGACACAGCTTTGCACAACCAGTCACAGCCCGTCACAGCCGTCACAGCCCGCCAAAGTTTTGCACAGCCAGTCACAGCCCGACACAGCTTTACACAGCCCGCCACAGCTTCGCACAGCCAGTCACAGCCCGACACAGCTTTACACAACCAGTCACAGCTCGGCACAGCTTGACACAGTCTGTCACAGTACATGGGGAACAGTTATCATTGACAGGGAACCACTGTGAGGGAACGACATCTGCAGAGGGAACGTGTTACTTCAGGGGTGACGGTTAGTTAGTTAGGTGGTTAGAATAGCTTGCGGGTAGATTAGGAGAGCGGCAGCGGGAAGAAGAGGACTTCTGGAGTAACGCGACTTGGTGAGGGAAGGAAGAGACGAAACGGAGAGCGGAACGTGAAGAGGAGATGATGACTTGATTGAGGCTTAATTCATGCAAGCTGTAGAAACATACAGTAGGGTAGAATAGGGACACCATGGCATTGGTCTGATACCTGATTAATCTTAATCTGATACTCAAACGATACAATCATATTGTGTAGAGAGACATGAGAGAAGCTGTGGAATGAATGAATGATTGATTGGAACTTGGTAGATACTGAAGCAATCTGATGCTTCAGTATACACGGTAAGGTAAATTGATAACATGAAGGCAAGAAGGAATACAAATAGGAAGCACAACCATGATTCACTAGCTGCAGGTCATGACTCATTGTTCTGAGCGGGCTGAGTGCTTAGAGATATCCAACTCTTCTATCTTGGAGTTTCCACCTCGGATAGCGAAGGGATGGGTGAGTAAAAGCCGCTTGACATTTGGCAACCATACTGGGGAACTAAGTCATGAACAACCAGATGTGACAGGCATCTGGTGGGGTCATGGTGGTTGGAGAATTAAAGAATTTGATGTGAATCAAATTCCCTGTGAAACTGAGAAGGAAAGATTGTTCAAACAATTCTTTCAGAGGTTCTTGGAATTGCCAGACGGTTGTAAAGAAAACATTCTTAAGAGAGTGCATGATGCTGACCCTAAGTGGGGTCTGGAGAAAGGAGTGATAAAGATTTATCAGGAGAGTTTTGGTTATTGTCACATTAGATAAATGAAAGACAAGGGACATGAGTGATGAAAGAGAAGCCAGACCCCAGAGATATTCAGCAAAAAGAGAAAGTTATCTTAAAGCTAATTATCCATATATTTGGGAGAGAGGATTAGACATAGGGGAATCATCTGGACCTCTCACACCATTAAGATCAGAGAGTACTGTTAGAGGACTGTCTGGGACTTAGACACTTATACGGGATCTGCAGGGTACCCTTAATTTTTGCACAGACTGAGACCAACAGGAGCCTTAGGGGTGACAGCAGCGCACTGTAGAGGGGGGTTACACAGTCCGTCACAGTCGTCACAGCCAACACAGCCAACACAGTCCGTCACAGTCGTCACAGCCAACACAACCAGACACAGTCAGCACAGCCCGTCAGAGCCGACACAGCCACACAGCCAGTCACAGCCCGACACAGCCGTCACAGTTTCACACAGCCAGTCACAGCTTGACACAACTGTCACGATCATAGGGAACGGAGAGCAGGACAGGGAACGATTGTGGGGAACAACACCTGCAAATGGAACATGTTAGTTCACGGACGACAGTTAGTGAGGGAAACGGTTAAAGCCACGGGTAGGATGAGAGGGGATAGATTGGGAAGCACTTGGAGGGGGAGGGGTTCTTGGTTATGCATGAGAGGGGATCGGGCGGAGAGTAAGAACGGAAGCAAAGATGGAGAGTACGGTGAAGGAGGAAAGATGATTAGTAGATGCTTGTTATATGCAAAGCTGTAGTGATATTGTAGAGCAGATTAGAGACACAATGGCTTCGGCCTGATACCTGATAAATCATAATCTGATACTTATACGATACAATCACACTGTGTAGAGAGATCTGAGTGAAGCTGTGGAATGAATTGATGAGTTGATGGAATCCGATAGATTGATGAAGCAAACTGATACTTAATTATCAATGGTAAGGTAGCTAACATGAATGCGGAAAGGGAAACAAATAGGAAACACCCACATGATACACTAGCTGTAGGTCATGACTGATTGTTTTGCGCGGGTTGAGTACTTAGAGATTTCCAACTCTTCTATCTTGGAGTTTCCACCTCGGATAGCGAAGGGATGGGTGAGTAAAAGCTGCGCGACATTTGGCGACCATACTGGGGAACTGAGTCATGAACAACCAGATGTGACAGGCATCTGGTGGGATCATGGTGGTTGGACCATTAAAAAATTTGAAGTGAATCAAATTCCCTGTGGAACGAAGGAAGAAAGATTGTCCAAACAATTCTTTCAAAGGTTCTTGGAATTGCCAGACGGTTGTAAAGAAAATATTCTTAAGCGAGTGCATGATGCTGATCCGGAATGGGGTCTGGAGAAAGGAGTGATAAAGATTTATCAGGTAGCCTGTAGAGGAAGAGCACGTTGGTTACCAACATTGGTTTATGTGATAGCATTGCTATCCATTAAGCGAGTAGAGTTTGAAGGCTGGGAAGAAAGAAAGGTGAATGTTTATACTCATATGCATGAAGAGCTTGTACTGGTAAAGAATTGGATTCCAAAGGATATTTTGTGGATCAAACTCACACCAAGAACAGCTTTCCAGACTTGTTTGCCATATGGTTATATGGTAACGGAGACTTCAAGTATAACCAAGGGTGCATTGAAGCTTGAAAGAAACCCAGGCATATACGAGAGATATTACAGAAGAGAGTTTTGGTTATTGCCACATTAAAAGAAATGAAAGACATGGGACATGAGTGATGAAAGAGAAGCTAGACGCCAAAGATATTCAGCAAAAAGAGAAAGCTATCTGAAAGCTAATTATCCATATCTTTGGGAGAGAGGAATAGACATAGGGGAATCATCTGGACCTCTCACACCATTAAGATCAAAGAGTACATCACCCATACCGGAAGAACTAGAGTTGGATGCCACTCCTTCTGTTTCTTTGCAAGAAAGATTAAGGGAATTGGTACAGAAAGAAGATCAATCACGAGGTGAAAGATCTGGGTACATCCCTGGATAAAAGATTTGACAGAAATCTTTGATAAGAGTTGGCATGGAACACCAAAAGCAGGAACTCCAGTTTCTGAAGCGGAAGGTGAAGAAGGAGAAGAGGATGTGGCAGAGCCAACGGAGAGTTCAGACTCTCCAACACCATTACAGTTGAGTTACATGAGTGAAGAAGAAACCCAAGGGCAGAACTTGGAGGATGAAAACAGAGAGAAGAAATTGGAAGAGGAAGAATATGAAGAAGTAGACCCAACAGCTGAGGTTGAGACTACAACCAGGACATCCCAACCCGTTGGACCTGGATCAAGTGGAGCACTTGGATCACAGGCCAACGAAGGTGTCGGCTCAGGGGGATCAGGCGGGCTGCCTGGATCTGGCTCTGGGGGGACAGGGAGTGTGGGAAGTAGTGCAACTGAAGCTGGGAATACTGTGAATATCGTGGGGCCGGAAGCAGGGAGTGCTCAAGGGCCACCACTTGGTGGAAGATCCACCACAAAAACAAAAGGTCCAGAAGGACCAGCACCAGCAAGGGTGCCAGCACCTGTCAGTGGGCAGAAGGTAGGGCCACAGATGGCGTTACAACCAACACGGGCAAAACCACCCTTTCCAATATATTCAGGAAAAGGGGATCCCGATGTACACATTAGCCAATTTGAGCACATGTGTATAGTGAACAATGAGAATGGCGATGATGCCAAGATGAGATTGTTTCCTTGTTCACTTATCAAGAAAGCAAGTGAATGGTATGCAAGATTCCCTGATAATCATTTCCTAACCTGGAATGGCTTGAATACAACATTTCGAAATAGGTTCAGGACAAGTAAAACTGAAGATGAAGTGTATGGAAGTTTACAACAGTTAAAGCAAAAGAAGCATGAAACTGTTGAGGAGTATATGGAAAAGATGGAATTGATGATGAAAAAGCTGGCTGCAGTACCAGCACCCGGTTTACAGAAGACTTGGTTTGTGAGTGGACTAAGACCAGAGTTGCAAAAGAAAGTGGATATGTTACCCCATAATACAGTGGAGGAGGCATTTGAAACTGCAAACAGAATTGAGCAATTGGGAATGCTCAGGAGAGAGAAAAAGGATGATGAGGACTCTGAGGATGAGTCAGATGAAGAAGAAGAGCAAGAACTAAAAAGAAAGAGTAAGAGAAAGGAGAAGTTGAAGAGGGATAACTATGAAAAAAGATTGGAAGAAATCTTGAAGAAGTATGCCACAGAGGCTGCAACACATTGGAGGAAGGGTGTATGGTGTGCAAAGTGCCAGAATGAAGGCCATACCACCACAGAATGCCACATGAAGGAGAAACACTGTACTATCTGTAAAATGGATAACCATTCTACTGAGAATTGTTACTACAACAGAAGGACAGCTGCAAGAGAACCTAGGCAAGTAAGGGTGCATCAGGTGCAGCCCCAGCCAAGAAGAAACAATGATCAGGACCACTATGGTAGGTTTGGTGGTTATAACAATGGCATGGAAGGGAGAGGTAATTCAAGAGGGAATTACCAAGGAAATTCCAGAGGCAACTATCAGGGTAATCCAAGGGGGAATTACCAGCCCGGGAATCAGGATTATAGAAATAATCCAAGAACAGACCAAGGGCGAGGACCCAATGGTGAAGAACTATGTTACTATTGTAATCAGCCAGGACATCGCAGGGCAGCCTGTTCATTCTGGATAAGACACCAGAATGAGATGAGAGCTCCTGTGAATGAGGGGCCAGTGGTGGCAGCTCACATGGTTAGGCCATGTGTTGTACCAGAAGTAAGTACAATGATAGTAACAAGAAGTAAAGCCAAACTAATACCTCCAGTAGTAGAGGAAGAAGATGATAATGAAGGTGGCAATGATATGCCTGAAGATGAAGAGACTTGGAAAGATGAGAAGGAACTGCACAAGGAAGTGGCAGATACTATAAGGGAAATGCAGAAGAGTACTGATATTCCTGTGGCAGATTCCTCTGATTCTGATGGAGAAGAAGAAGGGAGTGAGGAAGAAAGGAAGAAAGAAGATGCAGACATGCAAAGTAATGAAGAGACTTTGGCTGAAGTAATATGCCAGACCAAAGCAGAAATTACCATTGGACAGCTATTAGCTGTGGCACCTTATTGTAGGCACAGGCTGTATCAAGCAATCAATCGAATTGCCCAGGAGACAGGAAACACAGACCTGAACAGCAAGGTGACCAGTTATAATGTGAAGCCGGAAGGGCGAGAAACAGTCATGGACTTTGATGATTCTATGCCAGTAATCCAATTGAGAATTGGAAGCACAGAACTAACTGATGTACTGATAGATGGAGGTTCTGGAGTAAATATCATGACAGACCAATTAAGGAAGAAGCTTGGTCTAAGTAACATGAAACCAGCCCCATTTACAGTAACAATGGCAGATCAAAGAAGTGTACAGCCATTGGGATTGATAAGAGGAGTTAAGATACAGATACAGAAGATGATCTTTATGATCACAGTAACTGTGTTGAAGATGGATGAAGTCATGGAGGCTTACTCCTTATTATTGGGACGTCCGTGGCTGAAACAGGCCAGGGTATTCCATGACTGGAATTCTCAGTTACTAACCGTGCATAATGGGATACACGAGATACAAATTACCACAAAGAAATCTAGTAGATTACCTGCTACAAGAAGACCTCGAGGAGTCAGAGAGTATGACTGGAGAGGAGGACTGGATGAGGAGCAGGAAGCTACCCTATTTGCTGCACACCCAGAGTGGGAGCAGGTTGCAGAGATGCGGCTGGAAAGCCTAAGTTGTTTAAGAGGTATCTGCTGTGGTGTAGTGACAGCAACACCAACTGAAGAGGAAACCAGCAGTTACCCATCACATTTCTATGAAGAAAGAGAAGGAGAAATGGAAATCCTAGAGGAACCAGCCACTGTGAGCTTACAGGATGAAGTGGTGACTGGTTGGACAATCACAGCTGATGAGCAAGTGAGGGAAGTGAATGTGGGAACTAAAGAGGAACCGAGGATGGTGAAAGTAGGAGCTGATTTGGAGCCGGAATTCTTTGAAGAAGCTAAAAGCTTGTTCATCAAATACAGAGATGTATTTGCTTGGAGCTATGAGGATTTAAAAGGGATACCACCTGAAGTCTGTCAGCATAAGATTGAACTGGAACCAGGGTCAGTACCAATCAAGCAGGCGAGGTACAGAATGAATCCCAACTACGCACAGAAGGTTGGAGAAGAGATTAAGAAGTTGGCTGAGGCTAAGTTTATATACCCAATAGAGTATACAACTTGGTTGTCACCCATTGTTATAGTTCCCAAGAAGAATGGCAAACTAAGAGTATGTGTGAACTACAAGAAGCTGAATGCTTGTACGAAGAAAGATCTTTTCCTTTGCCATTCACAGAAGCAGTATTAGACACTGTGGCAGGCCATGAGATGTACTCATTCATGGATGGCTTCAGTGGTTATAATCAAGTGCAAGTGGCAGAAGAAGACCAAGGGAAAACAGCTTTCATCACAGACTGGGGGGCTTATGCATACAAAGTCATGCCCTTTGGACTTTGTAATGCACCAGCGACCTTTCAGAGAGTGATAAGTGAATCTTTTCATGAGTATCTGGATGATTTCATGCAGGTATTCTTGGATGATTTCAGTGTGTACAGCTCTAAGAATGAGCACTTGCATAAATTGGAGTTATGTCTGGCCAGATGCAGGATGAGAGGTCTGGGCCTGAATCCAGAGAAGTGTACTTTCTGTGTGAACTCAGGGGTGCTTCTGGGACACATTGTGTGTAAGAAGGGACTTCTTGTGGATCCCAGAAAGACAGAGTCCATTAAAGCCTCTCCACCACCAGTGAATGTTAAAAGTCTAAGGAGATTCCTTGGGCAAACCAGTTATTACAGAAGATTTGTCAAAAGGTATGCACAAATAGCAGCACCATTGAGCAAGCTTCTGAAGAAAGATGCAGTGTTTGCCTGGACAGCTGAATGTCAACAGGCGTTTGAGGAACTTACACTGTCAGTAACAACTACACCTGTGCTGATTAACCCTCACTGGCATGTAGTATTTCATGTTCACTGCGATGCATCAGGAGAAGCGTTGGGAGCGGTGTTAGCCCAGAATGTTACAGGAAATATAGATTCACCTGTGTACTATGCTAGCAGGTTGATGAACAGTGCTGAAAGGAACTATAGCACAACGGAAAGAGAAGCATTGGCAATGATCTATGCAGTGAAGAAATTCAGGCATTACCTGTTGGGCAAGAAGTTTATGTTCTATGTGGATCACCAGGCTCTGATATACCTGGTAAACAAACCTCTGATAAGCGGAAGAATAGCAAGATGGTTGATAATCTTGCACGAGTTTGAGTTCGAGGTTGTTTACAAGCCTGGGAGACTGCATCTTGTGGCGGATCACTTGTCACGGTTATCAACAGGAGAACCAGCCACAGGAATAGATGATCAATTACCAGATGCGAGTCTATTTGCAGTGGAGGTGCAGGGAAGTGCAGATGACTGGTTAGATTGGCAGTGGCCAATCAGATACTACCTTGCTCATGGTCAGTGCCCACCTAGTTATGGTAAGGAGCAGAGGAAGAGAATCGCTATCAAAGCTTTACCTTATACTATGGTAGGAAGCAGAATGTATAAGCTAGGACCTGATGGAGTACTAAAACGATGCTTGTACCACCATGAAGTAAATAAAGTTTTGGAGGAAGTTCATAAAGGAGTGGCTGGAGGTCATTTTGGAGAAGAGACTACCAGTAGGAAGATACTACTCGCAGGTTACTGGTGGCCTACTTTGTTCAAAGATGTACACAAGTATTGTCAGAGTTGTGATGAATGTCAGAGGCTAGGACCTTTGCAGAGATCTGGAAGGATGGCCTTGCATCCTACAATGCCTACGGAACCATTTCAGAAATGGGGACTAGACTTTGTTGGACCAATTAACCCACCAGCCAAGAATACACGGAACAGGTACATAATTACAGCCACTGATTATACTACGAAGTGGGTGGAAGCTAAAGCTTTGAGGGACAACACAGCCAAGTCCACAGCAAGGTTCCTGTATGAGAACATACTTACACGATTTGGCTGTCCCTTAGAATTTATCAGTGATCAGGGAAGTCACTTCATGAATGAGACCATTGAGTTGTTGACTAAAGAGTTCATGATTGTGCATAGAAAGAGTACAACATATTACCCACAGGGTAATGGGCAGGCAGAGGCTACCAACAAAATACTATGTACTATCTTGGCTAAGATAGTCAATGCAAACAGAACGGATTGGGATACAAAGCTGCTGACAGCTTTGTGGTCATACAGGACTTCATATAAAGTCACCACTAAGTATACACCATTCCAATTAGTTTATGGTATGGAAGCCTTACTTCCAGTGGAATTCCTGTTACCTACCATGAGAACGGAGTGGGGAAAGAGAATGGAATTGCAAGATTCCATTAAGGTCAGGAAACATGAATTATACCATGTGGAAGAAGTACGTGCTGATGCAGCTGATAATATGACCAGAATTCAGATGAAGAGGAAGGAACAGTTTGATGAAGGCAAGTTAAAAACTTTTAAGACGGGAGATTTGGTTCTATGGTTGCAGAAAAAGGGAAAGATTAAAGCTTCTAAGCTTAAATCACCATGGAAAGGACCTTATGTCATACAAAAGATGTATGATAACAACACCGCCATGTTACAAACCATTAACAAAGAAATGCTGGGAAGAGTCAATGCCAATAAGTTGAAGGGGTACAGTGGTATCCATGACAAACCATTGCAGCATGATTTGCATGTTGAAACGCAAGAGCAGTCACGGGCTGCACCAGTGTTACGAACGGAGTATGGAGCACTTGTCGCTAGGCCGAGCATATATGACCAGGGCGGGCAAAACAAGCGTGACACAGCCTATCACAGCCCATCAAGGCAAACACAGCCTATCACAGCCAATCACAACGTGACACAGCCTATCACAGCCCATCACGACGTGACACAGCCTATCACAGCCCATCAAGGCAAAGCACAGCCTATCACAGCCCAGCACGGCGCAACACAGCCTATCACAACCTACCACAACGTGTCACAGCCTATCACAGCGTACCACAGTATGACACAGCCTGTCACAGCTCGACACAACTTGTCACAGCTCAACACAGCCTACTAGGGTTACACGATCCATAGAATCAGTGACAGGTGGACGCATAATAACTTCAGGAAAATGGCTGACGGAAGAAAAGACGGAAACCAGTTTAAAAATAGACACGTGGAAGTCAGGGCGCGACACACAGCTGAGAAGGAAGTGCAAGAACAGGTGTCATAAAGAAAGAGGACAAGAACGGCCGTCAAAAGGGATGAAAGGCGGGCCCATTAATGAATACGGAAAAAGGGAACGGAACGAACGGCAAGTACAGAAAAGCGAAATTCTTGTCACATGTGTGATCCTAGTGGACTATCCAGCAGGGAAAGTCCACTAAAGAAAATGAAATCTAAAATCCAGTCACAGCGGTTACAGCCAATAGAAAGCCAGAGAAAGGATCAAGAAATTGGAGGGAAATTAAGCGCAAGAGGCGGCGTCGTTCTGAGTAACGGGCGTCTCGACGGGACAGACCATCAATGCTATAGCTTGGAAACTATGGAGGAACTAACAGACTATACGCTCGCAATATTACTTACGCAGTGGCATAGACACGAAAGAACAGAGCGGAGCTTTTCTCTTGAGCGATGCTTGCAAGCCCCGCAGGCTTACAAGAAATTACCCATAGCTTTTTGTGGCAACCATACGTTTATGCTTTGTGCACTACAGGCATTTTTGCAGTTGTTACAGCCAAAACATTTCTGTGGGTCTAAAATGAAGAGAGTGAGAGGAATGGAGGAAATCAGGGTGAAGAGCACCACAATTCTGCAGAAACAAACGATTGCTACCCCACAGGCGATACAGATACTGAAGGAGCTGAGATTGCAAGGATTGCAAAGCATAGATTGGACATTACACCATAGACAGTACATGTTACAATTTTTGCAGAACTTTGAGCCAAGGACAGGAACAACAACGGTGAAGGGAGTTGAATTAGTAATTACTCCCCTATACCTCCAGCAATTGTTTCGATTGCCAGCAGGTCAGGTGCATGTGGAGGAGCACAGGGCAAGACTGCAAATAGGGGACTTATTCCAAGAAGGGAGTTTCTTTAAAACTCAGGGTTATGCTTGTACCAAGGCCGTGTACCCAGGGCTAAAGGAGGTAGGCCAGGTATTGAACGTTCTGATTGCCATGAAACAGAACCAACAGTATTTGAGCAGATCCTTCACGGAGGAAATACTCAAAGCCCTGAAAGGACAAGAGGTAGAATGGGCGGACATAATGTACAACGCACTGGTAGAGGAGATGAAAAGATTACCAAGGTACTACCGCAAAGTCTCCTATCATAGTGTCTGGCCCAATCATTGCTCAAATAATTCTTGATTCTGGCATACTTGATGCGCAAGAAAGAAAGGAGATGGGAGTGTTTGAGCCAGAAACCACTGCAATGGAAGAGCAAGGCTCTTCACACAGTGAGGGTGGACTAGCAGGGCAACCCGAGACTAAGAGGCAGAGACGGGGAAAGACTGTAGTGGCGGATCCACTGGCTTCACGGATTCCGCATGATAATGTTTCCCAAGCTCATGTGCAGGAAGGGGCACAGCAGCACAGAGAACTGCTATTACTGGAAGCAGGACCTTCAGAGAGGGAAGAGGAAGTTACTTCAGCATCACAGCCATCACAGCCAGCTGATCGGCTTGTCACAAGGTTACCACAAGTTGTCCATGAAGTGCCACCACAAATAATTGATATTCCAACTACAGAACAGATAGTGGCAGAAACCTTCTCTATGAATATTCTGGTCTGGTCAAGGACACAGAGATTCCAGAGGTGCAACAGTTGCCCAAGGGAAATCCTGAGGTGCATATAATACACACACCTGTGTCGGAGGTACCACAGGCAGAAGGTCATGACACTGCAGCACCGGTGATAGATGAAGTGGTTCAGGAAGAAAATCCGGTGGGACAATGGCCTGAGTGGTTCGTGAGACATCACACTGTTGAGGATCAGGAGGAACAGCAGCAACCTCACCATGATGACCCTCAACAGGCAATGCTGATGAGTTCCATAGGCAGGACACTTAATTTGTTGGGGACTTATGTCAAATCCCATGTTCCAACTACCCAATTGACAGCCTTGAGAGAGGAACTCAGGAAGGAGTTTGAGGCTCGACTAGCCACTGAGTGTGCAAACAAGGTCGATGAAGAGGTCACTCTCAAGATGCAGCAGGACTTGGAAAATACAGAAGCGGCTTTGCAATTGGCCAAGGAACAATTGATTGAGGCAGGCCTCGCGCAAGACCAGTTGCACGAAGCACATAAGCAACAGCTATACCAAATGCAGGTGCAGCATGAAAGCAAGTTGCAAGAAGTGAATGCACTACATACGGAGTTGCAGACAGTGCATGACAGGATGGCCATACAATGTGCTACACTCACAACTATGCTTGACCAACTACAAAAGAAATAAACAGTCAAGCGAAAAAATATGAAGGCAGAAACAGAGAATGTTGAGCAAATGAAACTCATTGTCGATATGAAGAATACAATCTGTCGCAATGAGGATACTTTCAAGCAATACAGGCAGATTGAAGCTGATCAAGAGAAGCACATCGTGGAGTTGCAACAAACGATCATGGCCAATAGAAATGAAATCGCGGTCAATAACAAGGCTTGGAAGGAAGCCAATAATCTACTTGCTGCCTATGCGAATTTGGTTGAACCTCATGCGAAGCGCATGGAGGCTTTACAACAGCAGTTAGAAGTGTACAAACTCAAAGAGGAGCACACTCTCAGGGGAACCACAAGCAACTTGGTGGATAACAGCCTTATGCAGGTCTGGTTAGCACAAGGGCCAGTGGAGGGCAAAGCACCACGAAAGCTCACCCAAAGCGAGATGAATGAGCTCAGACTGCAAGTGCAGAACATTGCCACAACTACTATAGACAATGTCTATAGTAGGATAGCAGAGTTACAGGAGGATGTAGACGGACTGCAGACTCAAGTGGAGGACCTCACTTCAAATATCGACAAAAGAGTCTATATCCTCAGGAACAGCTAATGGCTTCTTATTTACAAGCCAGAACTTTGGCTTTTCAGTCTTCACAGGAGGTGCAGGAATGCCAATGATACAAGAGCCAGTACCACCAACACCACAACAAGTCACTGTACCAGTAGCTGAACCTGTTGTTACTACAACCACACCGCAGCCACCACAGCCTGAGGTATGGGGCAATGCTGCTTTTAACCCACCTAAAACTCCAGCTGCAAGGGAGTACAGTAGGGCTATGATTATGCCCTTCAACCAAATTCCCATCATGTTGGATTTGGCTTGGAAAGAATTTAGTCCTCCGCAGTCATGCGCACATTACTACCAAATCATGCGCATTTGGCTGCCAGTGGCAACTAGGACTAAAGTTCTTCCGAACAATCGACCAATTGAGGATCATCACTTTGCACAGTACTGGCACTAAGCAGGTACCATGTTGAAGGAATTAATTGCTTTCCAAGTTGTACATGGATTCATTTATACCAAGACCAAGGAGGTAGCAAGTATTGTCATGGGATGCGGGTTATACTACGCTGCTTGTTTTCTGGTACGTTATCACATTGAGCAACACAAGATGCAAGCGCGCTTTCTGAGTTATTCCAGTGGGGATCATTGGGTCTTACCTTCAGTGCCACCTCATATGTACCTATATGAGGCAAAAGTTATGATACAAAAGGATTCTCAAATTCGTTCATGGTTTCAAGCGGCCTGGAACAATTTGTCAACACAGAAATTCGGCATTGATGATATTTTCTATAAGGGACATGTGGCATGGAAATACTTGCACGCTACACAAGTAATTGGTACCCCACTCACCTGGACAGCCAAGGAGCTCAGTGTCTACACCAATTTTGCTGTTCAGCGGTTACAGCAAGTTGTAAAATATAAACTTCCAGACATGGTAGGACAACATTGTATGCCCCAGAGGATTCCACAAAAAATTCAAAAATTAAAACACCTGAGAGGCGATGAGGATTCTGATACAACTGTTTCTTCAGCGGATTCTTTTGACATGGGAGAAGACTATGCAATTCAGATGGCAGAGAAGAAGCGACGGGGGTCTCCTATGCCTGAAAGGTTACCTCGATATCAGCCTCCAGAGGGCCTCACTTATCCAGGAAGTGTTCAAACATCTCCATCAACCAGTGACAGACCTCGGGCTCGTACACACAGTCCACCACGAAACTCTCAACGTCAGAAAGGTGCTCACTCACAAAGGTTTTCTAATCGCAATCAGTAAACCGTGAGGACACGGCTTTTTGAGAGGGGAAGGGGTAATGTTAGAGGACTGTCTGGGACTTAGACACTTATACGGGATCTGCAGGGTACCCTTAATTTTTGCACAGACTGAGATCAACAGGAGCCTTAGGGGTGACAGCAGCGCACTGTAGAGGGGGGTTACACAGTCCGTCACAGTTGTCACAGCCAACACAGTCCGTCAAAGTCGTCACAGCCAACACAGCCAACACAGCCAGCACAGCCCGTCACAGCCGACACAACCACACAGCCAGTCACAGCCCGACACAGCCGTCACAGTTTCACACAGCCAGTCACAGCTTGACACAACTGTCACGATCATAGGGAACGGAGAGCAGGACAGGGAACGACTGTGGGGAACAACACCTGCAAATGGAACATGTTAGTTCACGGACGACGGTTAGTGAGGGAAACGGTTAGAGCCACGGGTAGGATGAGAGGGGATAGATTGGGAAGCACTTGGAGGGGGAGGGGTTCTTGGTTATGCATGAGAGGGGATCGGGCGGAGAGCAAGAACGGAAGCAAAGATGGAGAGTACGGTGAAGGAGGAAAGATGATTAATAGATGCTTGTTATATGCAAAGTTGTAGTGATATTGTAGAGCAGATTAGAGACACAATGGCTTCGGCCTGATACCTGATAAATCATAATCTGATACTTATACGATACAATCACACTGTGTAGAGAGATCTGAGTGAAGCTGTGGAATGAATTGATGAGTTGATGGAATCCGATAGATTGATGAAGCAAACTGATACTTAATTATCAATGGTAAGGTAGCTAACATGAATGCGGAAAGTGAAACAAATAGGAAACACCCCCATGATACACTAGCTGTAGGTCATGACTGATTGTTCTGCGCGGGTTGAGTACTTAGAGATTTCCAACTCTTCTATCTTGGAGTTTCCGCCTCGGATAGCGAAGGGATGGGTGAGTAAAAGCTGCGCGACAAGTACATCACCCATACCGGAAGAACTAGAGTTGGATGCCACTTCTTCTTTTTCTTTGCAAGAAAGATTAAGGGAATTGGTACAAGAAGAAGATCAACCACGAGGTGAAAGATCTGAGGTACATCCTTGGATAAAAGATTTGACAGAAATCTTTGATAAGAGTTGGCATGGAACACCAAAAGCAAGAACTCCAGTTTCTAAGACAGAAGACAAAGAAGGAGGAGAGGATGTGGCAAAACCAACGGAGAGTTCAGACTCTCCAACACCATTGCAATTGAGTTACATGAGTGAAGAAGAAGAAATCCAAGGGCAGAACTTGGAAGATGAAAACAGAGAGAAGAAACTGGAAGAGGAAGAGTATGAAGAAGTAGACCCAACAGCTAAGGTTGAGACTACAACCAGGACATCCCAACTTGTTGGACCTCGATCAAGTGAAGCACTTGGATCACAGGCCAACGAAGGTGTCGGCTCAAGGGGATCAGGCGGGCAGTAGTGCAACTGGAGCTGGGAATACTGTGAATATAGTGGGGCCAATAGCAGGGAGTGCTCAGGGGCCAACACTTGGTGGAAGTACCACCACAACTACAATAGGTCCTCAAGGACCAGCACCAGCAAGGGGGCCAGCACCTATCAGTGGGCAGGGGACAGGGCCACAGATGGCGTTACAACCAACACGGGCAAAACCACCTTTTCCAATATATTCAGGAAAAGGGGATCCTGATGTACACATTAGCCAATTTGAGCACATGTGTATTGTGAACAATGAGAATGGCGATGATGCCAAGATGAGACTGTTTCCTTGTTCACTTATCAAGAAAACAAGTGAATGGTCTGCAAGATTCCCTGATAATCATTTCCTAACCTGGAATGGCTTGAATACAACATTCCGAAATAGGTTCAGGACAAGTAAAAATGAGGATGAAGTGTATGGAAGTTTACAACAGTTAAAGCAAAAGAAGCATGAAACTGTTGAGGAGTATATGGAAAAGATGGAATTGATGATGAAAAAGCTGGCTGCTGTACCAGCACCAGGTTTACAGAAAACTTGGTTTGTGAGTGGACTAAGACCAGAGTTGCAAAAGAAAGTGGATATGTTACCCCATAATACAGTGGAGGAGGCATTTGAAACAGCGAACAGAATTGAGAAATTGGGAATGCTCAGGAGAGAGAAAAGGGATGATGATGACTCTGAGGATGAGTCAGATGAGGAAGAAGAGCAAGAGTTGAAAAGGAAGAGTAAGAGGAAGGAAAAGTTGAAGAGGGATAGCTATGAGAAAAGATTAGAAGAAATCTTGAAGAAGTATGCCACAGAGGCTGCAACACATTGGAGGAAGGGTGTTTGGTGTGCAAAGTGCCAGAATGAAGGCCATACCACCACTGAATGCCACATGAAGGAGAAACACTGTACTATCTATAAAATGGATAACCATTCTACTGAGAATTGTTACTACAACAGAAGGACAACAGCTAGAGAACCTAGGCAAGTAAGGGTGCATCAAGTGCAGCCCCAGCCAAGAAGAAACAATGATCAGGACAACTATGGTAGGCCAGGTGGTTATAACAATGGCATGGAAGGGAGAGGTAATCCAAGAGGGAATTACCAAAGAAATTCCAGAGGCAACTATCAGGGTAATCCAAGGGGGAATTACCAGCCAGGGAATCAGGATTACAGAAACAATCCCAGAACAGACCAAGGGCGAGGACCTAATGGGGAAGAACTGTGTTACTATTGTAATCAGGCAGGACATCGCAAGGCAGCCTGTCCATTCTAGATCAGACACCAGAATGAGATGAGAGCTCCTGTGAATGAGGGGCCAGTGGTGGCAACTCACATGGTTAGGCCATGTGTTGTACCAGAAGTAAGTACAATGATAGTAACCAGAAGCAAAGCCAAAATAATACCTCCAGTAGATGAGGAAGGTGATGATAATGAAGATGGCAATGATGTGCCTGAAGATGATGAGGCTTGGAGAGATGAGAAGGAACTGCACAAGGAAGTGGCAGATACCATAAGGAAAATGCAGAAGAGTACTGATATTCCTATGGCACATTCCTCTGATTCTGAAAGAGAAGAGGAAGTGAGTGAGGATGAAGGGAAGAAAGAAGCTGCGGAAATGCAGAGTAATGAAGGGACTTTGGCTGAAGTAATATGCCAGACCAAAGTGGAGATTACCATTGGACAGCTATTGGCTGTGGCACCTTATTGTAGACACACGCTGTATCAAGCAATCAATCGAATTGCCCATGTGACAGGGAACACAGACCTGAACAGCAAGGTGACCAGTTATAATGTGAAGCCGGAAGGGCGAGAAACAGTCATGGACTTTGATGATTCTATGCCAGTAATCCAATTGAGAATTGGAAGCGCAGAACTAACTGATGTACAAATAGATGGAGGCTCTGGAGTTAATATCATGACATACCAATTAAGGCAAAAGCTTGGTGTATTAACATGAAACCAGCCCCATTTATAGTAACAATGGCAGATCAAAGAAGTGTACAGCCATTGGGATTGATAAGAGGAGTTAAGATACAGATACAAAAGATGATCTTTATGATCACAGTAACTGTGTTGAAAATGGATGGAATCATGGAAGCTTACTCCTTATTGTTGGGACGACTGTGGCTGAAACATGCCAGGGTATTCCATGACTGGAATTCCCAGTTACTAACAGTGCATGATGGGATGCACAAGATCCAAATCACCACTAAAAAATCTAGTAGACTACCTGCTACGAGAAGACCTCGAGGGGTCAAGGAGTATGACAGGAGGGGAGGACTTGATGAGGAGCAGGAAGCTACCCTGTTCGTTGCACACCCAGAGTGGGAGCAGGTTGTAGAGATGCAACTGGAAGGCCTAAGTTGTTTAAAAGGTATCTGCTGTGGTGTAGTGACACCAACACCAATTGAAGGTGAAACAAGCAGTTACCCACCACATTTCTATGAAGAAAGAGTGGGAGAAATGGAAATCCTAGAGGAACCAGCCACTGTGAGTTTACAGGATGAAGTGGTGACTGGTTGGACAATCACAGCTGATGAGCAGGTGAGAGAAGTGAATATCGGAACTGAAGGAACCGAGGATGGTGAAGGTAGGGGCTGATTTGGAGCTAGAATTCTTTGAGGAAGCTAAAAGTCTGTTCATCAAATACAAAGATGTATTTGCTTGGAGCTACGAGGATCTGAAAGGGATACCACCTGAGATTTGTCAGCATAAGATTGAATTGGAACCAGGGTCAGTACCAATCAAACAGGCAAGGTACAGAATGAATCCCAACTATGCACAGAAGGTTGGAGAAGAGATCAAGAAGTTGGCTGAGGATAAGTTTATATACCCGATAGAGTATACAACTTGGTTGTCACCCATTGTGATAGTTCCCAAGAAGAATGGTAAACTGAGAGTTTGTGTGAACTATAAGAAGTTGAATGTTTGCACGAAGAAAGATCCTTTCCCTTTGCCATTCACAGAAGCGGTATTGGACACTGTGGCAGGCCATGAGATGTACTCATTCATGGATGGCTTCAGTGGTTATAATCAAGTGCAAGTGGCAGAAGAAGACCAGGGAAAGACAGCTTTCATCACAGACTGGGGTGCTTATGCATACAAAGTCATGCCTTTTGGACTTTGTAATGCACCAGCAACCTTTCAGAGAGTGATAAGTGAATCTTTTCATGAGTATTTGGATGATTTCATGCAGTTGTTCTTGGATGATTTCAGTGTGTACAGCTCTAAGAATGAGCACTTGCCTGACTCTGGTGATAGTGGAAGGAAATCAGAGTGCTGTGCTAATTCTGGTATGGGTGGTGGACCTTCTCCAAAGCTTGAAGTTTCTGCAAACTGCAAAGATCACATACCATAGCAACAAGATTGTCACCACATACAGAAGGCCGCCACCGGAATGATCCTATTAACTATTTTCCAAAAGATGGCACTTAGCTTCGCTGCTCTATCATTTCTCCATATTCTAGCCCAAATCACTCAGCCCATATCACTCTTCTGTAATAACTGGTTTGTCCAAGGAATCTTCTTAAACTCTTAACATTTATTGGTGGTGGAGAGGCTTTAATGGCCTCTGTCTTTCTGGGATCCACAAGAAGTCCCCTCTTACACACAATGTGTCCCAAAAGCACCCCTGAGTTCACACAGAAAGTACATTTCTCTGGATTCAGGCCCAGACCTCTCATCCTGCATCTGGCCAAACATAACTCTGATTTTGTTAGACGGTATGCACAGATAGCAGCACCATTGAGCAAGCTTCTAAAGAAAGATGCAGTGTTTGCATGGACAGCTGAATGTCAACAGGCTTTTGAGGAACTTACATTGTCAGTAACAACTACACCTGTGCTAATTAACCCTCAGGGATGCCTCGGCGTGAGCCTGGTCACGTGAGCGCGCTCACGCAACTGCGCTCACGCCACGTCACCTTGCGCAAATGCCACGTCACGGGGCTCACTCCACGTCATCACACGTGAAGGCCGCGTCACCACGCGCCCAGAAAGAAGTGGAGTGTATTCCCGCGGATTGGCACCCTTTACCGCGGAAACAAGCTGGATGACATAATAAAAGGCATTGAATAAAGGATGGATGAATGTACAGTTGGATGATAAACATATGGATGAGTGTGAAAAATGAATGTAGATGGATGAATGAGGGATGGATAAGAGTAAAATGGATGAATGTATAATGGATGTTGAGCAATGACAAAAATTCATGACAGGAAGATGCATGACCAAATCTTTTGACGAATGCACAACGTATATGAAATGAGTGTGGAAGGTTTGTGGGGTGGATTAAAGAGTATAGAGGATGAATGTACAATGGATGTTGTACAAAGGAAAAAATTCATGAATGGAGCACGCATGAATACAGTGTAGATGAATGCACAATGGATATGAGAAGAGTCAGGGAGGTTTGTGAGATGGATTCATACATATTGCAATTTAAATGAAAGTTGATTCTGTGATTATTATTTGTTCTAAATGAACAACTATGGTGGAGGAAGGGGATTCAACGTTTTCCAGATAATATGAAAATGAATATTAAAATAATACAGTTCAGTCTGACTCAGAGTCAGTACAATGTATCCCCGCTTCCTCTGCATCTAAGTCTAAGTATTTTAGAACACCGGATCCACGCTGGATACACCTACGGCTGGCCACTAAAAAGTCAGGGGATAGGGACTCGGCGGGGGCTGCTATTTCATGAGCCATGAGCCATGAGCGGCATGAGCCATGAGCAGAGTCGTAAGTGTGGAAAAAAACATGAGCAGCACTATTTTCCGGAAATGAGTGTCCGCGGGAATAGGGTTTAGGGTGCCACGGTCATAGGGGGAGAAGGACCTCCCGATGAAGGAGGTTTGGCAATGTTATTTAGAATTATATATTGAAAGGCAATGTTTCGCGAATGGTAGGGTGGTACTGCTCTGTACAATGGGGGCCCATTTCAGCCTACCAGCCACTTGCAAAATCCACCCACACTCCCAATCCCAAACGAAATGAGCAATGACGCATTCTCGGAACGATGGACACAGAATAGAATAAAAAGAGGGCACAATGAGGTTTTTATTGATCCACATGAATTGCATTTGAAGCACGTCTACTGTGCTGATTGTGCCATCAAATCTTTAGCCCTGTGCCTACTGAATACAAGTCACGTTGTCAATGGGACTTCGACTGCTCTCAGAACTAGCTCATGAGTCATGGGGCTCCTCCATGTAAAGTCGATTGCAGCCGTTGTACCGCCCCTAGTGATGTTCACCACAATGTCCTGCCCTTCAATCATACCACCATCGAATATGGAAATCTTCACGTTTTCGTCGTCCACACCAATGCGAATGTCCCCATACAATGGAGAAGAGGAGCGCACTCCTTGAGGAGAATAGGTCTCTCCCATGGAGTCCACCCACGTCCAGTGGCAGCAGTTCCACCGCAACAGCATAGCAGTGCGCCTTCTTCTGCATGGGTGACCGTCGTAGCTGGGAAAATCGGAATCGAGGATGCGCAGGAGCCACGGACTCCTCAGACCAAGATCGTCACCCCGCTCGAAGGCGTAGTGGCCTACGATATACTCAAAAGCCACCAATGTTTCCACAATCGAACCAGTATCTTCTGTGTAATCTGTGTAGCAGATAACAATGTCTCCCGATGTGGCCGAATACATTGCATAATCGATGCCTCCAAATGGGCAGTCGTCCCGGTTCCGGAAGCACGGCATCCTTGCAAAGGAGGACCTGAGGACGACTTGGATGCAGATGACAATGACCTTGCGGACAGCTACGAAGCCCTTAGATTTTGGAAATGATGCGAAGCGGAAGAGCAGTCCGGCCTCCAATAATGGAGCATCTGGGTCCCACGTACCCACCGACGGAGGTGGATGAACCCATACATCTTTCTCATCAAGAAGTTATAGTTTGAGATCTGCCACCGAAGTCCATCCCCCCGGATGGAAATTCGGCGCGGGATGAGGTTGCTCAAGTGCAAGATCCAGTGGGAACTTGGCCTGATTGGTTTGTGAAACACCAAACTATTGATAATTAGGAAGAACAACAACAGGTTTTCCAGGAAGATCCACAGCAGGCCATGGTTATGAGTTCCATAGGCATGACTCTTAACCTGTTAGCTACCTACTTCAAGACTCATGTCCCTTCCACTCAGTTGGCAGCATTGCAGGAGGAGCTCAAACAAGAGTTTGAGGCCAGAATTGTAACTGAGTGTGAAACCAAAGTGGATGTGGAGGCAAGCCTCAAGTTGCAGCAGGACTTGGAAGAGTCTAAAGCTGCCCTCCAGCTTGAAAAAGAGAATTTAATCAGGGCAGGTCTTGAGCAGGAGAAATTACATGAGGTACATAAGCAGCAGCTATACCAAATGCAAATTCAGCATGAAGGCAATTTACAAGAAGAGAAACTCCTTAATTCTGGATTAGTTGCAGCCAATCAGAAACTGGCCATGCAGTGTGCCACACTAACGGCTAATCTGGAGCTGGCTGCGCTGGAAGTCAAGAAGCAAACTGAGAGGTGTGCATGGGCGGAGGCAGAGGCACAAGACCAGGGAAAACTCATTGCAGACATGAAGGATACTATCTGTCGTAATGAGGTTCCCGTTCAACAGTTGAAACACCTCAACGACGAGAAGGACCGACAATTTTTAGAGTTGCAGCAAAAGGTCACAGTGAGGGATAATGAACTTTCTGTGAGTGAAAGGGCATGGAAAGAAGCCAATAACATGTTAGCTGCCTATGCAGCTCTTGTTGAACCTCATGCAAAGAGAATGGAGAGTTTACAACAGCAGTTGGAAGCATACAAGCTCAAGGAGGAGCAGGGTATCGGAAGTGCTACACAAGACTTGGTGGACAATCACCTCTTACAGGAGTGGTTGACACAAGGGCCAGTGGAAAGAAAAGCACCTAGGAAATTGACTCGAGATGAGATGAATGATCTCAGGCAACGGGTGCAGAATATTGCTACAACAACTATAGACAATGTCTATAGTTGAATAGCCGAGTTGCATGAGGATGTGGAAGGACTTCAGACTCAAGTGGATGAGTTGAGTTCCAACATTGAGAAAAGGGCATTTGTTCCGGAAGAACAGCTATTGGCTACTTACTTGCGGGCAATAACTTTGGTCTATCAATTTCCAGCACAGGAAGTACGGGGCTTGCCAGCGCAACGAGGGGCTGTGTCAACTTCACAGTAGCCCTTCAGATAGCCAGTGTTACTACCGTGGCACAACAACAATCAGTACCTGATGTCTGGGGTGACTCTTCTTTTATCCCACCTACTACTCCTGTTGCTCTTGAATATAGTAGAGCTATGGAATAGGGCCCACCCTCGAAAGGTGGCAGTAGCCGCAAGGCGAAGTGGCTCTTAGTTACGCTGGCCTTGGCCGGAGTCTTCTCTCTAGAGCTATGGTTCTTCCCTTCAACCAAATTCCCATAGTTATGGATGTGGCTTGGAAAGAATTCAGTCCTCCGGAGTCCTTGGCACATTATTACCAAATCATGCGCATTTGGTTGCCATTGGCAACTCGGACCAAGGTTCTTCCATCAGATAGACCCATTGAGGATCATCATTTTGCACATTGTTGGGCTGAGGCAGGAACAATGCTGAAGGAATTACTTGTCTTCCAGATCATTCACGGATTCATTTTCACCAAGACCAAGGAAGTAGTTAGTCTTGTTATGGGCTGTGGGATGTACTATGCTGCTTGCTTTGTTTTACGCTACCACACCGAGCAGCAGAAATTGCAGATGAGGTACTAGATTTATTCCAATGGAGAACATTGGACATTACCTCCAGTTCCAGACCACAAGTATCTGTATGATGTGACAGTCATGCTTCAACGGGATCCACAACTTCGTCTTTGGTTTTCTTCTGCTCTGGAGCACTTAGAAAAAGAGAACTTGGACTTTAACCACATTTTTTCCAAGGGGCATGAGGCCAAGAAATGGCTGCAATTTTCAAAGGTGATAGGCACGCCACTCAGCTATACAGATGAGGAGCTACAGGCATATACTAGTCTTGCCCGAAAGCTGGCACAAGTCTTATTACATAGTGTTCCAGACATGGTAGGCATACACTAGTGTATGCCAGTCAAGCTTCCTGAGGTGCCAAAGAAGGTCAGGAAACAAAAAGGCCAACGGTGGGAAAATGACTCTAACACCACTGGTTCTGTGGCCACTGATATCCTCGACATGTCAGAAGAGTATGACAAGGCCATGGCGGACAAGAAGAAGCGAGGTTCTCTTATTCCAGACAGACGACCCCCACCTGATTCCATGACAATCCAATCTGCTCCGGCGAGCAGACAGGCATCTCCACCAGCCAAGGACAAGGCTCGGGCTCATACACAGAGCCCTCACAAAGGCTCTCATCAACATACTGATGCCACATTTCAGAGGTTTGCTGGCCCTAAGCAGTAAACCGTGAGGGCACGACTTTTTGAGAGGGAGGGGGATAATGTTATAGGGCTGTCAAGGACTTAGACAGTTTTATGGGTTTTATGGGGTACCCTTAATTTTGCGCAGGCCTTAGGGGTGGCAGACAGGCTCACACAGTCAGCAGTCACATGTTTACACAGCCTATTACAGCCTGTCACAGTTTGTCACAGCTCGACACAACCAGTCACAGTCCGACACAGTCACAGCCCGACACAACTAGTCACAGCCCGACACAGTTCATAGCCCGACATAGCTGACACAGCCCGACACAGCACACAGTCGAGACAGTCCATCACAGCACCACATGACACAGCCGACACGGGTCACGGGGTACTGTTCTCACTGGCAGGGAACGAGAGTGCGGGAACCTCATCAACATAGGGAACAACAGTACTTACGTACTGTCTTGGCCGGCAGTTAGTTAGTTAAGTGGTTAGAACAGCTTGCAGATACATTATGCAGAGTAGCTACATGGAGGGGATCACTTCTTGGAGCACGATCTTGGAGCACACGGAGGAGAGAGCACACGGAGGAGGAGAGACGATCTGTTGTAGCTTGATACATGCAAGCTGTAGAGATGTATTGTAGGGCAAAATAGAGACACAATGGCTTCGGCCTGATACAAGATAGTTATCAGCGGCTTCCAGCATCCCACCGCTACTCCCCCGCCGGAATTCGGACCAATCAAAAATGCCCCCAAAAAAGGGTGTTCTCTTCGTTCACTATTGCAGAACTCTCTATGAAGAGTGCACGAAGTAGAACACAAATCAAGTTTGGAGTGCAAAACAGGGAAGAAACTGTGGTTTTGGGTCCAAATGAATTTTGATCGCTCCCAAATTTGGCACGCACGTCAGCTTGTCATATCGTTGCACCATCGTCACATCAGTATGCCATAGGGAACAAGAGATAGTCGCCCTAATGATTGATTGTCCACCATACTAGGTTAAACATAGGATACCAGAGTTTTCATAGAGAAGATCTCCCTTCTCAATTTTTGCCACTACTTGCTCCGTAGTGGGAATGTCTAATCCCTCCTTTTCTGAAGTAAGGGGCTCTGGTGTAGTAGCAAGACCAGTCTGAGTTACCTCCGGGGCAACTTGGTCAGCTTGCTGTGTTGGCCGTGGTGCCAAGGTGACTTCTTTCTCCCTCTCTAGTGGTTGTGCTTCCTGTAATATCAACTCTTTGTGCTGCTGCACCCCCTCTTGTGCAGGAGCTATGGAAATATCATCTGGCAGAGGGATCCTTGCTGCAAGTGGAGCAGCTTGGATTACCACTGTGGTTTCTCCTCTTTTTTGCCTTTTGGTTTTGTGCTGCCCCTCCAATCCATCTTCTCCTTGTGAGGATCCTTGTTCTTCAACCGCAGCAGTGCCTGCTTCAAACAAACCCATGACTTTGCGTTCTTGCGCATTAAGTAGGCAAGAATCATAGATGATTTGTGCAATAATTGGGGCTGACACGATAATTGGGGCCTTGGCAGTAGTTGTTTGCAGTCGTTTCATCTCATCAACCAGGCCATTGTGCATCATTTCGGCCCAAGCTACATCCTCTCCCTTCAAAGCCTTCAAAACATCTTCAGTAAAGGATCTGCTGAGATATTGTTGGTTCTGCTTCATAGCAAAAAGAATATTTAGTATCTGGCCTATTTCCCTCAGACCCGGATACTCTGCTCTTGTACAAGTATAACCCTGATTCTTGGAAAAGTTCTTTTCTTGGAAAAGATTCACCATTTGCAAGCTTACCTTGTGCTCATCCACACTCACTTTACCAGTTGGTTTATCAAAGAGCTGCTGCAAATACTGCGGAGTGACTTGTATATCCACACACTTCACATGTGTAGCTCCTGTCTTTGGTTCAAAGTTCTTGATGAAATGAATCATCAAATCTTTGTGGTGCCAAGACCATTCTTTGCGCAACAGTCCCTCCAACCTCAATTCCTTCAATAGCTGTATTGCCTGTGGTATGGCAATAGTTTGCTTTTGAAGTATTGTAGTGAACTTCACCCGTAAGTCCTCCATATCTCTGATTCGCTTCATACCAGACAAACAAGAAGGTCTTGTTTGGAATAGTTCCAAGAAACTCTGCAACATGTATACAACATGAAAGTATGGTTTGCGCAAACTGGAACGGGCAATTGTGTGTAAGCATGCAGGGCTTGCAAACAGTGGGTGAGAGAGAAGGTACGCGCGTCACGTTCTTCCTTGTGCCACTGCGTAAAGAGTATAGCGAGCGTGTAATCTGTAACGCCCGCCATAGCTGCTAGTCTATAGCCTTCACTGCGCCCTCTTTCTCAGTAGTCGTTATGAGGAACAACACCTACCCTGCCGCTCATAACTACCCGTTTTTCTTGATCTTGTTTTTTCAAAGAAACCCTGTTGGTCGTTTTTCCTCCGTTGATTGGCTTATGAATAGTTGCTAGGTATTTTTGCAAATTACCTTCCTCCGCATTTCACATATTTCTTTTGAATGACCACTATAATCACAATATTGGCACAACCTCCCTCTAGGTATTTGTGTGGAACTTTCAACAGCCTGCCTATCCGGTGCATTTATTGATCCCAGATTAGTTATGGCGGTAGTACCGGACAAGTACCTCGGCGGCTCTATTCGTCGTTTTGTGCAATGGGGCTCGCCATTGCAGATCATGCAATGTGATGAATCGGGCACCTTAAGCCACGTGTTTGAGTTCAAACACTCTCCCGTATCTTTTTGGCCCCGTAACAAATTCTTCGAGTTTGGCTTCCAAATTGTTTTTGTACTTCTTGGCCACTTCACCGTTGACAACTTGTGTCCACCTGTCACCGCTCCTATGGGCTATGCAACCTGTGTAGCCTGTGATGGGCTGTGTTGGCTGTGTGAACACCTATGTTCCCTCCTATGACCATACACATGTGGCGTTATGACAAGTGCTTCATGCTGTGCTGGTGCTACTGGTGTAGCCTGTGGCTGCGTCTGTGCTTCAAGATGCAAATCATGCTGTAATGGCCTATCATGGATACCACTGTATCCCTTGAGTTTGTTAGCATTAACTCTACCAAACATTTCTTTGTTAATTGTCTGTAACATGGCTGTGTTGTTATCATACATCTTCTGTATGACATAAGGTCCCTTCCATGGTGACTTAGCTTAGAAGCTTTAATCTTCCCCTTCTTCTGCAACCACAGTATCAAATCTCATGTCTTAAAAGTTTTTAGTTTGCCTTCATCAAACTGATCTTTCCTTTTCATTTGAATTCTGGCTATGTTATCTGCGGCATCAGTACGAAATTCTTCCACATGATATAGTTCATGTTTTGTTACTTTGATTGAATCCTCCAATTCCATTCTCCTTCCCCATTCAGTTCTCATGGTATGTAATAAGAATTCCACTGGAAGTAGAGCTTCCATGCCATAGACTAATTGGAATGGTGTATACTTTGTAGTGACTTTGTATGAAGTCATGTAAGACCACAAAGTTGTTAACAGCTTTGTATCCCAATCTGTTTTGAACTAGCATTGACTATCTTAGCAAGGATAGTGGACAATATCTTGTTGGTGGCTTCTGCCTGCCCATTGCCTTGTGGGTAATAGCTCTTCCTGTGCACAATCATAAATTCCTTGGTCAGTAGTTCAATAGTCTCACTGATGAAATGACTCCCTTGGTCACTGATAAATTCTAAGGGGCAGCCAAATCTCGTGATTATGTTCTCATAAAGAAATCTAGTTGTAGATTTCGCTGTGTTATCTCGCAGTGCCTTGGCTTCTACCCACTTAGTAGTATAATCCGTGGCTGTGATTATATACTTGTGCTAGGTGTTCGTGGCTGGTGGATTGATTGGGCCAACAAACTCCAATCCCCATTTCTGGAATGGTTCAATAGGCATTGTAGGATGTAGTGCCATCTTTCCAAATCACTCAGTTGTCCATGCATACCCTGCATCTTTCTTCAAGAGTTTACTCATTGGTGCAGCCATGTAGAATAAAACTATAATCAACCCTAAAGAAAATGATCAATCAGTCTAGAGTTCGTTCGCTGGGGAAAGCACTATACGACTAATACATAATGATGCCTGCTACTCTATTTCTCTTCATTCTCCCCACTGAAGACGTTCTACCATTACTTATCTCAATCTATAGCAACTAAGATCCTACCAGTTTCAATGATATTTCCTCCACTCTCTGTCAACTCTATCCCATTGTATGAGATCAAATACCATTGCTCATCTACTACTCTTCTCCAGTAATCTATTTGATACAAGATCATTATAGCTATCGATACCATCCTTTATTCACCAACCATAAATTGATTATCTTTATGTCACTACATTGCAGTCTTTTAAAGATATCTAGTGACAAACTATTAGGTAGTCCAGTAATTAATTCTACAGGATATGCTATCCATTCTTTTCCACACATCACTATCGATCACTTTTTACCACCAATTCCATTTCTTCAGTTGCTCAAGGGATTTTCCCTCACCAAAATTATGATTCCATTCTCTCATAAGTTTAGGATAGCCTTCAAATGGTCTATACCACTTCTGCAACCAACTGTGCTTCCAATAACAACTCTTGTATAGAATGGATATCTCTCTATACCATCCTCTATTGACTAATTGCAATAAGAATACTTCTTTATCGCTACAACAAAGCTTCTGAAAGATTATTATCGATAAATGATCTGGTAATCCAGTGATCAACTCTGATACTTCTTTTATTCCCTCATCATTGCGCTTTGCCATGCAAATGATTTCACTTCACTATCATACTTCTCCCATTAATCCAATTGAAGACGCTCTATCTTCATTTCCTTAATCTGCTCCTTCTTGAACTCTGGATATCCATCTTTCGATATTTTTCTTGGTAGACCAGAAACTAATTCTCACACCGAATTCTTATCTTCTTCATTTGTGCACATTCTCATCATCTCACATAATTATGGTTCTTCAATTCCTTCACACAGAATCACATTCTCTTTCCATCACTCCATTCTTTACACATACACAAAGTGAATTGCACTTCCTTTTTCTCCTTCTTCTCTTCTATTCATTCATAAATCACAACATTGCAAGAATGCAATACTAAATCTACCATTGAAGAATAACTCTATAGTCTATCTCCTACTCACTCTACTCTCCCTACTCCGGTCACGGCTCTCTGGCTCGACTGACACTGTCTGCTTCACATAAACGCAATATATAGTAGAGCGCTCCAACAACTGTAATAACCGCTCAAACTCCTTCATCCATCCTTTACAATTATTCATCCATTTCTTCTATCATCCAGTCCAGGATAGACTATCGGCTGATATCGAAGAACACTACCTATCGTAGCAATATCGAAGGTATCGCAAAATATATCGATGAAAAAGATATTAAGAAGTTCTTAAAATTGTCACTGAGTCAGAAATTCCTATTATTCTACATAGCCCCACTCCTAATTGTGTAGCGCCCTCGCAAACACTAAATTTTCTGCAACTAATTCCTTGGCCTCTTTTCCCATCTCCCTTTTGGTTCATGCGATAGACGATGGTCACGTTCATCACCTTCCTTCTGGAACTGCTTGAACGCCATGTAGGGGTGGTATCGCAAAGGCCCCCAATCATCATACACAACGGAATCCACACACTGAAGAAATCCGGTCAAACACATCAATTCTAACACCCTCATTTCCCTAGCCGGGTGATGCAATAACTTGGCCACCATCCCAAATTCTTGTCCTCCCAACATTGGCCTGTTAACATCAACAACAACATGATAGTAGTGACACCATTTAGCCAATACCCCGCAAAAGATTGCTGCTATAAAACACAAAGGATCAAAATGATTCGCATGCAGCCCCTGGAACGCTTTGTACGTTGTCTCACAATTGTCTGCAGTGCTGAACTCTACCGGGATCAATGGCCAATTATAAGGTAATGACGTTAGATGCTCATTCTCATGCCATTGACCACGACGTGAGCACATACATACACCAAATCGGTCTGTAATATTCCGTTGCCATGGTCCACTGATTGGTGTTAATCGAGTGCCCATCTTCAAAATCGATTCTCCCGTTGCAGTATGGCCATAGTCCTGCCCCATCCATAACAACACTTCCCAACATGGCAGCACCTTATCGTCAGAATCCGCATAGACCTTCTCTGGCCGGCCCAAAAACTCTGAGTACTCCCAGTTAGTAGGAAAGTGACATCGTTCGAATATCGTGAACCCCACCTGAGAGACTTGAGTAGCACTAGGTTGATTGATGTACAAATCCTCCATCCATTTGACGGTCAATAACTCTGGCCAGGTTTTTGCCTCCATCCCCTTGCTTACCCTTTGTTGAATTGCAGTCTGCGTCCAGACATAAGCAGATCCATGTAAACACCTACGATGAGCTCTCTGTATGGAACTGGGTCTCGTCCAACACTTGAGCCACCAGATGTTGCACCATATCCAGGTACCTTGGCAATAATTTGCCATCTAGCCTCAGAATAGTAGAGAGAAAATCACAAGCATGTACTCTATTCCACTGCCTATCCCAGAGGTGAGATTGTCGAAACGCTTCCAGTCTATCCTCCAATTGTTTATAATACAAAAAACAGCGACTGACAGGATCTCCAACAGTAAACAAAAACTGCTCCGGGTGGGCGACTGCCACGTCTCCCCTAACCACCATCTCCACGGCCAAATTCTCCATGCGATAGTTGCACAGGTCTTCCCACTCTTCTTCCAAATCAATCGGCTCCTCTCCGCCATTGAAAAACAATTTCAAAAGAGTATTGTCATACAAGTATCATTGACTAAGGCTCTGAGCATAGCACACCTCATGCTATCCCTGCAAAACACTGAGTCCAACCATTTCTGCAGGTCTTATCGTCTCTTTGAACTGTTCCAACTCAGACATTTGTTGCTCCATCACATTCATCTCCCCTTCCTGCTCAATGCGATAAGAAATAAATTCATGCTGCAAGGCTACATATCGTTCCTCAGGATTGTTTCCCCATCTCCGCTACTTGCTTGGTAATCTCCGCCAATTACCTCTCCAATTCATTAACACGAGCCTCTTTTGACTTCATCTGCTCTGTCTGTGTGGCAATCACTGCATCCTTCTCAACAATAGCCTGCTGATGACGAGCCTCTTTCATCTTCCACTGATCCTGGAATTTGTGGAGTTCCTTTGCATCCGCTTCCATTCTCTTCTTCGCATCATCCCACGCAAGCTGCAACTGTTGATTCCGCGATAAGGTGGCAGTATGCACAATCCTCAATTTAGCCAATTCTTTCTGCAAATCCTCGTGATCCAGGGCTTTTGCTGCTACCATTTACAATCCCTCAACCAAATCACAGAGCTTCGTTGCAAAAGACGATTGACTGCTTGCATTTTTGCCTCCCGACTCCACCAATGAAATAGTGGTATTAGCAGATACCAATGTTGAGGCCCTTTCATTTGCCCTGCTTGACTCTGGTTTGTCAATAGTCTCAGTAACATTCGTATTGACAAGAGGTGGCACCTTCAATCGATGCTGCAAAATCATAGATAAATAGGTCGCACAAAACAGAGTGTCAGTCTTACCACCCTTCTGCTTTGATACTATCTCTTCATGGATCTTTCCACAAATAAATCCCGCCCAATCGATTTGCAGGCCCATGAATGTCGCTACCACCGAATTAAGTTGCGATGACGCGACATACGTAGCAGTCTTCTTCAGGGCTAAACGGCTTACTGCAAACTTCATCCACTCCATCATCTCAAGCTTTTCTGCTTTGGCAATTAACCAACCTCCCGTTCGATTAAAGCACTCTCCTTGAAATGGCTTGCAGGAACAAAAGCCTCATCCTTAAAACCATAAACTTAAATTCCTGCTAAGGGTAATAGCAAGACTTCTGTAACAGTGCGGGCATCAACAACTATCGCCGTGCCCTTCACTATTCCACTCTTTGAGCTAGGATCATAGGAATTATAAAACTGCATAACTAGTGACTATGTCGCGGCCCTTTGCCTTGAGGGCAGGGGGTCGGGACACATGAGGGGCTGCCCCTGTGGTGGGGGCAGCGGCAGCGATAGGTATGGGGGGGCTGAAGCACCTTTGAGTGCCCAAGGCACTCAAGGAGGCAGAGGCGCTCACTAGGTGGAGCCCCGCACACCGGGTTGTGGTGGGGGTGGCTCCACAAGGGGTGGTGGTAGCTTAGCGGGACTTAGTGGGGGTGGCATAGGACTCACCATGGGGGCGGAGACCTTGTGGTGGGAGTCGTGGGGAGTCTTGGGACTCATCACGGTCCATAGGGGCCGTGGTGAGTGGGCCAAGACTCACCGCGACTCATCACCGAGAGTCGAGGGTTTTCGTGGTGGTTCGCCATAAAATGGCATGGCTGGTTGTGAAACCCCCGCGGACAGCTACCGAAGTATATATAGGGAGTAGTAACCCCGAGAACGGTGCAAGCCCGTTGGTGACCAAAAACTAGTGAGTAAGCGAGCGAGCCGGAAAGTGACCAAAGAGTGGGGAGCTGTTCCGGACTGCCAACTACCAAAGGGAATTCCCGTTGGTTCCAAATGGTGGAGGGTTCTTTGGGAGAACAAAGGGGGACCGTTATGCCCCGGTGAGCAGCCGAAACTCCAAGTTGGCCCGGCGGCCAGGTTGGGAGTCAGGCGCGCGCATCAAAGCGAGTAATTATGACTTGAGGGGGAGCTTACCGAAGTGAGGTGCGCGACACTTGGTATCAGAGTTAAGAGTTCAGTACGCGATCGTCCTTGGGATTGGCCTCTTCATGGGGTCGGGCAAGCCGAAGCGAAAGCGGAACGGCCCAAAAGATAATGATCCTGGTGAGGCCGATGGGGGCGACGTGTTACCGAGGCGGCCGTTTGAGGAAGCGATGCATGTTTCCGAAAACGAGGCCGCTCAAGAGCGGGAGGAATCCGAGGAGTCGGAGCCCGAGGAATCCTTGAGAGCTCCGACAAACCAAGAGATGCCTCCCATGCCGGCAGCCTTTTGGGAAGGGTTGTTGGCGCAGTTTGGCGGGACGTTGAAAGACGTGTTGAAGGCGGCTAATGCCACTTCCACTAAGGCAAAGTTTAAGGTGAAGCCTAAGGTACCCGACACCTTCGAGGGCGTCCGAAATTGGAAGGCACTCAACACCTGGCTCCTGGAGCTAGAGCAGTACTTCCGGGCGGCCAAGTTGAGTGACGAGGATCGGGTGGAAGTGGCTCCCACCTATTTGAGGGGCTATGCTCAACAATGGTGGCAGAAACGCCTTCACGACCGAGGTCCAAGCCCAGAAACCTTGAACTGGAGTGGGTTCAAGGAATTGATGAAGAGACAGTTTGTGCCCCTCAACGCGTCCTGGCTTGCCCGGGACAAGATGAGGAATTTAAAGCAAACAGATGACATTCGGGGGTATGTCCAGACTTTCAATGTGCTGTTGCTCGAAGTCGCGGACATGACAGAACCATAAATGGTCTTCAACTTTGTGGCGGGACTGGCCCCATGGGCCAGGCGGAAGTTGGAGGAGAAGCCACCCAAGACTTTGAACGAGGCAATTGAGAGGGCTGAATGTTTCTCGGATGTCCCTAGGGGTGAGAGACAAGGCCGTACGGAGCTGAACCACAAGAAGACCCGGCGGGAAGGTGACTCCTTCCGACCGGAAAAGAAGTGGGATAGGCCACGCGGCGAAATGGCACGTGGAAATCGAAGGGAGGGCCTTCACACGTCAAGGCGGCACCCGGTGCTTTGAAAGGAAAAGTGGGTGGAGCGGCTTATGGCGGACAGAAGGCGACCTTTGATGGAGTGTGTTTCAATTGCGGGGAGCCCGGGCACATGGCCAAGAAGTGCACGAAACCTCGACAATTGAACATGACTCGGGCAACCACGGAGCTGTCGGAAGATACCATCAGTCGCTTGGTGGAAGCGGTGGTCGCCAGGACTTGCAAGGTAGGCAACTATTCTTGTGAGTTGTATCAGGAAACTGGCGCCCTACGTAAAGGGAGTCAGTTATTGTTCGTGGATGGGATAATATCCGGAACTAACGTGTCGTTGTTGGTGGACACAGGAGCGTCGCACTCCTTCATGACGCGGCGGCGGCGCGAAAGTTGGGACTCCCGACAAGTGACGTGGGGGCCTCTATTGAGGTGCGTTCTGCCAAAGGAGAACCATAGTTGGCGACAAGGTTGGCGTTTGATGTTCCTCTTCAACTGGGGAGTTGGGAGGGACGTGAGAACTTCACCATCTGCGTGATCGATGGAGTGGATCTCATTTTGGGGATGACCTTTTTGAGCAAATCCGGAGCGGTCATAGATGGCCGCAAGAGGGGAATGGTGGCGAGGTCTTACGAGTGTCGGAAACACCCAAATCCGTGGGAGGGCGAATAAACCTTCTGTCAGCAAGGGAGTGGGCCGTGGAGGAGGCACACGAGCCCCAGTTTTTGCTTTACATTAGAGAAGTTAAGGGAGAAGGCGATGGGGAGCCGAGCCCAGATTGGATCAAAGGGATTTTGGAGAAATACCAGGAGGTGATGCCGGAGGATTTACCAAGCGGCTTGCCACCGCGAAGAGGAGTTGACCACAAGATTGAGGTGATACCGGGATCGGAACCGCCTGCCAAGGCACCCTACCGGTTGAGCCACAGGGAGTTGGTCGAGCTGAAGACTCAGCTCAAGGATCTAATGTCAAAGGGGTACATCCGACCGAGTAAGTCACCTTACGGAGCCCCGGTGCTATTCGCAGACAAGAAGGATGGGACGCTGCGGATGTGTGTCGATTACAAGGCTTTGAATAAGGTGACTATTAAAAACCGGTACCTTTTGCCAAGGATCGACGACCTTTTCGACCGGTTGGCAGGAGCGAAGTATTTCAGCCGGATCGACTTGCGCTCCGGCTATCATCAAATTCGGGTGGCGGAAGGAGATGAGGAGAAGACCGCGTGCAGGACAATGTATGGTTCATATGAGTTCTTGGTGATGCATTTTGGGCTCACCAATGCACCTGCGACCTTTAGCACGCTGATGAACAGCCTTTTTCAGGAGTGGTTGGATGACTTTGTGATCGTGTACATCGACGACATCTTGGTGTATTCGAAAACAAAGGAGGAGCACCTGGAGCACCTCAAAAGGGTGTTCCAAAAGTTGCGGGAAGGGAAGCTGTACGCCAAAGCTTCAAAGTGCGAATTCGGGGTCACGAAAGTGGAGTTCTTGGGGCATGTGATTACACAGGATGGGATCAAAATGGATGACAGAAAGGTGAGGGCGATCTTGGACTGGGAGCCTCCGACTTCGGTCCCGGGAGTGCAATCCTTCCTAGGACTCACCTCCTATTACCGGAAGTATGTGAGAAATTTCGCCAAGATCGCGGGGCCGCTGTCGGACCTTCTGTGTAAATCCAAAGTCTGGGTATGGAACACCTTGTGTGACCAAGCTTTTGCTAAATTGAAGCAGCGGATGGCGGAAGCTCCAGTCTTGAAAATCCCGGAGTTCGATCGTCCGTTCGAGATACATACAGATGCGTCGGACTTCGCGATTGGGGGTGTACTGATGCAAGATGGACGTCCAGTGGCTTACGAAAGTAAGAAACTGAATGAAGTGGAGCGACGGTGGCCGACGCACGAGAAAGAGATGAAGGCGGTGGTGCACTGTCTTGAGCTTTGGCGCCACTATGTTGGTTCCAACCCAGTGAAGGTGTTCACGGACAATGTCACGGTGAAGTATTTTGCCACGCAGCCCAAGTTGTCCCCAAAACAACTTAGGTGGCAAGATACTTTGGCAGTGTTCGACGTGGATATCCAGTACAAACCGGGACGAGACAACGTGGTAGCCGATGCTTTAAGTAGAAAGCAACAACTCTTGTTGGTGTACAAGGGCGAGACGGCGCTCCAAAGGAAGATCCGGAAGGATGAGCTGGCGAAGTCCGTGATGCAGGACTTGAGGATGGGGATTAAATCGCAGTTCCACTTGCAAAATGGATTGCTCCGGTATAAGCAAAAGCGTCTCTACGTGCCGAAGGGAGGGATCAGAGATATCCTCTTGAGAGAATGCCATGATAGCCCGCTTGCGGGCCACGGCGGAGCTAAGCGCACTGCGGCACTCTTGAAGAAAGAGTATTTCTGGCCCAAACTGAGGGAGGAGGCAGAGGAGTATGTCAAGACATGCACCACATGCCAGCAAAACCGAAGCGAGTACAAAAAGCAAGCGGGGCTGTTACAACCCTTGCCGATTCCAGAGGGGACTTGGGAAAGCGTCTCGATGGATTTCATGACTGCTATGCCGCTGTCAAAAGGATTCGATGCAATCATGGTGGTGGTGGATAGGTTCAGTAAAATGGGTCATTTCATCCCCACCAAGGAGACGGCAACGGCGTAGGAAACATGGCGACTTTACTTCGCCCACGTCTTAAAGCATCATGGAGTCCCAAAGGATATTGTCTCGGACCGCGATCCAAAGTTTACGAGTAAATTTTGGAGGGCACTTTGGAAGAAGATGGGGACGAGGCTGAAGATGAGCACCGCCTTCCGACCTACGACCGACGGCCAAACAGAAAAAGTGAATTCCGTAGTGAAGCAGATCTTGCGGAATTACGTGTCGGCAGACCAAACAGACTGGGTGGAACACTTAGATGCGGCAGAGTTCTGTTATAATAACACAGAACACTCCGCAACGGGAGTTTCCCCTTTTGTATTGGTCTATAGAAAAGCACCTCTGGTGCCGACAAGTTGGGCCGCCCAGGACGTTGAGGAACCGGCAGTAGCGGCGGTACTAGAAGAACGCGAGCGTTTGTTGAAGCTCGCAAAGTACAACATTGCCAAAGCTAGGAAACGGTATGAAAGGCAGGCGAATCGGAAGCGGAGGGAAGTGAAGTTTGAGGCAGGCACGGAGGTCTGGTTGAACATCAAGAATTTCCGACTACCTCCGGAAGTGAGTCCAAAGTTCGTACCTCCGTATGCGGGACCCTTTCGCATCCGGAAGGTTATGAATGAGGATGTGTATGAATTGGAGCTGCCGGCAAACAACAAGGTGCATCTAGTATTTCACGTCTCCCTTTTGAAGCCTTACTTCAAAGATGAAGCGCGTCCGAATCGGCATCAAGTGTTGCGTCCGCCACCTGTGCTGTTGGATCATGAAAATGAACCTGAGTACGAGGTGGAGGCAGTACTTAAGTCGAGGAGGTTCAAGAACCGAGAAACGGAGTATCTCGTCAAATAGAAGGGCTATCATCATGTGGAGGCATCTTGGGTGCGTGCCTCAGAAATGGGAAACGCATCCGAGGCGGTTGCAGTTTTCGAAGGGCGACCTCAAAAGCGGAAGAAGCGTTGATGGGGACATCAACCTTGGAGCGTGGGGGAGGAAATGCATGCTTAGCCTAGCTTAGCTAGCTCAGGAATCCGATTGCAAAAACTTGTATTGTACAAAAATTTGTTATAAAAGAAATGGGTTCCAAATGTTGTGTGTCCTATTTTGTTTGGAATGGTGATGCATGGTGTGGTTGGCTAGTGTGTAGAATGCATGCTAGCTTACAAAAGTGGGAGAGGTAAATTGGGTTAATCGTGTGTTTGCGCAGTGCCGAAATCGGGCGACTCCCATCCAAGGGGCAAGGAAACATGCGCCTTCTTTGGGAGTTCACGTGCTAGTGTGCACCTGGCGCGTGCGCGTACTATAACTGCGCTACCGAGGTGGTTGCCTTGTAGTGCGGGCTAACGTGGAAGCTATGTGCTTTCGTTCACGTACTATAATCGTGTAGCCTCGGGACGAAGTCGTAGTGCGGCTTCGACGTGTTCCCGTACCTCAGGCCAGCATTCCAAGACGGACCCAATTGTAGTGATTGGGGCGCACGGTTGGTTCAAGGTTATCTTCCTAGTCAAAGGGGGGTTCGAGGTGAACCCTTGCACAAAGTGATGCCAAAAGCGGCATCAAGAGCGATCGCAAGCAATGTTGTTGCAGTAAGGCGATTCGATCCTCGGGGAGGATCGTTCCTTGACCTTGAAGAAGGCCAAGAAGAGTGCACTGGGAGGAGCTTGAGAGGCTCCACCCCTGGCCGGGACTTGGAGGAAGTCGGCCGAACTAGCTAGTGGAGAGTAGAGTCAAGCGTGGGGTTTGGTTCTTTGCCATGGGACGCCATGGTACGGAAACAAACTCCTTGATGTGGGACGCCACAACTTGGATGTTCGTTTCTACAAAATGGACAAGTCGATGAGGACATCGACTCCCTGTTGGTAGGGGTGTGTGTCGCGGCCTTTGCCTTGAGGGCAGGGGGTCGGGACACATGAGGGGCTGCCCCTGTGGTGGGGGCAGCGGCAGCGATAGGTATGGGGGGGCTGAAGCACCTTTGAGTGCCCAAGGCACTCAAGGAGGCAGAGGCGCTCACTAGGTGGAGCCCCGCACACCGGGTTGTGGTGGGGGTGGCTCCACAAGGGGTGGTGGTAGCTTAGTGGGACTTAGTGGGGGTGGCATAGGACTCACCATGGGGGCGGAGACCTCGTGGTGGGAGTCGTGGGGAGTCTTGGGACTCATCACGGTCCATAGGGGCCGTGGTGAGTGGGCCAAGACTCACCGCGACTCATCACCGGGAGTCGAGGGTTTTCGTGGTGGTTCGCCATAAAATGGCATGGCTGGTTGTGAAACCCCCGCGGACAGCTACAGAAGTATATATAGGGAGTAGTAACCCCGAGAACGGTGCATGCCCGTTGGTGACCAAAAACTAGTGAGTAAGCGAGCGAGCCGGAAAACGACCAAAGAGTGGGGAGCTGTTCCGGACTGCCAACTACCAAAGGGAATTCCCGCTGGTTCCAAATCAGTGGAGGGTTCTTTGGGAGAACAAAGGGGGACCGTTATACCCCGGTGAGCAGCCGAAACTCCAAGTTGGCCCGGCGGCCAGGTTGGGAGTCAGGCGCGCGCATCAAAGCGAGTAATTATGACTTGAGGGGGAGCTTACCGAAGTGAGGTGCGCGACAGACTAGGCTTCGGCAGACCTTTCAAACAAAGAATCAAAAACTCCAACATCTGTGCCTGTCTCCACAACGCTTTTTGCCACGGTCACCCAAAATCATAGCAATGTCACAACTCCGTAATTCTTCTGCCATCATGGAAACTGGCGGTGGCAATGGTTGCTGCACAACTTTCTTCACCATCTTGACGGATTGACTGGAAATACTATTTTGCTCCACAACACTCACTGCACTCAATACTCTCTCTCGAACACTACACTCACTTCTCGCTGTGACAGACTATGCGAAATGCAAGAACAATGGCAGATAGTAAAGATGGCAAGAATGATGGCAAGAAGGATGGCAAGAAGGGTGGCAAGAAGGGCCCCACTCCTATCTATCGCATAGGATGGCCTGACCTAACAGCTGTCAAATACGGATACAATCATTAAAACCTAACCGCCACCCCAATCTATCGATCGTAACAGATTGTAACAGCCGACGACGCTTAATACACTCATAATGACACTGCTGACAGGTACATATTGACACCCCCTCCCACTTAACCTAAATTCTGCCCCCAGAAGCATTAGGTTAAGTACAACTTATTCGATCGCCGTTTATGTGGGTCAGCAATGGGTTGCCATTGATGGTAGCCAATTGTATAGAGCCATTTGGAAAAGCTTCCACCACCCGGTATGGGCCGAGCCATCTCATCTTCAATTTACCAGGAAATTTTTGAAAACGGCTATCAAGTACCAAATCTTGAGCTTTAAGGATCTTGGGCTTAAGGCGACTACCATAATAATCCTTTCGCCGCAATTGTGTAACTTCAATATTCTGTAACGCCTGTCGACGAAGTTCATCTATTTTAACTAATTGCAACAGACGAGCCGATAAGGATGGAACATCGCCCAACCGTGCCTCGATAGCTATGCGGAGGGAAGGAATTTCAAGCTCAATAGGCAATATTTCCTCTTGTCCATAAACCAACTGGAAGGGAGTAAATCCGGTGGTAACTTTAAATGCAGTCCGATAGGCCCATAAGGCAGAAAATAATTTAGTGTCCCAATCACTACCAGTACCAGAAATTGTCTTTGTTAAAATACCACAGAGCAACCCATTGGTCTTCTCAGTCTGACCATTAGCCCCTGGGTGATAGGGGGTAGTCTTCCGATGTTTAATGACATATTTGGTAGTCATCTGCTCAATAATAGAATTCAAAAAATGCGTACCATGATCGCTCACAAGCTCTCGAGGACAACCAAATCGAGTGATGATATTCTCATAAAGAAACTATGCCACAACCTTGGCCATATCGGTGCGGGAGGCCATGGCTTCAGCCCACTTAGTGACATATTCGGTTGCAACAAGAATATATCGTTTCTGACCATTGCGAGAAGCAAGGGCTATAGGTCCAACAAAATCGATGCCCCACTTCTTAGGGCTGCTAGGCTTGCACTACTAGGCTTGCACACGCATTGCAGACACAAATAAAGGTGATGTGATTGGGCTTCACCCCTTCCCACCATTTTCTCATAGGTCTCCAAAGCCTCCATCCCGCACCCATGCTGTGCATATCCTGCAATCATTGCACTCCAAGACACCACATTTTGTTCAGCCATTAGGTCGAACACTCCCTTTGCATCCTCAATGCACCCACATTTAGCATACATGTCCACTAGGGTACTATTCAGAATGACATCTGGTAAAATTCTAGCTTTGACAATGTCTCCATGGACTTCCTTGCCCTTATCCAGCGCTGCCAGACTCGTACACACCTTGCAAACCTAACCTGGGGTGATCTGGTCGGGCTTCACCTCTTCCCTCATCATTTGCTCATAGGTCTCCAAAGCCTCCATCCCGCGTCCCTACTGTGCATAAGTTGTGATCATCGCAGTCCAAGACACCACATCTCGTTTGGCCATATTTTCCAACACTCCCTTTGCATCCTCGATGCTCCCACATTTTGCATACATGTTCATCAGAACAGTGTCCAGAACAACATCTGGTACGATTCCAGCTTCGACAATGTCAGCATGGACCTCTTTGCTCTTTTGCAGGGCTGCCAGAATCACACACGCATTGCAACCACAGTACTTGAAGGAAGGGAAGAAGAAGGAGATGGAGGTCATGTTCGCCGAGCAGGAGTGACTTGAAAATCTCGTTTAAGTCCTCAGCCCCCTCACTGCGACTTACGGAGCTCACAACCCGAGCTCCCTATCAATTGTCCTGCTCGCAATTCGACTCGTGTCATTGTAATTTCAAAATAGTGCCATATGGGTTACAATTGAAAAAAATGTCCCCGGGGGATCCAACCCGCAGTCGTCAACACGACTGCAAATTTCATTAATATAAAAAATATGTTTTTCCGATTTTTGGAAATCAGCCTATAAATCGGCGTGAAACCCGGAGTTCACTTCTGCGACTTGTATACTCCATCCTTTACGCCAGCGTGGCATAAAAACGACTGCGACAACTGGCGAGTCGTCATTCACAACCTGGAGTCCCACGCGCAGTCGTTTCGGACAAAATCGCAACCGCGAGTCGGGTGCGAAAATCACCTATTCCTTGTAGTGTGAGAAGCACCTTTAGTTGGGGCATGGAGGTGATGGGACGTAGCTACGGCGCGAGCCTAGCCACGTGAGCCCAGGAGCTCGGCTCACGCTTTGCCCTCTAAGCGTGAGCCCAGGGTTTAGAGGAAGGAGAAGCAAGTCCTATAACCGAGGACAAGGTTTAGAGGGGGTCCAATTACCGTGGAAGCGTGTATTTTGGAAGAAGATGTGAATACGGCAAAACTTCCAAACACGGCAAACATGACAAACACGGCAATATGAGTCCCCTTTAGAAGCACGATGATCCCACAGCCCTACTTCATCAACCCCAAGCACTCCCATCCCAAGCATTTTACGCAGTTGTTCCCACCCTCCACCAGCCCTGGTAAGCGTTCCACCTTGAAGACGAGCCCCAAGCCGCGATCCCACCTGGCCCCACTCTCACCAAGCCCCAACCTTCTTTGGTCACTGTTCCTATAAATATACTCCTGCAGCAGCCACACCCACTAGTAAGTTGCTTTTGGACCCAACGACAATAGTAGAACTATCTAGAAAGTAGAACTCTCTAGAAAGTCAACTAGTGAATTAGGGATGATGACTTAGTCATGACTAACTTTTAGAGTCCCGCTATCTTTCCAGCTAGCCCCTCTTACTTTGTCCTTTTCTCTGGACTCGCCTCCGCTATTCTATCCCCTCCTGTGAGTTAGCTACGATCGCCGCCATGGCCAATCTCTCTGTTCGCTACGCTACTGCGCAGCGGCTCTCCCACGCTGTCTGCAAGTGCCACTCTCCTCTTTACCTCCTCTCTCTTGCGCTTCTCCTAAGCCTAACCTTGTTTGATTCCATGGAGTTTTACAGTTTTAAGACAAAAAATTGTGTTTTCGCTCGTTGCACAGACTATTGCTATGAGAACCCCCCTCTACTCAGGTGGTCGTATACGGTTCAACGCTGTTCTTCTGCAGATCGACAATTTCACCACTTTCACTAAGAACCTCTCATTTCATGAAGAAGCGCCCATTCAGCCTCTATAACGGCCCTATCATCATGTTGAAGCTCCCACCTGCACAAGTTGCCTATCTGCGAATAACAGGCTACCCTCCAGTGGCTTACCGCCCGCATTGGGCCCAAGAGATCCTACTCGAGCTTTGCACATAAATGTTAACTTTGGGCAATTGGCTATACCAACTTTGGCCCGCGAGTAGCGGTTCTGGACCTAGCTGGCGGGTCCGGGTCCGGGTCCGGTTCTAGGCTCATGTTAAAAATGAACCCGGATCAGGGTCCGAGTTTTTGGTGATGGCACGGGTCCGGATCCGGATAGGTGAACCCGGGTCAGGGTCTGAGTTTTTGGTGATGGCACGGGTCCAGATCCGGATAGGTAACCCGGACCCTAACCCGCCGGGTACCCGGGGTCAAATCCGGACCCGCACAACACTGTCGTTGATGTCGTTGATGATCATCATGAAATCATGATCATGAAGAAATTGAGTGCGTTGATGCACTCAATTCTCCGCGGGGGGGGGGGGGGGGGGGGGGGGAACAAAAAAAAAACAAGATTTTTTTTTTTTTTTTTTGCCTTCCCCCCCCCCAAACCCCCTGCGCGGAGAACTGAGTCTATCAACGCACTCAATTTCTTCAAGATCATGATTTCATGATGATCATCGACGACATCTACCCAAATGCCGGGAAAAAATAAAAAAATTCTCTTAATGTTTTTTTTTTTTTTTTTGAATTCTCATGTGCCTGACGCCCGCTTAATTCCCAGCCATGTTTCCCTCTATGAACATGGCAGTTCGCTAAGGGTTAGGGTTAGGGTTGGAGTTACAATTTGCAGTGTTTCCCCGGTTTGCCGTGTTTCCGCGGTAGTGACGTCAGCTTAATTCTCAGCCTGTTTCCCTGCATGAACATGACAGTTCGCTAAGGGTTAGGGTTAGGGTTTTCCGTATTTCCGCAGTAATGGGTGCTCATCCGCGGAAATACACCCTGCATCTTCCCCCATTCTCGTGCCACGTGGACTGGGCTCACAGGCTCCTGGGCTCGCATGGCTAGGCTCACACTCTAGCATTCCCCGGAGGTGATGGTGTCGATTGGATGCCGTATTAACAAAGGTAGCATTATAAAGCCCAGCCTGATACGTCGCATTCTGAAATAGGGAGGGGGGGAGGGGGGGGGGGAGAACTTCCACCCGCGTGTTGTGACCTTGTCGTTCTCTGAGAGCTGAAGGACTGAGACCCGCTCGGTGTGCCCGCAAGGGGCGGTGGTAGTCTTGAACGTCTTGAGAGAGGAACTGGAGAGTAAAAACAACTCAGAAAGCATCAATAGAGAGCTTAGAAGGACCGTCTTGAAGCGCTGGTTTGATATGTTGGCACGGCCCGGAAGAGAGCGAGGAAAACTCCTCGAAGAAGCACGAGAGACAGGAGCTGAAGCCATGGCGGCGACCATGGTGGCGATCATGGTTAAACTTAGAGACCCTGATAAGATAGTGGAACCGCTGGAGAAATACGAAATTAACATGTAAAGGTTAAAAAATATAGCGGAACCCTAGGGAGTAGGTCATGATTAGCGAGTTTGGCTATGGTAATGGCAAGAGGGCGGAGCTCCGCCCTCTCTTTGATGTGTACTGGAACATACCGAATGACATTTATTTCTGTAGCTGCATCATCAACTATGAAGGCATTTGGGCGCCACTGTGGTGTACATGATAATAGGCTGTTCCACAAGGCTGCCATCCGAGGTACAAGATCTGTGGTGCGATTCCTTGCAGAGATAATGTAGGCCACTTGGATGCCATTCAACCATGTGTCAAATACCATCAACATGTAGAGAAGAAACTGCATAAGAAAACAACATAAAAATTAATAATGAGTTGTAGATACAAGACGAGATGAGACCACCAAAAAAATACATTACATATGAACAACAACTTCAAGTTCAAATTCAAAATAAAAATTTGTCCCACCTTATGATGATTTGTTCCAACTGTAGCATCGCAAGACACAATTCTTGCATGCCCTAGTTCCAACATTTTTTCCTTTTGCCATGGGGTCTGTATCCAATGGTGAATGTCAAATCACCATCGAAATGCTCATAAGTATATGGCAAAAAATTCTTCTCGGTAGAATAACACAGAATCAGGGTGTTGATCCTTCCACATTTGAACACTTTCTGCATCGTTCTCATGTCTCTTGAATGTAGTCCAAGCACGCTTTTTGGCGAGATTTCTGACATCTTTTTAGGTCATCTCTCTTTGGTCCTTCCCCTAAAGAAGTGTGTGTCATGACATATTCTTTGTGCTCTTGCAGGCTTTGAGGAACGGAAGACTCTCGGTATAAACACTCCATTATCCACTACTTGAGTTCCTCACTGATATGGGAAGCAAAGACATATTGAGCGTTGCAAAAATCACTTGACAATGCCCCATGATATAATTTTCCAGCTGCATCAACATGCATCTTATTGTAATATGTGATGACAACAATGTCAGACATTAAATAACTTCTTTGCACTTTGAAAGAGCAAAGACATCCACGCCTATAGGATTCACCATATTCAATCTTTTTCCGTCTTATTCTTTTCCAGTGTGTCTCAGCAGTTCTTGTCTCATGAATTACGTTCTCATGAGGATCCTTCACGGGTAGTATGTTCTTCCGCTTGTCTTGTGGGCCATAACAACAATGATACTTGGACATAGCTGTTCGATTTGATATTTTGTATAACTTGTGATAGCATAACAACATAGTATGAGAAACATCTATATGAAGTATAATAGACAATGCAAACACAATGAATAACAAGGACGTCACATATCAAACAACAATGAAATGGATGCACATATGATGGTGGTAAGGAAGGTATTTGCTTTGGGAGTTGCTCGACTCCCTTCTTCAAGGTCTGTTTGAGATTGAATGTAAAATTGAGTGGGGGCCTCAACCCTAGACTCCTCCCCTTGCACAAAGTCTATCACACGTCCCCAAGGTACATATGTTTTTTCACTCATAACCAACGTGTGTGGAGGGGATCCAGACCAACATTGTAGACCAACAACGCCCTGAAGACCGACGATAGTGGGTGGGGGGAAGGCCGGGCGGGTGGTTGGGGGGCGGGCCGGGCGGGTGGGGCTGGCGGGCCGTGGTGACCCCACAACGAGCGGGGAGGGCGAGGCGCACGGGATTCGCACGTGCAAATATAATACGCATCAATATATGAATCGAGACGTTTATTTTGCTTGTTTGTAGCGTCGTTGAGATCTCCCAAACCGCGGGCCCCCAGCCCCGGTGCTTGGTGCTGTTGGAGAGCCCTCGAGGAGGAGGGGTGCACCGGCTTAGTCTCATGATTCTTGGACCAGGGGTGTGGAAGATGTGGAATTTCAAGTGCTTTGGGTCGCTGGAAATTCGGGAAAAATAGCAAAGTGGGCTTTCGTGGAGCTAGGATTGGCCCATCATGTGGCAAATTTGGAAATTCAAGTGCTTTTGGTCGCTTGAAATTCGTGAAAAATAGCAAAATGGATATATCAATAGAGGAAGCCTCGACAAGGGAGATTGCAAAAATAGCAAAGTGGGCTTTCGGATTGCACTTGGACTTAGATGACATTGGACACTGGAGGTCGCACTTGGGCCCCTACATGGGAGAAGCACTTGGATACATAGGAGATTGCACTTGGGCTTAGATTTCAATTCTTCACACATGGGCCTCGACGTAGGAGACATACTTGGATACATAGGGATTGCATTGAGACTTGATGACAGTGGACACTTGGGCCAACGGCACAGGTCATAGTTGGATATATTATTCTTCACACATGGGCCTCGACATAAGACATAAGACGCATAGGGGATTGCACTTGGACTTAGATGACACTGGACACTTGGGCCAACGACACAGACTACCCTAGTTAAAGATGTATAGACAAAGGCTTTGTGTCATACAATTAGCCTTTCTTTACTCTAAGGAGGAATAAAGAAAAATCAGTGTAAAAAATTAGTAAGCACCTGTTGTGCCCTTCCCACGTGTCATAGCTGAAAATTATTTTCATGATGTGCCTCCTCCCTCATGTAACATCTCTGTTATTGAACAACTTATGAAAAATAAATGGATGAATTTTCAAATGTATGATGGATGAAAGTAGATTCCACTATTCACAAAAGAGGAGCCATCCGCAACCAATCGCTTGTTGCTACCGGATCCTATGCAACATTCATTCTTAACGAATGCAAGATTGAAAGCATCTCCAGATTCTGTCTCCAGTGTTGGTTTCGTGCATTGTTTGGTTGGGCGCTCCTCCTCAACAATGTCTTTCTCTTCCTCATTGAAAGGATAGCTCCAAAGGGAGGTCTTCTCTTTGCAAGGGATAGTTGAGCATAACCCAATGGTTGTGCAACGTATTTGTTGTTCTTGTCACTCACAACAATTTGAACCCAGGATCCCCTGGTTATTGGGAACCGCTGGGCCCTGGATTTTGGCGGGAAACATGTGAGGTGGGGTTCCCTGCCTGCGCTCATCGTGCTCATCCCTCGCTCTCACAGATCGGCTCTTGCTCCGATCCATGCTTTTGACGAAGAATCCGTGCATTGGTTCACTTCTTGGTTGCTGTCTCTCACGGTGCAAACTGCGTATTGTCCAGGCGTGGAGATCTTGCGTCTGTTCCGAAATTAGGTGTTTTGTCACTTGAATTGGAGTTGTTTCTAATATCGGGGGCGGCGGACACCGAGATGGGAGGACCACCAGTCGACTGTCTGGGGAATCCCCTTGGGGCCGTCAGGGTTTTGTTTGAGAGAGCCTGCGGGGCTGCAGCATCTTCTGCAGATTTGACGCGATCAGATTGGGGTGTGAAGGAGCTCTTTGGCAACTGCCTGTATCGAGACAACGGTTTCATGCAGGTTCTCCCTCATTGCTGGCTAATTGTGTCTTGTTTGTGATCCGGATTTGTCACTAGTGCAACGCCAGCCAGATCTATCATCCCAGACCTGGATTGTATCCACATTGGACAATCGACTGCAGTGTATTGCGTTATCTCGGAACACCTATCAGTTGTTCTTGAAGGGTGGGCCAAAACGCAAGTGGGTAACTCAAAATCACTTGATTGGAGGGTATATTGTTGTGGTGGTAAAGTGTCCTGACCTTTGAAAGTGGGATGTTGGACATTTTGTATACAGGTGCCTGAGATCAACTCAGTGCAACTAGACTCAATTCCAGTCAATTCACTTGTCCGCTTTCGTGGCATGGTAACACTGTTTCCTGGCAATTACCCAGAATTTCATGAGTTTTGATTGTAGAAGTAATCGGATACCGTTATGCCAGCCATCTGGTGGGTAGCCAATTTTCAGTGAGTCGGTTTCATTAGAGAAGTTTAAAGAGAGTGTTTTGGAATTGTGGCTGTGAATCCTTCAGGCTCACCTTCTCTATGGAGAGCTTAGCCGAAACTGAGTTCTGTGGTCTTGTGTTTGTGTGCATAAATTATGTTTATGGCAAGTTGGTCTTCAAGCACGTCTGAAGAAGCTGATTTAGTTTTAGCCCGTCATAAACCTCCTCAACCACCTATCGATGCTTTTAAAGTTCCCGTTTGATGACAGGAGGGGTGGAAATGGAGGGTGGGAGTTGACTTTTGTCTGTCCTGGTTTCCTTGTAACTTAGTATTGAACTCCCCTGACTCCCTGAGTTCTTGAAAGTATTTCACTTTGACTCTTCCTGTGCAGGTGCAAGACATGTTTGATGTTGAGTACTATGTCGGGGCTTACAAGGTGGGCACCTTTGACCTCATGTTTTACTTTGTCCAAACAAGTTCTCCACAGACTCATCAGAAGAGAACTTATGGAAATACATGTCAGGAGAACTTGGAAGCTACCCACTCTCACAACAAATCTCCATTTCTATCGGGAGACATTCTTGGTTCTCCGTGACGATAGAATCTTGTGCCCCAATTACCTTTCGATGCCTTTATCTCCCTCCCTCCTCAGGGCATTGGGGCGGTTCAGGGTGGGCTCCCACAGTCTATGGATAGAGACTGGTAGGTGGGAAAACCTGCAATGGGAGGATCACCTATGCCCAGCGTGCACCGGGCGCAACCAGGAAATCGAAACTGAAGAACACTTCTTCTTTTATTGCCCTCTATACTATGAGATCCATTGGAGATTCAACTGTCTATTCCGTGGAACCCAATCTCTCACTGACGTCTTCCATTATGAGGATCAGAAATGCTTGGCAGCTTATCTGCATGAGGCCTTGGCCCTTAGGCAATCCCTGGAGTTTGGGCTGTTTTTTGGCTCTGGTTTTGTTTCCTCTCTCTTGTTTTTTCCCATTTTTTCCCATAAGCTCTGTGAGCTTTCCGCGGACGTTATAAAGTACCATTTCATTTCATTTCATTTCAGCTTATCTGCATGAGGCCTTGACCCTTAGGCAATCCCTTGAGCAATAGTTGCTTTTGGGCTGCGGTTTTGTCCCTTTTGTCCCATAAGCTCTTTGAGCTTTCCGCGGACGTTATAAAGTACCATTTCATTTCATTTCCTTCAGAAATGCTTGGCAGCTCACCTGCATGAAGGATCGACTCTTACACAATCCCTTGAGCTATAGTTACTTTTGGGCTGCTTGTTGCCCCCCTCTCTTTCTTGTTTCTTTCTTCCTCTTGTCCCATCATCGTTTTGAGCTTCCCGCGGACATTATTAAGTACCATTTCATTTCATTTCATTTGTTCTTGTGTTCTTTCTTCCTTTCTTTTGGCTCTGGTTTTGTCTCCTCTCTCTTGTTTTTTTCCATTTTGTCCCATAAGCTTTCCGCGGACATTATAAAGTACCATTTCATTTCATTTCATTTCTTCCTCATGGACAACACTCTGAGTATCTAAGTTCCTTCCTGCACAGGATCAAGGAGCATGGCACACAGTAAAGTACATGGATGTGGCAGACATACCCAGTAGACTAGAAGCAGAAGTTCAAATGTGGGACCGCCATCTTTTCTACTGTGTCCCGGTGCGTCCTTGTGTATTTTTCACTTCATCCTGATATGATCTTCCACCACTTTCATGCTTCTAAAGTTTTCCACCTTCCTCTTGAAAATTACGCTGCTAAATGTACATCTTTCATGGCAGGAAAAAGGTCTAGGAATTTTTGACTCAGGTAGACATATATTGTATGAAGCTTTTCCAGTTGTCAGCACAGAAATATACGGACCATTCAATATGTCCTACTATACTTCATTCAAGGAACTCTAACTTGGTTTCTCCTCTTGGTCATTGTCTGTAATCAAAACTTTCATGTGTCTAATCGCTCTGTTTCTGTCCAAACTGAGCGTGGGGGTTATGGCCACAAGGCTACGGCAAACAAAATCTTATCAGTACATCCTGAAATCAAAATTTATAGGCTGGACAAGTAAAATTGCTATACAGAATAAACATGTAATGTGCATGGAGGGGTTCTTCAGGTTCCAGGTGAGAATCTGTGGGTGAAAGAAGCATCATGTTCAGAAAACTGGCGTAGCCCAACAGTGCTTGCAAGCACCCCAGCCCTAGGCGAGAAACGACCACGCCAACATCCCCTTGGAATAGAAGGGGCTGAGGTACTCTCATCTACAGTGTGCACCCGATTGACACAGTGAAAATAGCAATGAGCAATCATTGCTACATTGACTTGTTGTGGCATCCAAATATGAAACATAGTTCTCTTGCATGACCTAAACGCCAGTGTGTATCTCAGGATTTTGGAATTTCTCGCAATTGGCTACAGGATGTGGATGCAGATACATCCTCCTTAGGTGATGCGATTGACTCAAAGCGTTTGGTGTGTACTCAATCTCTCTTGTCTCTTTCTCTTCCACAATCGGTCCTAGTCAATGGCAATGGAGGACTTGCTTCGTACATTGTAGCTACTCCCAAATCTTGGTTGGCCGATTATAACATTGCCGAAGCTTGACCAGTTGAGGGTCTTTTGACTCCCGACCTGGACCCATCTGAAAGGTTGGTGGTAGTAGCCTCCGAGTAGCATTGGAATAGGAAAGTTGCAGCACAAAGATTCCTGTGCACTCTATTCTTCCTCATGTTTGTTCTTATGGCTATTATTTTGATTAAAGTATTCCTATTTGCAAAGAGTAGTATGTTGACCTTTGTATGCAGATGAAGACACTGTATAATAATTCTTTGTTGGTGCGCGTCCAGAGAGATGGGAGTACAACTGCGGCCAGGACCATACTGGATGTAGTGCCTTACATGGACCTCAACATGCCCCTTAATTCCGGTGGAGAGCACAAGCTTGTTCCATGCCTCGTTAAGGTCCTCTCTCTCTCTCTCTCTGCTTTCCGCGGACGTTATAAAGCACCATTTCATTTCTCTCTCTCTCTGCCCAAACTGGGTGCGGGGTCTATGGCCACAAGGCTATGGCAAAGAACGTCTTATGAGTACATTCTCTCTCTCTCTGCCCCCTTTCTGATACATTGTCCGGGATATTCTCACAGGAGAGTGACCCTCTTCAGGACAATCACGAACATTGTCCCTGCACTGCTGTTCCTCAAAATCTTGAGGCTGAGCCTAAAGTCCTGGCCGTGGTGGGGTCTAATTGCTGGGCAGCTCACACACAGCAAGTGGACGCTTGTGTGAAGGGCTTTCTAGAGGGTATCTGGAAAACCCAAACTAATTGCCTTTATCAAGGTAAGTCACACTACTGGAATGAGCCCCTCACAAAGGTAGTGTCTGTTCCCTCTCGTTCTGCCCAAACTGAGCACGGGGTCTATGGCCACAGGGCTACGGCAAACAACGCCTCATGAGTACATTCTCTCTCGCTCTCTCTCCCCCTATCACAAAGTCAGGCATAAAGCTTCCCTGAAATTTGCTTCCAGTTTGTTAAATGGGTGAGGACCTTACAGATGATCTGATGGGCCTACCTACCCTCGCACTAGACTGAAATTAAACTCAGGGCAGGGAGTCTTCCTAGGTTGTCAATGCCCGATGTGCAGGCAACCTGAAGACAAGATCCGTTTTCTGGTACAATGTCTGGTGTATACTTATCAGAGATCGACCCTCTTCAGGACCATCGAGACATAGTACCTGCACCTCTGTTCAACCACTGTCAAAATCTTGCGGCTGAGCCTAAAGCCCTGGCCCTGTTGTGGTTTAATTGCTGGGCAGCTCACACACAGTAGATTGATGCTTGTGTGAAGGGCTTTCTAGAGGAAATCTGGAAAGTCCGAACTGATTGTCTATATCAAGGTAAGTCCCACCATTGGAGTGAGCCCCTCACAAAGGTAGTGTCTGTTCCCTCCGATTCTGCCCAAACTGGGCGCGAGGTCTATGGTCACAAGGCTAGGGCAAACAATATCTTATGAGTACATTTTCTCTCCCATTGAATGTCAGGTTGATTTGATCTGTGGTCCTAAAGTGTTGTTCTACTGCGTCCCATGGGCCCTTTTCGGCTTCTCTCCTATACCTAGAGATCAGAGGCAGACGTTACTGTCTCTTGAGAGAATCCTCATAATTTGCAGGTCCTTCAGTTCTGAGGACCCGCAGTGCTCACATGAGGCACTCCAACTCTGAACGTTGCTAGGAGATTTTTGATACGTTCTTTATAGTGACCCGTAGGCCCTCTGGACTCGAGTAGAAGTAGCAATTTTTTGTTCTCCTCTCCATTCATCAGTTTGCATTTACAGGCAATGCTTCCCTACTGACCAGCCCTTTCTTTTTCATTTATGAAGTTTCACAGACATGGCTACAGTCAGCAGGCTCCTTGAAACTGAATTGGCGATTATATTCAAATTTTTTGGTGCAACAGCTGGCAACAATACTTAAATTCAGGTTGAGTTTTGGTGAAGTGTAAAACCAAATAGGCATAAAAAAAGAAAAAAGGGTAATAGGTAATATAGGTAATATGGACAATCCAACTCCAATATGGACAATATTGGACAATCCAACTGGTGGATTGGACAATCATATTGGACAATCCAACTCCACCTTCTTATTGTCCATATCAAATAGGTTGCATTGGCGATATCTAGCGGTGTACCTGTATAGATCTGGCTATAGTTACAAAATTGAGATCCGAAAATGAAGGCGCCAAGCCTATTTGATAATGAAGCGTTTTGGCACCGTGTCCCTATGTACAGAGTTGTAGCTGGCTCCAACAAAGTATTTTCATCCCATATTTCTATATTACTATTTCAACACCATATTTTATTTGTGGCTTTTTGGCTATTTTTTTCCTAAAAAAAAGGGCTGCACTGACAGTACGGTCATTCCATTAGTTGAGAATGCGTTCTGAAGAATGTGTTAAGAACCTGACTGAAAAGTTCTGGAATTTCACATACAAGGTAGTTGCACGCCTGTAGCCTAATGATATCTTTGCAGGTGTATGATGGTGCAGATGCAGACCTCAAACTGAATGATGTAGTGGAGTTTTATGGGGTCTTCACGTTTGATCCAGAGCTGTCCACCGGTGGCTTCTCCCAGATGGTGGATTCAGTCAATGAAAATGATGCCGTGGGCTCTGCTTTCATTGAAGAACATATCTCCATTCGGCTACCTGCTAGCAAGGTGTGTATGTGGGGCGAGGTAGAGACTTGCTATTATCAGACTTTGTGTGCTATAGCCTTGTGGCCATAGCCATGTGCAAGGTTTGGGCAGAGCTGAAAAGGAGTGAGAATGATATATCTTCGGAAAGAAAACTCCATTAAGAGAGTTGTGTGTGCAGGTGCCCCGTTTGCAATGTATTACTTTGAGGAAGCTATCTCAGCAAGATCTCCTGTCGTCTTTTGCAAGCACTCAAATGGCTCCGGAACCTCTCACAGTAAGTTCTTCACACTTCCCCACCTTTTGTTTATTTTGCTCCTTACTGCTCTTGTAAGCTCTTTGGGTTTCTTGTGGTGTTTATAAAGTTTTTAGGTTTTTTTTCATAGTTCCTCTCTCTGGGCCTTTGGGCCTCCCAATATCTTTCTTTTTTCCTTCCTTTTTGTGATAAAATGAGAGCATTCAGATGAGGGAGAGATTGTACTCATAAGACGTTGTTTGCCGTAGCCTTGTGGCCATTGACCCCGCGCCCAGTTTGAGCGGGAACAAAAGGGACAGAACCTACCTCTGTCAGGGGCTGACGTTGGTAGTAAGACTTACCTTCATATATAGAATTAATCCGGGTTTTCCAGATATCCTCTAGAAATCCCTTCACACAAGCATCAATCTGCTGTGTGTGATTTGCCCAAAAACTAGGCCTCAGGAGGGCCTGGGCTTTTGGCTCAGCCTCGAGACTTTCAAAGTTGGTAAACAGGGGTACAGGCACAATTCCCTTGATAGATTTGAAGAGAGCGTCTCTTTGGTGAGAGAACCCCGGACAGTGTATCAGAAAATGAATACTGTCTTCAGATTGCCCACACAACGGGCAATTGCACTCTCCCTTTCCTCTCTGCCTCTGTTTGCTGTTCAAAGGTAGGATTCCTGCCCTGAGTTTGAATTTCAGTCTAGTGCCGAGAGTGGGTAGACCCTTGAGGTCATCCAAGATGTCCTCCCCCATGTCACTGACTGGAAACAAGTTCAGGGAAGTTTTCTGCCTAACTTCATTTTCATCAGACAATCTCATGGCAACAGACATGGCTTTGGACACTACAGTCTCTAAGTCAGATTTATCCAGCAGGGTCAAGACTTGCGGATCCAGGTCCAGGTCCTTGAGAATCTCTTCTACTCTCTTCTGCCAGGACTTAGCCTGTTTGACAGGGCGGTCCTGTTTCCAAGATATAGAGTCGATGAACTTAGGATATCTGGTGTTGGGCATATGTTGCAGCTGACCCCACCATCTGACCTTGAATTCATCTCGTCGGGAGCTTAAGGATGGAATGCCAAACTCACCCCGAACAGCCACATTGGCTGTTTTGGAGCATGCTGACATACACTCCTTAAGCACCCCCACTTGAATGGAGATCACTTCCTCCCTCTCCTCTGTCGTTGAATGCTACCACTGCACATTTGCTGACATGAGGGAGAGAGAAAGTGAGAGAGAATCCTTTTCTGTATATTACAAGAGTACTTGTTAATGTTATCTTCCTAGGTTCTATCCTAAGGAAGATGACTCTTCATAAGGAAGAGTCACATCTGTTCAGATATGAACTGTCACAACTGTAGAATGAAGTGCTTCCTAATCTAAATTAGGTCTAACACTCCCACTTAGGAAGCATCATCCTCAGCTTCTCCTCCAAACAACCCTAACTTCTTAAGAAGATAGGAGTGTTTAACAAAGCCAAAGCCAAGTGGCTTTGTGAGGATGTCAGCCACCATGTCCGCAGTAGGGCAGTAAAGAACAAGGACCTGTTTGTTGAGAACTTGTTCGTGGATGTAGTGGAATTGTATGTCGATATGCTTAGTCCTATCGTGAAACTTAGTAGTGTCAATCAGAGCAATAGCACTCTGATTATCACAAAAGATAGTTGTGGGATCAGTGGCATTTAGAAATCCAAGGTCTTGGAGTAGATGTCGGAGCCAAATAGCTTCGGTGCTAGCTTTTGTCAAGGCCATGTACTCGGCGTCTGTGCTAGACAAGGCAATGGCCCGTTGCTTGCGACTGGCCCAGGTAATAACACCAGCAGAAAGAATAAAAGTGTATCCAGAGGTGGAATGTCTAGAATCGAGATTGCCACCCCAATCAGCATCAGAAAACCCATAAAGAGGGCGAGGCTGAAGAACGCGAGTGTATTGGAGATAGAGATATAGAGTGCCCTTGACGTATCGAAAGATACACTTTAACGGCAGTCCAATGGGGGCGACCAGGATTAGACATAAATTGGGCCACAACTCCCACTGGATAGGAAAGGTCGGGCCTGGTGCAAACCATGGCCCACATTAATGAGCCACAAGCAGATTTGTAAGGAACAGTAAGCATGAATTGTTTAGCCTCGTCAGTGGTACGAGAATCGTGGGTAGAGAGATGAAGGCCCAGTTCCATAGGGGTGCGAAGTGGTTTGCTATCTTGCATATTAAATTCCTTAAGCTTTTGAAGGAGATACCACTTCTGAGAGAGTCGTATCCAGCCAGCAACTCTGTCCCGGGTAACTTCATGACCAACACAATGGTGGACTTCCCCTAAGTCGGTCATCTCAAACTCCTTGAGACAGTCTTTCAAATAAGTAAGAAGAGAGAGACTGTTGCTTGTGATATTAGTGTCGTCCACATAAAGGGCTAAGATCCCAAAATCAGGGTGTTTATCATAAATGTAGACATTGGAATCAGCCGTAGAGCGAACAAAACCTATTTTAAGAAGGAAAGTATCAGTACGTTGATACCACATGCGAGAGGACTGTTTGAGTCCATAGATAGAGTGATGTAACTTGCAAGCTCGTTGGAGATCCCCGGCACCTTCAAGGCCATCGGGAATCTGCATATAAATGTCTTCGTCCAATATCCCATTAAGGAATGCAGTTTCGACATCTAACTGGTGGACATGAAGATCATATTGAGCCACAAGTGCGAGAATAACCCGAATGGAAGCAATCTTCACCACAGGAGAGAATGTCTCATGGTAGTCCACTCCGTAGGATTGTGTAAAGCCCTTGGCCACTAACCTTGCTTTGTAGCGTGCAATGGAACCGTCAGGATGCATCTTTAGCTTGTAGACCCATTTGCATCCTACAGCTTGGCGTCCAGAAGGAAGAGCTGTAATGGTCCAAGTATGATTTCGCTCCATAGAGAGAAGCTCATCTTGCATAGCAGCTTGCCATTGAGGGGCATCTGGTCTGGAAAGGGCTTGATTATAAGTCGTGGGCTCAGTGAGGTCAACATAGTAAGTGAAGAAAGCGTGCTTCTTAGGGGTGGTAGGTTGAGCTAGACTGGATGGGGGTGAATAGGGTGTGGTTGGTATCCTGATTCTGGTACTTCTGTGAGGGGGAAGAGGAGACGGAGGACGAGAGCTGGGAAGAGAGGTGGATTCAGTAGCTTGGGTAGTAGAAGTACCTTGGGTAGTAGGCCGTCTAGAATATGTCTTTAGAACAACCTGAGGCGGTGTGCCAGGAGGGGTAGGTAAGATGGGAGGAGCTACTGCTCCCACTGGAGGTGCAGGGTAGGGTGGTGGAACAATTGTATTAGGATAGGGTTGAAAGAAAGTCAGCTCTTGCTGCAATTCTTCATCTGTAAGGCCATCAGCATTGAAAGATTCAGGGTTGACAAGAGATGAAGTAACATCTTCTAGAAATTGGACGTCACGAGAAATAATAACCCTGCGATCAGACTTACGCTCCAGCTTATAAGCTTTAGAGGACTCACTATAACCTAAGAAGCGACATTCGATACTCCTAGGATCTAGCTTAGTACGAGTCTGTTCATGGACATGAGCAAAAGCAGTGCAGCCAAATACTCTCATATGAGATATGTCAGGTTTAGAATGATGCCATAGCTCATAAGGAGTTTTGTCTGGCGGTAAAGCTACGGTTGGAATACGATTGTTGACGTAAGTGGCTGTAATCAGGGACTCTCCCCAATATGACTTGGAGAGATGAGCATGAAAGATGGTAGATCGCACCATCTTCATGAGGGTTTGATTCATGCGCTCTGCAAGACCATTATGTTGAGGGGTATGAGGAACTGTCAACTGCCTATGTATCCCATGCTGAGCACAGAAGTCAGTAAAGGCTTGCGAAATATATTCACCTCCATTGTCAGTTCAGAGAACCTGAACTGTTTTGTGGAGCTGATTTTCAGCATAGCTTTTCCACTCTTTGAAAGTGTGGAGAGCATGAGACTTCTTGCGTAATAAATACACCCTAGTGTAACGCGAGTAGTCATCAATTAAATCATAAAATAACGAAAACCAGAATGGGTTGCAGGTGTAAGAGGTCCACAGATGTCTGGGTGAACCAGACCTAGAAGCTTAGTAGCACGACTGGCACCATCCTTAGGGAAGGGCTTACGGTTGTGTTGGCCTTGGATACAAGACACACATGGGGAAAGTTTGGTCAGACTCATAGGAGCAATGCCCCGAACCATGTTGCCAGTGAACAGTTGGTGAAGCCGAGCTTGGCCAATATGGCCAAGACGGCAATGCCACACTTCAACAGGTGTGGCAGTAGATGCTGGGATGGCAACAATGGGAGGGGGAGGGCAGGACTCACCAAGTTTGTAAAGATCATTTACTTGGGGACATTTGGCAATAAGCTGACCTTGGGAGTCGATAAGGGAACAAATTCCCCGGCGTAAAACCGTCTCACCATTTGAAGAATCGAGGTGTTTGATGGAATAGAGGTTCTTGGTAAGGCCAGGGACATGAAGGACATTAGATACTATAATGGGCTCGCCATGAGGAAAGGTAACGTACACATCTCCTATACCAATTATAGATTGTGTCGAGTTGTCCCCTAAATAGACAACTTGAGCAGGATCTAGAGGAGTGTATGTATGAAAGTGTCTCCTATCATGGGCCATGTGGTCTGTGGCACCAGTATCAATGTACCAACTAGTATCCCTTGCAGGAGTAGGAGACAGCTGTGACCAGCAAGCGTCTAACAGTCTTTGGTCTGTCCAGAGTTTGAGCAGCTCGCTTTTCTGCAGCAATGCGCTTACAACAGTCCTTAATGACATGATTAGTCATCTTACAGTAGAAGCATTTTAAAGAACGCTTCCCATTAGAGCTAGAGGGCTGACTGGCAAACTGGACAGGGGATACAGTCGAGGTAGAAGGTCGACCTCCTCCTCGAGTGAACCCCCGCTTTTGGGTGTATAATAAAGTGGCAGCAGGTTCAGGATCATCATGTTTCATCATGGTCTCCTCCTGTAGTAGATAAGTGATCAGCTGTGTAAGGGTAAGAGCCTGATTTCCTCTTAAGGCTGTTAAGAAATTACGATATGAAGGTGGCATACTACGCATCAAGGATATAACAGCCTCCTCGTTAGATACCCTAGAACCAGCAGAGCTAAGTTGATCTAACAAAGCTCGAAAAGCATGAATATGCTTAGTAAGGCTAGCTCCCTCCTTGAACTTTAGAGTGACAAGCTGATCCTTAATATACATCTTGGTCACCGTGTCTTGCGCATCATGTAGATTGTTAAGTGTTGTCCATGCTTCTGGAGTGATGGTAAAAGCTGTAACATGACTTATCTGGCTATTATCTAGGCAATTAAGAAGATATGATAACGCTATGTTATTTTGGTTATCCCATTCTGTCTTGCTGCCAGCGCCAGTAGCAGGAGTATGCACAACTGCTCCTCCTGCAGCTGGGATGGGTGTGGTGGGTCTTGGCACTGTGCCATCAACAACACCTTGCATTTTCTCAGCTCTTAGAAACATTAGGAACCTATGTTTCCACACATGGAAATAAGTTCCATCGAATTTGGGAAGGTCCGTGACCTTTAAGCCTGACATCTTCCCAACGATCTGTTGACTTCACAATGAAATCAACAGAGCTGTTTTTAGAACTTCTTCCTCTTCAGAAGAACTAATACGAACCCGGCTACGCTGATCTTAAAGTGCTTTATTTTTCAAAGCAGCTTGCTCGAATTATATTTCAGTTTTGTTGTGCTTCTGACAAGCACCTAAAAGATAAATGAATAAGTGAGATCCTATGGTTCGAGGCGTCCCCCGTTCCGCAGGAGTCGAGGCGTCCCTCGACTACTGTGGATCCCACTAGACACTTTAGTTGGTTTCACAGGATGGCTCTGATACCATGTGATAAAATGAGAGCATTCAGATGAGGGAGAGAGAAAGTGAGAGAGAATCCTTTTCTGTATATTACAAGAGTACTTGTTAATGTTATCTTCCTAGGTTCTATCCTAAGGAAGATGACTCTTCATAAGGAAGAGTCACATCTGTTCAGATATGAACTGTCACAACTGTAGGATGAAGTGCTTCCTAATCTAAATTAGGTCTAACACTTTTTCTCTTATGGAACTATATGTCGGGAGAACTTGGAAGCTACCCAATCTCACGACAAAGCTCCATTTCTATCGAGAGACATTCTTGGTTCTCCGAGATGATAGAATCTTGTGGCCCAATTACCTTTCGGCATCTTTATCTCCTTCCCTCCTGAGGGGTGGGCTCCCACAACCTACGGATAGAGACTGGCAGATGAGAAAACCTGCAATGGGAGGACTGCCTATGTCCAGCTTGCACAGGGCGCAACCGGGAAATTGAAACTGAAGAACACTTCTTCTATTGCCCTCTATACTACGAAATCCGTGGGAGATTCCACTGTCTATTCTGCGGAACCCAATCTCTCACTGAAGTCTTCCACTATGAGGGTCAGAAATGCTTGGCAGCTTGCCTGCACGAGGCCTTCACCCTTAGACTATCACTCGAGCAATAGTTTTTATTTTTGGCTCTGGTTTTGTTTCCTCTCATGTTTTCTTCCATTTTGTCCCATAAGCTCTATGAGCTTTCCGTGGACGTTATAAAGCACCATTTCATTTCATTTCTCTGTTGTCCCATACGACCCTGGGATGTTATAATGTCTTTTTTTGCTTCCTTTCCAGTGCTTCCCTACTGCCACAAAATACAGATGGTGTGGAAATTGTGTCCAAAGAGGACCACAATAGAGCATCAGACGAGAACTTCTGGAATTTCACATCAGGCAGACGTGGAAACCAGCCAATCTTACATCAAAACTGCAGTTCTATCCGGAGACATTCTTGGTCCTCCGTGATGATAGAATCTTGCGGCCCAATTACGTGTCTGCAGCTCTATCTCCCTCTATGGTCAGGGTAGCTCCCACAGTCTGCGTATAGAGACTGGTAGGTGGTACAACCTGCAGCGTGGTCCACCTACGCCCCGCTTGCTTTGTGAACAACAGGGAAATCGAAAGTGAAGAACATTTCTTCTTTCGCTTCCCTTTCTACTATGGGATCCATGGGATATTCAATTGTCTGATACCCATCTCTCACGGAGGTCTTTCACTACAAGGATCAGAAATGCTTGGCAGCTAAAGTGCTTGAGGCATTGACTCTTAGAGAATCCCTTGAGAAGTAGTTGCTTTTGAGCTGCTTGTAGAGGCCCCCTCTCTTGCTTGTTTCTTTCTTTCTGTTCCCATAAGCTCTTTGAGCTTTCCCGGATTATAAAGTACCATTTCATTTCTTTTGTTCTACTTTGTCCCATAAACCCTTGGACGTTACAGTGTTTTTCTTTTTCCTTTCTTTTTTGCTGGCATGCACTACCTCTTCTATGCTGTACTTTGCTTGATGTAAAGAAGGGACAGCAGAGAAGAGAGACAGACAAGCAGTGATACAGATGCATGCAGATTCGCAGTGACAAATGCTGCACTACGTCTCTATAACTCTACCTTTGAAACTCACTACAGTATCCTTGGCAGAACTTCTAGGTCTAACAGTGAGGGGTCTTCTGCTGAATGGAGGGACACAGTTGGAAAAACTGTTCCTATGATTCAAAACAGCCCTGATGAACTGGAGTATATTTCAATGGCTTATAACGCTCCCATTAGTTCTTCTGAGATTGTGGAAGCAATTGAACATTTAAATGGATATAAAGCTGGTGGACCTGATGGTATTGTCAACGAGCTTATCAAGCACGGTGGCGATCCCATGATAGAGGCCCTAGTTCTCCTCTTTAACCTTATCTGGAAGACTGAAATGATCCCCTTCCGCTGGCGACAGGGGGTCATTGTCAATCTATACAAGAAGGGTGACAGAGAAGAACCGGGGAACTACCGTGGCATCACGCTCCTCAATGCTGTTGGCAAGACATTCTGCAGAGTTATAAGTACTCGTCTCGAGGTTGATCTGGAGTCTAGAGGTTGTTTCCACAAAGGCCAAGCTGGCTTTCGGCGAAACAGGGGCTGTGTGGATCATATCTTCACTCTAAGCCAGATTATCCAGGGAAGGAAAAAAGAAGGGAAACCCACTTTTGTTTTTTTCCTGGATGTCAAAAAGGCTTATGACACAGTGTGGAGAGATGGCCTATGGTTCCGCCTCTGGTCTTGTGGGATCAAGGGAAAGATGTGGAGAGTTGTCCACAACTTGTATGCTCACACCAAAAGCTGTGTCACTGTTAACGGACAGAAGTCCAACTTCTTTGACATAGACCAAGGTGTAGCTCAAGGATGTACTCTCTCCCCTCTGCTCTTCAATGTTTTCATCAATCAACTCCTCGAGGATGTGGAAAGTGAGGGATTTGGGTTAAGGGTGGGTGATACCACCATACCAGCCCTTATGTTTGCGGATGACTTCGCAGGCATAGGGGAGACTCCAACCAATCTCCAGGAGTTGATTGATTGCGCGAAGAGATACTTTGATCTTTGGGGGTTAGAGGCTAATGTCAGCAAATGTGCAGTGGTAGCATTCAACGACAGAGGAGAGGGAGGAAGTGATCTTAAGTGGCAGTGGGGTAGCCAAGAGATCCCGGTCCTCCCTTCCTACACTTACCTAGGCGTTGAGTTTTCCTCTAATTGTAATTGGGATGCACATAAACGGAAAGTTGTTCAGACTGGCAAGGGCAAAGCTCTGGGGCTCACTAAATTTTTCCACTGCAGAGGGGTCAACTCTGAGGTTAAGAAAACCATGCTTTGTCGCGTTATTAGACCTGCCTTGGAGTACGGATCTGCAATATGGGTTGATAACTCCAACCAGGCTAAGTCTCTAGAATCCATTCAAGTGGGGGTGCTTAAGGAGTGTATGTCAGCATGCTCCAAAACAGCCAATGTGGCTGTTCGGGGTGAGTTTGGCATTCCGTCCTTAAGCTCCCGACGAGATGAATTCAAGGTCAGATGGTGGGGTCAGCTGCAACATATGTCCAACACCAGATATCCTAAGTTCATCATTAATTCTATATATGAAGGTAAGTCTTACTACCAACGTCAGCCCCTGACAGAGGTAGGTTCTGTCCCTTTTGTTCCCGCTCAAACTGGGCGCGGGGTCAATGGCCACAAGGCTACGGCAAACAACGTCTTATGAGTACAATCTATAACTTGTTAAGGCTTATGACACAGTGCGGAGAGATGGCCTATGGCTCCACCTCTAGTCTTGTGGGATCAAGGGAAAGATGTGGAGAGTTGTCCATAACTTGTATGCTCACACCAAAAACTGTGTCACTGTTAATGGATAGAAGTCCAACTTCTTTGACATAGACCAAGGTGTAGCTCAAGGATGTACTCTCTCCCTCTGCTCTTCAATGTTTTCATCAATCAACTCCTCGAGGATGTGGAAAGTGAGGGATTTGGGTTAAGGGTGGGTGATACCACCATACCAGCCCTTATGTTTGCGGATGACTTCGCAGGCATAGGGGAGACTCCAACCAATCTCCAGGAGTTGATTGATTGCGCGAAGAGATACTTTGATCTTTGGGGGCTAGAGGCTAACGTCAGCAAATGTGCAGTGGTAGCATTCAACGACAGAGGAGAGGGAGGAAGTGATCTCAAGTGGCAGTGGGGTAGCCAAGAGATCCCGGTCCTCCCTTCCTACACTTACCTGGGTGTTGAGTTTTCCTCCAATTGTAATTGGGATGCACATAAACGGAAAGTTGTTCAAACTGGCAAGGGCAAATCTCTGGGTCTCACTAAATTTTTCCACTGCAGAGGGGTCAACTCTGAGGTTAAGAAAACCATGCTTTGTCGCGTTATTAGACCTGCCTTGGAGTACGGATCTGCACTATGGGTTGATAACTCCAACCAGGCTAAGTCTCTAGCATCCATTCAAGTGGGGGTGCTTAGGGAGTGCATGTCAGCATGCTCCAAAACAGCCAATGTGGCTGTTCGGGGTGAGTTTGGCATCCCGTCCTTAAGCTCCCGACGAGATGAATTCAAGGTCAGATGGTGGGGTCAGCTGCAACATGTCCAACACCAGATATATGTTGGAAACAGGACCGCCCTATCAAACAGGCTAAGTCCTGGCAGAAGAGAGTAGAAGAGATCCTCAAGGACCTGGATCTGGATCCACAAGTCTTGACCCTGCTGGATAAATCTGACTTCGAGGCTGTAGTGTCCAAAGCCATGTCTGTTGCCATGAAATTGTCTGATGAAAATGAAGTTAGGCAGAAAACTTCCCTGAACTTGTTTCCAGTCTGTGACATGGTGGGGGGGACATCTTGGATGACCTCAAGGGTCTACCCACTCTCGGCACTAGACTGAAATTTAAGCTCAGGGCAGGAAGCCTACCTTTGAACAGCAAACAGAAGCAGAGAGGAATGGGAGAGTGCAATTGCCCGTTGTGTGGGCAACCTGAAGACAATATTCATTTTCTGAAACACTGTCCGGGGTTCTCTCACCAAAGGGACGCTCTCCTCAAATCTATCAAGGGAATTGTGCCTGTTCCTCTGTTTACTAACTTTGAAAGTCTCGAGGCTGAGCCAAAAGCCCAGGCCCTTCTGAGGCCTAGTTTTTGGGCAAATCACACACAGCAGATTGATGCTTGGGTGAAGGGATTTCTAGAGGATATCTGAAAACCCGGATCAATTTTTTGTATCAAGGTAAGTCTTACTACCAACGTCAGCCCCTGACAGACGTAGGTTCTGTCCCTTTGTGTTCCGCTCAAACTGGGCGCGGGGGTCAATGGCCACAAGGCTATGGCAAACAACGTCTTATGAGTACATTCTATAACTTGTTAATGTGTCTGGTCTTGCTAGATGGACCCAAAAGCAGCTCAACAAGCCAGGCTTTCACTTTTGGAGGGCCTCAGGAATGTAGTGGGTGGGGACTCACTGGCAGCTCAGTACCTTCTGTTGCACTTGCTATCCCAGGTAATCCCATATGTGATGAACATGGTGATGCCTTAATGTTGTGAAATTCAGTGAATAGGTCCCTGATCTGCCATGCCAACCACTGTCTGGAGGTGCTCCCTTGAGTTCTTTGTGCTAAACCTACTCATCATTGTATAACAGTCCACTTCATGTTGCAAGAGCTGGGTGGTGTTAGAATAGCGGTTGTTAGGTCTGAAAGTGGCACCAAAAATCACCAATGGATAAAGATGCTGAGGTTGGGATACTTCATCGAAACTGTCCTAGTCTACATATGCATTTGGTGGTTTCTTTCATCAGGCCACTGTTGTGATATGTTGTTTCCTATGTGTTACTCCAGGAAGTGGCTGGAACACAATGGGACAATAGACTCCATGTTTATTGGATGGTGTGCCACTGATGCATTCTGGAAAGCTTAATTTTGCACTGCTGCATCATACAGGTGCATGCACGAGTGGACTCCATTCCCCTGGGAAAGCTCTCCCTCAACATGACAGGCTGCCATCCAGGAATGCCTGGCTCCCCATCTTCTTTGGGTGTTGGTATAGCAGACACCATATCCAAACTTCTGCAACGCTCCCATCTCATGCCCCTGTCCATTCATTCTCTGAATTTGGCATCCATCACTCCCCGAAAAGATTATGCTTCTAATAGGTGAGCTTCTCATGAGAACTGCTTTTCTGTGTCTACCCCATTCTGCCTATATATCAAACATGGGATATGTACAGGATTCATCCACAAACTTCAGTAATCTGCATCATGTCGCAGGCTTGTGACAGGGGCATTGCAACTACCGGAGGGAACTCACTTAACTCTTGATGAGACAGCCTTGGAAGCAGGCACACTCACTTCAACTGGTGTTCAAAATTTGGAGAGCTTGAAGTGTCTTCTGCAGTGGCAAAAAGTGAGACATCATTCTGTCGCTCTAAAGGTCTAGTGACAATATGCAGAAATCCAATGAAATGAAATGGTACTTTATAACGTCCGCGGAAAGCTCATAGAGAGAGGGCAACTCTCACCTGGGTACAGGAAGGGTGGGAGGGTGTTTAGTAGGCTGTCACCCACAAAGCATTTGCCCATTAAGCCAGATCAGACAGGGGGTGCAGTTTTTCCTTGAGGAATGGGTGGGGAAGAGACAAGATATGAGGGTGCTTTGAATCAAAGCCAGGAGTAAAGTACTAACATCCAATGGATCCTCTATGTAAAGCCTGCTGTCTAGTCAGGCAGTCACCACTCAACAAACTCCTCGTCATCCCTACTTCCATAATCACTGATTGATCCAGGTTGAGTGATCACTGATCCAGGTTGAGTACGATTTCCACTATCACAAGATGGAGATGCTGACCAATTTGCCAGTGCTCGTTCTTTCACAGGTAAAACTGCACTGTCTGTATCACTTCTTTTTACTCTAATCATAGAGGCTGTTGGAAAATTTCAGAGCCCACATTTTTGAGCTTAATGCTTAGGGAATTAGAAACACTACTAACTCAGCCATTGAAATTGAAAGATGCAATGCATGAATAACAAATCAGTGGGTCCAGACGTGAGCAAGGCCCAGGATCTTGCATGAGGGGGCTCTCATACTTCCATCTTTATCATGCACTTGTGTGTGGCCAGGCTACGTCTAGGATGCTGCCAGCAGATGCCATTGTTCCCCTCAGATCGACCGGTCCCCCTTCACCCCTTCTTGCAGACGAATCAGATTTTGCCAAGTGGCGGGTCTATCTTACAGTTGTAAGAGACATGCCGCACTCCCTACAGGCCCCAATACAGCAGGTGATCTGCCTACCACAGGAGTCTTATGTTTGCTCTGTTGTTTTTATCGTTTGGCGTCCAAGTAAATGTTGATGCCTTTGGCATTTCTTTGCAGATGGTGGAGGACGATCTGGTGGCAGCCAGGCAACAGGACCGATCTCTTGGCCCTGAAACTTTCCATAGGTGTGTACAGAAAGGTCGCCTTTGTTTACCCAACTTCAAACAAGATTTGAGTGTGAAGACATTAGTCATTGCAGCTTTGAAACTTCCCCTTTAATTCTTTTGTCACCAGTACAGCGAGAATGGGTCTCAACAGTTGCCTACTTGCATTGTGCCCAACAGCTGTGCAAGGAATACGTGTAGTGATGACATCCAAAGGCTCAAGGCATTCTAAGTCAAACTGAAAAGTCAATTTATAGGACATGAAAGAGTTAAACATGCTAAGGACAACGAAGAATGAGAAAGGGAGAAGGGGTTGGGGTGATGGATTGAAGTTTCCATACTTTTGACTTTTGGCACAGCTCTATGCCAATGCTCGCTCTATGGTTGTCATTTAAGAGGCAGAGGAAACAGCGATCGTCATCAAATAATTGAGAGGGTTGGATGCCAGGTGGCTGACAATGGCAAGGTTGATGGCGGCGAGCTTCTTTGAGCCTACATTGTTGCCGGAGCACTGGCACATGGTGCGTGATTTGGAGCGCTGTTGTGCTGAGCGACTGAACCATAGCCAATCCCCTCTCTCTTCATAACACTGCCCCTTACCCATGGTCCTTCTCTCAAAATGAAACCAAGATCTAACGGAGCAAGAAGGTTTGCTTCGAGGGTAGTTGAGATGGAAAGATAGACCTCATCATGCCTCCACCATAATCCTCTTTACTTGCACAAGAAACCAAGGGGGAGGGGAAGAGAAAGAGAGACAAGTCTGGGAATGTCTGAAGCCTCAGCAAAACTTTGGATGGTTGCAAGGTTAGCAGAGAAACTTTTCTCATTGGAAAGAAGACACAGATGAGGGTAGTACTGGCAAGGTGTCTGCACTGGAAACCATCCGCCACAAGGGAATGGGAATCTTAGTTCTAAGCAGGGACATAATATTTTTTCCTCTAGTTCTCCAGTTAGATCACCCTTCTAGATTGAAGTACGAAGTACCAAGTGCGGTCATCTAATCCACGTGTGAACTTCAATACCTCCTGTGATAGGATAGTCCACCTTCCCCATTACCAATGTGGAGTAGGATTCAAAACCACTCGGCACCCTCTGTGCAGGATCGAGATGGTCAGTGGAGTACCCTTCGCATTAGCAGTCTGAAGTCATGGAATAAAATTCGACAACACACTTATGGGTGTAAACCTACACCAGACCAAGAGTCTGAAACTTATTGTGGGCCTCTTGGTCTCCCCGTGCCTCTCTGCCATTGCTGATGAGAGCCTGCCAGTCCTTTACAGTGTACTCTCCATAATTGTTATGCCCGGGGGTAACTTTCAGCTAACTATTAGAATGTACTCATAAGACGTCGTTTGCCGTAGCCTTGTGGCCATTGACTATATCAGCTAACTATTAGAAAAGGTTAATATGTTCGGGCGCATGCATTTACATACATATCTATCTTAACACTTACATGAGGCATCATCTGACATATTCTATTCCTCCTGTTGTCTTCACCTAATCTCTAATCCACCATACTTAATCCAACCTTTAATTTTTACACACATGAAATTAAAGGTGAGTGTGGTGGGTGTCATTATCATATAGTGGAGACAATTTACTTGGGGAGAGGGTAGGCTTTTCACAAGTTAATTTATACTCAACTTTCTTTATATTTTGAAAGGAGGTAAAATTCCTCAGCAACGAAGGCAATTTAACATCCACAGAGTACAGTCAAACCTGGATAATTGTTATGCTCCAAGAGTATAGACTCTATAACAATTAGGCAGTTATATCAAATAACAGGAAAACAGGTTGAAAATTCATAACGTAACAATTAGAAATTTAACATTAAAACAGGTCCTTCACATGCAAGATAACATTTAGGGAGAGGACAGATACTCAAATGGCCATTTCAATACTCAAATGGGTCATTTTGACTATTCAATTGGCCATTTCAATATTGGAATGGGTCATTTGGGCTTTTCAAATGGCCATTTCAATATTCAAATGGGTCATTTTGACTATTCAATTGGCCATTTCAATATTGGAATGGGTCTCCAGGTCATAGGTTAGAGCTCTAGTCTCAAGCCTCATGGCAAGCATTCGGGCATTCGATCTCAAGCCTCATGGCAGACATTTAGGCATAGTTCGCATGGTATCTCCAACACGGTTCTCGTCTGTTAAGCCTCATGGCAGATGTAAGGGTTTTAATTTTTTTCCCTGCAATAATTATAAATAAAACTAACAAGGGCTCCAAACCCTTTCACCCAAAATAAATAAATAAATGGTCATTTGGGCTATTCAAATGGCCATTTCAATATTGAATTTGAATTTGAACACTAGTACTGTTTTTATTTTATTATTATTATTTAAAAACCATATCCGAGCTCATATTTCCACGTTATTGACATTCAGATACCATCTGGTTACGGGCGGCGTCCCTTTCATCAGCCTCCATGGCATGTCATGTGAGGTTACTTTTTCCTCATGAATAAATTTTTAGGTCTCTCTCGGACCTTTGAAAAAAAAATATATATCATTACTCATTTCCGGATTGATTGTATTTTGAAAACCACCTATGCATACCAGATTCGTACTTGAAATTCAGAGGCTGCATTATTGGAAAACCTACCTGCCTTAAAAAAGAATAACACTGCGTAGCAGGACCCTTATGGTATTTCCAATACCAAACCAACGTGTTAACCAGTGTTGTGCGGGTCCGGGTTTTGAAGGCGGGTACCCGGCGGGTTAGGATCCGGGTTACCCGCACCCTAACCCAGACCCGTGCTATCACAAAAAACCCGGACCCTAACCCGGATTCATTTCTAAAATGAACCCGGAACCGGACCCGCCTGTTGGGTCCAGAACCCGTTAAACCCGCTACCCGTGGGCCATTGTAGCGGGTAAGGGTCCGGGTCTTAAATTTAGATGGGGCATACCGGGTCCACCTTAGATCTAGTAGGTTTTGTCATATGTGTGGAGGGGACGAGCAGCAATAGGCCGCAGCAGGCAGCCCCACCACGTTGTAGCCCAGTGGTAATGCCCACATACCACCTCAAAAGCGGTTGTGGGTTCAATCCCCGGAGTGGTGTCACAAAGTTGTGCCCTATGGGACCATAATTTACACCTCCCAAAAGAGACGTCATATATTATTATTATGCCAGATCCCACACATCCATGCTATAGTGATCTACCCTTGAGGCATATTACTATTCTTAACATGTTTAAAGAATTGATATTGAAAAATAGAAAATAGAAATCAAATTTAATTTAATTCCTTTATTCATGGTATATATATTCATATTCATGGTATATTTTGAAGGAATGTCTCTTAAAATAAAATTCATTATTAGGATTTAAAGTTTTTTCCAGCCAAAAATAAATTTATCCCTAATTAATCTTAATTTTCTAATTTATTTAATCAATAAATTTGGACCCGGATCCGAACCCGTGAACCCGCTAATATTTCCCATCAACTACCCGGACCCTAACCCGAGTCCGTGTTGACAAACCTGGACCCGAACCCGGACCCAGATTTTCCAAATTTCAAAAACCCCGATCCGGACCCGGACTTGGCTCCAAAAAAAAACCCGCACCCGGACCCGACGGGTTCCTTAAAAAGGCATAACACAACACTGGTGTTAACCTTACTTAACTGAGTGTTAAGTGAGTGTGTCACCGCTGTTATTCATGGAGGTGATTTGTTCGTGGCCAGAATGGATTACTCCTTATCTGATCCAACTAGTTTAGAGGTGTATATCGAATGTAACAATTACAGAGGTGTTTTAACAAAGAGGAGAGTAAGTATTCAATAACTGGAAACATCTAAAACCATCCTTCGTTGCCTCGCGTTTGCACTATAGTTAGGCCCCAGTCATTTTATGAAGTCAAATCTGACATTATCAGGCCCCCCTTGGCTTCCTTCCCACTTTTCCCGAACCATTATTGAGCTGGGCTCCCCATCTTCAAGATAGAGTGTAGAATTTAAGTTAGAAAGGCCCTGACACAATGACTATGGTTGACTGTGCTTTATGTCAGAAATTTATGGGGGTGGTATTAGTTCCACTCCTTCATAGATTGCAATTGTGTTCCTTGGCATACACTTTGGTGCAGTGCTGATAGAATTTAAGTTAGGAAAGCTTATTTGCAGGCTTAAAGACCGGGCATTGGTCTTTGCTGCTAGTCAGGATGTTCTACTTTCGCCGGTGAAGGGAGTAGGGTTGGATCTTCACTGTCTACGGTGTGTGTGCCTTATGGCGTAATAGGGGTTTTATTTTTTTTCCCCGAATAACTTATTAATAAAATTTATTAGGGCTTCAATCCCCCTTATATATATATATATATATATATTCAATAACAAATAACAAATAACAAATAACACGATGAAGCAAGACTCAACTCATCTGGTGAAGGAGCGGCGGCGGCGGCTGAGCTCTGATCCTTTGTTCTGGGCTTGGGACTTGGGGTTGTGCGAGTTTGCCGCCTCTCCCCCCGTTTAAGGCAGGTGTGGCGTATTCTGCCACTTTTGAGACTAATTGTCAGGCCGATTCGGCCACCACGGGTCTACTGCCGAATCGGCAGGGATGACCGATTATGCACTGAGGACGGCAGAGCAACTACCAGGCCCATGTCATTAGCCAGTAGCCAGCACCCTGCCCGCCTACCCTTCGTGGCTCGCCCCTTTTATATCCTCTCAGGGGCCCTGAATCTGGGCAATCGATATGGGATAATTGACCCCAATCATATTGCACCGAGAATACGCCACACCTGCTTTCAACGCCAGTGAACGGCCGTGTTTGGCCGACTCTGCCCTGTGCGCGGCCATAGGGCTCACATAGGGCAAACACGGCCCGTTCTCTAGTACGTCGATCTCACATACCTGGTGGTGAACAACCCCGTCAGTTGCACCTTTCTCTGGCAGTTGTTCAACGAAGTTGGAAACTCGTCTTTTCTGTTTCCTGTTATCATAAACTCGGAAGGGCTCCCGATACCCCGCCGCTTTTCGACGCATTAATGGTGTCCTTGGAAACCGTTCCCTTGCTTGGCGGGCTAGCATTGGTGATGCTTTGAGGCAGAATCTTCTCTGACATTGTCCTCTCACTCGACGTGGTACTGTCTCGCTTGCAGCTTCCCTCTCCCACTCAGCTCCGAGCTATCATGGCTGATAGAGGAGTCTGGTGCATTGCGCCGTTTTGAAATGCATTCATGGTGTAAAGCTGCCGTGGAAGGCAACCCTACCTATTGGCTCGAGGGCATTGGTGAATCGTTCACTGACTCTCATTGTAGAGCACTCCCAAAGATTTGTCGCCGCTGCAGTACGAGGTTCTGGCTATCATTTTTGGGCACCTCCTGACGAAGTCGCTGGAGTTTCCCACGCATTCTGCATTCCGCCCCTCTACCTATACCAGCAGATGGTTCACCAAACCACTCTTTTCGCAGAATTCTCTCAGCTCCCTATCTTGTTCTTTGGTGTTGGCTTAATTTAACTCTGGCGCCCCCCTCAGTGATCCATTCTGCGATCTGAGGTGCCTGGCTCTGTCTTTTTTATTCTAAGTTCTAATTGCCTCTGCTGAAGTCGCTAAAGCTTCCCCCGGTCTCCCCGATCCTCTCTTCTCCTTCCGCTGATCTCCAGCATCCTGTGTTGCTCAATTACACTTCGCTCGCTCCCTGCGCTACAGCTCACCGAACTACTCCTTGAGAGTTCCTATTTTCTCGCTGACTTTGAGTTTCTTGGGGGCCCATTGGTGCTTTCTCCCGCTTGTGTCTTTCTGTTCTGAATTTTCGAGCTTCTCCCTTCCTAAGTCTTCCCTCATGACGTCCTTCGTCTCAGCCGCTCCCATTCAGAGAGTCCGAAGGGAGGAGCGAGGAAACAGGGATCACAGAGAAGCGAGGAAGCAGGGATCACAGGGACCCCAGAAGCTCGAGAGGTAGAGGAGGCCATTCCAACAGAAGATCAGCCCCCGCGCGGGACCTGGTCTGCTTGGATCTGGCCCAACCTATGGCTCGCCTCCCATCAGAGCCCCGCAGGTTTGGAGTGAAGAAGCGGGGGTGGTGAGTGATTCCCAGCCCGTTTTGAATCTTGATATGGACGTGATCCAAGCCCAGACGCAAGCGATGGTGGAGCAAGGTATTCTGTTGCACTTCCCTGGCCGCGCCCGAGACAGGCATTTTGCGCGTAAGTGGGTGCTTGAGTATCTAGGAGCGGAGGGTGGCCTCACCTCCCACTTCTGCCCTGCTCTGGGTCGCAGTTTCTTTTCCATTATGTTCAACTCGGCCGAGAATGCAGCCAAGGCCCTAAAATTCAACGTGAGAAGATCAAGATTTAAGGTTCACATCTTCCCTTGGACGTCGGAGTGGGGCCACAAAGGGGGCGTTACGTGCAAGCCCAGGGTGATAGCCCTCCCGTATCTTCCTGGGAATTACCTCCGCTCGCTCCTGGAGATCGGAGCTCACTTCGGGGTCTTCATCGGCTCCATGGGAGTATTCGATCCTGTAATGATGCCTGAATCAGCCCCCATTGGTAGCTCGCTGAAGCTCCCCACCCTGGACAAGTCATTCATTTCCATAATTGTCCAAGAGGAGAAGCTCAGCATAATATGCCACTTCTGTCATTGTGAGGGTCACATCAAAGTGAATTGTCCTGATTTTTTGAAGTCTAAGTCAGAAGCGGAATCCCGCTCAGCTGATGCTAACAGGGTAGAATGGGTGCAGGTGCAGGCTAAAGACTCTGCTGGGCCGTCAAGGAAAAGGCCAGAGAGCTCTCCCCCAGCTCCTCCTCCTGCTAAAAGGGTCCGAGGACTCACCTCACCTGCTCCTTCCCCCATCAGCCCCAGGGTCTTCCTGCTCCCCCTGAAATCACCGATTTCTACCTCGCACGAGGCTGACGTGCCAGAGCTTTTCAGAATCGCCCAGGGGGCCATGCACAATCTGGCTACTTACTGTCTACAGCTCAGATCTTTTGCTGACATCTCACTGTCTGATACCCCACCCCCTGAAGGGCCCTTGTCGGTGGCGATCAGGATTACGCCGAAAATCTTCGGCTTCCCAGACGGAACCCCCTCAATTCTCTTATCGGGGTTCAATTCTTTTGCAAGTATCTGGGTTACGAAAGGAGATGTGGCACTAATGGCGGAGCATAATGAGATGGAACTTGTTCTTTTAAAAATTCAACAAATCTTCTTTGCTCACCTTCCGCAGCTACAAATGACTGCCAAGACGGCGATTTACTTTGGTTCTTATCTGTACCAATCCACCACTCGCCCTGGTATGTTTTTTGTGCATGTACTGCCAGTGATGAGGCTCTCTGATGTAAGGCTGGAAAACGCAGGGGTGCGACAGTTAAGCTGGATTGCAGGTGATGTTCTTCCGGATAACGTCGGCTCTGGAGTCAGCAGGCCTTTCCTGGAATCGACCTTTGCTGCGGGTATGAAGCTGGCGGAGGCGATGCAGAAAGCTCAAAAATACGTCAACTCCATTGAGGATATTTGGTGGTACCAGTGCACGAAGTAGGGACCCCGTCCCTCTGTCAGGCCCCGATTGAGTTCTCCCTCCCTCACCTCCCTCCGGTGAGCCATTATCCGTTGGCATTGAGAGAGGCATTTGAGCAAGGCCTTTTCTTTTCTGGCCCGTTCCGTGACCATTTCCCGCGACAAAGATTGGGCCACGATTCTGGCAGCTTGCAGCTTTGTTAGAAACCTTAATGTGGGGGAGCAGAGCTCATCCCCAGCTTCTTTCCAAGCTTGGGCTAACCGAAGAGCTGCTGGCCTCAATTGCATAAGAAGAGGATTCATCTTGAAATAGCTTCTGCCCTTAATGTGAACCCCTGAAGTACTAAATTGCACATCAACTTGAGCATGATCAAATTCGGGTAGAATCGGCCCCAAGGGGATGGGAGAAGCCCAGGTGATCGCGATTGGAGTGCAATAAGGTAGGCTGCCCTGATATGGTGAGCTGGTTGGGTCATGGTGTGGGGTTGTCTTGATATGGAGCTCTATAGAACACGGGAACCATAGGGTTCTCTAAGTTCTCTTTAACCTGGACAGGTCAGTTTCTACTCCCCTCCAAAATAGGGCACGTAAGTGTCATAAATGGATAAAAACATTATCAATAAAATGATTTTTGGATGACATTCTCAAGAACGTATTTTATCATCCAAAGAAATTATTACCATCCATGCGACGGGTCGCCCCGTGCGTGTTCCGAACAAGGACATCTCAAATTCAAAATGGGTTCTAGAACCTTTCAGAACCTCCTTGAGGTGAAAAATAGATATTCCTTAGGTTCCAAATGGATCAGTAAGGTGTTCTTCCACCATTCTCTAGTCCTCTACGTACAAACAGTCTTTGTTGGAGACATGCATTGGATTTTCAACATTAGACAATACTTTGAGGTACAAGCTTCACTAAACTCTCTTGCTTTTTGGTTGCTCTTTTGTATTTAACTTGTCAATGCTACACTATAATCTGCCTTTTGCATATTTGCAAATCTAAACTCTTGTGTTGCTATCATTCACTAAAAGGTTAATGTGCAAACAATATTGAGTGGACACATTGGTCATGCTTGTGTCTTGCTTTTTCTATTGCAGAATCACCAGCAGATTGCAACCATGGCCTCTCTCCACCATCGTTTAGTCTAGGGATCTCTTCCATGCCATCTAATCCACATTACACATTCCAAGATAGTCAAGAGGACAGCCAAGAGTTTGACATAAACACATTTCAGTTTGCTCAATCTCAAAACCCTCTCATATTCCTTTGCAAGACATTACCAACTTGCCCAATGCTTCTCCCAATGTTCATGTGAGATCACCTTTCTCTCCTTTTACCACTAGATCACCTATCTCTACTTGTTCCCAACCTTTGCGTCCTCAACCTGCAAGGTTCAACCCTCATCATTTTCAGCCAACAGAATCTCAACATCCTTGTCCCTCTCCACAACTAGCATGTCAACCTCCCTCAAACACACAACCTACCAATAGAGATAGACGACCTCTTCATTCTCAATTCCAAGTTCCAAGCATCAGGAGCAAAAGAAGAAAGAGAACTGAATGGACTAATGAAGACCTGAAGGCAGCCATAAATGCTGTTGATGATGGCTGCCCAGTCAACGTTGTTGCTCGCCAATGGAACATTCCTCTAGCTTCTCTTAGAAATCATCTTTATGGGAGGGTACATGGTCACAAGCAAGGAGGTCCAACAGTGTTATCCAAAGATGAGGAGGATATCATTGTCAAATGGATTTTCGATATGCAAGAATTGGGACATGGCATCAATGTCGGACAACTGAAATTGAAAGTTGCTGAAATCACACAAGAGCACGCAACACCATTTGTTGAGGGTATACCTGGGAACTCGTGGTGGAGATGGTTCAAGCGACGTCATCCTGATATATCTTTGCGCTCTGTTCAAGGTTTGGAGGTAAGTAGAGCAAAAGCTGTAAATGTTGAAAATTATCAATCTTTCTATGCCAACCTACAAGGCATGTATGATCTCCATAAATATCCCCTATCACAAATCTGGAATTGTGATGAAACGGGAGTGCAAGCTGGTCGCACAAGTGGAACAAAGGTATTGGCAAAGAAGGGCACACATTATGTGTATGGTATCATACATCAAAGCAGAGAATGGATGTCTGTACTTGTATGCGTAAATGCAGCAGGTCTCTCCATACCGAACTTTTATATCTTCAAAAGCAGACAGAAAAGGAAGAATTACATTGCAAAATATGAGCCGGGGTCTCTTATGGCAATGCAAGACAAAGCATGGATTAACAAGTCATTATTCACTTGCTGGCTAGACCACTTCCAGAAGCACGCACAAGGAATTTCACCTACCAACCGACATCTACTGATTTTGGATGGGCATGGATCTCATGTTTCAAAAGAAGCAATCTTGAAAGCACAAAGAATGGGTTTGGATATGGTCACATTACCTGCTCATACAAGCCATGTGCTCCAGCCTCTTGATGTGGCATGCTTTGGTCCCTTCAAGAAGGCATTCAGGAAAACTCGAGATGAAGCGACAATGCGCAGAAATGACAGCTATGCAGAAAAAGAAGATCTTGCGGAGTGGGCCAGCAAAGGCTTGAGGTTAGTACTTACAAAACACAACATCATAAAAGGATTTGCAAAAGTTGGAATCTGGCCATACAATGCAAGGGCAATGGACAAGCATTATGGACCTTCAAGAGCATTCGCATCAACCCCAAGCCTTGATGAGGGTTCTGAAACAGAAAGCGGGGATGACTCTCAAAGTGAAGAGGACGATGAGCCAGACATCACTATTGAAGACATTAGGGAAGAAGAAGATGAGAATGCAAATGGCTACGCCTGCCATTACTTTGTGGACATTGCTGACCCAAAAAATCAGGAGGAACAACACAATGATGAAGATGAACAACACAATGAAGACATGCATCGACAGGAAGGAATCAACAAGTTTTTGCCACCCCCTCAAGTGCTTACCTTTAAACGGGCAAAAACTAGAGAACCTATCATTGATTACTCCAAATCTATAGTGATGACTTCCGCGGATTATGTGGCGGCATTGGACGAGAAAATTAGACGTAAAGAACAGGTAGACAAAGAAAGAGATGAGAAAAAAAAGCAAAATGAGCAGAGAAGGGCTAAAGCTACATCAGAAAAGGAAGCTCTCAAACTTGCTCAAGAACAGAGAGCGAAGGAGAAGGTGGCCAAAAAAGCATTTGACAAATTCTGGTAAGCAAAAAATGTGAGGGAAGTGGGAGACAAGCTCCATGCTGCAATTAGAGATGGAAGACCAATTCTCCCTACAGAGTACCATGCACCATATTGTGGCACTGTTCCTGGATGGTGTATTCAAAATCAGCGTAGACAAGTTATGAGGAGAAGACTTCTCAAAAATGGAGGAGACTTGTCCACCTTGCCACCACTACTTGAACCACTTTCAGCACAAAACTCAGACATGTAGTGAGTATAGAAGGTAGACTTCTTTTTGTGAACTCCACATAAAAGACCATCATTCCCAAATATGGAATTCTAAGATGTGGAAAGCTGAATTGTTGCGAAGTAGGGTTTGTCACCTATATAGTGATCTCCTAGTTGCCGTAAGGTTCACATTATCAGGCAGACTATCGTGTAATGACCTATAGGATAATGTATTGACCTATATTGTAATGTGCTCTATGATATTGATAGAATTGAATGATGTCTAACCACAATATTAGTCCTAACCACTATGGATCCACCCAACGAGCTACACTTGTAGAATCAAACATAAAACTTGACATGGACGACTCTGAAAAGAGAGTAAGACAGGCTGAACTGTGCTTGTAGAAGGTGCAGTCAAGATCATTGCCTGATTTCATCAATGTTGCCAGATTGTCTTGGCTCTCTATGTACTGTCTCTACAGCCACCTCAGCCTACACTTCACCACCAAATGTGAAAGCTCTCACTGGACTCAAGAATCACCAGAAAACCCATTAAATCATACTTGGCAGACATGCTACACCACAAGAGAGAAAGCTTGTTGTGCAAAATGACATCCCGCATGTTTATAACTGCTTGAACACCTGACTCCTCAATTTGTCTCCTGAGATGCAGATTCTCTTTCCTTAGTTCTTCAATACAGGACTCTGCTGCTGATCACCGTAGAACCACCCTTAAAGATTTGGACACTGACTTTGAAGTAGGAGTTCTGAGCAGGAGGTTATACATTCCTCCCATTATGTGTGTATTAGAAAAAAATACCAGATGCACAAGGCCTTTCTCCCACGTCTTTCCCCAACCTCTAAGAAGTAACTAACTAACTAACTACCTAACTCTCTCTCTCTCAGCTATTACTTCAGGCCTGTTTACTTCTCATTTTCTTATTACCGTAACCTCTTTGGGCTACTCGGAGTGGATTCTGCCCTACTTATCACACTATGTTGGAGAAAATCAATTAACCAAAATTACTCTACTACAAGGGTGCACATGGTGTTCAAACTTTGTCTTCAGGAAACCCAGCTATTATTATAACTCCATCATGGAAAATCTTTCATATTGGAGCCTCTCACAAGCAAGACAACATAAAAGAGAAGTGGGTCTATGCATGGCGTATTAGAGAAGAACACCAGTAGAACAGGAGATTGTTCCATCTATGGGCCTCTGTTGAGAGAGATGCAAAAGACGTCGGGAAGTACATACATCAACTCCCGCAACTGCACGGACCACTTGTTGTCTTCCATGGCATGCTCTGCCCCAATCCAAACACCCTGAGCTCTCCAACGTTGCTCCTATAGCATGCTTCATTCACTCCAACGGCATGACAAGAGCATCACAAGAACCAAGGAGTTGCATATTGGAGGTGATCCATTTTGATCTTCTCCACATCGTTCAACTACAAAAGTTCATTCCATAGCCATGCTCGTCACTATTCAAGGAAACTAGCCAGAGTTCGTGCACATCGTCAATACCATCTGTCCAGACCTGCTTGCACAAACGTCGGTCCCAGTGCAGATGCAACACGATTTCTTAAAAGTTCACTAAGCTTAAGTATCTACATTCCTCTTTGGTTTCCTGAGGTTGCTCCCCATCGACCCTAGCACATCGGTAACATTTGCTCGTTCTGCCATGCCCGTCTAGTTCGACCAAGTAGTGGTCCGCGTTCATCAGAACAGAAACAACATGCACCGGCGCCCAAAGGGTTTGCAAAGACTCCAAAATAGGATACGGAATAGGTCATAATAGAGTGAGATGGCATCCAATCAGGATTGGTCAAAGGCCAACTTGCACTACCTTTCCCTCCGTTACTCAAACCTTGCCAGTCTGTTCTATAAACACGCACTATTATTATTGTGCGGGCTTTGGATTATTTTAAAGTAGACATTTTTTAGAACCAAACTATAGCTTTTGTAGGTCTAATGTAGGAAAATCTACTCATTATCTTCAAAAATTCATATTATATTTGTAATAAAATTAAAAAAATCCAAAAAAAAGAGAGTTGAGAAATAATTTACTTTTTTATATGTGGTTAAAATTTTATTGTATAACTCATATACATGTTAAAGTAACAGAGGTTTAAAATGTAGCCATCCATAATAGGGTGCCCTACCTTAGACCCTGTCTAACCTAGCCATACTAAGGTCCGGGGGCTGCCTATTATTGGTCCAAGAGAATTTCAAACTATTGCGATCAAGAAGCGAGGCATCAAGGAAACCCACAGCAAAACACAAACAGTCCCAAGCAGTTTGCTCATCCATAGAAAGGGTGCTAGCAGACTCGCCGAAGCAATCAGACGGACTTTCAACCATATTAAAGTCACCCGACATAATCCAGTATGATATATGCGGGTGATCCATAATTTTAAGCCTAATGGTGTTCCAAAAATCCGTTCTTTCTACAGCTGCGTTAGGAGCGTAGATATAGATAAAACCACAGAGGCCGAAGCTCGAGGAGGATGTAATGAATGCGCATTGTGCCCTTCCCTGAACACAAGTATCCACGTTTTGAGAAAGGAGGAAGCTAAAGAAGGAGAAATAAGCACTGTCGTGCCATCCCGAGACTCAGCTATCGTGGGATTCCACCAAACCGATCCTATGGTTGGCTAGTCATCAACCCAGTCTCACCATAGAAGAAACATTGGTGGTCTTGCTGGTCATCACTCCAGCCTCACCACCGACAGCATACTCTAGGATTGACCGGTGATCAAATCCGGCCTAATCCCTATGAAAGCAAGCGCCCACACAAAACCAACATGGCGCACAGTCAAGCATGCAGGTGTTGGGGGGGATCCAAACACAAGAAATCAAAACATCAACACCCCCACACCAGAAATCCATCTACAGTGCTGATCCTGCAGAATATCCCAGCCCAAAACCCCGGACTGACTGGCCTCCGCCAAGAGAGGCTTTGGCAATTACAAGTACAAAGTAATGGAAATAGTAAAAAGATGGAGGGGAAGAATAGAGGCCCGACCAAGCAAGATCTAATCCTGATCTATGCTATCAACTGCCAGACTTCTCTCAAAGTGCCTCGCTCTGCATGATGGTAAGGTGTAGGAGGTATATCTATGTCCAAAAACTTGTTACTAACCTTATCCCAAGCTACAGTAGCTCGCTCTAACCAACCCTCCTCCTCTCTCTGCCAGGTAGAGACAAAGCAATACTCCCCTATCTCCCGCTCACTGAACAGTAAAGAAAATAAAGGTAGGGTCTGACAGTCTCTCAACTCGAAAGCTTTGAGACGGTTGCGGGTGTCCTCATTGCGAATGACTGCATCTCCTTCAAGCAGAACAAACTTTTCATTGCTAATGAACCCCCGCTCGTGGTTGCCTTGTGTAGAGCGTGTCCGACTTCAACCATGTCTGATTGCAAAAACTTGTGTAGCTCCTGCTCCTCTGCTCCAATACACCACGGCCTTGTGGCTGAACACCTTGGTCCCCGGGGCTGTCTTTGGCTGTGTTCCAAGCCTAGCTTCCACCCACTTTGGTATGTCACCTACAGCTGCAGAACTGCTTGCTCCAACAGAGTTCTGACTGTCCAAAGCAATATTAAGGCCCTCAACGCCAACTATAGCAGTATGTTGTCTATTGCTAATGCCTGACTCCAAGTATGCAATCAACCCGTCCAACTGCTCTCCACTCAAATTAGTCTGAGTTCCTTGATAAACATAACTCTTGTCCCCTTGTGTGCATAGGCTAAGAGAAGAGACCTGCCCTTCAATTACGTCCTCATTTCCCCCAGCCATACAAGGAGGACATCCCCAGATTTGTCTCTCATGTAGACCACAACAGGTTCTAGAAACAGAATTGTGGATCTTTCATAGCACACTCGCACTCAAAAAATTCCATAGATTTTTAGCAGAGTCCAAAAAAAAAAAAAAAAAACTAAAACTAAAACCAGTCTAGATAGGTAGATTTCCCCTTTCTGCAACTATCCCCCCAAAAACTGAGTCAAACGGAGTCCATTTGACAAAGATATGACCAATTAGGCTCTAAATCATTTAAATTAGATCAAAAGGGTTTTTTTATTTTTATTTTTTAACACCAAAACGTTCTCGCCATTAAAAACTGCTCCCAAGTCACCTACGAGTTCCCAACATGTCCATGTAGTTCTCACAGATTCCCTGGATTTCACCTACAGGTGTTTCAAACATACACCGGTGAACTGCTCTGCTCCAGCCAAGATCTGTAGTTATGCCGACTCCGGGGCTTTGATCCTTCACGCTTGTATCATTCTAAACCAAGTAGCTCCCTGACCCAAGCTCGTATCAACAGTATACACCTCTGCTCAACAGGCTTAGCAACCCATAGGCTACTTATCCCCAACCTCTACACTCTAGTGAAACAGGATCAGGCCAAGATGAGCAACGAAGAAGAAGGCTCTGCTCAGCTGAGCCCAATTGAAGAAGACGAAGAGGTCAGTGACATGCACGTCTCCGATTAGCCATACTGCTTTGACGACCAAGTACTGCAACCCAAGCCCGCCCGAGACCAGATCGAGACCACCAACGGAAGAGGTCAACTCGCCCCAGGAAATGAGATCGTCTAGGGCCGATTTCTCTCCCCAACGTGGAGCCCCTCCGCCTGTAGTATCCAGCATGCCAGCAAGGACGGCTCACACCAGCCCCAACCTCAAACGACTTTCTAGCACAGCCAACAGTGACGAAGGCAGCTCGCACTCCGAACCCAAGAGATCCAGGGGCCCCCCCCTCAAACGAGCATCCGCCAATTCTCGAAGGCACTACCTCCTAGCCCACGCCACAACTGTGGATGGGCTATCAGGTCCTCCAACAACATGCGTTGGACATGGAACTACCCATAATCAAGAAGATGCGATCCACCGCGGAGCTCCGACAGCTCGGGCTAAAAACCTCCAAGATCCATGAACTTAGGTACTGCTTGAAAGCTTTCCCCTACGTACCACAATTATATTTCCCTTCCACTAGACCAGATGGGAAGGATGGGTAGCTATACCCACTCACCCAGCTTCCCAAGGGCACGAACATCGACCCCGAATCGGGCTTGTCTTCAACACCACCTCACATAATCATACGATTTGACAAGGATACAGACATGCCCAAGGAGCAGGCCCTATACTGTGCAAAGAAAAGGTTCGCAGATATGAACATCCCCTTGGGGACTGTTATGTACTCCCCAATCACGGCATACAAAAAAAACGCATGCTGGAAATGGGAGTCCGCATCGACCACACCCTCATCAGGCCGCAGCTGCGTACCCGCCGAGGCAGCATGACGGGTCTTGCCGCCACCCCCCAGGAGATAGTGGCAGAGAGGGATGCACTTACGCTTGTTGTAAAAAGCTTGGACCCGTTACACTCCCAGGACGTTACAGAAGCTGCTCTCAGGGAGGCCTTCGGCAAAGATAACATCATTCAAGTCTACTTCAATAAAATCGCCCCAATGGAGAAAACCAAACACTCACATGGCCCTCATCACCTGCAAGAATCCAGCATATACATACAGTGGTGTAACAAGCCCCCGACACAGGTGCTAGGCAGCTGGTGAAATTTGAGCCACACACGAATAGACTGAACGGCTCAGCACTCCCTGCCAACGGAAGTTTGGAGCGCCTCCGAGTCGCCAATATAAATCAAGCCCAGTCAGCCAAAATGGGGGTTTCTGCCCAATGGCCCTTCTCGCGTTGCAGCATGAGGGCCCTCATAAACTGAGCACTGCAGGCCTCCTTGGCACTCAGCCTGCACCCATGCCTGGGAGACAAGGGCCCCCCGAGTGCCGTGAATCACCATGGACCCAAGAGAGTCTCCAGAACACCTGCAGGCCACCTATGGGCGATTATTGTTGGCTTTGAACTGCTGCAGCAATACTTTGAATGGTTTCCGCCTTCCTGTTCTGCTCCACTCGGTACACATAGCCAATCTAACGACAGGCTCCCCGTGACCAAGCTATATTATAATAGTGCTTAAAAACAGAGACATCATATCTAGCTTAGCACTAGAAAACTAGATAGAACATCTCTCTCGAGTGATAAGAGAACTAAACTCACACTGTTGACACAAGGACATGAAATACAACACCATCACTCGTTAAACTAAGAGCCAAGCCAGGGGCACCCCAAGCTATGGGGACTCCACCCCACAACATCCTATTCTCCCTTCATAAGCACACTCAGATTCTAAGCAGTGAAGGAGATCGGTTGCGCAGGCTCAACTCGAGAGAGATGAGCCGCACGACTGACGCTCTCGTGAAGATAAGACGGTTCAGGTGTCAAACTAAACTTGATACCTGACTTAACACTTGAACTAAATCCAAGTGTTAAATACAAATAACTAGATTTATTCTAGTTAGTTTCACACTGTGTTTATTTAACTTGACATGGCGGTCATCTCTTTCTGGATGTGACTCTCAACACCCTTTGCTATCCTTCTCTCCTCAGGGGTAGAGCTGTAGTATTCTAGTTTGCCACGCTCTCCTGCATCAGCAATGTCTTGCTGCAAGGGAATGCATGAGAGTTGCATCAATCCAAGGGTAAGGGAAACAAATAGAAACAAACATGTGGAAGCAGGAATATCGAAAGGCCAAATGATGGAAGATGTATCTCACCACGTACATATACTCCATGAAAGCCTCACGGGTCAACGAGTACCACGTTTCTGATGTCTTGGAGCTTTCGCACTTCTTGTACGTCCCTGCTGAAAGGATGGTCTTGAAGTTGGTCAAGGGCATCTGCCCGATCCTTTGTATCATGTACAGTGTGTGAACCAGACTCATTTTGACATGCGATTTCTCCGTCCCTCTGCAGAATGATGTCTGAAAGCCAGAATGAAATTCAAGGACCGTCAACAGAGGACTGGAACCAAAGAACCATGGAACCACAAGTGGAACATGTAGAATGAGAAACCAACCTGTTCACATCATTCATTGCCGTCAGAAGACCCATCATGTTCCCGTCACAATCCAGCACCATCGATCGAACAGAGTAATGTCACTCTTCCTCCTTTGAGTGCAGCCTCCCAATGACAGCCATCCCTGCAAGCAACCGGTGGTTGCCATCCCAAACGTGAAACATCTTCCCTGAGAATGTCTGGGTGGAAGGTTTCCTGGAGAGAAGAAGTTCGAAGGATTCGTTCACCTGTCTCCAAATGGGATCCCAGGAGTCCATGATTGACTCATCCACAAGGAGCTCATTGCCTCTGGAATCCCTTGTAGAAACGTAAAAGACTGCGGAACCATCCAAATACCCATGAACAAACTCGGCCTCCAGCTTCAAGATGTCCTTGATGAGGGGTGGACGAGCGACGGGCATGGAAACCAACCTACACAGGGGAATCTTCAACCTCCCACCCGGGGCAAGCATACTTTGCACCACAAGCTGAGAGTTTACCTTCAGACCCCCCAGCATCTCAGCGGCTTTGCTTTCATAGAACTCATCGTCCACATCAACAATGATCTCCTTCCCCTGCCCCGAAGGGATCTCATCCGCCACACTTTGCATCTTCTCCTGCAGGGTTGTTCATTCAAATTGATATAAGAGAGAGGCATGAAACGATGGTGTTTTGAGCATGGCAGACAGGCCCTGTGTGGCCCAATTTCTCATCAGAAAACAAGCATTGTGGGGGCCGAAAACACTGTGCGTTGCTGCACAATGTTTTAGCTTCCAAATAGTGGTGTTTTGAAAATGATATTTGGCCCTATGTGACACATTTCTACCAAAAAAACAGGCAGAGAGGGGGCCAAAAAGGGGGCACAAACAGTGTGCGTTGCCGCACACTCTTCGTGCTTCCAACTATGGGAGTTTTGAGCATGCATACTGGCCCTGTTTGGCCCAATTTCACATAGAAAAACAAGCAGAGAGGGGGCTCAAAACAGTGTGCATTGCCACACACTGTTTGAGCTTCCAATAAGGGTTGGATTCAACCTGCCAGAGTGGCCCTAGGTGCCCGATTTTTACATCAAAAAACAAGCAGATAAGGGGGCTCAAACAGTGTGCGTTGCCGCACATTGTTTGAGGTTGCAATAAGGTGTGATTTTAACATGGCATAGTGGCCATGAGTGGCCGATTTTGAAATAAAAGAAAAGCCAGTGAAGGGGGCTCAAACAGTGTGCATTGGCGCACACTGTTTGAGCTTCCATTTCCGGGTGGATTCAACCTGCCAGACTGGCCCTAGGTGCACAATTTTCATGTCCAAAAACAAGCAAATCAGGGGGCTCAAACAGTGTGCGTTCACGCACATTATTTGGGCTGCCAGGTAAGTGTGAATTGAACCTGACAGAGATGACCTTTGTGGTCGATTCTAAAATGAAAAAAAAATATCAAGTGTGGGCTCAAACAGTGTGCAATGCCACACACTGTTTGAGCTTCCAAAAAGGGGTGGAATGAACCTTAGAGAGAGGCGATTGTGTGAACGATTTTCACATTAAAGAAACAATTACAAGGGGGGCTCAAACAGTGGCAGGTTAGTGTGGATTGAACCTCACAGAGATACCCTGTCTGGACGATTTTATTATGAAAAAAACAATGAGAAGGGGGGCTCAAACAGTGTGCGTTGGCGCACACTGTTTGAGTTTTGAAATAGAGGTGGATTGAACCAGACAGATAGGCCCCTGTGTGCACTATTTATACACCCAAAAACAAGGCAAACGGGGGGCTCAAACAGTGTGCATTGCCGCACACTGTTTGAGCTTCCAATTCAGGGTGGATTCAACCTACCAGATTGGCCCTACGTGCCCGATTTTCACATGAAGGAACAAGCTAAAAAGGGGGCTCAAACAGTGTGCGTTGCCACACACTGTTTGAGCTTCCAAATAGGGGTGGAATGGACCTGCCAGAGTGGCCCTATGTGGCCGATTTACACATGAAAAAAACAATCACAAGGGGGGCTCAAACAGTGTGCGTTGACGCACACTGTTTGAGCTGCCAGGAAATTGTTCATTGAACCTCACACAGATACCCTGTCTGGACAATTTTATTATGAAAAAAAACAATCACAAAGGGGGGCTCAAACTGTGTGCGTTGGCGCACACTGTTTGAGCTGCCACAAAATTGTTCATTGAACCTCAGAGAGATACCCTGTCTGGACGATTTTATTATGAAAAAAACAATGAGAAGGGGGGCTCAAACAGTGTGCGTTGGTGCACACTGTTTGAGCTTCGAATTAGGGGTGGATTGAACCAGACAGAGAGGCCCCTGTGTGCACCATTTCCACACCAAAAAACAAGGCACAAGGGGGGCTCAAACAGTGTGCGTTGACGCACACTATTTGAGCTTCCAATTCGGGGTGGATTGAACCTGCCAGAGTGGCCCTATGTGGCCATTTTGAACATGAAAAAACAAGAAAAATGGGGGGCTCAAACAGTGTGCGGTGCCGCACACTGTTTGAGCTTCCAATTTGGGGTGGATTGAACCTGCCAGAGTGGCCCTATGTGGCCGTTTTGAACATGAAAAAACAAGAAAAATGGGGGGCTCAAACAGTGTGCGGTGCCGCACACTGTTTGAGCTTCCAATTCGGGGTGGATTGAACCTGCCAGAGTGGCCCTATGTGACCGATTTTCAAATGAAGAAAACAATGTGAAGATGGGCTCAAACAGTGTGCGTTGACGCACACTTTTTGAACTGCCAGGTAAGTGTGCGTTGAAGCTCAAAGAGATGCCCTATGTGGCCGATTTTCAAATGAAAAAAACAATGACAAGGTGGGTTCAAACAGTGTGCGTTGATGCACACTGTTTGAGCTGCCAGGTAAGTGTGCATTGAACCTCAAAGACATGCCCTATGTGGCCGATTTTCAAATGAAAAAAACAATGACAAGGTGGGCTCAAACAGTTTGCGATGACGCACACTGTTTGAGCTGCCAGGTAAGTGTGCATTCAACCTCAATGACATCCCCTATGTGGCCGATTTTCAAATGAAAAAAACAATGACAAGGTGGGCTCAAACAGTATGCGTTGAGGCACACTGTTTGAGCTGCCAGGTAAGTGTGCATTGAACCTCAAAGACATGCCCTATGTGGCCGATTTTCACATGAAAAAAACAATGACAAGGTGGGCTCAAACAGTGTGTGTTGATGCACACTGTTTGAGCTGCCAGGTAAGTGTGCATTGAACCTCAAAGACATGCCCTATGTGGCCGATTTTCACATGAAAAAAACAATGACAAGGTGGGCTCAAACAGTTTGCGATGACGCACACTGTTTGAGCTGCCAGGTAAGTGTGCATTGAGCCTCAAAGACATCCCCTATGTGGCCGATTTTCAAATGAAAAAAACAATTTACAAGGTGGGCTCAAACAGTATGCGTTGAGGCACACTGTTTGAGTTGCCAGGTAAGTGTGCATTGAACCTCAAAGACATGCCCTATGTGGCCGATTTTCACGTGAAAAAAACAATGACAAGGTGGGCTCAAACTGTTTGCGTTGAGGCACACTGTTTGAGCTGCTAGGTAAGTGTGCATTGAACCTCAAAGACATGCCCTATGTGGCCGATTTTCACATGAAAAAAACAATGACAAGGTGGGCTCAAACTGTGTGCGTTGATGCACACTGTTTGAGCTGCTAGGTAAGTGTGCATTGAACCTCAAAGACATGCCCTATGTGGCCGATTTTCACATGAAAAAAACAATGACAAGGTGGGCTCAAACTGTGTGCGTTGATGCACACTGTTTGAGCTGCCAGGTAAGTGTGCATTGAACCTCAAAGACAGCCCCTATGTGGCTGATTTTCAGATGAAAAAACCAATGACACGGTGGGCTCAAACAATGTGCGTTGACGCACACTGTTTGAGCTGCCAGGTAAGTGTGCATTGAACCTCAAAGACATGCCCTATGTGGCCGATTTGCACATGAAAAAAACAATGACAAGGTGGGCTCAAACAGTGTGCATTGATGCACACTGTTTGAGCTGCCAGGTAAGTGTGCATTGAACCTCAAAGACATGCCCTATGCGGCCGATTTTCACATGATAAAAACAATGACAAGGTGGGCTCAAACAGTGTGCGTTGACGCACACTGCTGGAGCTGCCAGGAAATTGTTGATTGAACCTCATAGAGATACCCTGTCTGGACGATTTTATTGTGAAAAAAACAGATAGAAGGGGGGCTCGAACAGTGTGCGTTGGCGCACACTATTTGAGCTTCGAAATAGGGGTGGATTGAACCGGACAAAAAGGCCCCTGTGTGCACCATTTCCACACCAAAAAATAAGGCATAAGGGGGGCTCAAACAGTGTGCGTTGCCGCACACTGTTTGAGCTTCCAATTTGGGGTGGATTCAACCTGCCAGAGATGTCGTGTGTAGGCTATTTTCAAATCAAAATACAAGCACAACTGGGGTCCACATCACCAATGAAGCACAAAGGTGGGTCTCAAACATTGTACCTTTTTTTTGGCTGCTCCAGAAGACTCCCCAATCGCCGGGGACCCTTTGCGCTTCAGACTGCTCTGTACGCCGAGCATGTTCTGGAGCATCACCCCCATCCTCTTTTCCACTATCTGCTTCTTTGTGAGTCTAGCATCAACATCATCTTCGGCGTCCGACTCTCCTTCGGATGCAGTCTCCTCCTCACCTGTTCTCGGAAGTATGGCGGGCTGCTGTTCTTCTCCAGAATTCGGCTCTTCCATCGCCAAACTTTCCTCTTTGCCCTCTTCTTCCTCTTTTCCCTCTTCGTCTACTCTTTCCATCCTCATTCTATGTCTGGCTCTATTCCCGTCCCTAGTGCTCGTGAAGTATAACGACTTCCTTCTCTTCCTCCTCCGGTGGAAACAAGGGCTCCCCACGCTGCCTCTAGAGCTCTCCAGTTTGACGTTTGCAACAAGGGTTGCTTTGGCATGTAACCAAAATAAAAATTGGACATTGTTAACCGTATTTGGATGCGGGTGTCATCATTGTGTGCGAATGGAATTCATCCATTTCGGCGTCTTTGTATTATCCAAGAAATAAAGTGGTGGAAAAAAAGTAGATCCGTTGCATGTACTTGTGATATATGTCAGATGTACTTCGCCACCTGCCAATACATGGCAGCCTTCTTGCATTCTTTCAAATTCGGAAGTGCCGTAGAAATCTAATGCTAGTTCAATTTCGAGCAGTACTTGCAGATTCGCAATAATTGTTATGCTTCACATATGCATCCACGTGTGTTGTACTGCCTACCTTGCGGTTTGCATTTTGCCGTCACCGTCGCAATGGAGTCATTCGGTATAAAAGGTTGTGTCGGCAATGGTCATGTGTTGCACACATTCGTGCGAGGTGTCTCCCGGAGTGTTAGTGTTTGTGTTGTGCTCTTCTGGCACAGCACAACCTCATTAGATTCGGGGTCTTCCTATTTACTGCTCTCCAGGGTTGTTGCCGTCTTTCCATAATGGATGGTTTCATGTCATGTTCAGGGTTTGTTTTTCATCCAAATACAACACGGCTTCTTGTGGCTTCTTGTCTTAAAAAACAGTTTTTCTGGTTGGTGTCTATCAGTGTGGCTGTCTGCGAAGTTCGGTGCATGTCATTCCTACATCCTTTGCATGCATCGCCCGCAATCTTTGGGTCAGTGCTACCCTTATTGACCTCAGTTTGTTTGGGGTGGATCCCCTTTCGAGAATTACGGGCTATCAGTTCGGGGATTCCGTTGTGAATCGCAACTCTCGGTCAGTGTAGGAAAACATGTCCAGAGAGCGAGATAGACTCGCTCGATTTCATTCCAATGTAGGTAGTTTCCACTAACTGCCACTGCAGATGACGATGGGTTTGCAGTTGTTCATGAGGATGAGTTGGTTATAGTGTTCCCGCTGGAATTGGGTTCTCTGCTTGTTCAAAAAGAGGTGTATGACGAGGATGGGAATTTGGATTCTGGGCACTTGGAGAAACCATTGGTTGGCGAGTGTGGAAGGAAGTGGAGAGTCCTTCCAGGCACATACCGGGTCCTTGGAAAAGAGAGAAGACAATCAGCAGGATCAGTAGTTACCCCTGGCACTGCAGCATCGGTCGTGCAGCAGAAGGGCACAGTTCATGTGAAACAAGAGGTGAGCACATCCACTACATTCGTGACTCTTTCAGACTCGTCCTCGGAGGATGTTTCTGAGATTCCTCCACCAGTGCAGACTCCATTCTTGGATGATGACGAATTGCAGGAGATAACGAGTGTCATTCCAAAATTGAAAGCCCTCGCAGGGGTGCCTGGGTGCAAGAGCGAGCTGCGTTTTGTTGATTGGGAGTCCCTTCGTGTGCAGCGGGCTCAATACGTGCCAGCAGAGTTTGATGGGGACATCTTGTTTGAGCTCAACCCTCCCACGTCTTCCAGTGGACTAGCTGGGCTTCTGCAGGGCATGGACAAGAAACATGACGGACACCCTTGGTGCAGGACAAAAACGTCGAACATCCACAACGACATTGGATTGAAATTTCGAAGGTCAGTTTGCGTTGGGCATTGCAAGTGCGTGAATATTTCTTGCCCTCGCCTGAGAAACAACGCTAAACCAAACGAAAGTGAGTGGGAAGGTGTGCCCCTGAATCCTTTCACCCCAGGGCTTGCCCCTCTCAAGACCAATACTTTTGTGTGCAGGTTCTGCAAACTTTCCCCATCCTGTGTTTCTGTGTGTCATGCTCATATGTACCAGGTGGCACATCGATGCATGACAATGATTCGTGCCTGCATTCATATGGGTACACACGAGCATCCTGTAGAAGTTGCAGGGATAGCGTGGACATCGCTAGAAATCTGCTGAAGCAGGAGTTTCACAATGCCCCTTGTGCAACACCTTCTGCTATAGCGCTTGCAGCTAACAAGGCATTCCTGGAAAAACACATACTGGGTGAAGGGGATGCGACACAACCAATGCTGGATGCAGATTCGCTTGATGCAGTGATGGACCATTTCTCCATGTTGAGCTCTCCCAATATTCGAAACCAAGTGAATGCACTCAGAATGGGCACAGGCACTGCTGGATTCATGGACAACATTATGGACCTCAAACGGAGGAGCCGCTATGAATTCATTCAAAACAGTATCTTCCCTAGCCAGGGCTCGTCCAAGGTGTATTTGTTCAAGATGTCCACAGTGGGCGAAGGCAGTGGTGTGAGCATTGTCCGCCGAATGCAACCTGGAGGAGATTTGGCAAAATGTTGGTTAATGTTTGATCACTGCAAACGGGTGAAGGGTTGGACAACCATGGCGTGCCATGTATACGATCCAGCGTACCAGCGTGTGCTCTCCATAGCAATTTGTGATATGCAGTCGGAGGACACTGAATCCCAGATGCTCATGTGGAATTCGCTCCTGGCCATCATGCAGCGCAATGGAATACAGAACACAAATTTTGCGGGCTTCATGGCTGATAGTGCACAGGCAAATTTCAATGTAGTGCGGCGCGTGTTTGGTTTGGGGGATCCTAAGGTCCCAATGGAAAATAGGGAGCGCACATGCCTCTTCCAATGGAGTCAATCTCTGGCACATCATACAAAGCGCTGCATTCGCCCTGACCTTCAGTTGGAGCACAGAAGGCTCTGCCTCAGATACAAAAATGTCACCTCAATGGGAGAAGTTGAGAGCACTTACCAAGCAATCCGGGCTTGGTGGTTCTTCTCTGGTGCTGCTATGGTATCCACCTGAAGGAGTTGGAGGACAGGTTGGTTTTCTGGCACTTCAGGTACAGACAGTGGGGAGCTTTCATGACGATGGTAAGCCTCTTCAATCCTAGAAACACAAATTTCACTTTGCATCGTGGATTGTCACTTGCAGAACCTCTTCCATTTCCTTTCGTTCCTCACATTTTCATGCAATGCCTCCTGCAGGACATGTCCTTGGAGGACTTGGCCGACATGCCATCCTGTAATTTGGCGGAGACTGTTCACAACGCCTGGATGCAGCAGTCTACCAAAGCAGAACGTGACTTGTATGTGGCCACTGCTGATGACATGGTGCGGGCACTTACACAACAAACCAGGTACCGCAATTTTCAGATGGGACGGGGTGGAGGCAAGGGCCCTGATACGACTTTGTTGATGCTAAGGGCTGCGAGTAGGTCCGGAGACCCATCGAAGATGGCCAGAGCTCTGAACAGGTGCACTTAAGGCTCCCCTTTGCAATCCAGGCTCCCCCATTTGGAAGGCGAGGAAAGATTTGGATCATGCAAAAGGAAATCGAACACTCCTCCAGGGTTGGATGGAGATTCCCATCGGCCGGACAGGGTCAATTTCTCTGTACGAAAGGTGTCTCCAGTGCAGACTAAGTTGTGTGCCCGCCCCTTCCCAGGTGGGTCCTCCTCCAGTGGAGCAGGTACAGATCATGCAAGCACAGCAGCAGGAATCCCATTGGAGAAGGTGGTGGCCATGGTGTATGAATCTGATTGCATCTGATTGATAGTGAGTGGCATATAGAACGCACCCCACCAGGATCTAGAGTGGCTTGCATGGCAATTCGGACCCCTTCTTTCAAGAAATGCAAATCAGAAATATGCAAAGGCTCCAGGGGGACTCTAGCTCCAACATTCACAGGGTTGTTCCGACCTTATCATAGTGGGGAGTCAAAGGACCACAAGTTTTGGTTCTGCCCAGACGATATGGCACGATGCGTCAAGGGAACAGTTCGTCCTTCGGTGATAATGAAGCCCCCTCCCCCCGCAATTTGGCCTGTGAAACTTGGGAAGTCGCTGTCATCAACCGAGATAAGCATGCTGGAGGAGGGAGGGTTCTGTCTTGCACGGTCCCGGGTGGTGCCCTCATGCACTGTTGGCACAGATGTGCCACATGCTCCGGCAATGCCTCCACCCGGTGCCGACTCCCACCCAACAAAAAGAGATGGAAAAACAATGCGCCGTGTCGCTTCGGGTGCAGATCACGAATGCAAGATGGAATCGGCTAGAATTTTGCAGGCTCGGATGACTCGTATCACCGAAGTCCCTGCCCCGGGGTATGGACGGATTTACACAGTGTTGTCTATTGGCTCAGTTCTTCATGACAAAGAATATCATGTTACCGTGGGGAATTTCCCTACGTGCACTTGTCTGGATTTTGTAACGATGCGTGAGGGCGCTCTCGGCATGAGAGGGAAGTGGGTCCCCTGCAAGCATCAATAATACCTTGTAATTATGTGTTGCGACGGTAAGAGAGACCAATTCATTCACCAAGCCACACTAGGCTACGGAGAAGTCATCACCCTTCTGCAGCGGGACACCTCACGTAGGGCTCCGCCAAATTCTCTTTGAACACATACGAGCCATGCCCGCTTCCCATGCTGGTTTCCAGGTTACCGTGTGAAGACTTTGCATTTAGGACAAACACACACATTTCGTTCACGGAACCAGGGCAAATGCACATGCCATTCATTGTAAGCGTCTATCTGTGAATTGAAATAAAGTGTGTCAATCATTTTGAGCTCAAATCTGCCATATTTTCATATTCCTCTTTTTTGTGCAGGCATTGCAGACATGGTGGCCCCCTTTGTTTTGTCCATGGTAATAGGCCCTCTTCCTGCAATCCTCGCCTATAGGACCTGCTTCTCCAACAGATTTGTGCCGCTCACGCTTTGCAGCTACAACGTGAGCTTAGCTCCCAGGCTCACGGGGCTGGGCTCACGCCGTAGCTACGCTGGCCACGGGCTAGGAGATTCTCCAGGACCAGCAGGGTCTATTGACCCAGCAGGGACTATCTCCATCCCGGGTGCAGAGGATGCCTCGAAGGGTCAAAGTCCCATTGAAGGCATTAAGCAAGGCCGAGTGCTTGTCCTCGGAACATCTGCGTACTGCTAAGACCAACACTTCCCACAATTTGCGGCCTCGAATAATTAGATCATAGTGAATGCGAGCAAGAGTGGCAAAAAGACAGGGGGATTTACCATCATATAGCCATGCACACCTTGACTTCCAGATGTGCCACAGACCTAAGGTCGTGAAATAGCTCCAGAGTTGACAAGCCACCCAAGGGACCCCGTTAGAGATATTAAGAAGAAGGACTGCCTGGTCATTGATATCAATGGCCTTCCGGGGGAGGAAGAAAGTTCGGATCCTTCTCCGGACCTGCTGAGCAAAGTAACATGTTAATAATCAATGCTCCAGAGACTCTGGAATATGAGAGGGGCACATGGAGCAAATATACAGAGGGGGCTCTTGTAAACTGTAAGCCATAGGAAGAATGCGGTGAGCAGGAATGCTATTCCGTGAGCCTAGATGCATGAGCTTGAGAGCTGTGAACTTGTATTGTGAGCATAGGCTCACGAATGGGAACAACCCATATTCCCGCGGATTACACCGGAAGACCTATAACCGTGTAGCCTTACGATAGAAGAACCCCCTATTCCCGCGGACGTTTTTTGAGTGACATAAGATGTCTAACTACAACCGTGCACCTTGAGATGATTGCAGACAATTACTACGACTTACACACCATGTGATGTTATTTTCTATTTTGGCTTGCATGCCTCCAACTTCATGTGTTATCTGCATGGAATATTTCTTTGAAGTATCTTCATTTAACATGGATTACTTGCCTAATACACGAGAAACAAAAACCATATTGTCTCTCTAAGAATTATCCCCGGTAGAGACGTCATCCTCAATATCTCCAGTAGACACAGAAGCATCTATATCCATAAAGTCCTCAGCTCGACGAAATATCTCCATGTGATTAGAAGCACTAGCTCGAGACCCACGGAACCCAAAACCATGAAAACCTACATTTGCAGTCTCTTGCTCAATTTCGGTGTTCATTTCGGGTATAAGCAGGCGCATACAGGTTTTCCTGACGAAATGAATCTCAAACAACAGTGCCCTCAGTGTGTTCATTTTGGGTATAAGCAGGCACATACATGTTTTCATGGCGAAATGAATCTCACACAACAGTGCCCTCAGTGTGTTCATTTTGGGTATAAGCAGGCACATACATGTTTTCATGGCGAAATGAATCTCACACAACAGTGCCCTCAGTATGTTCAGTTTGGATATAAGCAGACGCCTACATGTTTTCATGACAAAATGAATCTCAGACAACAGTTTCCTCAGTGTGTTCATTTTGGGTATAAGCAGGCGCATAAAGGTTTCCATAGCGAAATGAATCTCACACAACACTGTTATTTATTTATTTTTAATTTAAATAAATTTACATAATAATGCCCTCATAGTTGGTATTATATATATATATATAATGCCAGCCGGAGCCAGCGTAAATAAGAGCCTCTTAGTAAGACAACTAAGAGCCTCTTCCCTTACATGTACTGCCCCCTTTCGGGGGTGGGCTCATACCGTACCACATATGAAAAGGACGTAGTAGGATTTGAGCCCCAAACCACTGGGGTAACACCTAAGTGTATTGTCCAACTAGAAGTTCAAAATAATTCAAAATGGATGTAGGGTTGCGGCGTTGTGCTCAGCGATGAGTCTTGGACTTGGTTGTTTTTCTTTGTTTGTGTCATGGGATGATTCGCAGGTGCATAGCTAGGGTGCGAGATGGATACCACAGGCTTAGAAATGATTTCTAGTTCGGCCTTTCTTATGGGACCCTCTCAACCTCCCGGGAAGTACTAGCTATCGTGCCAGTTATGCCTCTACCAAATCCTTCCCCCTCATGTGATTCGACTAGCTTTGTGTTGGCTCGTTGGGCACTACTCCAGCCTTATTCACAGAGATCTCCCGACGACAAAAGGGCTGATCAAGGGAACCCTTTTGTATATCACAGCGGCTGAACTCCCCACTGGTCATCTGTCCATGTTCTTAGTAGATGGTGGCTTCAATTTTGTATTGGGGAATAGTATCAAGCCACGATCCAGCATGGACGATCCCAAGCGGTTGCTGCTTCTTGACAGTACGAACTCCGAGGCTGCTCGAATGTTCTGCCCCCTAGCGATTACCCCCCGGGACCTACTCACACCACTTGAGTGGCTGGCAAGATTTTACGGGACTGCAGACCCTCGCGGGGGCGGATATGTCGTGAGCGTGAGTGGTGAGCGGCTGGTTCGGCTCATGTTCGGGTCAGGCCTGGGTCCGGGAATATTCCAGGAATATTCTGACAATATTTGCTAGAGTATCCCAATACTACCGGCAAAGAATATCCCAAAGAATATCCGAAAATACCAGGAATATCTTATGAATATTATAAGAATATCCCAAAAATGTACGAATATACGTAGAATATACCAAGAATATTTGAATTGGCATTGAGTGTTTGGTGCATGTTGAATATTTCTGTGGCAAATCGACAGTTCCGCGCGGATTTGTCGTGTTTTACTCACAAGTTAGGTTCGGGTTAGGTTTGGGGGTAGAATTAGGTAGAATATTCTCAAAAATTGAGCATTATTCCTCTTTTGCTCACGCTCACGCTCACCGGAAACACCGCCTCGACCCTCACAAGCAAGGGCAATTGGTATGGCCAGCCGCTCTTGGCTGGCACCACAATTTGGATGGCGACCTCGAGCTATGCGGTGCAGTTGCCAAATATGGCACCCTGGTGTCCTGGTAGTGGCAGTGGCAACAAGGGCGGCCTCACCTCCGATCCCCGCCATCTCAGTGCCCTTTTATTTTTAGGGAGCACACTCACCCCTCTTCCCAACCTTGGGTACTCCCTCCCCTCTCCCCCATAAAAAGTACCTGCATTGCATACAATGAATTATCATCACTCTCTGATGTTCAGCTGTTGTGTCAGATGGCCCCCCCAATTCAAGGGGTGTGGACTTTGCATGAGCGGTGAACATGAGCACATATAAGCATAAGCAGAGCAATTTTTAGGGAATATTCTTGGAATTTAGCCATTCCCGACCTAATTTTGACTGTTTTTCATGTAAAAAAGTGCGAGGTGCTGCATCATAATGTGGCCTAGAAGTTTGCCCACGGTTCAAAAAAAGCAAGTTCGGCAGTTACTGAACCTGCATAGTCGGCAACAATTACAGACGTGGGAGGAGAATAAGGCCGCGGGAATAGGACCGTTTGTAATAAAAAAAAAATTTTGAACACAAGTAAGATCCGAAAGACAGCGCTTCCTAGTGTTTTGGGCCGGCTAGGTTCTGTCATGCACGGCGCCGATTATGTGTTGGCTGGTTAAGGGAAGTCTGCAACGACTACAGGCACAATGTTGACAGCCACAGTATTAACAGCTCAAAATCAAGTTTGTTCTTAGTCATTTTGTCTGTTTAGGATGGACACTACCAATGTGGATGCAGGCGGCAGTAGCCGTGCTGTGGAGGGCGACGGGGAGGACAGGCCTGCTGCCAATGTGGATGCAAGCGGCAGCAACCGTGCTGTGGAGGGTGACGGGGAGGACAGGCCTGCTTCCGAGTCATGGTGGACTCCTCATCTCGACGATATTGCCGAATGCGTTGCCAAGCAGGAATATGATGTCTTGTTTCTTATTCAGTCACAGAATGAGAACGCTCCAGCTGAAGAGGAATGCAGCACTGTTTCAGAGGAGTCAGATGCTGACAAAAACGTGGGAATGGAGGATGAGGAAGGAGGTGACGATGAGGAGATGGAGGTTAATGAAGAGGAGGATTTGCACTGGATTGGTGTTTCCATGGACATCGTTGAAGAGTTGGCTCCAGAGTCTGTTGTGCCGGCGGAAACAAGAGCATTGGAACCATGCACGATTTGCCTGGAGACACCAGTAGCTGGAGAGTCTGTATGCATACTGAGTGAGTGCTTCCATTCATTCCAAACTCCGTGCTTTGACACATGGGTGCAGCTCAACAGGTCATGCCCTCTCTGTCGGCGTCGGATCTGAGACCATATAGATAGGCCAGACAAATATGTAAAAAATAACCGGTGTCCAGGGGACACCAAGTAACCAGTATGGGGGGGGGGGGTATCTGGTAGAGATGGTACCGTGTGGCACCCAAGGGGGGCCCCAGGGGGGCACCCCATGGGTGCCCGCCAAGTATCCATATATATGTATCTAGGAGGCAAGAGCAGGGTTTGATTCGAGCTGTCGTTTGTTGGTGATGATAGTAGTGAGAGAACAGAGGGCCGTGAGGTGTATGGCTTTGAAGCATTTATGGATGGAGATGATGAGAAGATTAAAGTTATTTTGAAGTTCAGAAATGTTGGCCTTGTGGATGCCCCCTTTGGTGCCGGCAGTGATGACAATGAGGGGGCCTGTGGTCCATCCCCTCCGGCGGATAGCAAGAATGAGTGGTGCATATTTTTGGCATTTTTCGAGGACGGAGGAGCTGGGGAAGCGGTCATTGCAAAATGTGAATTCTAAAAAATGTATGGTAATGGCGGGGGACGGGGCAGGGGGTGGTGGAGCGTTGATGGAGCGTTGATGGGGAGCCCGTGGACTACGAGGATATCCGGACAGAGGCGGGAAGGGCATGTACATGATGTATGGGGGCGACATGTATAGGGGAGTAGCCACGTAGATATGTCCTTTTTCATACCTTAAGGAAATCTGGTTTTAAAACCATAAAGCTGGCTGATATGGTGAAAAAGATGGGCAGCAGATTGCTGCCAATGTTTTTATTCACATGTTCATGTTGTGAATCACGGGCAGTAGACTACTGCCACTGGCTGAAGAACACAAGTTCTTATTCATACCTTTGGAAAAACGGTTCTAACCATAAAGTTGGCCGATATGGTGGAAAAATGTGCAGTAATTTACTGCCATCGGTTGAAGAACACCTGTAATTTATGAACTCTTGCGTGCCCAGCTATATGAATGTTTTGTCCATGTAATTTTCTCTTGACTTGGGAAGCAGAGACTGTAGTTTTTTAACCAAAGATAAAACTACATCGCACGGAGATTCTTCCTTGGTCTCTACTTCTTTACAAGAGCTTGTTGACAAGATAAGAGGTAAGACGGAAAACGCATGACTCTATATTCTTGCCAAGTTTGATTTATGCTATGCCAATGTTCACTCGTGATCTGAGGGCAGAGAGAATGTAGACCTTTTATCTTTTTTGGTATTCAAGTCCAAGGACATAACTACATTGTAGAGGGAGAGCCTTATGAGAATGGGTCCGGTATGCACTCCCTTACGGGGTGAGTGCATACCACACTCACTCCATAAGGGACTGCCATACCAGGGGTTGGATGGTGGGCGCCCCCTCTCTCCCTCTCTCCAATTATCTGTTTGGGATTAACAATTATTTTCCTAAGCCTACCTGGTTTGGAAATACCTTCTTTCTAATCCCTAATGGAATATGTTTTGAATTTCATCCATACCGGATGAAAAATATGCCAGGTATAATCCCTAACTGGATGAATTATTGTCTCGAGCCTTACCACTAAGGATGTAGCCTGCAACGGATTACATCCATCCTGGACGTTACCCTAACGGATGTAAACCTAAGAGGATGTAACTCTAATGAAGTGCAAAATTTCATCCCAGTGGATGAAATCGCGGGATGGTTTGCTAACCGCCTCTCTGCCCTAAGCACGGCACGATACTCGTGCTTGTTTTCTCTGGAGGATGGCGATGGCGGCTGAGCTGAGTGCTCCAGCATCACGATGCGCGTGCATTTTGTTTTTTCTTGCGCGATGGCGGCAGACTCTTCCATTTCCTGCACTGGCAAATGACCTACTGCCGTGTTTGCCTGCAATCTTTCTTATTCGTGAAGCAGCGGCGCTCCTAAGGTGATGGGGGAAGTATCATGCACTTTGTAAAATATGCAATTTGTCCTCAAGTATCCCCAATTTGTTGCATTCTGCTGTGATCTCTTGAGATTCAGGTGTTGAATGCCGCAGCGTCCCACTCCACAAACGATTAAAGTTCTTTGTGGTGTCGCATCTATGTTTTACTTTTGATCAATTTGCTCACTGTAGAATGCATGTTGGACATGGATAGCAACTGTGAAGACCTGCTACTCACCTCGTGCATCCTCACTGACACACATCTTGATGTGGTGGTTTTTGGGACGGGCACAGGTGAGGGTCTTCACTGGATGTGTATTTTTTCAATTTGCAGATGATCAAAGGACTTGGCGATGGTGACCATGGAGGGTCTGAAGGGCAGAGCACTGAAGAAGGCGACTACCGAAGAGCCTTCCGACACCCCAGGATTTCAGAATATGGTCTCGTTGTTTGAGAGGGTGTGTGCAGACAAGGATTGTAGGAGGGGCGGAAATGCCACCGAGTGGTCTTGCGATATGATCATCTTGGATATTCCGGACGGAGAGCCTGTGGAAGGACTTCAAGCTTTGCCATCTTGGAACAGGTACTCGGAGGACTTTTGGAAGAAAGGATTCGGGCTTGCCCGCATGGTGTTGGACGACAGAGGCTGTGTGGTTGTCCTGGCGAGCAGAGGAAAAAACACTCAGACAGGAATTGCGAAGTGGACCCGCAAGAGCGCCGTCCCGATTCTGAAAAAGAAGTGGACGTGCATCAACACACTGGGCCTTCGGTCGGAAGGGAAGAAGGTAATTACGACACTGGCACTTGTCCATTCATTTGCTTGGGTGTTTTCAAATGCGGTGCCGCATTCGGTTTCTAATCGTTCCCCCCTGTGTATGCAGACGAAGCGGTTTGATGCATACTGCTTTGTGAAGGAGAACTCCACCTTTGCTTTCCGGAAGGAGGGAGGAAAGGTTGACCCGAACTGCGACCCCCTCGATTACGACGTTCTGTTCAACAACGTTCCCAAGGAACTTCTCCCTCATAGCCTCACTTCAACGGAACCCCTGCGGTACTCACGGACTCGGAGCCCTGCCTTCATTCAGACAATTATGGAGACATGCACAGACGTGGAGGGCACAGTGCTGGACCTCATCTGTGGGACAGGTATGCAGAATCTTGTTCTATGCTGTTCTGCAAATTCTCGTTAGGATGTAGTTTGCAACATCTGAAGCGCCATGTTGTAATGTGTGGATGGCATTGTAACAGGTGCCTCAATGTGGGCTGGGCGGTTTTCCGACCGGCACCTCTTTGCCTACGAGGAGGACTCATCCGTGTGGGGATCCCATCTGGAAGGGCTGCAACGGAATGTTAAGGCTCCCAACAGAGCGGAAGTCTCCTCGGATTCGTCGGAGTCCGAGGAAGACACAATGGACATTGATGCGGAGGAGAACCCGGAATACGAGTGAGTGCAAACATTGTAAGTTTGCAAAGCCTTCTGGGTCATTTTTGTCAAACGAATTTCCGGACTGTGGTTCTCATTAGTCTCGTTGATGATTGTCATGTGCAGGATTGCAGGGTCCGGGTCGAAACATGTAGGGCCTACACTTCCTGCCAGGAAGAATGTCCCGTTCTTTGCGAGGGCCGACTTCATGACGAGCCCGGTGAGGGACTACTCCCTTCCTAGTTATGCAGCTAAACTCGCAAATACAGCGATTAGAAGAAGTGAGAATCCCAGTAAAGTAGAGCAGATTTTGGAGAGGGCTAGGGAGGACAGAATGATAAGGAAAGAGTTGGCAGCAGCTCAGACAGGTAGACGGGTACGAAAGTACATATGTGATTCAGCGGATGAGAACGACGCAGACAGGGAGGAAGACCAACGGAGGTGAGATGGACAGTTCCGCAAGGGGAAGATGGGATTTTCGAAAGCCTGGCCAACGAGCAGTCCGCTGGAGATGAGAAAGGCAATGAGGGAATGGAGGCGGAGCAGGACAGTCTAGAACAGGATGAGGATTCGGATGATTTTCAAGATTAATAGAATTTTAATGAAGTCTCTGTAAATGTAAATTCTCTTCCAGAGTATATAAAGGAAATTCTCCCCGACATTCGTGACCCCTCTCCAGTGTGCATTCCAGCCACACAATCGCCCAAACCACGACGCTCCCAAAATCAGAAATGGGACACCGCATTTCCATGTACGACCAAAATTTTGGCAACTCTAAAAACCTCTTTTGGAAATGCGGCACCGCATTTCCAAAACAGGGGAGGGACTAAATTTTCCATTTCATTGTTGGCATAGTAAAAAGTAATCGGCCGATTGGAAATGTGGTGCCGCATTTCCAAAATTTCCTTTGTCCACACGCCAGTTTTGGCCTCTCCCGCTCATTTCATGGATGCCACCACGCTTACAGAGGTCGAACAAGGAGGTCGAACAAGGAGGTCGAAATGGCGGAATTGGAAATGCGGTGCCGCATTTCCATATTGGGGATGGTCGTTGTTCGAACTGCAGGCCCATCAGCAAAAATTGGCACCGCATTCCATTGTCAAAAAAAAGTCGATGACGGACATGGAAATGCGGCGCCGCATTTCCAGAACGGACATTGCAATTTGTCCATTTGCAGACCCTCTCACGGAAATGCGGCAACGCATTCCATCGCGCTGGTCGGAAATGTCACACTTTTCGAAGTGTTGGACGGAAATGCGGCACCGCATTCCCTTGTCCAAAAAGAAGTTTCCATTGCCAAGCTGGAAATGCGTCGCCGCATTTGCAATGCCAACCTCGTTGTCTGTCCAATTTATAGACCCGTGTTGGTATTTCGTGTACATGGACGGAAATGATGCACCGCATTCCAATGACCGACATGGAAATGTTGTGCCGCCTTCCATTGTTTCATACGACAATGCTAATGAGTCTCATACCGGTTACTGTGGTATATTCATCCGGACAGACACATTGTAGAAATGAGACATCAAATTGTAAACAGTGGGCCAATTCCGACAGTTATTCAACACAATGAAACACAATCACACAGAAGTGAGGTACGATGGGTTTATTGATCGGACACGATGTCTCACATTTACCAACTGCAGACAAAACTAAGCCTTCCTCCTTCTACATGGGCTTCACCAAGTCGACGGAACTTCGATAGCCCTCAAAACAAGCTCATTACTGCTACGGCACCTCGAGGTAAACTGCAATTCGGTCGTTCTGCTGCCCTTGCTGGAGCCGACGACAATGTCATGTCCATCAATGATACCACCATCATACATTGACAAGGTCACTGTGGGCCTCATGTGCCTGTGCGATTCATCTTCGCAACTCAGCCGAATGTCTCCATACACTGGAAGAGCGGAGTGATCTCCATGTATATAGTTTTCCCCGATGCCGTCCTCCCTGGTCCACTGGCAGCAGTTCCAGCGCCAAAGCGAGGCCGTGCGTGATCTGTCCGGCATCCCTTTCCACCTTGGTATATCGAGGTCAACAATTTTCAGGACCCACGGACCGCATTGACCCTCGCCCTCACCTCGCTCAAAGCGGTAATAGCCCTCCAAGTACTCCATTGCGCGCAAAGACTCTTGCTTGATTCCAGCAGCGTCTGTGAAAACAGAGAGCCACACAATGATGTCTCCTGATTCTGGTTTGAACATAGCATAATCGTGGCCATGATAAGGGCAGTCGGCTGGAGTTCGGTGGCACGGCATCCTTGAAAAGTACCGGAGTACTGGAGTACGCTCAATGACAGCAGCTTCCGGATGGAGGAGGAGCAGCGCGGTGGCTGGAAAAAGTTCAAGCTAACGCTGCAATTCCTCACAAAACACTCCAGGGCACATTTAAATTTCCCCCCTACAGGATCCTGGACGGATGAAGATTGGCTGCTCCATGAATGTAGCCGTTTCAGTTTCCTACCCTGCCATGCAAACTATGGGCAATGACTGCCAGGTGGGCCGATAGCCACTCGACACGACAAAGTCCATCCCCCCTTCGATGTAAATGCGGCGCCGAATTTCCATCCGGGGATGGACTTCGGTGGCATATCTCAACCTATACCCCGTGGATGAGAAAGAGGTATGGGCGTCATGAACACGTTACACCTCCGTCGGTGGGTGCGTGGGACCCAGATTCTCCATTATTGGAGGCCGGACTGCTCTTCCGCTTCGCATCATTTCCAAAATCTAAGGGCTTCGTTGCTGTCCGCAAGGTCATTGTCATCGGCATCCAAGTCGTCCTCAGGTCCTCCTTTGCAAGGATGCCGTGCTTCCGGAACCGGGACGACTGCCCTTATGGAGGCATCGATTATGGAATGTATTCGGCCACATCGGGAGACATTGTTATCTGGTACACAGATTACACAGAAGATATTGGCTCGATTGTGGAAACATTGGTGGCTTTTGAGTATATCCCAGGCCAGTACGCCTTCGAGCGGGGTGATAATCTTGGTCTGAGGAGTCCGTGGCTCATGCGCATCCTTGATTCCGATTTTCCCAGCTACGGCGGTCATCCATGCAGAACAAGGCGCACTGCTATGCTGTTGCGGTGGAACTGGTGCCAGTGGACGTGGGTGGACTCCATCGGAGAGACCTATTCTCCTGAAGCAGTGCGCTCCTCTTCTCCATTGTATGGGGACATTCGCATTGGTGTGGAGGACGAAAACGTGAAGCTTTCCATATACGATGGTGGTATGATTGAAGGGCAGGACATTGTGGTGAACATCAACAGGGGCGGTACAACGGCTGCAATCGACTTTACCTGGAGAAGCCCGAAGACTCATGAGCTAGTTCTGAGAGCAGTCGAAGTCCCATTGACAACGTGACTTGTATTCAGTAGGCACAGGGCTAACGATTTGTTTGCACAATCAGCACAGTAGACGTGCTTCAAATGCAATTCATGTGGATCAATAAAAACCTCATTGTGCCCTCTTTTTATTCTATTCTGTGTCCATCGTTCCCAGAATGCGTCATTGCTCATTTCGTTTAGGATTGGGAGTGTGGGAGGATTTTGCAAGTGGCTGTTAGGCTGAAATGGCCCCCATTGTACAGAGCAGTACCACCCTACCATTCGCGAAACATTGTCATTCAATATATAATTCTAAAAAACATTGCCGAACCTCCTTCATCGGGAGGTCCTTCTCCCCCTATGACCGTGGCACCCTTAACCCTATTCCCGCGGACACATATTTCCGGAAAATAGTCTGCTCATTTTTTTTTTCACACTTACGACTCTGCTCATGGCTCATGCCGCTTGTCGCGGCCCTTTGCCTTGAGGGCAGGGGGTCGGGACACATGAGGGGCTGCCCCTGTGGTGGGGGCAGCGGCAGCGATAGGTATGGGGGGCTGAAGCACCCTTGAGTGCCCAAGGCACTCAGGGAAGCGGAGGCGCTCACTAGGTGGAGCCCCGCACACCGGGTTGCAGTGGGGGTGGCTCCACAAGGGGTGGTGGTAGCTTAGTGGGACTTAGTGGGGGTGGCATAGGACTCACCATGGGGGCGGAGACCTCGTGGTGGGAGTCGTGGGGAGTCTTGGGACTCATCACGGTCCATAGGGGCCGTGGTGAGCGGGCCAAGACTCACTGCGACTCACCACCGGGAATCGAGGGTCTTCGTGGTGGTTCGCCATAAAATGGCATGGCTGGTTGTGAAACCCCCGCGGACAGCTACAGAAGTATATATAGGGAGTAGTAACCCCGAGAACGGTGCAAGCCCGTTGGTGACCAAAAACTAGTGAGTAAGCGAGCGAGCCGGAAAGCGACCAAAGAGTGGGGAGCTGTTCCGGACTGCCAACTACCAAAGGGAATTCCCGCTGGTTCCAAATCGGTGGAGGGTTCTTTGGGAGAACAAAGGGGGACCGTTATGCCCCGGTGAGCAGCCGAAGCTCCAAGTTGGCCCGGCGGCCAGGTTGGGAGTCAGGCGCGCGCATCAAAGCGAGTAACTATGACTTGAAGGGGAGCTTACCGAAGTGAGGTGCGCGACACCGCTCATGGCTCATGGCTCATGAAATAGCAGCCCCCCCTTGGATGATGCAGAGACACAGTTTGCATGTATACGGGCTTGGTGGACATCGTCAGGTGCTGTAAGGAAATCAGACGAGGGAGCAATGGTCAGTTGGCTAGCATGGTGGCATTATCGTTTCCTCTTGTTCGGCGACTATATGCGGGAGGTGAGTTGCACGAATTCGCGTCCCGTTGAATATTATTCTTGGCCATATTTGTAACTTGCTTGTAACCTCAACATGTGCTTGTGCAGGAAATGTGTCTCGACTCCGACACTGACATGCCCACGACAAACATGGCCGAATCAGTGCACTCTTTCTGGCGTGCCTCCTCTGCAGCGCATCTGGTGGACATCCTCACTGCCACAACGGAGGACATTGTGAGGTCAATTATGCAGCAATGCAGGTACAACGAGTTCTTGAAAGGGAAACAGTGGGGCTTGGGGCCGGACAGGCAGGAAATGCTGATGCGGACTGCCTCTAGATCGAAGAATCCTCGAAAGTGGGCGGTGGCCTTGCGAGAGGGCCTTCGGGACACGCCATTGATGCGAAGAGGCCAACATTTGGAAGGAGATGTTCATACCCGTCCAGTGAGACGAAGACTTGACGAGGCACCTGGCGGAGAAGAGGATTCATGGCGAGCTGACAAGAATATTCGCACGCTCCCTCGTGGTCCGGTGATGTTGCCCGAGGAGGTCTCGTCGAGCACCGCAAGTCCTGCACGTTCAAGATCGCCATCTCCTTTGAGCACAGGGCGCGTGCCCCGGCAACATAACGAGCCATCTGTAGTAAAGCAGTACAACATTCCCATTGTGGAGACAAGAGTGTCGGAGTCGCAGTGGAGAATTGCGAGGACATTGCCGGCATTTCGAGGGAAGTGTTGCGCCATCCGGGTGGATACGAGAGCACGCTGTGGTGAGATGATTCGGAGGAACCCACACGGTGCTGTACCTGCACCTTGTTTCAGCTGCAGATTTTTGACTCCCACATTTGCTCACGCCACAACGCAGACATTTTGGTTCTGTAGGCACGACATAATGACCTGTGTATTTGGCAAGCCCAAGTACGGGATTCAGGGAATGCCGGAGCCTCCGGGCGTCTGGCCTGTTGCACCGGGTTGCAGCCTCTCTCAGAATGAGGCGGATGCTCTATCTGCAGCAGGATTTCGAATGGTGCAACGCACAGATATCCCGGCCCATGCATTTCCGGTTCCTCAGACCCAGCCATTGCAGACTGCTCGGTCCAGTAGAGACGGATTGGACAATTCTGCACATCCCACAATGCGATTCGGAAGAGTGAAGAGACGACACCCTCCCAACAAGTTGAATGAGACTCGGATTGCCAATGCTCTTGGGATGGCTTGCACTATTCAGAGCTCCATGGACGTACCCCCACCCGGCCTTGGGCGTGTGTATCGGATGGCAACGGCCGGCTCGGCTGTACGCGACGATGTATACACAATTACGATTGGAGTGGAGCCGACTTGCAATTGTACGGACTTCTCGTTGATGGAAGCAAAGAAGGGTTCGAAGTATTATCCGTGCAAGCATCTGTATTACATTTACCTGAAGAGGTTGAGGATGAACGTGACTATTGATGACTTTATTCATGCACCGGCGTTGAGCGTGAACGAGCTGCACAAACTCCTCCTTAGGGATTCCAGAAATCATTGATGGGGCAAAGGGAATCCTCCATATGGATATTTTCAATTGCATTTTGTTGTATCAGACTTTTTTTTGCAGTGTAATGAAATGCACCCCAAAACTCCTGGAATGAGGCAATATTCCATTCAAACTGAGATCCAACAGAAGCAGTTGTGGGCCATTTCTGGAAAAATGGCGTCGAATTTCTCTTTTTGGGGCCGAAAACTGGCTAAGTCCCAACATGCACTGGTACCTGTGTCTGGGAAAATGGCGCCGAATTTCTCTTTTTTGGGCCGAAAACTGGCTAAGTCCCAACATGCACTGGTACAGTGTCTGGAAAAATGGCGCCGAATTTCCCTATTTTGCGCCGAAAACTGGCTAAGTCCGAACATGCACTGGAAAAATGGCGCCGAATTACCTGTCATGAGGGGACCTATAGCCGCGGAATTCGGCACCATTTTTCGCCAGAGAGACCTATTACCGCGAAATACGTCGCCGTTTTTTCAGGTTACGGACCCTATTACCGCAAAATTCGGCACCATATTTGCACATGTCGCTGGGAATTGGCATGAGCGGAAGACGAAATATCATGAGCACAACTGTCAAAACTGCAATTTTCCCTTCAAGGGGCCGAATAATATATTTGTTTTTCCTGACACATTGCATTAAATTATTGTTTTTTATTGTTTTTTATTTTCGAAATTTGTACTTCTGCTCATGAAAACCGATTGTCTTACTACTCCGCTCATGCCGCTCATGCCGCTCATGCTCATGAAATAGCAAACCTCTGAAGATGTGCTCCTGGCTTTGAGGGGAAACCATCTTCTACTAAACTTGTAAGCTCGGTCCACTCAGCCAACTTGTCTCTGGCCGTAAGGCATGGCGGGGGTTGGGGGAAAGTGTTTGCAGATGTGCCCTCTGGTTGGATACTACTTTCCTATTATTAGGTCTTCCATGTCGGTCTAACGTGTATCTCTGCTATGACGCTATGTATTGCAGGTTTTTTTGATACCGTGATCCCTCGTCTCTTCGTTACTTGGGGAGGAATCAGGGTCTTCTTGGGTCAGCCTCTATGGCACTCACCTTATGAGGCTATTTTGTCCTCCTAAATTGTTATTGTAAAACTTACAATTGTAATTGCAGAATGTTGTCGAATGGATGCCACAGTTTCAGGCTTATTTCCCATTTCGGGTATTTTGATGGTATTCTTGATGGTATGTTGGTTTCATGTTGCCTAAGTTCATCCCACGGTCATAGGACCCTCGGGTATAGGCGCCGTATGTTTTTGTTGACGTGGCGGATGCTGACGTGGCGCCACATCAGCATTTGACACCATGGCAACTCGCTGGCATCACGCTCATGCCACGTCATGCTCATGCCGCCTCACCAGCGTGTGAGCATACGCTCACACGCAAGGCTCACGCCGTTGCGTCGTTGTTGAGCTACACCTTGGTCTATGTCAAAGAAGTTAGACTTCTGTCCATTAACAGTGACACAACTTTTGGTGTGAGCCTACAAGTTATGGACAACTCTCCACATCTTTCCCTTGATCCCACATGACCAGAGTTGGAGCCATAGATCGTCTCTCCACAGTGTGTCATAAGGGTTTCAAAGGTTTTGACAATGTCAACTGTTGAAGTCACCACTGCACCCTTAATAGTCCTCAGCGCTTGTGCTTGCTGATAGTTTTTTGGCTTGTACAAACGTTGAAGGGCCAACCAGAATCTCTTGTCATTACCACCATGGTGGTTTGAGCTTATTTCACTATAGTTTGTCCCAATATAATTTCTTCTGAGACCATGCAAGCTTATTGATATCTTTGCAGAACTGGTAGTACCTAGCCCACAATTCTTTGTTGGTTTTCAAACCGCAGCACTCTTTATAGAAGACTTGTCTCTCAGCTAACTTGAGTTTAATCTCATTGGTCCACCAATTAATAGCTCTACCACAGACACTTAGTTTCCTCCCAATGATCTTGTCAGCCACAGAGGAGACGAACCTCTCCCAAGAATCCACTGCTCTTTCAACTTCATTTCTTGCATTGCCAGAGCGAAACTGAAGGTCTTGGAGCGAGTGGACAAAATGAGGGAGAGCCTCTTGCAAGGCCTAGACATACTAAGCCTTGACCTCTTCATTTTGGAATTTTTCTATGCGCCACTTCCGAATCGAACATTTCACAGATCTCTTGGTGTTGGGAAAATACCTTTTGATCTCAGTCCAAACCAGGAAGTGGTCAGAGGTACCAATATCAGTTATGTCAATCAACACACTGGCACTCTGGGGAAACAAAGTTTTGTCCATTATGGTATAATCCACAATGGAACGTTCCCCTGTTTGGGCTTTCTCACGAGTCCTCTGCACTTGGTCTCTTTTTTCTTCTAGATAGTTTATTAACCGTCTACCATTAGAATTCAGCTTGTCCTCACCAAAAGGCCCAATGGTATCATCCTGATGGAGACCTTTGCCCACCCCGGCATTGAAGTCACCCAATAAGACCACCTGACCTTTGGCGAGGAACTTAGCATAGTCCAGCTTCATGTCTTCGAAGGCTTTGTTTGCATCATCACTAAGGGTCCCCTATGTGGGCATGTAAACACAACCCACAAAGAGGTCCTTCGTATTCAGGCCGCCCTTCAGTTTCAGTTTTAGCCAAATATTGTGCTCATACCGCACACCCTTGTTGATAATTCCACAATTGTCACACAATAAATCACGAACAAAGAATGCAACCCTTTTTTTACCATGTTTGGCAGAGGTTGCCTTAAGAGGGCACATCTTACCTATCATTATAACCATTGACATCTCCAACCAGTTTGTCCAGAGTTTCCCATGTCTCTTGCCCAACACAGATATGAATGTCATTTGCCCGAAGAACTTGTCCCACTTCGAGTTGTTTCCATTGTCAACCCTGAGAAATTTTGAAAGTGCCCAGCTGCAAGCCAGCCCTTTGCATGTGAATTGTTTGTCGTCTAGGTAGCCTATGGTTGCTCCTGGACACCAACCGTTCTGCAAAAAAGGGACAATTACCCCGTGTGTAGATTTTGCTCGTCTTGTGTAAACTTTCAGGATTGGTAAACCATTCAGAGTACCAAATCCTTCAGTTACACGACTCTCAAGCTCTGCACACTTAGAGACAGTTTGTCTGTCTGACTGCTTGGAATCAACCTCATATTCCAGAGCATCAAACCTAGAAACTTTCAAGTTGAAATCCCTTCCCTTGGTTGTCTTCCTAGAGTACCTCATTGAATCACCAATGTCTAAGACTGCTCTCCAGCCAGTCAAGGGACAAACTTTTTTGAGATTGAATTGATGTGAGACTCTGTTAGTAGCATTTTTGGGCATTGCAACATTCAAAGTACCTCTATTATCAAGTCTCGAGATGGAACCATTAGCCATATAATCCAAGCCTAAGCTGGAGCATGTAGTTTTAAAGGACACATCGTCCATCCTAAGATTCACCCCAAAAACTACACATGAAGCCCTAGATTTGGCATAAGTAACCAGTTCCCAGGAATCACCATGGGGAGTGTTGTTTTGATAAGAGGTAATGTATTGGTAGAATTGGTCTATAAGTTTAATTACAAGGACCAACCCTAGCCCAAGTGCCGAGTATGCTAGACAGAGCATACGACTGCCCTGCCCCCAAGCGGTAGGGGTCTGCTTGTTACCATTGAGAGATCACACTCCAGGGAGCTGCATGGAATGGCTCGCATAGGCATATTCTGAAGAGGGAAAGGCCCCAAACTCTCCAACTAAATCCAATGCACTACCTTAATCTGAAGCAAAGCGCTTAAGGTTAAATCAAACAAAGACACGGGGTCTCAAGGCTGACATTTAGTCACAAAGACATTTATGTACTCCCGTATCAAGTCCACCCAATGGCAATAGGCTTCCTAGAGGATAGGGAGAAAGAAAGAATGTACTCATAAACTTTGTTTGCCGTAGCCTTGTGGCCATTGACCCCGCGCCCAGTTTGAGCAGAACACAAAGGGACAGAACCTACCTTTGTCAGGGGCTGACGTCGGTAGTAAGACTTACCTTGAAATAAAACATTGATCCAGGTTTTCCAGATATCCTCTAGAAATCCCTTCATACAAGCATCAATCTGTTGTGTGTGACTTGCCAAATAACTAGGCCCCAGAAGGGCCTAGGCTTTTGGCTCAGCCTCGAGACTTTCAAAGTTGGTAAACAGAGGTTCGGGAACAATTCCCTTAATAGATTTGAGGAGAGCGTCTCTCTGGTGAGAGAACCCCGGACAATGAATCAAAAAGTGAATATTGTCTTCAGGTTGCCCACACAACGGGCAATTGCACTCTCCCTTTCCTCTCTGCTTCTGTTTGTTGTTCAAAGGTAGGCTTCCAGCCCTGATTTAAATTTCAGTCTAGTACCAAGAGTGGGTAGACCCTTGAGGTCATCCATGATGTCCTCCCCCATGTCACAAAGTGGAAACAAGTTCAAGTTTTTTGCCTTTAACTTCATTTTCATCAGCCAATTTTCTTGGCAATAGACATGGCTTTGGACACTACAGTCTCTAAGTCATATTTATCCAGCAAGGTCAAGACTTGCGGGTTAAGATTCAGATGCTTGAGAATCTCTTATACTCTCTTCTGCCAAGACTTAGCCTATTTTCTGGTGTTGGACATATGTTGCAGCTGACCCCACCATCTGACCTTGAATTCATCTCGTTGGGAGCTTAAGGAAGGGATACCAAACTCACCCCGAATAGCCACATTGGTTGTTTTGGAGCATGCTGACATGCACTCCTTAAGCACCCCCACTTGAATGGATTCTAGAGACTTCGCCTGGTTGGAGTTATCAACCCATATTGCAGATCATACTCCAAGGCAGGTCTAATAACACGACAAAGCATGGTTTTTCTTGACCTCATAGTTGATCCCTCTGCAATGGAAGAATTTGGTGAGACCCAGCGCTTTGCGCTTGCCCGTTTGAACAACTTTCTGAATATATGCATCCCTTTTATAGGGAGAAAGAGAGGGAGAGAGTGAGTAGCTCATTTCACACTAAGGAATTGTCCAGTATTCTCGCCGGACCAGGAACACAACATCAGCTCAAAGGAAGCATTAGATGAATTGTTTGGGTTTGCTTGGTTTTGAAAGAGGCAATGACATCTGCTTCATGTCATTTGCTTGACATTGGCTGTTGAGGTTGGCTAAGGCCGTCAGCCGTGCATCTTGGTTGCATCTGTCACAATTTGAGGGTTGTTGTTCTGCTGACATGTTTTCCTATTAGAATGTTATGTATGGAGTCTGTAAAAGATAGTGATACCTTTTGACCAATTTATGCCTCTTTCAAGGTATCTTTTGACCAATTTAGGTGACTAGACATGCACTTCTGTAGATGCGTTGCTCTAGCAAAGTTGGTAGTTTATCAGTGTCCACCTCTTGTCATTAATTCTTGTTGCTACATTGAAACCCTTAGGTGACCATGCCAATGCTATCAATTGCAGGGCAGGACAAGACAATGTTGTGGTTGAAGGTTTTCTGAAATAACAGGGTGTGGAGGCAAGAAAGGAAGGAGAGAACTCTCTCTCTCTCTCTCTCTCTCTCTCTCTCTCTCTCTCTCTTTTTATACTTGAATGTGGATATGTTCTTTGTGACAATACTCAAGAACTGCCTGATCCCTTTATCTCCAGCCTTGAACATATGGGGACATTTGATGGCAAACTAATACATGATATCTTGAGCTATACCATGTAGCAACAGCATAATAGAGTATATGTGTACACCTTCTACATGATCCGGTCAATGTACATTGCTCTCTTGGCTGGTCTACTGTAGCCAATGCCTTGTATTAGCATTAGGAAACCTGAAAATGAGAGGCTTGAGGAATTTTTTTTTCTCTCTTTCTTTCCTTAAATGTTGTTAAGATCTTTATAGACAACATTCAAGAATTGCCTGATCTCGTTATTCCATTCAATTTTTTTTTGTCTAGAACGGAACGTGGAATTGGATAACTGGGATGACTCACTAGGATGACTCATGAGGGTGACTCATCAGGGTTCACCCTAGAGGTCTTAACCTAAAGCTGCTGCCCTATATGCTTAGTATGCTTGGCCACTCTTCTCATTTGGAAGAGGAGCAGGCAAGAGCTGAAGGAGCTGACTACACTATGTCTACAAGCAAGGTATCCATTCAGACTCCTTCAACACTGTGATGGGCTGCTTAGGATGGCAACACAAAGAGAGTTGACACTATGAGGAACTTACATGGACTTGACTAAGCTCTACTCTGAATCTAGGAATACTTTTGCAAAACCAAGGGCTTCTATATGTCCCCTTGCTTGAGTACTTGGCTCTAGTGACACCTTCCTTTGGGGAATGGGTGCTTACAGACATGAGACCACCCCCCCTCCCTCTGGAGCACGGGCTGAAATAGGTGTACTGAGTTCTGTACCTATGTTGAATGGCTGAAAGGACCTCTCTTACCTCTCCTCTCTTGCTAGTATGACCTGTTGCAGGGATGACATTGATAACAAATGTGAAGGGGTTTAAGCCCGGGGTTCCACAGGGATCACTAACCTGTTGGTTGGTTGGTTGGCTGTGATGGATCCAGGTGATGCCACTTCACCTTCTTTTGTTGCAGGAAATGCTACTAAGGGCAAGAGACTAAGGAGTGCGGCTTTGAGCTCTCTCAAACCTCAAATCTATTTGTATGTGTTGCTTATGTACACATACTACTGCTGTTTTTGCTTTGTTTGGTTTGATGGATCTACCTACATGGAAAGGAGTTGCGTTACCTGGTGTGCATTTGATTACCACTTTGTACACCTAAAAACTGGTTTTCCAGCAAGGATATGTAAAGGGAGGTATGGAGGCAGATCTGGGTAGAGACAGTTTGATGGTGCCTAGAATTAGGCTGTATGATGTCGTTAAAAAGAGGCGAACACAGCACATTGTGCTTAGTGTTTCCAGATTCTGGGGTCTTTGATCCAGTTCAAAAAAACAAAGAAGAACTAGGGACTGCCTAAGTTTAGGCTTAATAGTAGGCTGGATGAAGAACAAATTTTACCAACGGAGCTGATGAAAACTAAGGAAACGTCTAGAAACGAGGGTTTCCATTACAACCTGGCAACTAGCAAGTCGACACTTTGAAGATGGATGTGCGATATCGAGGAAGGAATCTGAGCACAGACGGCGATTTACTAACTTGTCTCCTTGCTCCCGCCAAGTGCAATTATACTCTAGCATAGAGTAGAAGTATAAACAGCAGATATCGAGCAATGTGGACTATTTCAGGGAATTGATCCTTATAACCCATTCCTCAATTCTGTTGTTCTATGCTATTGCGATTTTGGTGGAGCAACATGTCTCAGATGCAGCTCCCACAAGCTCTCAAGGTGGAGTCTGTACATGCTTTTCTTGTGATGTTTTGAAAGCTTAACTCTAGCATAATGGACATCGATAACATGTGTGGGCACCTGATTTACCTGGGGTTCCACATGAATCACTAACCTGTTGGTTTGATGGTTGGTTGTGATGGATCCAGGTAGGGTACATCATTTCTTATGCTGCCAGTTAAGCTGAAGGATTTCAAGAGGCATAGAGTCACACACACCATGGAAACAGGGTTGCATGAGACCTGACTCAAGAGCATTTTGCTCCCTTCCTACAGCCATCTTCTTTTGTTTGACTCAGTGCTATTGATGACATGAAGGAATTCTGCTAGGTAGAAAACAGATTGCATTTCAGACATTGTTGTTCCAGCAGGTTGGGATTTTATGAGGAATTTTGGAAGTTACTACAAGCTGACTATGAGCTCATGTATGAGACTATCCTGAAAGGAAACTGACCTGAGAATAGATGCCAGTAGTGGCAAAGATCTGGCCATACCAAATGGAGTGGAGTGATGATCAGATTATGAAGTACTTGAATGACAACAACACACCTCTCTTTTAGACAAAAAGGTGTTCATGCTAGCTAGTGCTTAAAAAAGCCCACCCTGCTTTTTGTAAGACACTGAAATGTGGAATCTATTGGGTGATCAAATGGCCATTCAGTTCTGTCAGGGTTCTTTCTAAGTACTTCAGCGATGGTGCCTTTGTACAAAGGCTGTATTGTCTAAACACAAAGGATCAGAGCTGATCCTTTGTATTTCTTTGTCAAAGACAAGACAAGTCTTGTCTCTTTTTTATCTTGGGCATATTATTTCAGGTGGGATAAAATGATTTTTCCTATGTTTGTCCTGAAATTGACAAGTAGACAGTTGTTGCAAAATTTATTCCCTGGCCTAGGGCCTTGTGGGATTTATTGCCCATGTGCTGGTTTAAATTTAGGGTTTCAGATCTCTAACCTTGCAATTTAAGTTGCTACCTGAAACTATGACAGTGTCGGGCACACAGCTCACCGAGCTCTGACTTAAAGAGTTTTTCAACAAGGCTGAGGCTAGCAAGATTTAAGCGCATTATGCTGGTTGAGCTTCCTATGCAGTTATAGGGAAGCTTTGGCTCAGTTGTTGACACGAACAAGAAGTTACACTTAGCCCTTATCTGTGCTTTGCAATTGCTTCTTGTTACGTGAACGGATACATATTGCGTCACAGACTGGTCTGCCTCAAACTTTCAAGGTTTTGGGCAATATCACACCTTTACTATTACTCTTGTAATCTTTCATTTGCTTAGAAATGCATGTTGGACAGCGATAGCAAGCGTGAAGACCTGCTACTCACCTCGCACATCCTCACTAATACGCATTCTGTTGGATGTGGTGGTTTTTGGGACGGGCGCAACTGAGGGTCCTTCACTTTTCATGGATCATTTCTAAGCTGTATGTGTAAATTTTGCTACAGAGTACACTAGATAGGTGATGGAAATCACCTATCGTATGAGGCAGCCACTACCTAAAAAGTACGGCACAACGTTTGACGCCAGCCTTAGGTTTCCCTAAGGGAAGTATTTTATGGAAGTAATCTACCCTTGGGATCTGTTACCAGAAGGCTCTGAAGACCTGTCTTGACTTGGATCAATCTCAGTCTACAGTGGTTTCATTCTGAATTCTGTGTGTGCTTTGTTTCAAAACATAGAAGTACACCCCTTTTGGGCTATGATGGAGCATCTTTGGTAAAGAAATACCCATACCAATCCATGAACATTGGCACTGAGGAGGAACCCAATGACATAATTATTTCTACAGAGATCCTTACAGATGAATTGTCTATGTGGAAGGAGTTCTTCAAGCGCAATCGCACAACCTTTGCTTGGAATTATACGGATCTCCGTGGGGTACCACCAGAGATTTGTCAACATCGTATTGTCCTAGAAGAGGGGGCAATTCCGGTATGACAACGCCAACATCGATTGAATCCTAAATACTCTTTATTGGTGAAGGAAGAGTTGGATAAATTGTTGGCAGCTGATTTTCCATACAGCGATTGGGTATCGCCAATAGTGGTTGTTCCCAAGAAGCAATCGGGCAAGGTGTGAGTTTGCCAGGACTTTCGAAAACTTAATACAGTTACTAAGAAAGACTATTTTCCATTACCTTTCACCGATACTATCCTTGATGCAGTCGCTGGCCATGAATGCTATTCTTTTCTTGATGGATTCTCAGGTTATAACCAGATGGGATTTTCTATTCTATCAGCTATCAGCCATCAGTCATCAGCCATCAATGTCACATGTGACGTGGATGTGGAAACGGCAGCCACGTGGCAATATATAATTTTTTTTCGGGCTGCCCAAAATTGTATGCTTGTATTTGAGAGAAACATTAATGAAACATAACACGGGATTGTATTGACATGCCACCTTTGGCTGACGAAGGTGGAGCTGAGTGGGAGAACATAAATGTAAAAACGCAATAAATGGATGTCGAAAAAAAAAAAAACAACAACAACAACATGAGGTATGGACTTCTAGCGTGGAAGAATTCTGCATGTTTTTGAGCCATTTTAATCTCTAGCTTGGATTATCGTATGCTACGGAAATGTCCAGGGATGCTGGTGAAAAATATATATATTTGTTGGACCTAAGTTGAACGAAGGTGGCTCTTCTGTCATTGTATAAGGTACTTTTTGCTTTTTGGAATGTGATCTTGTATTCAATTTCAAACTCTAAAATTTATTTTGGGCAGATTGAAATGTTCTTGTTCACCTTCGTTGACCTTCGTCACTGATGGAATTGCGTTGGTAATTGACAGAATAGGAGCTCTCTAACCAGATCACGATTGCCGAGGAAGACCGCGCTAAGACCACCTTTACCACATCGTTTCAAGACTATTTGCGATTGTTGTCGAGCGGCTTTTACTCACCCATCCCTTCGCTATCCGAGGTGGGAACTCCAAGATAGAAGAGTTGGAAATCTCTAAGCACTCAGCCCGCTCAAAACAATCAGTCATGACCTACAGCTAGTGTATCATGGGGGTGTTTCCTATTTGTACTCCTTCTCACATTCATGTTAGCGAGTTACCTTACTATCTGCAATTAAATATCAGTTTGCTTCAGAAATCTATCAAGTTCCATCCATTCATTCCACAGCTTCACTCAGGTCTCTCTACACAGTGTGAGTATGAAGTATGTATCAGATTAATATCTATCAAGTATCAGGCTGAAGCCATGGTGTCTCTAATCTACTTGGCATTACAATTCTACAGCTTGCATTCATCAAGTAACAATAGATCGTCACTTCCCTTACTCAGAATGTACTCTCCCTTCTATTTCCCCAAGCCCTGATGTCCGAAATCCCCTCCCGTGAAGTGATGTCTCGACGTCCCCGCTCTTCGCTTTTTCTACCTACAAGCTGTTCTAACCGCTTTCCTAACTAACCGTCATCCATGTAGTACACGTTCCTTTTTCAGATGTCGTTCCCCCACCGTCGTTCCCTGCCAATGATAACTATTCCCTAGCTGTGCCGAGCTGTGACTGGCTGTATCAGGCTGTGGCGGGCTGTAACTGGCTATGTCGGGCTGTGTAGGGTTGTGCGAAGCTGTGGCGGCTGTATCGGGCTGTGACTGGCTGTGTTGGGCTGTGTCGACTGTGCGAAGCTGTGACGGCTGTGTCTGACTGTGTCGGTTGTGTCGGACTGTGACGGGCTGTGACGGGTTGTGTTGGACTGTGACGGGCTGTGACGGCTGTGTCGGGCTGTGATGGACTGTGTCGGGCTGTGTATCTTCCCCCTAAAGCCTGTTGCTGTCACCCCTAAGGCTCATGTTCTGTGTAAAAATTAAGGGTACCCCACAGATCCCGTAAAAGCGTCTAAGTCCCAAGCAGCCCTCTAACATTTACCCCTCCCCCTCTCAAAAAGCCGTGTCCTCACGGTTTACTGTTTGGGATTAGCAAACCTTTGTGAGCGAGCACCCTTGTGACGTTGAGAGTCTCGTGAAGGACTTCGTGTGTGAGCCCGTGTCCTGTCATTGGTTGAGGGAGATGATTGAGCACTACCTGGAAATGTCAGTCCTTCCTTTGGCTGATATCGAGGTAATCTTTCAGGCATAGGAGACCCCTGTCGCTTCTTCTCTGCCATCTGAATTGCATAGTCCTCTGCCATGTCAAAAGAGTCCGCTGAAGAAACAATAGTATTAGAATCCTCGTCCCCCCTGAGGTGTTTTAACGGTCAAACTCTAACTGGAATTCTCTGGGGCATACAATGTTGTCCCACCATGTCTGGAAGTTTAAACTGCAAAACTTGCTGTAAGCGCTGAATGGCAAAATTGGTGAAGACCCTGAGCTCCTTGTCTGTCCAGGTGAGTGGGGTACCAATAACTTGTGAATTGTGCAAGTTTTTCCATGCCTCATGGCCCTTAAAGAAAATATCGTCAGGCCCGAATTTCTGTGTTGACAAATTGTTCCAGGCCGCATGAAACCATGAACGAATTTGAGAATCCTTTTGCATCATAACTTTTGCCTCATATAGGTACATATGAGGTGGCACTACAGGTAAGATCCAATGATCCCCACTGGAATAACTCAGAAAGCGCGATTGCATCTTCTGCTGCTCAATGTGATAACGTGCCAGAAAACAAGCAGCGTAGTATAACCCACAGCCCATGACAATACTTGCTACTTCCTTGACCTTGGTATAAATGAATCCATGTACAACTTGGAAGGCAATTAATTCCTTCAACATGGTACTTGCCTCATGCCAGTACCTCGCAAAATGATGATCCTCTGTTGGTCGATTGTTTGGAAGAACCCTAGTCCTAGTTGCCACTGGCAGCCAAATGCGCATGATCTGATAGTAATGTGCCAACGACTGCGGAGGACTAAATTCCTTCCAAGCCAAATCCAACACAATGGGAATTTGGTTGAAGGGCATAATCATAGCCCGACTGTACTCCCATGCAGCAGGAGTTTTAGGTGGGTTAAAAGCAGCATCCCCCCATACCTCAGGCTGTGGCGGCTGTGGTGTGGCTGTAGTAACAACAGGGTCAGCTACTGTCACAGTCACTTGTTGTGGTATTGGTATCACTGGCTCTTGTACCACTGGCATCTCCTGCGAAGAAGACTGAAAAGCTAAAGTTCTGGCTTGTAAATATGAAGCCATCAGCTGCTCCTCAGGTATAAAGACTCTTTTGTCAATATTTGATGTCAGGTCCTCCACCTGAGTCTGCAGGCCATCTACATCCTCTTGTAGCTCCGCTATCCTACTATAGACATTGTCTATAGTAGTTGTGGCAATGTTCTGCACTTGCAGCCTGAGTTCATTCATCTCGCCTTGGGTGAGCTTCCGTGGTGCTTTGCCTTCCACCGGTCCTTGTGCTAACCAGACCTGCAGATGGTGGTTATCCACCAAGTTGGTTGTGGTACCTCTGAGAGTCTGCTCCTCTCTGAGTTTGTACATATCTAACTGTTGTTGTAAAGCCTTCATGCGCTTCGCATGAGGTTCAACCAAACTCGCATAGGCAGCAAGCAAATTATTGGCTTCCTTCCAAGCCTTGTTAGTGACAGAGAGTTCATTTCTATTGGCCATGACCGTTTGTTGCAATTCCAGATTGTACCTCTCTTGGTCAGCTTCAACCTGCCTGTATTGCTTGAAAGTATTCTCATTGCGACACATTGTATTCTTCATATCAATAATGAGTTTTGTCTGCTCGAGATTATCTGCCTGTGCCTTTATACATCTTTCCGCTTGGCTGTTAACTTCTAATGTAGTTTGTTCAAGCGTAGTTGTGAGTGTAGCACATTGTATGGCCATCCTGTCATGCACTGTCTGCAACTCCGTATGTAGTGCATTCACTTCTTGCAAGTTGTTCTCATGCTTCACCTGCATTTGGTATAGCTGTTGCTTATGTGCTTCATGCAACTAGTCCTGCGCGAGGCCTGCTTCAATCAAATGTTCCTTGGCCAATTGCAAAGCAGCCGTTGTATCCTCTAACTCTTGCTATAATTTGAGAGTGACCTCCTCATCGACCTTGTTTGCACATTCAGTGGCAAGTCGAGCCTCAAACTCCTTCCTGAGTTCCTCCCTCAAAGCTGCCAATTGGGTAGATGGAACATGGGATTTCACATAAGTGCCCAACAAATTAAGTGTCCTGCTTATGGAACTCATAAGCATGGCCTGTTGAGGGTCATCATGGTGAGATTGCTGTTGTTCTCCCTGATCCTCAACAGTGTGATGCCTCACAAACCATTCAGGCCATTGCCCCACCAGATTTTCTTCCTGAACCACCTCATCCGCTACAGGTGCTACAGTGTCTTGACATTCTACCTGTGGTACCTCTGTCAGAGGTGTGGGTATTACAACAACAGCAGGGTTTCCCCTGGACAACCGCTGCACCTCCGGAATCACTGTTTCCCTAATCAAACCAGAATTTTCATAGAGAAGGTCCCCCTTCTCAATTTCTACCACCACCTGTTCTGTAGTGGGGATATCTAACCCTTCTTTCTCCAAATCAATTATTTGTGGTGGAACTGCATGGACAACTTGTGGTAACTCTGTGACAAGCCGATCATCTGGCTGTGACGGCTGTGATACTGAAGTAACCTCCTGTTCTCTCTCCACAGGTTGCGTTGTTTGTACCCACATCTCTCTGTGCTGATGTGCCCCCTCTTGCACAGGAGTATGAGTAACTTCTTCCTCTAGCTGTCTTGTAGTCAATGGTTCTGCCTCTTAGGCTGTTGATGCTCTGCCAATCCCCCTTCACCCTGTGAAGAACCTTGCTCTTCTATGGCAGTGGTTGCTGTCTCAAACACTCCCATCTCCTTCCTTTCTCTCGCATCAAGTATGCACGAGTCTAGAATAATTTGTGCAATGATTGGCCCAGACACTATGATAGTAGACTTTGCGGCAGTGCCTTGTAATCTCTTCATCTCCTCTACCAGTCTGTTGTACATTATGTCTGCCCATGCTATCTCTTCTCCTCTTAGGGCTTTGAGTATTTCCTCTGTAAAGGATCTGCTCAAATACTGTTGGTTCTGTTTCATGGCAAACAGAACGTTCAATACCTGGCCTACCTCCCTTAGCCCTGGGTACACGGCCTTGGTACAAGCATAACCCTGAGTTTTAAAGAAACTCCCTTCTTGGAATAAGTCCCCTATTTGCAGTCTTGGCCTGTGCTCCTCCACATGCATCTGACCTGATGACAATTCAAACAATTGTTGTAGGTATAGGGGAATAACTTCTAATTCAACTCCCTTCACCATTGTTGCTCCTGTCCTAGGCTCAAAGTTCTGCAAGAATTGTAACATGTACTGCCTATGGTGCAATGTCCAATCTTTGCTTTGCAATCCTTCTAATCGCAGCTCCTTCAGTAACTGTACCGTCTGTGGAGTAGCAATCGTTTGTTTCTGCAGGATTGTGGTGCTCTTCACCCTGATTTCTTCCATTTCTCTCACTCTCTTCATTCTAGACCCACAGAAAGGTTTTGGCTGTAATAATTGAAGAAATGCCTGCAGGGCACAAAGCATAAACGTATGGTTGCCACAAAATGCTATGGGTAATTTCTTGTAAGCCTGCGGGGCTTGCAAGCATCGATTAAGAGAAAAGATACTCTCTATTCTTCTATCCCCGTGCCACTGCGTACGTAGTATCGCGAGCATATAGTCTGTTAGTTCATCCATAGCTTCAAAGCTATAGCATTGATGGTCTGTCCCGTCGAGACGCCCGTTATTTGGAACGACGCCGACTCTTGCGCTTAAAATCCCTCCAATTTCTTGATCCTGCTTCTGGCTTATGATTGGCTATAACTGCTGTGACTGGATTTTAGATTTAATTTCCTTCCATGGATTTTCCACTCTGGACTGTCCACTAGGATAGCACATGTGACATGGATTTCGCTTTTCGGTACTTTTAAAGGGTTCCGTTACCCTTTCCATGTATGCATTAATGGGCCCATAATAAGTTAATATGCCGTGTAGGTACTTTGACGGCCAATTCTGTCTTTTTCCTTGATGACAGTCGCTCTTGCAATCCATGTCCGGCTGTGTGTCTCGCCCTGGCGTCCACGTGTCCATTTCTAAACGTGCCTCCGTCCACTTTTCTGCCGGCCACTCTCCGGTTGTTAATTCACGTCCACCTGTCGCTGATCCTATGGATTGTGTAACCCCAGTAAGCTGTGTTGAGCTGTGACAGGCTGTGTCATACTGTGGTACGCTGTGATAGGCTGTGTTGCACTGTGGTAAGCTGTGATAGGCTGTGACACGCTGTGGTAGGTTGTGATAGGCTGTGTGACATTGTGATGGGCTGTGATAGGTTGTGTCGCGTCGTGATGGGCTGTGATAGGCTGTGCCGCACTGTAATGGGCTGTGATAGGCTGTGTCGCGCCGTGATGGGCTGTGATAGGCGGTGTCGCGCCGTGATGGGCTGTGATAGGCTGTGCCACACTTGTACTGCCCGCCCAGGTCATATACGCTCGGCCTAGCGACAAGTGCTCCATACTCCGTTGGTATCACTGGCGCAGCCCGTGACTGCTTCTGCATTTCAACATGCAAATCATGCTGCAATGGTTTGTCATGGATACCACTGTACCCCTTCAACTTATTGGCATTGACTCTTCCCAGCATCTCTTTGTTAATGGTTTGTAACATGGCGGTGTTGCTATCATACATTTTCTGTATGACATAAGGTCATTTCCATGGTGATTTAAGTTTAGAAGCTTTAATCTTTCCCTTCTTCTGCAACCAGAGAACCAAATCTCCCGTCTTAAAAGTCTTTAACTTGCCTTCATCAAACTGTTCCTTTCTCTTCATCTGAATTCTGGTCATGTTATCAGCTGCATCAACACGTATTTCTTCCACATGGTATAATTCATATTTCCTGACCTTAATTGAATCTTGCAATTCCATTCTCTTTCCCCATTCCGTTCTCATGGTAGGTAACAGGAATTCCACTGGAAGTAAAGCTTCCATACCATAAACTAATTGGAATGGTGTATACTTAGTGGTGACTTTATATGAAGTCCTGTATGACCACAAAGCTGTCAGCAGCTTTGTATCCCAATCCGTTCTGTTTGCATTGACTATCTTAGCCAAGATAGTACATAGTATTTTGTTGGTAGCCTCTGCCTGCCCATTACCCTGTGGGTAATACGTTGTACTCTTCCTATGCACAATCATGAACTCTTTAGTCAATAGTTCAATGGTCTCATTAATGAAGTGACTTCCCTGATCACTGATAAATTCCAAGGGACAGCCAAATCGTGTAAGTATGTTCTCATACAGGAACCTTGCTGTGGACTTGGCTGTGTAGTCCCTCAAAGGTTTAGCTTCCACCCACTTCGTAGTATAATCAGTGGCTGTAATTATGTACCTGTTCTGTGTATTCTTGGCTGGTGGGTTAATTGGTCCAACAAAGTCTAGTCCCCATTTCTGAAATGGTTCCGTAGGCATTGTAGGATGCAAAGCCATCTTCCCAGATCTCTGCAAAGGTCCTAGCCTCTGACATTCATCACAAGTTTTACAATACTTGTGTACATCTTTGAACAAAGTAGGCCACCAGTAACCGGCATGTAGTATCTTCCTACTGGTAGTCTCTTCTCCAAAATGACCTCCTGCCACTCCTTTATGAACTTCCTCCAAAACTTTATTAACTTCATGGTGGTATAAGCATCGCTTCAGCACTCCATCTGGTCCTAGCTTATACATTCTGCTCCCTACCATAGTGTAAGGTAGAGCCTTGATAGCAATTCTCTTTCTCTGCTCCTTTCCATAACTTGGTGGGCACTGACCATGAGCAAGGTAGTATATGATTGGCCACTGCCAATCTAACCAGTCATCTGCACTTCCCTGCACCTCCACTGCAAATAGACTCGCATCTGGTAATTGATCATCTACTCCCGTAGCTGGTTCTCCTGTTGATAACCGTGACAAGTGATCCGCCACAAGATGCAGCCTCCCAGGCTTGTAAACAACCTCGAACTCAAACTCGTGCAAGATTATCAACCATCTTGCTATTCTTCCGCTTATCAGAGGTTTGTTTACCAGGTATATCAGAGCCTGGTGATCCACATAGAACATAAACTTCTTGCCCAACAGGTAATGCCTGAATTTCTTCACTGCATAGATCATTGCCAATGCTTCTCTTTCCGTTGTGCTATAATTTCTTTCGGCATTGTTCATCAATCGGCTAGCATAGTACACAGGTGAATCTATCCTTCCTGTAACATTTTGGGCTAACACTGCTCCCAGTGCTTCTCCTGAAGCATCACAGTGAACATGAAATATTTCCTGCCAGTGAGGATTAATCAGCACAGGTGTAGTTGTTACTGACAATGTAAGTTCCTCAAAAGCCTGTTGACATTCAGGTGTCCATGCAAACACTGTATCTTTCTTCAGAAGTTTGCTCAATGGTGCTGCTATCTGTGCATACCGTCTGACAAATCTTCTGTAAAAGCTGGTTTGTCCCAGGAATCTCCTTAGACTCTTAGCATTTACTGGGGGTGGAGAGGCTTTAATGGCCTCTGTCTTTCTGGGATCCACAAGAAGTCCCTTCTTGCACACAATGTGTCCCAACAGCACCCCAGAGTTCACACAGAAAGTACACTTCTCTGGATTCAAGGGAGAGAACCCCAACGTTCATGCAGACGCTCTTGGAGTCATGCAGCCACCATTCTGCAAGGGTGGTCGACCTCTCATTCTGCATCTGGCCAGACATAACTCCAACTTATGCAAGTGCTCATTCTTAGAGCTGTACACACTGAAATCATCCAAGAATACCTGCATGAAATCATCCAGATACTTATGAAAAGATTCACTTATCACTCTCTGAAAGGTTGCTGGTGCATTACAAAGTCCAAATGGCATGACTTTGTATGCATAAGCACCCCAGTCTGTGATGAAAGCTGTCTTTCCTTGGTCTTCTTCTGCCACTTGCACTTGATTATAACCACTGAAGCCATCCATGAATGAGTACATCTCATGGCCTGCCACAGTGTCCAATACTGCTTCTGTGAATGGTAAAGGAAAATGATCCTTCTTCGTACAAGCATTCAGCTTCTTGTAGTTCACACAAACTCTGAGTTTCCCATTCTTCTTAGGAACTATCACAATGGGTAACAACCAAGTCGTATACTCTATCGGGTATATAAACTTAGCCTCAGCCAACTTCTTGATCTCTTCTCCAACCTTCTGTGCATAGTTGGGATTCATTCTGTACCTTGCCTGCTTGATTGGTACTGACCCTGGTTCCAGTTCAATCTTATGCTGACAGATTTCAGGTGGTATCCCTTTTAGATCCTCGTAGCTCCAAACAAATACATCTCTGTATTTGATGAACAAACTCTTAGCTTCTTCAAAGAATTCTGGCTCCAAATCAGCTCATACCTTCACCATCCTCGGTTCCTCTTCAGTTCCCATATTCACTTCCCTCACTTGCTTATCAGCTGTGATTGTCCAACCAGTCACTACTTCATCTTGTAAACTCACAATGGCTGGTTCCTCTAGGATTTCCATTTCTCCTTCTCTTTCTTCATAGAAATGTGATGGGTAACTGCTAGTTTCCTCTTCAATTGGTGTTGCTGACACTACACCACAGCAGATACCTCTTAAACAACTTAGGCCTTCCAGCCGCATCTCTGCAACCTGCTCCCACTCTAGGTGTGCAGCGAACAGGGTAGCTTCCTGCTCCTCATCCAGTCCTCCCCTCCAGTCATACTCTCTGACCCCTCAAGGTCTTCTCGTAGCAGGTAATCTACTAGATTTCTTAGTGGTAATTTGTATCTCGTGCATCCCATTATGCACAGTTAGTAACTGAGAATTCCAGTCATGGAATACCCTGGCCTGTTTCAGCCACGGACGTCCCAATAATAAGGAGTAAGCCTCCATGACTTCATCCATCTTCAACACAGTTACTGTGATCATAAAGATCATCTTCTGTATCTGTATCTTAACTCCTCTTATCAATCCCAATGGCTGTACACTTCTTTGATCTGCCATTGTTACTGTAAATGGGGCTGGTTTCATGTTACTTAGACCAAGCTTCTTCCTTAATTGGTCTGTCATGATATTTACTCCAGAGCCTCCATCTATCAGTACATCAGTTATTTCTGTGCTTCCAATTCTCAATTGGATTACTGGCATAGAATCATCAAAGTCCATGACTGTTTCTCGCCCTTCCGGCTTCACATTATAACTGGTCACCTTGCTGTTCAGGTCTGTGTTTCCTGTCTCCTGGGCAATTCGATTGATTGCTTGATACAGCCTGTGTCTACAATAAGGTGCCATAGCCAATAGCTGTCCAATGGTAATTTCTGCTTTGGTCTGGCATATTACTTCAGCCAAAGTCCCTTCATTACTTTGCATGTCTGCAACTTCTTTCTTCCTTTCATCCTCACTCACTTCTTCTTCTCCATCAGAATCAGAGGAATCTGCCACAAGAATATCAGTACTCTTCTGCATTTCCCTTATGGTATCTGCCACTTCCTTGTGCAGTTCCTTCTCATCTCCCAAGCCTCATCATCTTCAGGCATATCACTGCCATCTTCATTATCATCATCTTCCTCAACTACTGGAGGTATAGTTTGGCTTTGCTTCTTGTTACTATCATTGTACTTACTTCTGGTACAACACATGGCCTAACCATGTGAGCTGCCACCACTGGGCCCTCATTCACAGGAGCTCTCATCTCATTCTGGTGTCTAGTCCAGAACAAACAGGCTGCCTTGTGATGTCCTGGCTGATTACAATAGTAACACAGTTCTTCACCATTGGGTCCTCGCCCTTGGTCTGCTCTTGGATTATTTCTGTAATCCTGATCCCTGGCTGGTAATTCCCCCTTGGATTACCCTGATAGTTGCCTCTGGAATTTCCTTGGTAATTCCCTCTTGATTACCTCTCCCTTCCATGCCATTGTTATAATCACCAGGCCTACCATAGTGGTCCTGATCATTGTTTCTTCTCGCTGGGGCTGGCAGCTGCCTTGATGCACCCTTATTTGTCTAGGTTCTCTCGCTGCGGTCCTTCTATTGTAGTAACAATTCTCAGTAGAATGTTTATCCATTTTACAGATAGTACAGTGTTTCTCCTTCATGTGGCATTCAGTGGTGGTATGGCCTTCATTTTGACACTTTGCACACCAAACACCCTTCCTCCAATGTGTTGCAGCCTCTGTAACATACTTCTTCAAGATTTCTTCTAATCTTTTCTCATAGTTATCCCTCTTCAACTTCTCCTTTCTCTTACTCTTCCTTTTCAGTTCTTGCTCTTCTTCTTCATCTGACTCATCCTCAGAGTCCTCATCATCCATTTTCTCTCTCCTGAGCATTCCCAATTGCTCAATTCTGTTTGCAGTTTCAAATGCCTCCTCCACTGTATTATGGGGTAACATATCCACTTTCTTCTGCAACTCTGGTCTTAGTCCACTCACAAACCAAGTCTTCTGTAAACCTGGTGCTGGTACAGCAGCCAGTTTTTTCATCATCAATTCCATATTTTCCATATACTCCTCAACAGTTTCATGCTTCTTTTGCTTTAACTGTTGTAAACTTCCATACACTTCATCCTCAGTTTTATTTGTCCTGAACCTATTTCGGAATGCTGTATTCAAGCCATTCCAGGTTAGGAAATGATTATCAGGGAATCTTGCATACCATTCACTTGCTTTCTTGATAAGTGAACAAGGAAACAATCTCATCTTGGCATCATCGCCCATTCTCATTGTTCACTATACACATGTGCTCAAATTGGCTAATGTGTACATTGGGATCCCCTTTTCCTGAATATATTGGAAAATGTGGTTTTGCCCGTGTTGGTTGTAACGCCATCTACGGCCCTACCTTCTGCCCACTGACAGGTGCTGGCACCCTTGCTGGTGCTGGTCCTTGAGGACCTGTTGTAGTTGTGTGGATCTTCCACCAAGTGGTGGCCCCTGAGCACTCCTTGCTACTGGCCCCACGATATTCACAGTATTCCCAGCTCCAATTGCACTACTTCCCACACTCCCTGTCCCCCCAGAGCCAGATCCAGGCAACCTGCCTGATCCCCCTGAGCCGACACCTTCGTTGGCCTGTGATCCAAGTGCTCCACTTGATCCAGGTCCAACGGGTTGGGATGTCCTGGTTGTAGTCTCAACCTCAGCTGTTAGGTCTACTTCTTCATACTCTTCCTCTTCCAATTTCTTTTCTCTGTTTTCATCCTCCAAGTTCTGCCCTTGGGTTTCTTCTTCACTCATGTAACTCAACTGCAACGGTGTTAGAGAGTCTGAACTCTCCGTTGGCTCTGCCACATCCTCTCCTCCTTCTTCACCTTCCGCTTCAGAAACTGGAGTTCCTGCTTTTGGTGTTCCATGCCAACTCTTATCAAAGATTTCTGTCAAATCTTTTATCCAGGGATGTACCTCAGCTCTTTCACCTCGTGATTGATCTTCTTCCCGTACCAATTCCCTTAATCTTTCTTGCAAAGAAAAAGAAGGAGTGACATCCAACTCTAGTTCTTCCGGTATGGGTGTACTCTGTGATCTTAATGGTGTGAGAGGTCCAGATGATTCCCCTATGTCTATTCCTCTCTCCCAAAGATATGGATAATTAGCTTTCAGATAGCTTTCTCTTTTTGCTGAATATCTCTGGAGTCTAGCTTCTCTTTCATCACTCATGTCCATGTCTTTCATTTCTTTTAATGTGGCAATAACCAAAACTCTCTTCTGTAATATCTCTCGTATATGCCTGGGTTTCTTTCAAGCTTCAATGCACCCTTGGCTATACTAGAAGTCTCCGTTACCATATAACCATATGGCAAACAAGTCTGGAAAGTTGTTCTTGGTGTGAGTTTGATCCACAAAATATCCTTTGGAATCCAATTTCTTACCAGTACAAGCTCTTCATGCATATGAGTATAAACATTCACCTTTCTTTCCTCCCAGCCTTCAAACTCTACTCGCTTAATGGATAACAATGCTATCACGTAAACCAGTGTTGGTAACCAACGTGCTCTTCCTCTACAGGCCACCTGATAAATCTTTATCACTCCTTTCTCCAGACCCCATTTAGGGTCAGCATCATGCACTCTTTTAAGAATGTTTTCTTTACAACCGTCTGGCAATTCCAAGAACCTTTGAAAGAATCTTTTGGACAATCTTTCATTCTCGGTTTCACAGGGAATTTGATTCACATCAAATTCTTTAATTCTCCATCCACCATGATCCCACCAGATGCCTGTCACATCTGGTTGTTCATGACCCAGTCTCCCAGTACGGTCGCCAAATGTCGAGCGGCTTTTACTCACCCATCCCTTCGCTATCCGAGGTGGGAACTCCAAGATAGAAGAGTTGGAAATCTCTAAGCACTCAGCCCGCTCAGAACAATCAGTCATGACCTACAGCTAGTGTATCATGGGGGTGTTTCCTATTTGTACTCCTTCTCACATTCATGTTAACGAGTTACCTTACTATCTGCAATTAAATATCAGTTTGCTTCAGAAATCTATCAAGTTCCATCCATTCATTCCACAGCTTCACTCAGGTCTCTCTACACAGTGTGAGTATGAAGTATGTATCAGATTAATATCTATCAAGTATCAGGCTGAAGCCATGGTGTCTCTAATCTACTTGGCATTACAATTCTACAGCTTGCATTCATCAAGTAACAACAGATCGTCACTTCCCTTACTCAGAGATGTGCTCTCCCTTCTATTTCCCCAAGCCCTGATGTCCGAAATCCCCTCCCGTGAAGTGATGTCTCGACGTCCCCGCTCTTCGCTTTTTCTACCTACAAGCTGTTCTAACCGCTTTCCTAACTAACCGTCATCCCTGTAGTACACGTTCCTTTTTTCAGATGTCGTTCCCCACCGTCGTTCCCTACCAATGATAACTGTTCCCCAGCTGTGCCGAGCTGTGACTGGCTGTATCAGGCTGTGGCGGGCTGTGACTGGCTGTGTCGGGCTGTGTAGGGCCGTGCGAAGCTGTGGCGGCTGTATCGGGCTGTGACTGGCTGTGTTGGGCTGTGTCGACTGTGCGAAGCTGTGACGGCTGTGTCTGACTGTGACGGGCTGTGACGGGTTGTGTTGGACTGTGACGGGCTGTGACGGCTGTGTCGGGCTGTGATGGACTGTGTCGGGCTGTGTATCTTCCCCCTAAAGCCTGTTGCTATCACCCCTAAGGCTCATGTTGGTCTCAGTCTGTGTAAAAATTAAGGGTACCCCACAGATCCCGTAAAAGCGTCTAAGTCCCAAGCAGCCCTCTAACAATTGTTCATGGAGATATTCCTCGATGACTTCTGTGTCTATAGCGATAAGACCACCCATGCGGAGATGTTGGAGTTGTGCTTCCGGAAGTGTCAAGAGTATGGTTTCTCTTTGAATGTAGGTAAATGCCAATTCTTGGTTACAAAGGGGAAGCTATTGGGCCATATCGACTCTATTCGCGGTATATCGACTGATCCCACTAAGGTTGAAATTATTATCCAATTACCCACTCCCACTACAGTAACGGAGATACGGGCGTTTCTTGGGCATGTTGGTTACTATTGCCGCTTCATCCGTCGATATGTTGAGATTGCTTTACCTCTGAAACAATTACTAAAGCACGATGCAGAGCCGCAATGGACGCGAGAGTGTCAATGCTCCTTTAATGAATTGAAGGGACGATTGATAAAGGCACCGATCTTGATTTCCCCTGATTGGAATAAGGAGTTTAAGGTATATGTTGACGCCTCAAATTATGCAATTGGTATTGTGTTGAGTCAGAAGGATGAAAAATCCTTTGATCATCCAATTTATTTTGCGAGCCGTCAATTGGCTACTGCATAAGTAAATTATACTACCACTGAAAGGGAAGGTTTGGGCATGATCTATTCGGTTCAAAAGTTTCGCCATCATCTATTGGGATACCCCTTTGTTTTTCACGTGGATCACAATGCATTAAAGTATCTTATAAATAAACCTCACTTGAGCGGACGAGTGGCTCGATGGGTTATTTTGTTACAAGAGTTTACTTTCAAAATCGTGGTTCGCCCTGGGCGCAAACATGCCAATGCCGATCACTTAAGTCGCCTATCGAAGGAAGTAGGAGAAGAGCCGATAGACGATTCATTTCCCGACGCTGCTCTTTTTGTGATTGATGTTGTGACAGGGGAATACGCCCTTATTTTTAATTATTTGTCATTACAACAATTCCCTGAAGAGTACACTGAAAAACAGAAGCGTCGATTGGTTGAAAAATCGGCCCCGTACACAATTATTGGAGAAACTTTACGCCGATTCTTGCGGTGGCCATTTTGCTGGGACCGGCCGAAAGGTCTATCGGGGTATTGGTGGCCCACACTATTTAAAGATGCTTTTGCTTATGTGCGTCGTTGTGATGCATGTCAACGAGTGGGAAAGCCGATTCGTTCTAGTTCAATGCCATTGGTTCCTATCTTGGCTCAGGCACCCTTTGAGAAGTGGGGCATCGATTTTGTTGACCTATCGCTCCTGCTTCTTGCAATGGTCAAAAACGATATATTCTTGTAGCAACAGAATACGTGACTAAATGGGCAGAGGCAATGGCCACCCGTACCGATACTGCCAAAATGGTCGCTCAATTTCTGTACGAAAATATTATTACGCGATTTGGATGCCCTCGCAAACTGGTGAGCGATCGTGGCACACATTTCTTAAATTCTACCATTGAACAATTGACTGCTAAATATGTCATCAAGCATCGTAAAACTACACCCTATCATCCCCGCGCTAACGGGCAGACGGAGAAGACCAATGGGCCATTATGTGGAATTTTGACTAAAACTATTTCCGAAGCTGGTACCGATTGGGATGCCTTTTCAACTTGTTTATGGACATGAGGCGATTTTGTCTATCGAGTTGGAGATACCATCTCTCCGTATTGCTATCGAAGAGCGTCTAGGCGATAGTGCGTCCCTATCGGCTCGTCTGTTGCAGCTGGTTAAATTGGATGAACTTCGTCGACAGGCGTTACAAACGGTGCCATCATTAGTTGGTTAGAGTGCCGCCGCCGTTTGGGTATATGAATGGGCCCGCAACTTTACATATTCAGGTCATGCATCCAAGCAAGCAACTTGGGCATGACAAAACAGATTGCAGCAATTTACCATACCAGTCATAAATATACCAAGTCATGCACAAAGCAGGGCATCTTGGGTATGCGAGACTAGCCTGTTACTTTACAGATTCAATCATGCACTTCAAGCAAGCATATTGGGTACCCGAGACCTGGCCCTCTTGGCCAATAATTTTATCAAGATATGCACTGTCCCTAGTTATCATTCCTGACGTGACGTGGCGCTGACACGTCGGCCGTCACGTCTGACGTGCGTCACGTCACGTCGAATCCGGACGTTTACCTATGTATTTTTTTTTACATTTGACTTTTACGATTTATTTCTACCATTTCTAATGACATGGCAGCCACGGTGTAAAACAGACGTGTTCAATTATTAATATTTATTAATTTATTTTGAAAAATGCGTCCGCCTATAGTGGCGGTTGCATATAATTTATTATTATTTAAATGGAGTGACCGCCCATATTGGCGGTCGTTTGTAATTTAATATTTTGTTAAATTAAGCAACCGCCTATATTGGCGGTCGCCGGTAATTTATTAATTTTTAAATGAAGCGACCGCCCATATTGACAGTCGCTTGTATTTTATTATATTTTAAAATAAGCGACTGCATATATTGGCGGTCGGTTGAAGTTTATTATGTTTTAAATGAAGCGACCGCCCAGATTGGCGGTCGTTCGCAATTTATTATATTATATTATATTATATTATATTATATTTTTAATATATTTTTAATATATTTTATAAAAATACAGCAACCGCCATGTGGCGGTCGCTTTAGTTTTTTTTTAAAATTTAGCGACAGCCATTTAGCAGCGGTCGCTCATTTTTATTTTGATTTTTAAATAAAGCGACCACCGTTTGGCGGTCGCTTCTTTAGTAATTTTTTGAAAAATGTAGTGACCGCCATTTGGCGGCCGTCGCTTCTTAAATTAAGCGACCGCCGTTTGGCGGTCGCTTACTTAATATATTTTTTAAAATGAAGCGACCACCATTGAGAGGCGGTCGCTTATTTTTATTTTGAATCTTGAATTAAGCGACCGCCAGTAGGTGGTCGCTTATTTAATATATTTTTTAAAAATGCAGCGACCACCATGTGACGGTCGCTCTTCTTGTTTTTATAAATATAGCGCGCCATGCGGCGGTCGCGTGTTTTTTATTTTTTTGGAAATCCAGGGACCCGCCGTGTGGCGGTTTAAAAAAATAAATAAATCATGGAGCGGCGCCTGACGAGCCACGTGGCTAGGTGCCACGAGTCAGGAAAAACGAAACAAATGGGAGGGGGGGGAGGTGGTTTTGAACCCTTGACCTCTCCCATGTGAGAGCGCGTGGCGAGGCGCCATTGGCCTGTAGCGCATTTTCAAGCATAATGCATTTTTTTTTGGGGGGGGGCTGGTGGGCGCCTATATAAACCATTCCCCCCTCTTTTTTTGATCACTTTTGCACCTCTCGTGGTGCGGTTCCTTGGCATCCTGTAGTCCTTTCGGACTTCGTTGCTTGGCACTGCCAATGGGAGGTGCAAAGGTGATTATTTTGGGGGGGGGGGGGGGGGGGGTTGTCGGTTTTGTATTGGTCAGTCCCACACCCTTGTTCACGGTCCATTCATCGTATCACCATTTTGCCGTTTTTGGATCTCCGGCGACCTGTTTTTTTGCAGAAACTACGAAGACACCATCCACACGCGTCCATTGCCGTTTTCTGAGGTTTTGTCCCCTGTAGTGGGCAAAGGTTTATACAATGTCGGGGTTTGTGAATTCAAGTTCTGAGGCGGGGTTGTCTGGGGGTCGGAGGAAGAGAAAACGTGCCCACGAGCGGGATAGCCAGGTCAACAAGTCAGACTACCCGGGACCGGATGCCTTAGATAGGGTGAAAGAAGTGGTGGTGGATTATTTCAAGGGTAGGGAAAAATGACGAATGCTTTGGCGGGGGTTAAGTGGACGGCGGAACAAGCCGAAGTTCAATCAGTGGATCCAAAGCAGGGCGAAAGACGCCACGTGGAATTTAAGGTAGCTAATGAAGACATGGAAGGGTAGAACAACCGAGGGTCGAGTGCCCTCCATCGAAGCCGAGTTAATGCGGCGGTAACTATCGCCCCATTGCACTGGCCAACACCATATACAAGCTATTCACAAGTACGCTCACCACCATGCTTTCTGCTTATGGGAAGCAACACCGCATACTCAGCAACCCACATGAGGGCTTCAGAGCCACACACAGTACAACCAGACAAATACAATACGTCATCTCCGCACTAGAAGATGCTAAGCTTACAAAACAAGACATTTATCTTCTTTATATTGATTTTAAGAATGCATTTGGCTCCCTCGACCATGGACGTTTACTTGCCATCGCGACAGACCTGGGATACCCCATAGATGCCATCGAGCTTATTGGTAACATTTATACGAATAGCACCACGGAATATACGGGAGCTTACTACGGCTCCACCCCCCCATCCCAATCCTACGAGGCACCATCCAAGGTGACACCCTCAGCCCTTACCTATGTATAATTTTTTTAGAACCCCTCCTCAGATGGCTTGCCCGTGGAAAGTTAGGATACCACTACAAAACCTCCTCCAGTGATATCTCCGCAGCCGCTTATGCAGATGATCTCGCCATCCTCGCTCATAAACCACAACACCTAAACCGACAAGTCACCAAATTGCATCGCTTCAACCTGTGGTCACGTATGGAACTCAGCCTCCACAAATGTGCCATCACTGCGGCCCCATACCATAGCCGACTCACCAAATCTGCCATTGCTTCCCACTGTAAATTCTATGTCAACTATCAAAACAAACCATTCCCCTTTCTTGGCCCAGATGAACCATACACATATGTCGGCATACAGTTGGTACCCTCCCTTACTTGGCACGTCCAAAAAACTTATACTACCACCAAACTGATGAACAAAAGTTTGGCCCTTCTCAAATGATCCCCAATTGCCATTAGACCTAAACTATCCATCATACAATCAGTACTCAAAACCCAAGTCCAATACTCATTACATGCTACACCTTTCTCCTTACCAGACATAAGAAAACTTGACAAAAATATTGTCCAGCTCACAAAACGGGTATGCGGCCTACCAACTAGCACTCCTAATGCCCTTACCCAACTTCCCACCGACTGCTACGGGATCGGATCTAGCCCCCTAATCATCTCCTATGCCCGCACACTTGGCACACAAATAAAAGAAGCCCTTAATGATCCAGGCCGTTTAGGTATCATCTATCAAAGACTCCTCAAATTTCTTGCCCTCAAGTACAATGGATTATACTCTCTCCCGTCACTACATCCACAGGCCTGCTTGCACTCCCCTACTGCACGTACATTGCTCATTTTACGACAAATGAACATTAGTATACAAACCGATCTGCCAAACTATCCCAATATCTCATGAATCACAGAACGAGCTTGGCTCACCAGCCCATTCCTCTCCCAACTTAATAACTCTCACCCTAAGCAAAAAACCCCTAGCCTTTCCTACTTACGAGAGTGCCACATTACCACTCTTACCCAAATCACCACCACAACTGGACACAGACTCCTCACACCTAAGGAATTCACCCTCAAACACTCCAGAGCCACAACCAAAACCTGTCGATACCTACACTTCCTTCGCACCCTATTTTGCCACCCCTCCCCCTCATGTACTCTTGACTATAGAATTCCCTCCCCATACTTCCCACACACTCCCCAAGATCTACTCCCCCAATACCGATCAGATCCCGCACCCTCCATTCTCCAAAAGCTTAAAACAACATACGTCAATAACGACAATGTCCCCCCCGTCCCTACCCCCCAACACCAACTACCACACCACCATCACCCCACACCAAATCAAGATAGCTGCCAAAATACCTCTACCACCTCTAACTCGCCAAACACAACCCTCCTCTCACAACCACTACCAACACCACCTCCCACTACCCCACCACACAACTCTGAAAATCCAGATGCCTACGTTATTGAAGCTATCCTAGGCATAAAAACCCAAACGTCGATTGATTCCTTCGGAGCCACATGTTTAGATACCTATTACCATTGCAAATGGGCCGGATACCCCTCCGAAGACAACAAATGGCAAATAGAGGATGATCTTTTCGGCTCCCATGATGACTGTGACCCCGCACACAACCTCACCTTCTTGACCACCTTTCACAAACTTACCAACACCAACTTTCTCACTCATATCCATCAACAACATGCTTCTCCCATTCAACCCATGGACAAGCGATTCATACACAACCCAATACAGGCCCCTAATCTCCATATCTGCATAACAGAATGCAACCCTGACAAAGACATCAATCACAACCCCCCCATGATTTGCATGGGCCCCCGCTTCTCTAATATACACGCCAAGTACGGTCGTTTCATTGGCTTAATCCCTAATACCCATTTAAAATGGTTATGGAAAAAATACTCCACCACACACACTCAACTGACATCCCTATAACCTCCCAAACAAGACTTCGCTACCGAAATCAATTGGTTAGTAGAGCGATACCTCAAAGACACCCCCCCCCCCCCGAAAAAACCACGTTCTCCAAACCGACTGACACAGGCATGTGCTCACAGTACCCTCCCCCAAGACATACTTACACTGCTTATTAACTCATTTCAACTCACTCATTCATACTACTCCAGCCCCCTTACATGCCCCATGGAACTAACCACATATGCCAGCCCACGCACGCCAATGACGCTACCGCGTGAGCCTGGCGTGTGAGCGTACGCTCACACAATGGTGATGTGGCGTGAGCCCACCCAAGGTCGTGCCACGTCACCACAAAGATGGTGGGCCTATAACCGTGGAGCCTATAACTGTGGGATTTCACCACCTGAAGGTGAGATGGGTTAAGGGTTTAGGGCGTCCGCAGAGATCAACCTTGTGTTAACACGAGGTTGATTTCAGAGAACTTGAAATGAACCTTGTATTAACACGAGGTTAATTTCCTAGAACTGAAATCAACCTTGTGTTAACACTAGGTTGATTTCAAGTTCTCGAAATCAACCTTGTATTAACACGAGGTTGATTTCCGAGAATGTTCATTTGAATGTGACTTGATATGTTCGCAAATGACCAAATGAGTTTGAGGAATGAATGCAACAAATGGTAGACGCACGCACAACACGATTGATGACGTGACATACACCGACAGACATACGACTTCATTTTATTTTATTCTCCCTGGGGGGTGATGCAAATCAACCTTGCGATGACGCAACCTTGATTTGAGAATGAAAGCATCATTATTTGAAGATTTGTTTTTTTTTTTCCTTCCCTGGGTGTAATGCAAATCAACCTTGCGTTGACGCAACCTTGATTTGAGAATGAAAGCATCATTATTTGAAGATTTGTTTTTTTTTCCTTCCCTGGGTGTGATGCAAATCAACCTTGCGTTGACGCAACCTTGATTTGAGAATGAAAACATCATTTTTTGAAGTTTTTTTTTTTTTTTTCCCTCCCTGGGGAGTGATGCAAATCAACCTTGCGTTGACGCAACCTTGATTTGAGAAATGAAAGCATAATTTTTTGAAGATTGTTTTTTTTTTTCCCCTCCCTGGGGGGTGATGCAAATCAACCTTGCGTTGACGCAACCTTGATTTGAGAAATGAAAGTTTTTTTTTTTTTTTTTTTTTTTTTTTTTTTTTTTCTTGGGAGGGTGATGCAAATCAATCTTGCGTTGACGCAACCTTGATTTGAGAAATGAAAGCATTTGTTTTTTAGGATGTATTTTGCATTTTGTATGGTTGTTGGTCCTGTTGTTCTTCGTTTCATGTCTTGCATTGCAAGTCTTGCCAACCTGTTCTGCACCATGTTTTTTCATAAACCGCAAAGACGCTTTAGGGATTTCTTGGTGTTTGTCTGGATAACGTCTATGAAAAGTGGATGTGAATTGGGGGAAGGAATTTCGTAAGAACAAACTCATTCTCTTTTGTGTTCATTACGCAACAGGACATTGTACTCTCTGAAATATCCTATGCTCGTGGACAAAAACCATCCAAAAACCACCCGTGATTTCTCATCCGACCAAGATTTGGATGAGGGATGAGACTTCTCGGAAAATAAAGTTGGCAAATCTGGGGCGTGGTAGTCGCCTACAGTTCCGCGGAAATAGGTGGCATCCGCGGAATTAGGTCCTGCACGTAGGAAACCTTGCTGACGTGGCGTGAGCCTGGCTGGGCTCACGCGCTCACAGGCTCACGCGGCCAGGCTGACGCGCAAGCATTCCCCCACGCTTCTCCATCTGCCCCCACAATACTTATTCTCACCCAACAAAAATCGCCTGACGATTCCCACCCTCTTACGCCTCCCCACTGGAGCCCATTTACTAGCCACTATTGAACCCAATCAACTTAAATACGCATACACCCCCCCTCTTCCCAAATACCTCCAGCAGAAGGAACCATCTCTAACCCTTATCCTACTCGTACAACGCACATCTCCGACCAACATACCCCCTTCCCTCCTCCAGTGTCTCCATAAACTACTTACACAAACTCACAAAATGAAAGCTAACATCGCCCCCCTTACAAGACTAACCAACCCACTTCCAATTACGAAAATATTCCCCTCCATCTCCTCAATATCAAACCTAACAAGACATGGTTAAAGGCGCTACCACACCCACCACATGCCGCCCCTCCCGAGGCCCACCCACCATCCCTCAGATGTACCAACAAAACATACCCCTCAGATTTCCCCTCACCCACTCTCACTACACGGATGGATCCCTCCTTAACTCCACTACCGGATATGGTATATATCATGCGGCCACCCAGCAGGGTGTCGCCCTCCGCCTACCTGGTCCTGCCACAATCCTACGCGCTGAACTTATGGCAATATATGAAGCCCTATCTAGGCTAGACACCTTCCCTCCCCCCTATTATATTTTACCGACAGCCTTACTTCACTCTTCCTTATCAGAAACCACATAGCCCGCCCTTCATCCCACCATCACCACCAGAGATGGGCTTAGTCCTGGATACAATTCAATGTAGGCCCCCCACGTTATCACTGTGTGTGGCTGAAGAGAGTAATTACCGGAGAATGCTCGAAGAAAGCCCTGGATTTTGTTTCTCAAAGTGGGAATTGGATTGTTGTCCGTGGGGCTTGTGGCCAAAAAGTTTTGAACATCCATCGTAGTAATCCAAAACAGATTCCATTCCAATGCCTTGTTTTGCCGTTGCCAGTATCGAGGGAAAATGCTGCCTTTTGAAGATCAGAGGAGTGATGCAAATGGCCTTGGGGTCCGACACAGGTCGCAGCTGTGAGCATCCCCGTAGGACCAAGTTGGGAAAGGTGTGGAGGTTAGAGCAGATTTTTGCAATGATTGGATTGAGGGCAATTGTAGAACTATCCTTAGCGGGGACAGGAGCTGACTGCTTTGGTGGAGGTGGAAGGGGGCGTTGCTCCGAGGGGCCGGCAGGCCTGACACTGTGCTGGTGAATCTGGGTTTCTTTTGCATTGTTGCTGCCTGATGGAGGAGCTACCTCCATGATCATGCGGTCGAGCTTATCCTTACACCTTTTCCTGATAGGGAGGAAGACCTTTGCTGCAGACCTGAATCCCAATTGGCAGGCTTGGGTAGCCTAGAGGAGGATTGCATGCCTTCAATGACTTGGGGTCTTTCATAGAGAGAAACATCCGGTAGGTTGTCCAGAGCCTGCTAAGGGGTAGCCGCCAAGTGAGTGGTAGATGTATCATGAGTAGTTGAGTTCCTTTTGCGTTTAGCCTTAGGACAATCAACTCTGAGGTGGCCCCTCTGCCCGCAGATATAGCAGGCTGTGGCTGAGGTATCATCTGTAATCTTAACGGAAAAGTAATTGCCATCCTCATCAATTGGCAACTGCACAAACTCTGGCAAGACTGTGTCCGCAAGCATTGTTACCACAATTTGACAACCAACATGTAGCCCAGTGGTAATGGGCACATACCATGTTGGATGTGGTTGTGGGTTCAAACCACGGTCTGGTGTGTCATGAAGGTGTCCACCTTTCAGCTGGAAGGCAGTAGCCCTTGTGGTGAAGTGACACCATAAGTTACGCTCCCTTCGGGAGGCGTCATACTTTTTTTTTTACCACAATTTTGGGAAAACCAGTGTCATTCACTTTGGAGGCTATCGTAGCGCCTTTCCATGCGGGGATTTTCCTTAGTGCCTTAGTGCACATCTCCGGGTCAAAAACTGATAGACATCCTAGATACACCCCAAAGTGGTTTCCAATATCTGGGAGACAGAAAAGGTACTGATCTGGAATGTAGGGGAGAGCAATTATTCTAGGGGCCCAAACCTTCCCGTTCCTGTTACCCAACGCTGCAGACCGTGGGAAAATATTAACATTGAATCCATGGAGGTGGGGATTGAATGAGAGCACCTTTGTTGCAGCCACTTCCGACTCCAAAAGGATGGAGTAAAAACCTTCCCCCCTAGAATGGCAAAATTGTGGTTTAAGATCGCCAGAGCCTCCCAAATGCTTTATGGCCCAGTCCCTGGCAAATGCCCGATCCAATTTTTTCCCCGGGAAGTGCAGAAGGACTCCTCGGCCTGGAATGTCCGATACTAGCCCGTGGAGATAAGCGAGGTCTACCTTGATGCGCAGATGATCTTTGCTCATGGCGAGCTGAAGGTCGACTCCTTCATCAATATTCTCCCCTTGAGATTGGGAAGGACCCCTCACATTCAGATTTTGTGGAGGGCTGCCATGGGCATTGAAAGGACCCCTCACGTTCAAATTGTGCGGAGGGCTGCCATGAGCACTTCCTGAACCGCCATTTTCCGATAGCGGAGCAGTGCCTGCAGGCATGACAGAAGAGGGGAGCAACCTGCCGTTAATCCCCGGGTGAATTTGCGTGGATCCCTCTTCCATGTGACCAGGGAATCTTGTAAGTGCCTGGTGAGCCTGGAAGAATCCTGTCCCCAACGAAGGCTGAGATCTTTGAGTTGCCGGGATTCTGTTTTGATCGCTATAGAGCCTGTTCCTAGACGCGCCTCTGAACTGCTTACCACTGAATGGACCCATAATTGAAGAGAGGAGTTGGCGGTTGAGAAGGTGAGGAGGGCTGGAAGGGCGGGGGAAGGAGAGAGAACTAAAGGGTGCAGTCTAAGAAGAAGTCCAAGACGAAGTCGGGGAGAGAGAATCAAACTTGAGAAAACAGAATCAAAGAGGGAGACGATAAGCACAACGAAGAAGCAGTCGGCAGTGAGCTTAGGGGGAGATGAGTGGGGGAAGTCGATAGAGTGTGCGAGGTGGTGGGAAACCTGCGAGTACAACTGCATGGCGGCTGAGAGTAAATGGGGGTGATAATTGATCAGCCCTTGAATAGAATCCTCAGAGGTGGTCGGGGAGGGAGGAAGGCTAAATATTCATCATGCCATCGTTATCAGGAAATCTCGTTTAAGCCAAATAGGAAGCGAGGAGGTGGGGGTGAAGTTGACCTCAGCTCATGCGGGGTGAAGTTGTGATGATGGTACATGAACCAAACGCACCAAAGGTAAGGGATGAAGCCACCTTGGGCTTTAGGATTTCAGCCGAGAGACCATAGAACCACCGGGGATGGTTTACTCGGAATGGGCAATCGAGGAGGGTATCAATGTACTAGAGAACGCGCCCCCTAGGGCGCATTATGGCTCCTAGTGAGTCACTAGGGCGAGGCCGGTAGGCCGAGACCTAGGACGAACTAGGTGCCATAATGCGCCCTAGGGGGTGCGTTCCCTGGCGTAAAGGAATTTTGGGGGCAGATTCTTCGAGGCCCTGATTGGCTGCAGGCCATAATGAGCCATTAAAAGTCAAACTGCCGATTATGGCAGTCAAACTGCCGATTAGGAATGCAGAATGCGCCAGCGCCGTGGAGCATCGATCTTCTGCATTTTAATTTGCCTCAAAAAAGGCAGAATCTGCCCCCAAAATCCTTTACGGAAAGGAAAAGAGCAGCCGAGCTCGCATAGGGAAAGAATAGATGCATAGTGGAATCGCAGAGAACACCAGACCTCAGAAGTGAGAAGGGCAAGGGGCCGTTGAACGTCTCTCTCACTCTCTCTCTCTCACCGCAAACCACGGAGCTACATCGTGCTCCTCGTCCTGAGGTTTTAATTAACAATACAATGAGGTTTAATTAAAATAACACACTCAGATGTTCATTACTTATAGAATAGCCTCTTTTCAGGTATGCAAGATCCAATTGCTCACGAAATAGCAGCCCCCCCAGGATAACTTATTGGACCTGTGTTGTTAGGAGGTGAACACTTGGACACCTCCCAACCGAAACCGTTCATGTGGCTGTGGCGCACTTCTTCACCTGGAGGTTTTGAAAGCCTCTAGTACCAATTGGGTGCTGAACTCTCTCATGAATGCAGTCAATTCAGGTGAGGCAAAGGTCAAGTCCAAGGAACAATGGGAACTGGGAACTAGGTGTAGGCATAGTACCTTTAGCTATCTGTGGGAAGCTCTTGTAACACAAATTTATTAGATAAACTAGGAGGAGCTGACGATCATGTCCACAGCACCACAAGCCCTTTTCATGAGTTACTTGGGCTGCAGCCCAACATTTGATGTTTGCTTAATAATAGTAGTATCGAGTGTAATCTGGGCCAAGGACAAATGTAATAGGATATGGATCCTCCTTGGGCTCTTCCTTTTTGGGCTCTTCCTTTTTTTCTTCCGCTTTGGTTTCTTCCTTCTTAGGCTCTTCTGCCTTTTTCTCTTCCACCTTAGGCTCCTCTTTCTTCTCATCTGCCTTGGGCTCCTCCTTCCTAGCCTCTTCGGCCTTGGGCTCCTACCACAATTGCATTTTTCCCAGACTTAATACCAGGATGGTGTGAAATCTCCATCAGTAGGGAATTGCACGCAAATCTTAAAACTATCTATTTGGGTTTGAAGAAGACCTCATGGTAGACTGTCAGTGCCAGGGTCCATGGGCACTCCCAATCGCCTCCCCATCAACCACCCCCATGTTTAAAGCAACCCCACTGGTCTAAAGGGGATATTCTCTAAGGGGTGCCCCCACTGAATCGCCCTTTACGGGACCGCAGAAAACACGTCCCTTCACCAAGGGGCAAGGAGGGCTGATTAGAAGGGTGGCACATTTTCAGGAGGGGCGATTATAAGGGTCTCCATGGAACCACCCCCTCGTGTTTTGGAGGGCAATTCCTTCTTGGGGGCAGTTGCTTGGGGGGCCAATTGGGAGTGCCCCATGAAACCTGGCCTTAGATCAACTACCTAGTGAAATAGGACATACAACACATCTAATTTATCGTTGACATTTATCTCACCTCCTTTTTGGGCTCATCCTTTTTTTCTTCCGCCTTTGGTTCTTCCTTTTTCTCCTCCTTTGGTGCTTCTTTCTTTTCCTCTGCCTTGGGGGCTTCTTCCTTCTTCTCTTCCCCCTTCTTGGGCTCTTCCTTCTTTTCCTCCTTCTTGAGTTCTTCCTTCTTGGGCTCTTCTGGCCAGAGGGTTGTTAGCTTCCCTGTCTTGGATACCCTGCTGAGCACGTCGTCGGGCTTGACATCCCCACTTACTGTGACTTTCTGTGCTGGAAAGTCGATTTTGTAGGACACCACCCCTGCAAGACCCATACAGAAAATAATGAGGGTGAGGAGTTGAGGCACCTTGTAGTGGCCAGAATGCACTTATGAAGCTCATACGAAGCCAATTTGACAAAGCAATGTGGCCATCTGTGTGACCTCACGCCTATCCAGAGTGGACATCATCCCCAGATACATTATGCTCAGTGCAACGCGTTTAATTCAAAGCTGTTTAGCTTCAAATGTGCAGGTTGTATGCTCCTCTGCCAGAAATAATAAAAACTCTGTAGGAAGACATTATCACTCATGCAACTTCAAGCCTTGAACTCATCGAATGCTCTTCCTGAATGTTGCTGATCCTGGCACGTGAGCATGAGTTCACTTAGTCTAGTTACTGATGTCACGAAGGTCAGCTCGCCAATCGCCATAACTTTCTGAAATCTTCACCAATCAGCCTCGGGCAGGTGCCACTTGCAAGCTCTTGTCGGGAGCTACCCTTTGCTGCAGGTCAACCAGATAAAAGTCCAGCAAAATACATGAGGTTGAAAAAAAACGTATCGACCCGATTCGGGTCGGTCAGGCCTTTAGGGGTTAAGAGAGCGATGATGCTTCACCTACTTCATACAAATTGGTTGCTTTATTTGAAAATAATATACAAGCTGTGGCAATAAGAAGACTACCGGGTATTCTCTTCACTACTCTCTTCACAGAGCCCGCACAACCTTCACAGTGCATGACCACCTTCAAAACCACCGTCTGCAAGAGAAGAAACAAAGAAGAAACGTTATAACGTCCACTGAACTGTCATCATGTTGCGAGAAGGCAGATTGTTCACAACATTGAGCTACTTTCACACTATTGGCTGAAAAATAGGATAAACTGAAATGGCTAACGTAAAGTGCTCTCAACTCTACTCAAGCCACAGGAGTTGCTGCAAATCTGGTTACATCTATTGTAATATCCTAGATGATCTAGTGTAGGCTCTCGAGAGTGGTAAAATCTCCAAGATCGTCTATTACATGTCATTCCTTACTTTTGAGTCTTCGAATACTGTTTTTGCGGTTCCATGAATTACAACGTTCAGGGTTGTGTGAAGATGTCCATGCTGCACGCAATATTGAATATGATGAAGGCCACTAATATCCAATCTCACAGTCTGATGCTAATTCTGAGATTGGACACAATTCTGTTCTCTCCTTGTTCCACAGTTGCGCCTCCTCCCGGTATACTCATGTATATGTAACCGCTCGCTGTTGATCCCAACAACTTCTCACGGATTTTGTGACACTCAACTTGATCCACAAGTTTCAGCATTTCAAGCACTACATGCAGTAGGGTAGGACTGGGAGGCCAAATTGTCGCCACTGACGATAAGCGCAATAGAAAGTGAAGTGCCGTTGATAAACTTGTTATGTTACCGAGTCTGAAGTGAACGATGCATGCGGATCTTAATCCGCAGCTGTAGCCACATATTGATTCCCGAGGAGAGGACCATCCGACAATTCGCTTGACATCTTGTTGCAAATTCACAAGCCAAAATGTTTTGATAGAGCTGCATTCACTACTCACGATATTGAGAAAACTGAATGATAGCACTTTAGAATTTCTGGAAGTTTTAGACAAAGGAGTGCTGAGTAAAGTTAGGCTGGACTTGCAGCAGATAATCATATCTTTCAGCCATAGAATTGGCTTTAGCCCTGCAGAACGATCCGCCCCTCACTAGCTCTTCCATAACTTCTTTGGACGGGCGTGCATTGGCAGGACTCAACCCCAAAAGCTTTTCAGTTTACTATTTGTAATTGTTCATTTGTCTTTCCTTCCGCGGAAGGGAGGTGTGTTGTGCTAATCACAACATACCTTTTGAAACTGATAAATCTCAGCCTGTGTCATATCTACAACTCAAGAATTGATTAAAGAATAATGCCTCGAAGTACTATAGCCACAGTGACAGCACAGATCACATCCGTTTTGATACTACAAGAGGGAGGATCACAGCTCGTTAGTGCGAAAACATTGTACATGAGGAACAACAACTGATCCATGGACCAACGATCGACGTTGAATACTACCCCTCGGCCTTGAAGTATCACAATGCCTGTGGTACTTCTATACATATATTATGAAATTAGTTACAATTGGTACAATACAAATTTTGAAAGAGAAGAGGGTGAAGTGAAGGGAGGGGGTGACCTCAGGCATTGTGATGATAGGCCTGCTGCAATCAGGTGTTGTTGCACTGGAAAGGCGCCGCCCTTGATCTGTGTGTCGACGACTCCACCTCAATCCCACTATGCCACTGATGAGATGAGCACGGGAGAGAACTGCCACAGAAAGACATGAACAATTTGAAACAAGGCCTTAAAAAACCAGCCCCTACAGCTCTACTTCTGGACCCGGTTCGCTATTGACCGATTCTGCCTGATAAGCTCTGCGCTGCTTACTCCTTGCACAGCGAGATTTTCGACTACATGATCAGCTACCTTGCACAGCCACCGATGCTGCGTGTCGTCCTGGCATCTCCCCGGTCCCACGTCTGCCTGTCATGTCCGAGAGCAGCCTGGAGCTACATACTCATGCTCTCTCACACCCCCCCCCAGCCCCCAAATGGACGGCGGGTATTCCATAGGCGGGCCCACGCATCTGGCCCGGCCCGTCCCCTCTCCCTGTGCCTCGTCAGGAGGGACGCTCCGCAGAAGACCAGGTCGGGCCTGCGGGTCCCACCCGCGATGGATCTCTCCACCACTCTGCTTCTTCTCTTCCCTTCGCCATTATTGCATCACGCAACCAACAAAGTGCGATAAGCAGAGATCGAACCCTGCTGCTCCCTTGGCCTTGTGATATTTATACAATATCTTGTGGTTGAAGCAAACCTTCTTTTTCGGACGATAGTTTGCGGCCGCAACACAGACTCCGTTGATATAAAGTCCTCCCACAAATAATTTGTGACCGAAGGTGCGCTGGGCCCCTCAAGTTAGTTGCGGCCTAAATCTGCATAAGTATTTGTTGGCGGATGCTGATCGGAGCATCTTTGCAAGATTGGCCTTTTGATTTAACTCGCACGCCGAGAAATATTGTGGACGACTGGCACAACCATACGACTCCAATGTTACCGTAATCGGACATGGGGTCATACTATAGCTTCCACCCAACGTTTTACAGGGTTTGGCCATTCACTTGTCAAGAGAGTTTGCCATATTGCACCACGTGGCAAGTCTTCTTTGGCTATCGTAGCTTTGAGAACGACATCTGGGGCTACAAACCCGAGGTATACTCCCCCATTCCGATTAGGTTCGATAATGGCCACCGTTACGAACATGGTTGTTATAAAGATTGTGCGACGACGGACTCCAAAGTATAGGTGAGAAAGTGGGATAGGGGTGCAAAAAAAAATAAAAAAATGCTTCATTATCAATGCGCCTGGTGTGTAATCAGTCATTCAGAACTCAGAACACAAATGGGGGCACCGAGAAATATTATTTCCTTATTGGGTTGTGGCACCATCCACTACAACAGCGACCAACCCAATCAGTAGAGGTTTTACTAAGCTTAATATAAGTATTTTGTCAATTCCTAGATACCTTGAGGCCATCAAAGCTTGCTGGTCAATGATGCAGGGGGTAATCATCCTACTCTTTAAGAAGGGCGATATCACACGAACATAGCAAACTATAGACCAATCACACTGCTAAATGTGGCATACAAAATCATAGCCAAAGCGCTTGCAAGCCGTCTCCAACCTTTCCTACCTACCATCATCAGGCCTGGGTTCATAAAGGGGAGGTACATCTTGGATAATTTGCTTTTGGCTTAGGAAATACCTCACTATGCTAGAAGAACCAATCAGGCCATCTCCCTCCTGCTATTAGACTTCGAAAAAGCATTCGATAGGGTGGAGTGGTCTTTCCTGTTGGGAGCCCTGCAGAAAATGGGGTTGCCCACAGGTGTCAATGGGTTAAAATTCTGCTGTTTATTGCTTCAAGCAGGGTGCTCATCAATGGTCATTTATCCAAACCTTTCTCTCTCCTTGGATATGTTCGCCAAGGATGTCCACTGTCACCCTTTCTGTTCCTTATCGCAGCGGACACTCTAGGTCACATGATGCAAGCAAACCAAGCCATCACATGCCTAAAAACCATTAACCACATTACTCGGCAACCTACCCAGATAAGAGAATCCATGTTCGTCGACGACACATTTATGGCGCTCCAATCGAACCCTGCAAACCTTGACAGTGCTGTTCACACTCTAGAGACCTTTTGCCAGGCCTCTGGCTTCAAGGTGTACTGGGGTAAGACCTGCGCCTTGCTAGTGGGAGACACTTCAAGATCCCAAATAGGTACCCAGCCCACATGGGGAGCTGACAAGGGATTAAGATGGCTTCAACCAGGCCAAACAACAACATTGTGGGGATACACGTTTGGCATTGACTTGGCAGACCAGCAGCGCTTTGGGCCTACGAGGTCAAAACTCAAATCAAAGCTTGCCCATTGGTGCTCCCATCACCTGTCCATCACAGGAAAGGCAATTATCACCAATCAGATCTTAGAAGGGGGCCTTTGGTTCTTCTCTGCTTCGTGGAAACCTGCCTCGTCCCATATCAAGGAGGCCAGAAAACTGTTGAGAAACTTCATATGGGGGGCAAGCAACCACAATGAAAAGAAACGACCGCAAGTTTCATGGAAGCAAATTTGCCTCCCCAAGAAGAAAGGCGGGCTGGGAATCATAGACCATGACAGACAGATAACTGCCTTGTTGGCAAAATGGATCCCCAGGTTCCTGGGTCCAGAGGGGGGTTGGTGGAATTTCTTAGTAGCAGACAACATTGCAATGGCTACCCCCCTTAAATCAGCAATCTGGAAACCTTTATTCCGCTGGATAATGAATGGCTTCAAGCACAAAAACACAGGCTCCACCCTCTGGAATGCCATCTGGCAGGCCTGGGCTCTCTTGCGCCCGTTCCTCGCCAAATCAGAACCTACATCCTTCTATGAAACTCTCAGACAGTCGCTTTTTCTTAACAATAATGTTGCCTCCCCATCCCAGAGACAGCAAGCAAAGAAATGGTCGGCCTGGGACGCTAAGGGCATCACAAAAATCGCTGATATTTGGAAACAGGGATGCTTCATATCCAAGCAAACCATCTCAGACTTGGTGGGAAATGTTAGAGCCAATCATGGGTATGATGCTTTGATTCAAGCCATCCCTGCCCGATGGGCAGACATCCTCAGAGCTGGTCCCACACAGCCGACCTCTAATTACTGGACATTAGTGATATTGTTCAACAAGCTAACCATCCTTCGTAGCTCACTCCACTGGCCAGGTCATGGAAGGGTTCTCCTTTCACATTGATCCTATCACATTAACCCTATCTATCCAGGACCAGTCCATTCAAACCTATCCCCAGTTCACACACACACCAGTCTCAATATGCTGCTGGTCATCTCCTACAAAGGATAGGCCTCGACATAGGATATGCACATGGGAGACGCCAAAGTTGGATGCATAGGAGATTGCACTTGGACTTAGATGACATTGGACACTTGGGCCAACCGCACAGGAGCACCCTAGTTAGCTATTGAAATATCATAAATATCATAAGTTATGAGTTGGCGGTCCATTTCACTCAGATTCACCCAACATGTCATACCATCAATTTCATAGTTGTTTTTCCTACTGTTATTTACCAACCTACCTACGACCATTTCACAGGTTTCGTGCCATTCTAGTCAAACTTCAGTCAACATTTTCACTGGTATTTTCTAAAATCATTCTACAATTTTAAGTTGTTGGACTTGGGCTTTTTTGATAGAAGAACTGAGAAGAATGGAGACTGCCCACAGAGCATACGACTGCCCATTGCTCACTCCGACTCATATCTGTGCTGGGCAAGAGACATGGGAGAGGTGGGGCAAGAGACATGCCTAGTCCAGCATCTTTCGGACAATATTGTAGAGAGGTCGTGGGCTTCGTGCCTCCAGTGTGGGAGTATGGAGTGTCGAGCATCCATAAGTTGAATCTACAAGTAAATGAACCTGAGGAGCGAGGTCATTAATCCCAACTCCAGCATGCATTTATGGTTTCTAGCGAGGTTTGCATCCCTTAAAATCTCGTAAGCAGTGCATTGCGGTAGTGCATGTCTTGTTGCAGATTGCCTCCACCGAGGCTTTTGAGATGTATTAGGATATGATATGGTAAGGGGTGATGCCTGTCAAGGTCACATTCATATGCGTTCTCAATGCATGTGGCCTAAGAGCTCTGGAAAAGGGTAAACAGGTCCACACTGATATCATGAAAGCTGGAATTGAGCCAGACATTATTTTCGAGAATACCATTGTTGATATGTATGCCAAGTGTGGGAGCTTAAAGGATGCACGTCAAGTGTTTGACAATATGGCTCAATGAACTGTGCCCTCATGGAATGCAATGATTGTAGGATATGCTCAGCCTGGGTGTGGTAGGGAGGCATTTGAAATCTACCAGCAAATGATACATGAAGCGGTGATACCAGACAAGGTGACATTCATTTGCCTTCTTAATGCACGTGCAAGCTTGGCATCCATGATCTGGTTGCAACAAGTGTTCACATCCAGTCGATGACTATGTACACATTTCTGCCTGGCGCCATCTTAGAGGTAAATTGCAGGCCTAGAGCTATGCTTTGACAGCTCTTGATGAGATCTACCTTGGTGCACTTATGGCCAGTGGATTGGATATGGGGGGAGATTAAGAAGCAGCTAAGGGTGGCAGGGCCAATGACCTTTGTAAGTTTGCAGCTTCAAGGTTGATTCAATTCTGCAAGTATGTTTGTGGGGTACTTGGGTGAGCTTGAACTTGCCAGCTCCTCCCTTGGTGAAGTTCTTGCAAACGCAGAGTGTAGTGTTGCCCATGACCTTGAGGTATTCAGTTTCACATTGGCCCCCCTGCTGATATTCAAGTTGGGGGTGGGATTTTTGTTGGGCAGCCATTGCCAGTGGCCTTTCCAATTGGTTATATGTGTTACTGCTGGATAAATCTATGGGAAATTATCACCCAACGACACCACATTTCGTTCAGCCATACTGCACAACTTGAAGATCAGCAGCCAACAGAGGGGGATATGAAGGGCCAATGTGGCCATCAACATCAAGGTCATGGGGGATGACAGAGGGGATGGCCAGCTTGAAGAAAGCCCCAAGGCCATTAAATGCCTCCATTGAGAAAGATGTCCAAATCTGCATATGATACATCCTCAGCTTTGACGATGCCACTGTGGACCTCTTCCCCATTTTCCAGGGCTGTCAAGCTTGCACATGTGCTCAGAGGTCTCCAAAGCCTCAGATGTAATTTTGAAAGCTGCCATGTGGATATGTATGTCAAATGTGGGTGTATGAAGGATGCAAAGGGAGGGGGCTGTATGCAATGTGGTGTCATGGAGCATAGTGATACAGGACCTGCAAAGCAAAGGCGTGGGATGAGGCTTTGGAGACTTGTCAGCAAATGATGCGGGAAAGGGTGGAGCCCAGGCCAGTCACATTTGTGTGTGTTTGCAATGCGTGTGCAATCTTGGCAGCCCTGGAAAATGGGGAAGAGGTCCATGGTGGCATCATCAAAACTGGGAGTGTATCAGATGTCAATCTGACCAGTGCCATGGTGGACATGTATGCCAAATGCGGGTGCGTGGAGGATGCATTAAAGGGGGTGTTGGGCAGTATGGCTGAACAAATGCTATGGACAAATTGCTCTCTCTCTCTTTGAAGACAAACCTCACCAGAAGCACCTGGAGGCAGCTCCCCTAATCTCTAGAAGGTGGGTGGTTTGTAGATCTCTCTTTGGAGGCACAAAAAAAATGACATATTTCATAGTGTCCAAGCAGAGGAGCTGGGTTGTAATGAGCGTGTTATGATGATACTGTTCGTGGTTTGTTGCAGGGGGAAGAGCTAGACAGGGACTCCATATCTGAAAACAACAACGGAAGGCTGTGGCTCTGATCATTGTTGTCATCGGTTGATTTTGCATTGCATCCATTGCATTCATGTGCTCGAGCATTTTGCATCCATTGCATCCATACCTGCATGCAAAGGGGGGGCAAGTGTTCTGGAAACCACTCTCATGATATAGTCTCTTTCCATATCATTTTTGAAGTTAGTTTGAACAAAATCCAATGCATTGTAGAGAGCCTGAGTTGCTGCCACGTGCACATCATTGATGGTTTCAGAGGCATCCAACGAGTTTTTAAGAATCAAGCCGGCAAGTTTCCGACTCTCCGGAAGTTTTTCATTGTTGGATAACTCATGGGAAAAATGATGAGAAAAGCAGCCAAGTTCTGCTGTTGAAATTGCTTAGATTATCCTCTGCCACCTTCCGTAACTTGCCATTGGCGGACTGCGCATTCAACAGAATCTGAGTCACCTCCAGCGCCAGCCTGGAAAGAGAGTCATCTCCAATAAGAGAGTCAATGGCCATAAGGGGTACTTTTCCAGCCCGATGGCAGGCTGGCACACCACCTCCAAAGCCTCCCCCGTGCATCCATGCTGCGCATATCCAGTGATCATTGCATTCCATGTCACCACAATTCATTCAACCATATTGTCAAGCACTCCCTTCCATATGCCCACTAGGGCAGTGTTCAGAAAGTCAAGGCTCGTACCTTCTTGCTTTGATGAAGTCACCATGAACCTCTTTGCCTTTCCCTAGGGTTGGCAGGCTGGCACCCCATCTCCAAAGCCTCCCACACGCAAGCATGCAACCCATATCCAGCGATCATCGCATTCTATGACACACAATTCGTTCAGCTGTATTGTCAAACAAGCCCATACCCAAGCGGGGTCGAACCCACTACTAATGCCCTTTGTGCAGGAAAATGTGTCAAAGTCTGATTGGCGGTGCCGGGAGGCAGCCACATATGCTTTTGGTTCAATACTTGAGGGGCCTACTTCGTTGGGAAAGCTTTTGGCCCTCAACTTCATGCTGAGCGCCATGAAAGACGAATAGAATCATGTTTCCAATCATCTCTCCAAAACTCAATCAGAGTGGAGTGCTACAATGAGCATAATCAGAACTTTATAGACAACACCAGCTCAAAGGGTATTCCAAAAGGCTAGTTTGATAAGTTAAGCCAGCCCCTATGTATTTTGAAAAAGCCCAACAAGACCACTGCTTGGTATTCTTCCAAATCAAGTACAGCTTGGTACTTTCCAAGTTAACATAGTAAAACTGAACCTGTTTCAAATTCAAAGGATGGTTCCAATGGCATCGTTGGCAACCTTAAAACAGGTGTTATGTAATCTGAAAAGCCCATCACGTCAGCTGCTTGGTAATCTCTAAGTTAAAACAGTGTAACCAGGGCTGTTTTAAATTTAGAATTCTGACCTCAATGTTCAAAAAGTACCGCTTGGTACTTACCGAGTTAAATCAGCATAAGAAGGCCTATCTTAAGCATCATTGGATAGCCTTATAAGGTCTGGAGATGGTACCTCCAGCACCATATCAAAATGCAGCCGAAGCTCAGACTGGTATCATGCCAGAAAACTGATTTACAATCAGGTTGAAAACCCCACCAATATGGTACCAAAGTTCAGACTGGTATCATACCAGAAAACTGACTTATAATTAGGTTACAACCCATAAAAACCAAAAAGGATTAAGGTTGAGAGGCTGAATCGTATCAGATGCCCCACTGAAGCAGTATGTAGCGTCAATCGTCACCATCGCCAAGTCCTTTGATCATCTGCAAACTGAAAAAATACACATCAAGTGAAGACCCTCACCTGTGCCCGTCCCAAAAACCACCCGTCCCAAAAACCACCACAACAAGATGTGTGTTAGTGAGGATGCACGAGGTGAGTAGCACGTCTTCACAGTTGCTATCCATGTTGCATTTTACAGTGAGCAAATTGATCAAAAGTAAAACATAGATGCGACACCACAAATAACTTTAATCGTTTGTGGAGTGGGACGCTGCGGCATTCAACCCCTGAATCTCAAGAGATCACAGCAGAATGCAACAAATTGGGATATTTGAGGACAAATTGCATCTTTACAAAGTGCATGATACTTCCCCCATTACCTTATGAGCGCTACTGCTTCATGAATAAGAAAAATTGCAGGCAAACACAACATTAGATCATTTGCCAGTACGGGAAATGGAAGAGCCTACCGCCATCGCGCAAGAAAAAACAAAATGCACGCGGATCGTGATGCTTGAGCACTCAGCTCAGCCGCCATCGCCATCCTCCAGAAAAAACAAACACGAGTATCGTGCCGTGCTTGGGGCAGAGAGGCAGTTAGCAAACCATCCCGTGATTTCATCCACTAAGATGAAATTTTGCATTTCATTAGAATTACATCATCTTAGGTTTACATCCATTAGGGTAACATCCAAGATGGATGTAATCCGTCATGGATGAAAAATTGCAAGCTACATCCTTAATGATAAAGCTCAAGACAATAATTCATCCAGTTAGGGATTATACCTGGCATATTTTTCATATGGATGAAATTCAAAACATATTCCATTAGGGATTAGAAAGAAGGTATATCCAAACCAGGTAGGCTTAGGAAAAAAATTGTTAATTCCAAACAGATAATTGGAGAGAGGGAGAGAGAAGGAGAGAGGGGGCGCCCACCATCCAACCCCTGGTATGGCAGTCCCTTATGGAGTGAGTGTGGTATGTACTCACCCCGTAAGGGAGTGCATACCGGACCCATTCTCATAAGGTTCTCCCTCTACAATATAGTTCTATCCTTGGACTTGAATACCAAAAAAATAAAAGGTCTACATTCTCTCTGCCCTCAGATCACGAGTGAACATTGGCATAGCATAAATCAAACTTGGCAAGAATATAGAATCATGTGTTTTCCATGTTACCTCTTATCTTGTCAACAAGCTCTTGTAAAAAAGTAGAGACCAAGGAAGGATCTCCGTGCGATGCAGTTTTATCTTTGGTTAAAAAACTACAGTCTCTGCTTCCCAAGTCAAGAGAAAATATGGACAAAACATTCATATAGCTGGGCACGCAAGAGTTCAAAAATTACAAGTGTTCTTCAACCGATGGCAGTAAATTATTGCACATTTTTCCACCATATCAGCCAACTTTATGGTTACAACCATTTTTCCAAAGGTATGAATAAGAACTTGTGTTCTTCCCAGTGGCAGTAATCTACTTCCCGTGATTCACAACATGAACATGTAAATAAGAACATTGGCAGCAATCTGTTGCCCATCTTTTCACCATATCAACCAGCTTTATGGTTTTAAAACCACATTTCCTTAAGGTATAAAAAAAGACATATCATGTTACACCTGGGCATTTTTTTAGTGGTGCTATAAAGAGCAAACCCACATCCAGGAGAAGTATTAAAGCCCACGAGTAGGGAAGGCTTTTCATCATAAGGGATCTGATGCTGACATAAGACATCAACTACAGGTTACCAGTTAACAGGAGTAATATGCATTGACCGGATCATGTAGAAGGTGTACACACATACTCTAACATGCTGTTTTACCCGGGCCTAGCTCATAATATCAGTATGCAAGAAACCCTTAGATGTTCTTCAAGTAATATCAGCAATGCCTTTCTCTCGTTGTCCAATCCGCCAACAATTTTTTATTGGAGAGGATCATCATACCTTATGAGGGATTTGTTGCTCCACACTATTGTTATGGAGGTATAGGGGGCTGATACCCCATGGCTTTCCTAGACATCTGCAAAAGCCGTTAAAGGTGTTAGTACATCATAGTAAGAAAACTGGAAAATGGCAATGAGAGAGAGTGTGTGTACAGAAACCACTAAGTACACTGGTCAAGAATAGAGAGGGAAGATATATTGTCTTGTCGAGACATGGACACGACCAAACAAGGTTTTTGTCAAATTAACGACAAATCAGCCTCATAACAAGGCACTATCTAACTTCACCTTCCATAGGCAGTATCTTACCTGATAAAAACTCATGTCATCTTCTTGAAAATACATGAAAAATTAGGGTGGGAGGGTGGGATTTCCAAGACAACCATCACCCTAGATTCAGATGTCATTCATCATTGAAGGAGTCTTGTTTTTCTTATAAAACAATTGGGACAAACACCACCACCTTTGGTACATACCAGATCCGCATAAACACTTGAGCCTTTAAGAATGAGTTGTGGTGTTGCAATTCCAAGAGCCCAGCCAGATAATTTAGACCAGCCAACATGCTATGTCTATGTTCCATGAATGCATAAAGGTCTGGATCTGGTTTTCCAATCCTCTCCAAAACTCAATCTGAGTGGAGTGCTCCAATGAGAGCGGAGTGCTACAATGAGCATAATCAGAACTTTATAGACAACACCAGCTCAAAGGGTATTCCAAAAGGCTAGTTTGATACGTTAAACCAGGGCGACCGAGCATTTGTACTCACCAGGGCCTCCCCGGCATGCCCAAGCAAGGAAAGGTCGAAAAGGCATTTGACCTCTCCGCGTCCACGGACCACCTATCACTGTACCTGGCAAGCGAAGTCCTCATCGGAACAATCGGCAGCAAGCTCACCATGCACCTGATCACAGAAACATACCTACACAATGACGAATTCGAAATTATGCATGTCGCCAAGACAGGACCTGACACAAAATTTTGTTTCATCTACCTAGCTACCGAGGACACCAAAACAAGAATGCTCGCCCACGGAGTACGGATCAAGCATATGCTAATCAACCCTCAACTCCGCACAAGACGCACAAGTGTGACCGGCATTGCCGCAACACCACAGGAAATCTCTGCGGAGAGAGATGTCCTCACCCTAGTGGTGAAAAATCTCAATCCATTGCACCCACAAGCAGAGACAGAAGCAGCAATTCGCAACTTGATGGGCAAAGACAACATCGAAAGCCTGCACTTCAACAAGATTGCCAGAACGGAGAAAGTCCGCCACAATGGTATGATCCTTATCACCTGGAAAAACCCGAGCATATATACTCAGTAGAGCAATAGACCCCCCACCCTTGTAATTGACAGGCTAGTTCGTTTTGAGCCGCACATTTGTAGCTTGAATGGCTCGGAGCCACCTGCGGCCGAAATTCTAGAAAGGTTACGAGTGGCCAACATTAATCAGGCTCTGGCAGACACCATCAACTCGATCATCATCAAACTAGAAACAAAGTCCAAAGGAGGCCATGACTCTATGCTGACGGATATTGACAGGAGGCTCGCCGCCCATGCTATGTCAATCAAATCTGACATGTGAGGACCAGGGTTTGCCATCACCATGACTGCTCGACAGGATTCGCCACCTACAATACTACTACTCTATTACCAAATACATGGGCATTCACTTGGCCAGCTTCTACGAACCGCCAACAAATATCTTGCAACTGCCACTACCCTCAGAGCCTCCCCTCTCGGCGCAGGGCTTCAAGCCCTTGGTAATGCGCAACTACTCCCGCCAACGTCACAAGTCCATGAGATTGTCCAATTGCCCACCGTTCACAACCCCACCCACCCCCCCCACCCCCCCCCCCCCCCCCCCCCCCCCCCCCCCCACTTTTTGATGTTGCGTTGCGCACCAAGGACGACCCCGCCCTGCTGATGGCTGCCCCATCGCCAGCACACCATACCAAGTCGCCCACACCATCACCTCCTACCAGCACTGATGCATATCCAGCTGCGAAGACGGCACAGCTGCCAGGGCCCCCGGGTCCCCTCCTCTCCAAGGCCTTTGCTTTATTGTTCACTATCAACTCTCAACTCTCAATACCTGCTATACTGGGCCCCGTAGCCAGCTATTTTTTTTTCTCCTCATCTCTAATCAGAAATCTGTCTTCACTCTCCTCCCTAACCACCTCTCTCTGTGTCTACCCACTGCCCCCAATATACTGACCACCTGCGACCCTTCTCTCACTATTACGAGCTCACTCTGCGCTCCATCGATCTGCACTGCACGCACACACTGCACTACTATTCACTATCTACAAGCCCCTTCTACTCCAGCGCCCCCTTAAACGCACAATCCCATCTCCCTGCTCGTACCCAGATGGCCCCCTCCACCCCCCCCGCCCTACACGTGGCGGATCCCTACTACAGACACGTCCCGCCTCCAATTCAATCATAACCCCTACCAGCCCACCCCTCTTCATTAACTATTGAACTCACCCATCATCCTCTTAAGACATCCATCTCTCCGACACAACATTATTCATCTCGTCATCTCCCATGCCCCAGAGACATCATTTACGGGCTGTCGGCCAGCCCTCCCGTACTTACCCACTCATGTCCCATACGTTTCAATCCCCGCCACATCCAACAAACACCCCTATACCCCGCGCCTAACCCCCACCCATTCATTCACTCCACAATCACTACATCCATCCCCCTCACCCATACCCCCACCCCTGCCCCTGGCCATCTCCTCCACCCCACACCCCACAACTCCGCTTTCATGGATATCACTTGATTACCAATACTACACATCCCCATATCCATGACGGATACGAAACCCAATCCCCCCCCCAATCCCCCTCCTTTATCCCCCCCCCCTTTATCCCCATATCCCACCCCACCCCATCACCTGCCAACCAGGCTCCACCTCACGCACACCGAGCTCTTCCAGGCCCCAATGACCTCACGACCACTCTTATTCCCTCTCCCCATCACCAGCTATATGTTAATCCCACCCCCCCCTCATAACTCGTTGCCCAACGCCCTGGCCGATATACTACAATCCTCACTTCTAACTCTTAACACTCCTACATCATGTATCATCCCCCGTCACACCAAGCTAAAGCTAATGTGCCTGCGAAACCCTTCTCCTCCTGAGATTGGGGACATACAATCCCAACCCTGGCCCTGATGATACACCAACCTTAATTGATACACTTCATATAGACTCTCAAGAGCGTTACAAACAAACCGCATACTTTAGACAAACAACGGTCTCGCTTACGCCTGCATATCAACACAGACGCTTCGGATGTGGTGTCGATTACAAGGCTCTGAATAAAGTACTATCAAAAATCGGTACCCTTTGCCAGGATCGCGACCCTCTTTGATCGAGTTGGCAGGAGCGACAGTATTTCAGCCGGATCGACTTGCGCCTCCGGCTATCATCAAATCGAGTGGCGGAAGGAGAGAGGAGAAGAACCGCGTGCAGGACAAGTTATGTTCTAGAGTTCTTGGTAATGCCTTTTGGGCCACCAATGCACCAGCGACATTTAGCACGTTGATGAACAGCCTTTTCCAGGAGTGTTGGATGACTTTGTGATCGTGTACTCGACGACATCTTGGTGTATTCGAAACAAAGGAGAGCACCTGGAGCACACCTCAAAGGGTGTTCCAGAAATTGCGGAAGGGAAGCTGTATGCCAAGCTTCAAAGTGCGAATTCGGGGTCACAAGGGAGTTCTGGGGCATGTCCGCACATCGTCCACACGGCACATAAACTTCATCAATCCCACGCAACACCTATTATTTCTCCTAATCCTTAACATCTCCCCACTCCCAACCATATGCAACGACTACCTCGCGACCTAACCCGAATACGCATTTCGGTGCCCCCTTTGCACAGGCTACAACCTGCTACCCCTACAACTACACCTGCTACCCACCTACCCACCCCCACAATTAACCTAGCACCCCCCCCCATCACCCTAACTCTCCACAAATGCCTGAGAGTTTCGAATACTGGGCAGGGAAGGTTCTTGCCCTGTGGTTGACTATTGTAGTTTAGGAGGAGGTCCAGAGGGGAATGACGTTCAAGGCTCCACTGCCTGTAAAAGACTTTGATTAAGGGCCCAATTTTAGCCGTGCAGTGCAGGTGAGTGGCAATGCTCATGGTCTCGATGATTTCTGAGGAACAGCACGAGCACAAGTGCGTCATGAATTGTAGCCCCTCCCTACCTTGAGTTCTCTATTTGCGATTTGCCAAGAACCGAGATTTTGGCTGGCCTAATCTTCAGCCCAAATCGAAGACCATATCGGTGTCCATTTTTCATTTGCGAAACCCCATGAGCCCACTTGCCATTCCATATGGGGAAAGGGGAAGCTGATTGTTGAGGGCCCTGTAGGCTTTTCTTGGGGGTGTAGAGAGAAGCGGGGTTGGGGAACAACCAAAATCTCCAATCCCATTCTTTTGGGTCTAGATTGAGGTCAGCCAGGGGCCTACCAGAGATCCACACAAACGTGTTTGAAGCTAGCCAGGAAAGGATAGGTGTAGTGAGGCGGGGGAGAGGATCAAAATCTTTGAATTTTGAAGACCAGGTTTGCAGATATCGACCAGGGGTATGAGGAAGCAAGGGAAGAGAGATTGTGAATGGGAGATTAGGATGAGGGTCAGAGTATGAGGGTGAATGTGGAAATCGAACCCATGATAGTGTGAATCAGTGACTTGAAGGACCAGGATGATGGTGAGCTAACCATTTATGATACCCAAAGTCCCGAAGTTCATGAGGGGGTTTGAGGCCCTGCCTGCAGAGCTGCAATCCAGTGTAGTGGAATAGAATTGATAATAAGTTGAAGCCTGATCTGACCCTGGTCATACCCACTATAGGGGCGGTGGAAACTTCCTGCTGAAAACCGCAGGTGACCCAGGTCCGTAAGTTGGGTTATGCCTCTGTTGTCCTAACCAGCGACCATCTCTTGGCCAGACCCCTTTCTTCTTCGGCGAGGGACTATTGGTGTTCAGAAAAGATGCCTGCCGTAGAGTTTTCCTCATCAGATTCGGGGCTTTTTTTTTTGGAGAAATGGTTTTGATTGAAGCCCAAGCCTTCCAGATTATGACCAGAGAGGTGAGCCAACTGATTTGTGCCTAAACACTTTGGGTGTATCCGCGAGCGAAGGCTGCCATTTGGAGTTTTCAGGGGACTTGCCACATGAGGTTCCCCACCACTAGAAACTTTCCACGAACCTCCTGCCGGGCCCCAGAATCTGGGGATCCACTTCCCAAGAGGGCATGATCTGGGTTTCTTCTTGTCGAGAACTCCCAGCCCCCATTTTCTTTGTTGACAGATCTGTTTCGCACAAGACCTGTGACGAACCTTTTGACCTGGCCCCGCAAGCTCCCCAGATGAAGTTGCGAAGCAAGCTTTATATTCACGGACTTGGTTGCGGGAGGGGCGCCAGAGATGCCGCATAGAACCAAATGCCAGCGGATCCACCTGATTTGCTATCAATGCCCGTCCTGTGATTGATAGGAATGTTTGGCCCCAGAAGAGAGAATTTATTTTGATCTTTGAAGGGATAGGGGCAAAGCGTTGCTCATCTGAGAGGTCAACCCCGAAGGTATAGCCTAGCAGGGTGGTCGTCTGACCCGGTTGCAGCCAAGAAAGACCTATATTAGTTCCCCAGAGGGTGAAGGCCCTAGGGCGGATTGGACGTATCACCACACTCAAGAAGGGCGTAGGTTTTGTTCCAATTAAACTTCGAAGCCCGAGGCCACAAGAAGGAAGATAAAGTGGCAAAGGCACTGTCTAGATGATTTGGGTTTGCTTTAAGCATAAGGAAAGTGTTATCTACACTACATAGCTCCATGATCTGTATAGGCTGATTAGTGATGTAGCTAGTGAGTTTGAGTCCTGTGATTCGCTGATTTGCTTGCAGCATGTAACCCAAGGTGTCCGCTGCAATGATAAAGAGAAAGGGAGCCAGAGGGCAGCCCTGTCTGACAGAACACTGAGCAAGAAGGCTTGGAGACCGAACATTAACAATAACTCTACTAGTTGATCCTGACAGGAGAATGCGTACCCATTGGCAGAAGCTGGGGGGTAGACCAATCTTGGCAAGGGTATCTAAGAGAAAGGGCCACTCCACCCGATCGAAGGCCTTTTCAAAGTCAAGGAGAAGGAGGGCTATAGCATGTTGGGTTTTGAGAGCATAGTGGGGTAACTCTTGGGCTAGCAGCAGGTTATCCAAAATGTACCTTCCTTTAATGAAGCCTGACTGGCTTGGTCTGATGATGGAAGGCAAAAGCGGTTGAAGACGGAGTGCGAGCCCCTTTGCTATGAGTTTGTATGCTACATTCAGAAGGGTAATAGGTTTGTAGTTGGTTAGGCTAGTTCTATCTATCTCCTTTTTTCAAAAGAAGAGTAATGACTCCCTGTGACATTGCAGCAGCATGTGTTTGAGAGGAAGATGTGGTTGGACATTGCTAGAAAGTCCTCCGAGATGGGGTCCATAGTTTCCTGTAGAACTCCACTGGGATACCATCCAAGCCAGGGCACTTCCCCTCTTTAAGTTTAGACAAAGCCTCTGACAGTTCGTCCTCAGAGAGGGGTCCTTCCAGGGAAGCGGCAACAGCAGGGGAGACCAGGGTGGGTGTATTGGCCAGGCAGGCTTTGTGCTCTGTTGAGTCAACAGGGACATCACTGCGGAAGAGGGCTTGAAAGTGGTTTGCGGCGAAGCGGGCCATGGGTTTAGGGTCTAAGAAGGATGCACCAAAGGAGAGATCGGTGAGTTCAGATATGGATTGGGATGCTTTTCTGAGTTTGGTTTTAGCGAAGAAACACCTGGTCATTTTTTCTCCCTTGGAAGACCAGTTGATCCCTACTGAAAGTTTGAGTTTTTGCGCTTGCAGGTTGTGGAAGGAAAGTATTGAAAACAGATAACAGAAACGAGGAGAAGCTTTGGAATGAAGGAGCAGGGATAGAGTGTGGGTCGAGATTCATCGAAGCGGGCCAGATTTCAAGCTCCAGATTACCTATTATTCCCTATGGAAGGATAGCTACAAGAAACCTGCATGGGTAGATGGTCAATTGGAAGCCGCGGCAGCAGCGACACAAATGATAAAATTAGGCACCTCAACCATGACCACAGCTTCTGGAAGAGGATCAAGAGAGCGAGTCCACAATGCATGTTCTGGCACTTCTGGGCATGTCAAGATGCTTTGTGAGGCAGGCAGACTGAATGAGGCTCTACAGACTTTAAACCAATGAGGAATTTCAGCAGATTCAAATAAGTATGTCTGTCTCTTGCTTAAGTGGTTTTGAAGATTATGCTTGGCTTCCAAATAGGTATTGTTAGAGCCCTTACCAAGTGCCTTTCAGTCTGTAAAAAGAAAATGGAGTCACCTCGGTTCAATTTTGTTCGGCCGCTTCCAGCATCCCACCGCTACTCCCCCGCCGGAATTCGGACCAATCAAAAATGCCCCCAAAAAAGGGTGTTCTCTTCGTTCACTATTGCAGAACTCTCTATAAAGAGTGCACGAAGTAGAACACAAATCAAGTTTGGAGTGCAAAACAGGGAAGAAACTGTGGTTTTGGGTCCAATGAATTTTTTGATCCCAAATTTGGCACGCACTTCACCGTGACATTGTCCGTGAACACCTTCACTGGGTTGGAACCAACATAGTGGCGCCAAAGCTCAAGACAGTGCACCACCGCGTTCATCTCTTTCTCGTGCGTCGGCCACTGTCGCTCCACTTCATTCAGTTTCTTACTTTCGTAAGCCACTGGGCGTCCATCTTGCATCAGTAACCCGCAATCGCGAAGTCCGACGCATCTGTGTGTATCTCGAACGGACGATCGAACTCCGGGATTTTCAAGACTGGAGCTTCCGCCATCCGCTGCTTCAATTCAGCAAAAGCTTGGCCACAAAAGGTGTTCCATGCCCAAACTTTAGATTTACACAGAAGGTCTGACAGCGGCCCCCCGCAATCTTGGCGAAATTTCTCACATACTTCCGGTAATAGGAGGCGAGTCCTAGGAAGGATCGCACTCCCGGGACCGAAGTCGGAGGCTCCCAGTCCAAGATCGCCCTCACCTTCCTGTCATCCATTTTGACCCCATCCTGTGTAATTACATGCCCCAGGAACTCCACTTTTGTGACCCCGAATTCGCACTTTGAAGCTTTGGCATACAGCTTCCCTTCCCGCAATTTTTGGAACACCCTTTTGAGGTGCTCCAGGTGCTCCTCCTTTGTTTTCGAGTACACCAAGATGTCGTCGATGTACACGATCACAAAGTCATCCAACCACTCCTGGAAAAGGCTGTTCATCAGCGTGCTAAATGTCGCTGGTGCATTGGTGAGCCCAAAGGCATCACAAGAACTCATATGAACCATACCTTGTCCTGCACGCGGTCTTCTCCTCATCTCCTTCCGCCACCCGAATTTGGTGATTGCCGGAGCGCAAGTCGATCCGGCTGAAATACTTCGCTCCTGCCAACCGATCGAAGAGGTCGTCGATCCTTGGCAAAGGGTACCGGTTTTTGATAGTCACCTTATTCAAAGCCCTGTAATCGACACACATCCGTAGCGTCCCATCCTTCTTGTTTGCAAATAGCACCGGGGCTCCGTAAGGTGACTTACTCGGCCGGATGTACCCCTTTGACATTAGATCCTTGAGCTGAGTCTTCAGCTCGACCAACTCTCTGTGGCTCAACCGGTAGGGCGCCTTGGCAGGCGGTTCCGATCCCGGTATCACCTCAATCTTGTGGTCAACTCCTCTTCGCGGTGGCAAGCCACTTGGTAAATCCTCCGGCATCACATCCTAGTATTTCTCCAAAATCCCCTTGATCCAATCTGGGCTCGGCTCCCCATCGCCTTCTCCTTTCACTTCTCTAATATAAAGCAAAAATTGGGGCTCGTGTGCCTCCTCCACGGCCCACTCCTTTGCTGACAGAAGGTTTATTCGCCCTCCCACGGATTTGGGCGTTTCCGACACTCGTAACATAAGGCATCGGCTACAGGGGACCGGCAAACAAGAGTAATGTGCGCTGACCGGATCATGTATAAGGTGTACACGTCTACTCCAGCAGGCTGTCTTACCAAGGCCTAGCTCAAAATTTCAGCATTCATAAGCCCTATAGATGTTCTATGCTTATCTCAGGTACCTTCAAGGATGCCTTACTCTCCATGCCCAATTAGCCAACATATTTTTGCTGGAGAAGATCTTACCTTATGAAGGACTTGCTTGCTCCACACCATGGTCATGGCGGGAGAGGAGGCTGATATCTCATGGCTTTGGCCTTCCCATTGCCTTGGGTTCATCACTTCAATCAGGAACATATTTGATAACCTTTTGTCATGCTCAGACCAAGGTGTTAGTAAATCAAACATAAAACTGAAAACAGAAGGGAGATTGGTTGATAATGTGTACAAGAACCACCAAGTACACTGGTCTAAATCAGAGAGGGAAGATACTTATGTCTTGTCGAGACATGGACAAAGACCTGACGAGGTCATTGTAAAATTTACGACAAATCAGCCTCATAACAAGGCATTATCAACCATTCTTCATTCACGAGTCAGCTTTATGACAAATCCCAGACTTCAAAGTCAATGAAGTCTCTGGGTGGGGGGGTGGGAAAAATTAGAGACTCGATTACCACTGTTCATAGTAGGAAACCATTGTTCAACATGCTAAAAAGTGCCATTCATGACATGCCATGTCATTCAGTCTGTGTTTTTTGGTCAGCTTACATACCAAGGCATAACCAACCATCCTCATTTATTGTTGGCCCAAAAACTAGTATAGTTTTGGGTTCTTTGTATCATTGGACATACCAAAGTGACTGAGCAGTAAGTATCCATGTCCAAATAAAGATCCATTGATCACTGTTCATGGCTGGAAATGTCTGTTTGTCTTAAAGAAGCCATTTATGATCATAGAAGGCTTAAGAACAAAATAAGAGCATTTCTTTACATAAAGAACATCACCAAAGCAGGGTTACGGACTGATATTTGGCAGCTTATACAACAGGTCATAATTAGCTGCCCTACTTTGCACATCAAGTCACTTATTGACACCATGTTTTTTGCCCCATGATCTGTTTTGGATCTGGGGCTGGCGTGTAATTTCAATGACAGGGTAGAGTAATATTCCCACCTCTTATTCCATGCCCCAAGACCAAGTTCTATGTCCGGGGTAGGGAAATCATTACCATAACAGGCTGTAATCAGATTTACATGCCATGCAATCATCCATAGGAAACACAAAGAATCTGAATTGCTCATCCCATCAGGCTTGCAGGTTACTTTGGTATTATTTATCCTAAAGCAACTTGAATACAATGCCCGAATCATTCTGTTCACATCTACCAATGTCTTACCATTTTGGAAAATAGGTAAACATTCAAGGGCATATAACCAAGGACCAGATTTGGCCACAAAAGATCCATCCATATCAGTTTGGCATGGTATCAAGTGTCCTAAAGTAACCAGCTTCTAAAAGAGGCTAAGTTTCCAATGCTTGTACATTCAAGAACACTGTCTGGTCATGAAAACAGGTCTGCCCTACATTGTAGCATGTTACCAGATCTCTTTAAAGCCATCAGCTTGTCATATCATTGCTCCATTGTCACATCAGTATGCCATAGGGAACAAGAGATAGTCGCCGTAATGATTGATTGTCCACCATACTAGGTTAAACATAGGAGCCATCAAGATCAAAGGAAAGAGGAAGAAAGGTTTGTTCTCCCCCAAAGATACAGATGGCGTCGCTTCTTCAACTCGATTCCAATCTACTTCGAGTTTTCAAATCCACGTTAAGTGAGGACCCTCACCTGGTCCCATCACATGCAATCATAAACAGTTAAGTTAGAGACGATGTGGAACCCCAGGTGAATCGCAGGTCTCACGTTTGTTATCGCTGTACAACATGCAATACAAAGCAGGGGCAGAAAGGAAACACAGCATATGCAAGCCAATACCTTGATGGCTTGTGGAAGAGAGGCCTGCGCCATAGCTCTCAAGACCAGCAAACAAGAATGCACAACAAAGCATGCACAAAGAAAGTGAATCGCCCAAACTTAAAGGAGTTCAGACACTTCCCCGAGGCCTTAAGATCGCCGCTTGTACCTTAACGATCAATGAAGGTCACAGCAAGCAACCACAACACAGGTAGATCGCCCGCCAAGCATTAGAGACAACCGCCACAGGGAAATTGCAGGTACTGCCGCCATTGCGCACCCCGAGAGGGGAAAAAGGTACTGAATCTTGCCAGAACACCTAAATGCCTTAATGGCGCAGCTCCATGGCATTCAAGGGCGCCTGAATCGAGGTCCATGCGCCCCCCGCCACCATCTCTCAGCTCCAGCCATCCCTTAAGCACGATCGTCGTGCAGAGGGTTAGGGCAGGGAAGAGATGAAGCGCGATTTCCCGCGATTTCATCCACGTGATTTCCCACGATTTCATCCATTCGGGATGAAATCCATCACACGGGATGAACTCTACCGTGCAGGATGAAATCTATCGTGATTTCATCCGTGTTGGATGAAATTGTCTATCGATTTTTCATCCGTGTCATCCTCTGAGGATGACATCCATTTATGGATGAAAAAATTAAATAATAGGATGGCTCCATTAGGATCCTGACCTTATACCAAAAATCCGGGTAATGTAAATAACCGAAATTAACCAATTCCAAGAAGGTTAATTAGGGGTTAGGTAACATACCACTGGTCTTAAACTATCAAGTTTTAAGAGAACCAGCCAGATCCATGGAGGGAGGGAGAGAGAGGGAGAGAGATGGAACCCACCAACCATCCCCTGGTATGGCAGCTCCTTATGGAGTGAGTGTGGTATGCACTCACCCCGTAAGGGAGTGCATACCAGACCCCATCACATAAATGACCTCCCTCTTCTTTGTAGCTTTTACTTCTGGTTACAAAGGAACCATAGAAATAAACATGCCTTTAATCTCAACTCTCCAAGGTCAACAAACAAAACAAGCCGTGACAAACAAATGTACATCAACACTTACATCAGAATGTAGAGTTTTACCTTTTAGCTACACATAAGCTCTGATAATGGAAAGATGAGGCCAATGAAGGGACCTTAACTCCGAAATTCATGAAGCAACAAACAGGAAAGAAACTTTTATCAACCCTTTAGTGTTTACCTAGCCCATATTTTTGGGTACCACATGTGTACAAAACCAATGGGGGTAGGTTTAGGCAATGAATTTTTTTGCCATTGGCATGTACCTGCCCTTCAATTACGTCCTCATTTCCCCCAGCCATACAAGGGGGACATCCCCAGATTTGTCTCTCATGTAGACCACTACAGGTTCTAGAAACAAAATTGTGGATCTTTCATAGCACACTCACACTCAAAAAATTCCATAGATTTTTAGCAGAGTCCAAAAAACTAAAACTAGATAGGTAGATAGGTAGATAGGTAGATTTCCCCTTTCTGCAGCCATCCCCCTAAAAACTAAGTCAAACGGAGTCCATTTGACAAAGATATAACCAATTAGGCTCTAAATCATTTAAATTAGATCAAAAGGGGTTTTTTTTTTTTAACACCAAAACGTTCTCGCCATTAAAAACTGCTCCCAAGTCATCTACGAGTTCCCAACACGTCCATGTAGTTCTCACAGATTCCCTGGATTTCACCTACAGGTGTTTCAAACATACACCTGTGAACTGCTCTGCTCCAGCCAAGATCTGTAGCTATGCCGACTCTGGGGCTTTGATCCTTCACATCCACTCCATCTAGCACACCCTTCCATGCCACACTTGACGTGCACATGCCTCAGGGAAGCAATCTGAACAACTCTAACTTTGACCACCCACAATGAACTCCTTCGCTCTTCATCACGGTTGCCAAGCTTCTATTGCAAGCACATGTAAATGAATTATGTGGAGCCTGAGTCACACATCTGCCCCTTCAGTTGATCACTTGTCTATCAAGGCATTTTCCCACACCTAAGTGGGTTATACCCTGTCTTAATCACACTCCCTCAGACCAGATTTCAGCCATGTCATCAGTCGCTCCAACCTAGCAAACCATCGCAGTTCATCTCTAACAGACCTCAATTACCTCTCCTCATACAATGCAAGGAACTAATCTTCATAGGAACAGAATCTAACTCCTACCAACTCGTCTAGCTCTACCAAGTTCTGCGCTTTTGCCTCGCCCAATCTGCATCAGCCCCCAGGGTGCAAAACCTAAGATTTTGGTAACACAGGGCGCACGCTTCTCGCAGACTTATTCCAAATGTTGTGCCTCATAACAATGCACTGCAAAATACCCTCAGATCATGTCATATGACCGAAACACCTCCCAAAGATTGTTGTGTTGCATTCCCTGAAACACCAGGCACACTAGTGCCCAGCGCAGGAGAGCTTTGGGAAAGTCGGCCATTCCCTGCAATTGACTGCCCGTTTTCCAAAGAGATTCCTCCGGTCCCAAATTTGCTGTCTAAATGCTGGAGACCTGGAGCACCACCCTGGCCAGTTGTTATCCCTGGCCGAGCATGGTCTAGAGGTTGCAGAGGTCCTGGTTCTGACTTCACGTGTGTTAGCTGCGAGGCTTGAACAGGCAAGAGCTTCTTGTCTCTTTGCTTTCGAAGCTTCTTCTGATTGGAACCTAAGGGCTGAACCTTGGTCTGCAGGTCCGAAGATTGGTCTGAAGAGAGAGCAAGTGCAGATGGCAGCTGCCCACCAGGTTCTGACAGAGTATCATCGGGGCTTGTCCCTGCATTAGGGATGGCTCGAGTGCTTGCATCACGGAAAAGAGAGCCTAAAACTGCACGCATACGTTGATGGTGTCTCAAACAGTACACCTTGGTGGCCATTGGTAAAGGATTAACCTCAGCCGTTTCATGCAGCTTCCCGCCATACTGGGGGCGATTATTGTTGGTTTTGAATTGCTGCAGCAACACTTCGAATGGTTTCCGCCTTCCTGTTACTGCCCATTTGTTTGCTTCAGTGTGCAATTTACAGGTCAAGGATCGGCGACAACAGGCACCAGATTGCCCCGTCACCACCCCACAAAGCACATCTAGCTCCTCCGTTGTCAACAACTTTGGTCTTTTCCGAGGTGGTGATTTGGTGTCCGCCAGACTTGTGCTTCCTGGCCCCAGCCCTGCTCCATCCTCTCTTGGTCATCCTCTCGGCGTCCTTGCCAAGCTAACCCATAAGCACGACAACCGCTTCTCATTCGGCCTTCACTACTCGCACACATACATATGATCAGAATGAGTCTGAGTTCCTACTGTCACCACCAACCAAAACCAAGAGGCAGGAGCCCTCCTCTAATTGCTATGCTTCCCATGACCATCTATATACCCAGAAACCAGAGATGATCGAAACCTGCATGTTTTTTTTTCTTTATTTTTATTTTTTTTAAGCTTCTCAAACTAAGCACTACTTACACACAGGTAATCATACAAGTGCTAACCCTCAACTCCTACCTTGCACTCACAGGTAAGAGATCATCTCTCTCGAGTGATAAAAACTTAGACTCACACTGTTGACACAAAAACATGAAATACAACACCATCACTCGTTAAACTAAGAGTCGAGCCAGGGGCACCCCAAGCTATGGGGACTCCACCCCACAACATCATATTCTCCCTTCATAAGCACACTCAGATTCTAAGCAGTGAAGGAGCTCGGTCGTGCAGGCTCAACTCGAGAGAGATGAGCCGCACGACTGACGAGCTCGTGAAGATAAGATGGTTCAGGTGTCAAGCTAAACTTGACACCTGACTTAACACTTGAACTAATTCCAAGTGTTAAATACAAATAACTAGATTATTTCTAGTTAGTTTCACACTGTGTTTATTTAACTTGACACGACGTATTTAAAAAAAACATATACACAAAATATAATACATACAAAATATAGGGCCCACCCTCGAAAGGGGCAGGAGCCGCAAGGCGAAGTGGCTCTTAGTTACGCCGGCGGCCGGAGTTTTTATTTTTATTTTTAAGAAAAACACAAAATATCATAGTCAAAGCGACCCCTCTGTAATATTTATGATCTTCTGTTGAGTGGAATTATGAAGACATCCTGAGTCCAGGTGGAACCCTAGTTTGAGTGACAGAAAAAGGAGGGAAAAAAAACAAAAAACACACCGTGCTTGCTAAGCGACCCCCTATGTGTCGCTTAAGCAACGCCCCCCCCCAAAGCACATAGTACGACCCCCGGGCCTCTTGCAGTAGAAAAAAAACCCCCCCAACACCCCCCCCCCAAAAAAGTAAACCCCCAAAATGCGACGCCATGTGCGTCGCAGTAAATCTGCGACGCTTTTGGCAGCGTAATGCGCCCCCCTGCCCCCACCCCACACACAAAAATCCCCAAAATGTGACGCTCTGGGAGTCGCAACAAAACTGCGACGTTTTTGGTGGCGTAAACCCCCCCACCCCCAAGAAAACCCCAAAGGTGTCGCCCTGGGCGTCGTCGTAAAAATGTGACGCCTTTTGTAGCGCTTAGCGTCCCCTTAGGCGTTGCAGTAGAACTGCGACGTTTTTTTTTTTTTAAAACAAAGTAAAAACAAGCGACACATTTTCCGTCGCTTGAATTAAAACAATATAAAACCCAACCCCAAATTTGAAAATTGTGTCGCACAAACGACGTAATTTTTTAAATTCATATCTCGTGATGGATGATAATCATCCATCGCGTGCTAAAATCAATGAATATATGCCCATGTCCGTCGGACATGGGCAACGGTTTAATTTTCATTAGCCACGAACTCATTCAAAGCCGCAGCATCACTTGGATCTAAAGAGTACAAGTTTTGAGATAGTTCAAATGTCATAGTCACTGTTGAGAGTATGGTATCAACATCAATCCACTACGTATCACTGGAATCATATTTGAACTTTAGGTGACCTCTATCTGATTTCATCCTGATGGATTAGATCTGGATGAAATATGAGAAACTTCACAAGGATGGATACATTGTACTGTAGATAAAACCCTTTATTACATTAACTTTTAAGTAAAACTCTGGATTTTTTGTGACCCTTTTTAAAAAAAAACTGGGTGAAAGGATATTGCCCTACCATATTTTCTAAATTTTACCTCAAAAAAAAAATTACACCCTATATTTGTTCTCACGTGGTTTTGAAAATACGCAGAGTGACCCCCCTAAGCATGGACTACATCAAATCAATAATTATAACATCAGATGTATACTTAGCATCTCTGGAACGAAAAGCAAGACTCAAAGATGAGGCCATTAGAGCACGTGAGCAGAAGAAAGAGGAGGCCTTTGCGGCCAAAACCAAACGTGCGGTGGAAAAATGAACCCAAGCTGAGGCTAAGTGGGTCCGGGCCGAGGAGCATCAGGCCAAGAAGGCCTTCGACGCGCGCTGGTCAGCGGAGGTTATGCGGAGGCAGGGGATAAACTACATGCAGCCATTAAAAAACAACACTCCATTTCCACCAGGTGCTTAGGTCCACCTATTCTGCGAGTGGGCTCCAGCCATGTGCAAACACAATCAAAAAATGGCCATCGCCAAACGCCGGGCCAAGCAGCGTGGTGAAGACAACAGCCCTTTCACCGTTATTTCTCCCCCATGGGCGCATCAATCAAGAGTGGGGGGACCACCTGCAATGGGCGAAAATTCTGTAGCAGCGGGCCATGGTGGGAAGAGGAGCAACATGGAGGGAGACGACCACGAAGATGGCGGGAGGACAAACTAGGGGAGTTGGTGCCGGCCAGTGGAGGAGACACCTTGGTGCACAAAAATGACAATTTAGGGAAGGACATGGTGGGATCGGCACCATGGGGGGCTTTATACTACCTATCTTCCTGCTCACATTTTCATCAAGTCGAGTTTTTGTTCGACACGTTTTAGACTTCTGTTTGGGCTGGCCAGGCCTCATTAATCTCAGTAATTTTAATTGGCTTCAACACCATATGATACCCTTTTGCTTCAGTGGGCCAGGCTGTGAGGTGCCTTAATGGGCTCTGATGGTTGGTCAATGGAGTTAAGTTTAGGTGCACAACTCGTGCAAGACATGCCACATACACAATTTTTTTTAGTATCAATTTTAGTGAGTGGCTCTCATTTTAAGATTATAGCATCTTCAATGCGCCTGTGGGACCCGCCAGTATGGCCCATGGCTTCATAAGCCCAGCGCCCATCCATCGGGTCCGCCGGAGGGTCCAGTGGACAATCCAGTCCATTTTGGAGAGTCTAATGGAGGGTCCACCCACTCTGCAGAGTCCGGTGGACCCAGAGTCCCCTGGAGGGTCCACTCTACAGTCCAGTTCTGAGTCAGCTGGAAGGTCCGCCGTCGTAGAAGAACAAGACTTAGGAAAATTTCAGAAAGAACTAGTATACAAAATGTTTAATTAATAACACACATTACCACCTGACAAAATTTGAAGACCGAGCACTTTACCACCTGTCAAATTGAACACCAAACCTCATACATCTTATTCATTGCTCTTAACTATCACACTACCCACTACTTTCTAAAAGCATTAGAACTATTTAATGTTTTATCTATATTACCAGCTCGTGCAGACAGGTCATGGGCCCCTCTTGGCTGGACCTACCGCGCTTGCCCGGACCCAGCAGTGGCAGACCCAACAGCGGACCCAGCATCAACAGACCCTCAGATGGGTAGAGGCGCTCCCACCCTCCACGATCCTCTCCGCTACACGTGGGCACCGCCATAGGCGCCGCGGAGACTCTATTATCTATAATGAGAAGCTTAGTGAGCAATAGCCCCCTCTAGTGCTCAGATATGGGATAATGTGTACATGCACTTTGATAATTCATAATAATTAATAATTAATATTTGACGCCGCCCGAAGGAAGCGTAAATTATGGTGTCTATTCACCCCCAAGGGTTACTGCCTTCCGCTAGGAAGGTGGACACCTTTGTGACACCACGGGTGGATTGAACCCACAACCACTTCCGAGGTGGTATGACCACTGGGCTACAACTTGGTTGTCGATAATTCATATTAATTAGCCACCTCATTCTTCAAATAAACTGATGCTAATCTGCTCGTGTAATTTTTTTTGTTCCTGCACCCTTTGTGTGGGCCGCATTGCTTAAATGCTCAGTAACTACCTTAGAGAATTCATGATATGTTGTTTGCAGGGCTTTGCAGGCATACAGGTGCACCCAGTTTGGGTAGAACATCAGAGAAAGTACTCATAAGACGTTGTTTGCCGTAGCCTTGTGGCCATTGACCCCGCGCTCAGTTTGAGCGGAACACAAAGGGACAGAAACCACCTTTGTCAGAACCAGAGAGAGAGACACACACACTCTCTCCGGCCAAAACTGCCATGACAACTACATATGAGCCCACCCCACCAACACCTGTCAGTCCTTCCCACACCACTAAGGACGGATTTGGCATAAGCCGAGCCTTGGACTTTCCCAATGGACAACAATTCTGTACATTGCATTTTTGTGGTTATCTGTAAGATCCGAGTTCATAAAAAATCTGCATTCTCCTGCAAGCTGTCGTAAAGAACTGAGAATCCTCTCAAACCAAGAAAACAAGTCATTCTTACAAACTTATCTACAAAGGGTAGAATTTGTTCAGACTCAGGGCACAACTCTACAGTAAAACTATCAGTCTTACTCCTGAATGCCAAATTTCTTTTTAGAATAGTCTGGTTTGTGGGTTTCTAAGTCATAGAAGTGGCCATGTGAGCTCTATCCTAATGTAAGTTCGGCAGCAGCACCCATTGCCAAAGGTCCCCCTCTCTCTAACAGAGCAATTGCAAGGTCCTGTTCATGCCAGAATCTGAGCCCTTTGGCAAGCCTTCGCAGTGTCTCAATTTCAAGGTCCAAAATCCAATTAGGTGTGCAGGTTATCATCAACGCCAAAAAACCTACCACATATGCTCTCCATATAGTTTGCTCACACCCAACTGAAATTTCCCCCTCCAATCCACCAGCCAAGAAGTCCATGTGGGAACCTAACACATGCTGCCTCCGCATTTTAATAGGAACACCAGTACTTCCAGGCGATGACTGGGTGCCCTTAGATCCAGAAACGCCCCAGGCAAGCGCCCCAGAGAGCAGGGCAAAGTGAGCTATGGCATAACCTTCCAATATAATACCACCCCCACTTTGCGTGGATTTTGAACCACTACCAGACAGGAACCAGGTCGGTAAACTTTCGGTGAAGAGTTTTGCCACTAATGTTGTGCCTCCTGACACATACAAGAAAGATGCTCCTAAGGAAGATGCCTGTACTGCTCTGGACATAGACGTGGCCAAGGATGCCTGCACACATCGTAGTCGCGCTCCCTGTCCAGCTGTTACACTAGAATCCACATTGCCTTGCGCCCCTAAATCCCTGGCTGCTTCATGCACTAGTGCCAGTGTTTCATCACTTAAAAACATGATGTCGTGGAGGGTTGGGTAGGAGCGTAGGTACAGAATCCCTGGGGCAATAGGATCAGTTCTACTGAGAGAGGAGTGTGACCAAATGCCATGGCCCAGGAGGGCTCCCACACCCCCATTTACCTGCAACTTGTTACGCAGTGCAGAAGAAGTGGAAAGAGTGACAGAAAAGCAGCTGCGCAACAACTGCAAGACAGCCTGTTTGTTCTGCTTGAAGACTGAGCATGATGCTGCGAACACGATGTACTCCTGCCACCTCCGCACCTTTTGGGACCACAAAGCTGCAACCACTTGCATACTGGGCCAGGGGCCACCCCCTGCACAATTCTCCAGGGCTGGACCTGCCACACTCAGAATCATCTCTGCAGTCTTATCCAGCTTGAAGGTGATGGTAAGTCCTATCAGAGCTGCCAGGGGCAGTGGCAGTGAGACTGGTGCATTCCCACCTCCCAACCCTGTCATTACAAGAACACCACACTCCACCAGCTCAGTGATAGTTCAGTACCACCCAAGCCCTACCTAGCGACCAAGCAGACATTCCTTACTTCAAAGACAAAGTTACATTGTCATTTCAGCATTCAGGTTCTTACAGACATGCTGAATAATAATAAGCAATCCAATATGCATTTTGTAATCTTCGACAGTGCAACAGCGGATTACTACTCACAAAATGTGGATAAAATCTACGTGGCAACAATACCTTGTAGATGATATAGGGAGAGAGGCTGAGGAAGGGGTGTAGAAGAAATTACAGACGAAATTCAGAGTGAAAGAGACTTCAACAAGTCCTGTCCTGGTGACTCAGATAGATTTTGCAATACTTAGAAAGAGGAAAGGCAATACCAAGAAGTGCTATTACAAATGAAGCCATGCTGAGGAAGACAGGAAGTAAAGCACCTGTTGGATTGGGAATATGAACGCCAGTAGCTGCCAGGATGTCTTGCACCTCAGCTTGTATCGAAAGAAGATTGGCCGCTGGACTGGGCCAGTCCTGTCCATTCATCGATGCATATTTCCAGAGTCCACGACTTACTTCAGCTGAAAAATAGCTCACAATGGATGCAATAGTTGCTGGCAGATAATCCACCAAATCTCGAAGCGCTGCGTAAAACATATTAACCACCTCAGTTTGATCCACTAAGATCAAGAAATAATATCTCACAAGAACCTGAACCAAATGCTAGCCTCCTGAAAGTAGGACATAATATCCTTGTGGATACCTCATCCCCAGCAGAGCACACAAGCTTTGGAAGCTTGCTAATCAGATGCACCAATGGGAATCAATGGAGACTCTGCAGCAAGGCCTGAATACCTCACACCACATGGGGGTGACTCTTCCATCGAATGGAGGGAAGACGTCAACATTATTACCTGTAGTTAAATCACGAGGAGACAACCGGCCATGGGCACATGCAGTGAGAGCAGCTTCTGCCACAAAGGGAACAGCTGAAATTATTTCCCAGGCAGTCAAAACTGGCCGCCCTGACACTTCATCATGTGCAGTCGTATTATTCCCAGAGGGCCCGGTCGTGGCTGTAGTGCCAGATTTGTTCAACTTTTTGAACATCATGGAGAGCAAGCGGTCTGCCACCTGGTGCACTGGATTGTTCCGCACCAGACCTGACAGTGTGGAGGCAATGCATGCCTGATGCTGAGTATACCAGGCCTTGAGCCGGGGAAAAGAGTCCAGTGATATGATTGGTGCTGCCATCCCACTCTTTGACTGTCCCACCGAGTGCATGTAACTGGTGCCAAGAGCTTGCATGCGTTTGCTTTGCATATGGTCCGAAAGACCATCTTTTAAAGTCTTATCTGAGGGCAGCGTTGACATGCTACCTGAATAGGATGACAGCTGCAAATTGCGCAACTGAAGTAGGTATTCAAGGCTCAGATCAGCACCAAGACCAGCGCCGCTACCCAGTAAGCAGTGCTCCAAAGGGGGTCGATGAAATTTCCACAGCTTGACCAGCTGAAGGAAGGCTAGGGAGAATAAAGTATGAGCTGAAACCTCCTCTCCAGAATTTGTTGAGAGTGCCTTAGCATTGGAGATCGAGCCAAACACCTCACATATGGGCAACAGTGACGCTGCCATCTCTGGGAACTGCAAACATCAGGCACCCATTCAAGATTTTGCATCAAGTAGTTTGGACTCTTCAGGGAATCTATGAAACATTTCTGAGACAGGCCAAGCAAATGGTGCTGACATGCGGTATGGAGCAACCCAAGAGATGGACAATCCAGGAGACTGCAGGGCAACTACACATCCAGAATACGAAACTACCAAATTGACATTTATAGAATGCATAACAGTCACAAAGCAGCCCCTCACAGCCTCGGTTTCCTGCTGAGATAGAGAAAAAACGTTTAGGATCAACATATTACCATGCCAAAGAGGGAGAGTACATTGATGGCATCAACTGATGTCATGCCTCCAAGGGCAGCCTGGAGCATGGGTGCATGCGCTAGCAGCGAGTGGCTGCTCCCACCGCGGTTGTCTCCTACACCTGGAGGGGACAGCAGCCGAACTGCAAACCGCACTGCATGTTCCTGCAGCACACTTATCTTGTTATCAACAACTGGCAAGCTACTAACAACTGTGAGTACTCTTTCAAATGCATACCTTAATGCTTTTTCCTATATAAGCATGCAGGCAAGCAAAGACATCCTACAGTCACCCAGAACCAAGTAACACAACCAAGTGAACTGCACCAAAGCTTAACCTATCCTTGGTAGGTCTGTACCTGCACATTCCAGCTACGAGTGAGGGAGGCGCCACACAAGATACATGCTGCAGCTGCCCTTTCCTCTTCTGGCCCACTGATCGCAGTCTGGTAGACTTTCTCCAACTCCGCTAAACTTCCGTAAAACAAAAATGCAAGACATCAGTTTTCCGTCTTCTTTGAAGTCCAAGCCCTTTCCCAATACCCAATTCCGGGTAGCACCAACACAAGTACATCATTTCACAAAACAAAAGATATTACCTGACAATACTGCCAATCTCCAGAAGGGTAAGCTTACCTTCCAGCAGGGCTCAACATTAGAGCCGAGCGCAACGAGCCTGAGAGAGGGGCGCCATCCATAAATGCAGACCATGGAGATGGTTGAGAGGAAGATGGAGGGACGGAAAGATTGGCCACTGCTCCGCCAGTACCTAGCCAGAAATACGCCGTTGTGCCTAGTAACCCTCGTGTAATGCAGGCATCCACAATTAAATGTCGCATATTCCCCACTGCATACCCACACACCTGCACACTGGTGTGAGCATTGCAACTAAGTCCATCAACACACTGCATGTTGTGGTCTCCGTGCCCAGCATTGTCGAAGGGTAGCAAGCTTGTCTCCTATAGGTTCTGTCACTGCATAGATCTTGAAGTCATAATCCCTTCTAATCTGGAAGATACACAGCATCAACCTTCCGAAGTACCTTTGGAAAATCTATCGTTCAGAGGGAGAGTGCCAATCCTGTTTTCAGAGGAAGATGTAGTAAATACCCTTTACTTTCTTACCTCCTCACATTAACTGTGCTTCCATGGACACCTCTCAAGCAGTCAGTTGACCATCAGGTATCACAGCAGCATGTTCTGTAAGCTTCAGTAATGCCAAGTTGGCTACTATGATGATTGAGTCTGGACATACTCAGCCTTCAAAAACTCCACTTTGCCAGCAGAGGCAATAACAAGAAGCTTCAAGTGCTAAATCACCCCTCTTTATTAGAAAATGTACCACTGACTGGCTACAGATGACAGACCTGCAGATTTTCCAGGTGTGGTGGGATCCCCACTCATACTTCCACCTCCGGAATTCACACTGGCAACAAACGCTGCCGCCTTCCCAGCCGCCTGATTCGCTGCAGTGACAGCCACGGAAGGAGGAGCTAGCAGAGATTCAAACTGACCCAAAATCTGCACACAGGACTCCAGAGCTGCACGGCGAGCGCCTACAATTTTTCGTTCTTTCTCATCTCCAGAGGTGTTCTCTGACCAGCCAGTGGCTCCTGCCTGAACCTTTTCTTCTTCATCAACAACAATGGCGATTGCCACTGGTACAACAGCTAGCAGCATGCACATGCGTGATTCAACATGCGGATTTGGGCCCTCTACAGGCTCACGGTCCTGCACAAAACTCTCATGAACTAAGACAATTGAACACAAAAAGTTAAGAACAAAGCAGATCCATTTGCCTCAGAACCTGACATACCATGGTCTTTTGCTCTTCAAACGCTTTCACATGGTGCTTCTGTCCAAGCTGTCAGACATTCATTGAGATAAGCACTTGCAAACTTCATTCTTAGAAAGAAAGAGTCTGATCCTGTAACATCAGCTTCTCTATCTAGAATTGTCTGTGCACACATACCCGACTCACAAGACGTAGGGCTGCAGTCCAGAGGCCCATGAACAAGTCAAGCCAGTTGGCCCCTTGCACTGACTGTACAGCCTTCATCACATCTGGACCCACACCACAGTCCGCATGTCATATTTCTTTGCTACATGGGTGCAAGAACTCATAAAACTACTTCATCAGTTAGTGCACCATGCAAGGACTCAATCAAGCCTGAGGGTCTGGTACAATCTTGTAGACTGACTTTTCAGACCAACACCAGCATTGGTGAACACCAAACTCAATCCTCACCTAACTGTGCAGTAAAATGCACACAATGGAACAAAATAAACTTAGTGTATACCCACCAGCAAGAATCTCCGCATTGGAAGTTGTTGAGAGACGGCGTCCTTCCATCGCTGCTTCCATGTAGATGTCGAAAGGGAGCCAAGCTGCAGTGCGCCCCAGGCCACTGGCATTTCCAAATGCCCAGGTACGTGAACTTGTGTTCAGCAGAGCACGTATAACTGGCAGTTGGGCCGGCCTCCACTCTTGGCGTAGGCCTTGCTGGATTGCGGCTGCCAAGCGGGCCAATGCTTCAGGGGCCTCCTTTGGTGCCATTGATGTTGGCTCACGTGTAAGTGCTTCCAGTAGCTGTAGTCTTTGCGCAAACATGCCCCACTGATCTGGCCTAATTCTCCAACATGTACAAAGTCAAATACATAGCCTTGTAGCAAGTCACCTACTTATCCACTTCACCATAGTTGCCTCTCTTTAATAAGCTGGGATCGCATGGTGGAGAAAAAAATGGTTGACTCTTACCGAAGCAAGCATAAATTATGGTGTCACTTCACCCCGAAGGCCTACTGCCAGGTGGACACCTTCTAACAGCCGCAACCGGGGCAACGCGGCTGCCCAAATCTTCCCCCAAGGACTCTGAAGTCTCCAGGTACACACACATTAGGTGGCCAGTTGACCCATCCACCCACTTTTTATATCTGGGTTGGCCATAATGGGTGACATCCAACATAAACCTATGTGGCTTTGGACCCACGACCGCTTGTAAGGCGACTTTGTGCCCTTAGCACCTGGGCCATAAAAGGGACATAAAAGGGAGCTCATTAGGCTTTTTTACTCTCAGAGCAAAAACAAAGGTGAAGACTACATCCTCCACTATTGGCAATTGTGCATAGCCCCAGTAGCCCTGACTTTTCCAGCCACAGGGAAATTTTGACAACAAAGGGCCCCTAGCCAATGTTAAGTGTTTGAAAAAGTTTCACCATGATGGTGTTTGAGGAGGTACTTCAGTGAAATGCGGCAATTGAAAAATTCATTCCAATCCGTAACTCACCAGCACAAGCATAAGCTGCACACCGGAATCCTAACTGAAAGATTACAGAGACCTCTCTTTGTTCCCTCAATACAATGGCAGAGACAAACACTCACAAGTTCCGGCGAGCAAGGCGGAGAAGTGCAGCAGAACGTTTATTGTGCATGATCTTCGCCATAAGATGAAGTGCAGCCAGGCTGTTACTCTTCGTCAGCTGCTCTAGTCTCTTTTCATCACTGTCATCATGCCCCTCGGATACCAAACTGTGCATCATCTGGCTGTGTAGGGAGCCTTTGTTCAATTTATCAGCCCGCAATCCCCAATCCTCAGAAACTGCCTCTGCCAGCCTTGCTACCAAGGCAAACAGAAAATGCACAATGATCACTCCCACCTCTGTGATGGGAGCTTCACTTGACTGTGACAGCTGCATTGCATGATCCACATCTTTGACAACCCTGTGTCCACAACCACATCCCTTAGCAGCCGCACCCCGGATTACATTGAGTTGACAGATTATCTACTGTGCTGTAATATCGCATGGGTGATTTAAGAGTCTTTGGGAGAGATAAACAGGAAGAGAGGGGAGCAATATGCGAGCCCGAAAGGAGTTGCACAATGCTACTCCAACCATGCAATGAAGAAAAGCAGAAAAGCAAGGATGAGGGCAGGAACAACCTGCATGAGGTGGTGGAAGCTAGCTAACCTCAGCATATGTACAAAAACAGATTTATACTCTGAATGGCTATCACAAGAGGGCAAAAGGACATTACCTGTCCCGACAAGGCATGACCTTGGTCGATGCAAGGGAGAAAGCAAAGGTGCCAGCTACCTCAACATACACACTATACATTTCAGGCTGCTGTTGCCGATTTGGAATAATTCTGCACACAGATTGAAATTTACAGACAGATTCAAACCCAAATTTGGGTCTCACAATTCAGCTCGCGTAACAAAGCAACTCTTCAAATTGAATCTACACAATGCACTGTTTGCTTCTACTTTGAGCAAAAGCTCTCTCTCTTTCTCTCTCCTAAATATATTTGATCAATGTTAACCAAAGCCTCTCATATACCTACAATTCCTACACCTTGAATCGTCTGTAACCCTCTGATATACCGAAGTATGCCACAGCAATGCTTCGGAGAGTGGTAACAGCTAACCCTGTCGGGGGGTGTTTAAGGCACTGTATGCTGGGGATCAACCGGAAACTAAAAAGGTTAGCTTCTCTTCTCCTTTTGTCCAATCCGGTTTCCGTAATGTCTTTGCTGGAAGATGGATATATACACGAAAGGTTCTTCTTCTATGCTTTCCAGACAAAAAATGTAAATCTAACTCCGATTCCCGGGACATTGCCTCCGGCCAAACACCTTACTGTTCCGCAACGGAAACCGAAGAAAATGACATGTTATTACGCAAAATCTAAAAGATTAGGTCCATGTCACATTGCTCAACCCCATAAACAAGAAGAAAACTTGAGAAAAATTACTTGGCCGTAAGAAGAGCAAGCATGTGGAGGGGAGACACAAAATGGGAAGACATGGCGTGGTGTATATACGACCACATTGTGGCGTTCCCAGCTGAAGCAACCAGGTGGTGCAGCAGCACATGGGAGAGGTCCACACTGGGCAATCCGATGCCCGCCTCGTGCACACAGGTGGCCACATCCACTGCCCACACCAAGGCAGCATCCTGCTGACTCACCGCTGCCTTGGTCACGTCTACGATGCTCCGCCATGTCTGCATCCTAAAAAGCTGGCTCTGTTGCTACAACCAGCCCTTCCATACCCACCATTGCCACCCGAGCAAGCTCATCGCAACCTGGACGACCACGCTAGTAGCTCCACACAACCCGCCTCTTGTCTGCAATCGATCGATAGCTGATGTGATCGTCTAATAAGAAGGCGGTGTTGTCGTGAGGGATTTGACCTAAAAGTCGTAATTCAGCTAGCCAATCCGAATCACAGAATATTGTAAACAGAAGAATCTGTAAATGATATATTCTATCCAAATATCTACAGGACCACTGGCAGGATGATACTTGGGGCGCCCACTCGAACGTGTGGCTCGTGCTTGCCTTTCTCTCTTCCCATAAGAGAGTTATCCGTAAAGTGAGCCTGAGTTTGGTACCCTGTTTGGACCCGAGTTACGGGTTTCATCCTGAGTTTGAGTTAATCCGTAAAGTGCAGAAAACTGAGCACGAAGTCAGAAAAGAGGGCACCAAATCATAAACTGGGGATGAGGGCAACCGCTGCTATGGCGCGAGCTCACGAGCTCTGACCACCTCCGCCTCGACGACTAACAAAGCACGGCACCAAACTCCTGCCACCCCCATTTTCCTAGTCCTGGCAGTTTGGTCCCGTGTTTTTTTCTAGTCGTACCGCTTGATCCTGAGTTTCGAGTTTGATACCGAGTTTTACCAAACTCAGGGTTCTCATGCCGAGTTTGGGACCCTTTACGGATAACTCTAATCTTTACTCCTCCAGCTCCTGCAAATTACACACCCAAGCTCTCCATTTCTGCACTTCAGAGTGTTTGTAAGAGACCACCTGACCATGGCTCTAGCCGTGAGCAGCAACAAGTGCTATCATGCAGCTGCCGTTGTTGTGCCCCCAGCTGCAGTTACAGGTACTGTTCTGTCTTTCAGTTCTCTCCTGCTGGTTTGCTATCCTGCTTTCTGCATTGGAGTCTGTCTGGTGGAAAAATATGAGAATTGGGAGTGGTGGAATTGGGTTGGTGGCACATCAGGCCGGAGGGAAGGAACAGCTGGTGTGACGCGGAGCTGGTTTCTTGGCCATGGCGCTTTGGACAGCCGTGTAGCAGCGGGGCAACTGATCAGCCTGACTGGAAAGCGCTGTAAAACACAAATCGTGATGACCTCGGATTTCGAAAAGTGGAATCTTTACACGGAGGAGCTGAAGCGAACCGCAGCTTTCATTTCTCAGGCTGGGAAGGGAATTCTGGCATCGGATGAAAGCAATGCCACCACGGGAAAGCGGTGCGCACTCTTCTACCTAAGATTCTGGAACTGGTTTGAATTTTGCTGCTGTGTTGACGAGGAAGTCCAAAATTCTTCTGAATACGGGATTGAGTTTGCATGTCAATAAAACAGTGATTTGACAGGGCGGGCCACAATTGGATGTGTGCTAAACTGTGGAGTTGTAGTCACTTGTGTGCTACCGCCCTCAAACATATTTACCGGAGTTGATATTGGAGATGTACTTTGAATGCGTTAGAACAATTTGGCCTGTTCTCTGTATGGAGAGGGAGAAAGGCAGAAAGGCAGAAAGGCAGAAAGGCATGATTTTAAACGATAGTGCAGATTGTTGATTCTGAGGTTGGCATGGTGTTGAAACCCATTACGCAGCAGGCAAACCTTTCAGAGGAGAGCTTTTGTGAGAATGGACTCTTTTGTTTTATCGGAAATTGGGTGGGCAGGCTGGCGACAGTAGGCCTGGAAAACATGGTGGATAACAGGCAAGCCTGGCGTGAGCTGCTCTACTCTGCTCCAGGGCAATGTATTGTACTCTTTTACGCTAACTTGCACGAAGTCGATCTCGCAGCTCTTTCGGGGATTTTGGTAGATATTTGGTGTCTTGAAACTCTGAGCGACTCTAGTAGTTGCAGCATGAATGTGAACTCTGTGCAATAGCTTTATATCGACCATGGCTCACAGGGAAGAGGAGCTAGCATCCATGGTTATATCATTGAATAAGATGTGTGGGTTATAGCAGTATATAAGTGGCACCATCATGTTCGAGGAGACACTGTTCCAGTCATCACGGGCAGGGGTTCCATTTGTGGAGGTGTTGAAGCAGCAAGGCATTCTGCCAGGTATAAAGGTGGACACAGGCCTGCAGACCATTGATGGCACTGATGGGGAAACTGCAACACAGGGCCTGGATGGTCTTGCTGATCGCTGCAAAAGGTACATTTCTTGTGCTGCCACCCCTGCCTAAAAATTGTTATGGGCAGATGGATTTCTAACTGTTGAACATATTTGCGGCTTTGACTTCAATAGGTGCTATCAACAGGGTGCCTGACTTGCGAAGTGGCGCGCAGTGATAAAGGTGGACTCAGACAAATTCCCTTCATCTACGGCCATACTTGAAAATGCACACGGTCTAGCCCGGTATGCTCAAATCTGCCAGGTACGTCTGTTGCTCCTACAATGTTACTGGACCTCAGTATCTAATGGCCAAATTTCAGCTAATTGTAGTCATTTTGTACTCTTGTGGGAGGACAACTGTTGTGTCTTAGCAGATTGATACAGGAAGAGAGAAAGGGAGTAGGAGCCGTGGCCAGGACAGCCTAGAAGAGCAGCGTCAATGCTTGATGCAAAGTCACAGATTCGAAGGTTTGAGTGTAAACAGCGGGTTTATGGAATACAGTTGACCTGCAGGCAAATGGTCTTGTCCCAATTGTTGAGCCAGAGGTGACACTTGGTCCTGGTGACTACAGGTACAATGTAGTGCTAATACCCCCAACATTCCTCCCAGTTCATTTCACAGTGCTTTTCCAGCTTCTCATTCTGAACCTGGCCATTTCATCTTCAATCGCATGGACATTTGCCCTTTCATATGTTAGTCCTATTGTGGCAGCATTGAACGAACTGCATACATTTCGGAGGAGGTCAATTCGCACTTCTTCCGATTTTTAAATGAGTACAAGTAAGCAGCAACTCACTGACTTCAATTACCACCTTCAGAATGTTGTTAGTTGCAACTATTTTCACAAGTTTGCAGTTGTTAAAATTCTGAACAGGCTATGTATGTTGCATTCCAAGAATGCATTGCTTACCAGCTACCCAACGAAACGAATCTCACTCTGATTGTCATGATTCTCTGTGAAATTTTTGTCCAATGCACCAGTGTTATTTTGGAGGGCATCCTGCTAAAGCCCAACATGATACTCCCAGGTATGGCAATTGCCCTGCAATTGGTGATTATACCTGTAACAGTAAGGAAGTGCAGGGAAAGAGAGGGTCCAAATGCAGACTCTATTCATCAAATAGCAAGGTCACACAGCTGTTCAATCTTTTCCTTGGTCTAATACAATGAGGATCCACCATGACAAGGCCATAACCATATCAAGGGGCTCTTGCACTACAAAAGTATGGTAGCAACATAATGCAAATGTCAAGAACAGCAAAGGGCATTGTCGCAAGATTACTCTGGTCATGTGTGAGGTGGAACTATCCAGCTGGGCAAGTATGGAGTGCTGACTGTGGGAGACGTGGGATGGAACAGGTTTGGATGTGCCCACACTACCACCTGAAGAGGTGGCGCGCTACACCGTGCGCACCATGTTGCGCTCCATCCCGGCTGCTGTTCCTGGTATACACTGCAAAACAGCACTTAGGGTTGCCATGTGGGTTTGTAGTTGCCTGCAGAGGGAGCCAAGAATCTCTGATTGATAGGCCTCGCAAGAGTGTGTCTTCCCAGTATGGCTGTTATCACAAACTGAAGGACGGTTAACCGGAGTTATATGAACTCAGGACAAATGACTATTTCAGTACCTTGAGAATTAATTGCTTCCATCAGACTATATATGTGGATATGGTGTTTTGCAGGTATTCACTTTCTTTCGGGAGGAATGAGCAAGGAGGAAGCAACCTTAAACTTCCAGGCTCTTCAGGTGGACCTTTCTACCAAAATCTGTTCTAAGGTGGTTGGATGCCAGATGATGCTGGTGATAGCTGCATTGCTGCATCATGTAGAGGGTCAAGTTATCGATTGTGTCAGGCATAACGGGATCTACGCAATTTCCACCTGACAAAAGCCTCCCTAACACCTCAGTGGCGGCATGATGTGTATAAACAGGCGTTTGGACCCACTCCCTGGTCTTTGACTTCCTCTTATGGTCGTGCTCTGCAATCCAGCACTCTCAAGATGTGGTCGGGGAAGGTAAGTGCCGTTGATTCATCCTGTAGTTGAAGATGAGGCTCCAGTCGAAAAATATCATTTGAAGAGGAGCTGTTTGCCAGCTTGTGTTTCTCAAATGTAAATGCCTGCTACGCCTATGCTGAATCTCCTGTAGTGCTTGTTCAGGAGGAGGATTGGAAAGCAGCACAGGAGAGGTTTGTGGCACTTGCCAAAGCTATAACTCAGAAGCCCAGGCAAGTGCTGATTCTTCTCTTCTTTTTATCATAGAGGTACAAAGTTTTGAGGCATCATTAGCCTGTAAGCTGATATTATCACTCTCTAAATTTCTGCATGGCTTTGACAATTTTGCAGCTGGGGAGGTACACAGGATCTCATCCTTCACCTGGTGGGACAGGGATCCTTCAAGCTCTAAGACTTGGAGGAATTGGGAAATAATATCTCTCATCATCTCCATGCAGTTTTAACTAGCTTCAGCTACATCTTCAACATACAGCAGGTTACACAATGGTAAATTTTGATCAGTTTAAAGTTATGCTATCAATTTGGAAAAGCTCTCAACTACTTTCTTTAATGGTTGGGGGTTTCTTGCAACTGGATGATTGAGATTGGTGTGTTTAGGCAATGAAGAAAATCACATGTCATGATTAACATTTTGCATTGACCTACATAACTTCAACATAGTAATTGCCTTGATGTTGTTGTATTGTCTGTATTTATCATGCCACTTGAATAATTATTTTCAGAGTTCAACTGAAAAGTATGAGTTTTTCTACCAGTTAGTCAGTTGAGCACATGACACAAAATGCACAAATGCTCGTACATCCCAATTTTAAGCACCATTTACTCAAATCTCGCAATGTACACTTTCCAGGGAGTTTATGAGGTAAATATCTGCAAACCTGCCAATCCTAGCTTAATCCATTGCACTAACATCTACTCTCCCACTTCATCATTCTCCCTTTTCCTTGCTGCAAAAACTCTGCACTTTTTTCAAAAATGTCAGGTTTATGACTGTAGTCTGCAGCAGATTTTCCACCATCTTCCTGTAACATTCTGTCCAAGTCCAGCTGCTCTGGATTGATGCAAATTCCTGTGGAAGTGGGTGAATTACCGGCCACTGCTTCCTGCAGCTTCAGATTGAGGCCTATACCTTCTCCCTGCTCTCCCACCTCACCACCGGCATATACTCTCCAATCCCTCCCGCTCTTTGTAAAGAAACTCCTCCCCACACTTTCACTTGTAGCACTTGTCATTGATGCTGCAGTTTGTTGTCCATCAGCATCAACTAAATTATTAGATGTTTCCAAGTATTGTTCTTCAATGGCCTCTATTTCTCCCACAATATCACCTGCCACAGCATCAGGCCCTTGCTCATTTCTGTCATGCGGCCTTCTTTGACTTGGAAGAGGAGTCTCTGAAGTGCAATCTGCAACGGTACTCCCTGAGACCTCCTTCACTGAATTATCCCCTGCATGTCTAACCCCTGACCTGAGCATCTCCTGTCTGTCGTTGAGAACATTATTTTCTGGAGTAACTTGCTCATGATCAACCATGTACTCAAAACCTTCATTGAGACTAGACTTATTCGACACTGAACCTACGAAACTGGATGCAGGAAATGGGCTTGTTGCATCACCTCTCATACTGTTCCCGTGGCCCTGAGCTTCTGAATGCAGAACGTCTTCAAAGAAATCATTGACATCAATAGTCTGACAACAAAAAGAAAAAGAGAAGGACAGGAAAAATGTCAGATGATCACCCAGCAGCAGTACAAGCTTCTCATCGATTAGAGCATAGTATTTCTACTCACAAAAGATTAGACGAGCTGAGAGATTAAACTGAGAAGACAAGTATTCAATATTGACGAGCGCTCCTCCAGCAGTCACCCTTATGTACTCGATACTCACGGACACCCTTCTCTCCGGCGAACCGGTCTAACCCTGTGCAACTACGCCCCCGCTACTTAAAGCTGCAAGCGCCATTCCAGCTGAAATACTCGCACAGTTCTTCCAAGTATTTCCCGCTTAAGCATATCAAATGTCTGTTCTCGTGATCGAATATAACTCCGGTCGAGCGTGGAAATGCTTGTTGCCAGCACGAAAGCAGGCAATGGAGAATCACCAGCTGAAGCACATAACGGACACAATATATAAACTCATTACATCTACTTGATAGAACGAGAGACACAACAACGATATCCCTGCTTTTCATTCCGAAGTATTTCACCTTTGAGTTGTTGTCGTTGGAACCAGAGGCAGTACCCACAACTTTCAGGCAATGAGACGAACGTGCGCGGAGGGGAGAACCCGACACTGGTGAGGATTTGGAATTTTTCCTGCACATTCTTTGTGCCGGTAATGCAGCTGGACTCCTCTTCTCAGTTTGAAACTTGAGCAGGTGTTGTGGTGCCAAACGAGAGCTTATTGCTCCTATACTGCTTCTACTAGGGCGGTGGAGCTTCAAACAGGAAGAGGTATGAAATGAAGCAGTCTCCGTGAGACGAACTTCCTTTGCCGGAATGCCAACCTTCACTACTCCTTCCAGTCTGCAAGTTGCCATTGCGCCACGACAGAACCTTCTGCCTACACTACTCTCTTATTTGTTTCCAAAGCTTACAAACCAAAGCCTTTCAGACAGCTTGTCGGCCTGCCACCTCTCTGTCTGTGCGAGGATGGCGAAGCTGGTGAGGAAGGCACGCGGCCACGCCGCCCCAAGTGCATGGGAAGATCGCAGATAGGCGCCACGAGGCGCAAAATCTGCTCGTGCAGCTGGCTGCCCCTGCACAAGTGCCACCTCCCTACAAAATCATCGTCCTTCTCCCGCCCAGAAAACTTCGAAGAAACAGACTTTTGGGTTGACCTCTGTGACTCAGAGATCTGTGCGACCTAATTAAGTATTAGGTAACGTCCATTGGGAGCCACGTTACCTGGGATAATCTGCCGAAGAGCCAGCGAGCGGCGGGAGCCGCGAGTGCTCTACGGCAGATTATCCCAGGTGACGTGGCGACCAATGGACGTTGCCGTACGTAATTTGTGTTGGCCAGGAATTCTCACCCTACGAAAAATGCTTCAGGGTTTGAGGTCAGGGCCAAATCGTTGTAGTTTAGCTTTCACACAGAAGGGTGTCCCATGCAACAAGAAGGCTTTGGCTATGGTGAAAACAAAATCAGGTGCCTCTCGTTCTCGTTCTCGACCTCCAGATGCAATTGACAGAGCGCCGTTGGTCGAGCATTCCAATCAGATTAATGCATATTACAACGTCGTCAAAGGGCTTCATCGTTCCGATCAACCTGTCTGTATTGGTGCATTACCAGCTCCAGGGTCCGTTGTAGCATTTCAAGAATGCTGTTCACCTGCAACTATCGACGATATGCAAATCGATGATACTTGCTCTCAGGAATTGCAATCTTTTAAGGGAATTGATTATACTAGTTGTTAAACATTCATTTCCTGTAATTTTGCATGGAGTTGCATGCATTTAACATGTTAGAGTTGCTCTTACTTGCAGTATCCAAATTTCCACATTGGTTTCGAGGATTTGGTTGAACCCGACAAGGATTCTGAAGCTTTTGTGGAGGCGAATAAGGTCTTCAGTGACACTGTGCTAATTCCAGATGAGGATTCGATGCATCTTGATGGTCTCAAGAGCGATGAGGGCAATGCTAACGACATATTTCTTCCGTTGACGAGGAAGAACTTAATGAAATGAATGCAGGTGGTCGCAATCGAAGCGCAGCTGCCGACAGATGGTTCAAGTTACGGTTTAAGAAGTGGCAAAAATTGCACAAATACCATGAGGACAGTGAACCAGAATATATGGCGCTCAATATTCTTGCCGATGCCATGGTGTCGTTCATACTTTCAGTTCGAAAACTGAATGGGGAGTTCTATCCTAGTGCCAGGTAATTGTAACATGTTGTGCTTATGGCTGACACTGAAATCCTCAAGAATCTGTAGTAGGTTTTTGGCCAAGTTTTTTAATTATCTTTTGTTCTTATTCAATTGTTTTTGGCTTGCAGCCTTGCTCAGATATTTCGAGCGTGTGGGAGGCTTATTCGCAAAAAACAGATACGGATGATCTGCGCAACGTGTGTTGATGAAGTACCAATTCTTATCCAGACCCATGGATTTTTTGAGCGAGCTCGGGTAGTGCTTGTCAAATCGATGGATCGCTCAATACAAGCTAGAGCAAACAAGAAGCGTGTTAAGTCTAACCCTGTTTTATGGAAATATGAGGCTGATTGTCTCAGGGATGAAGGTCACTCTATCAATCACCCTAGCGGTGTCCAGAAGCGATTTTGCTACTACTTTCTTTCTCGATTCATGGTTCGCGGATACACAGAACTGTACAAACTCCTTGACAGTGATTTCTCATCTAGAGATGATGAGTTATCTATGTTTGGTGAGTTTTTAATGCACTTTCGTAGAATTTCAGAAAATTTACGTTATGTTTGTACCAAGTATTATTTTTGTCTTGGTGCAATATCAAGCAGTGATTTCTGGCAAGCTGGAGACCATCGATATTCGGCATCTTGCTTCAGCAGTCTATAGACTGGTGCCGCTCTGTGAGCATATTTGTCCATGTACCTTCTGTAATAGCTCGTCTGTCCCAGAAATCTCTTGAGTTTCTTGGGATTTTCTGGTGGTGGTATTTTCTGGATAACCTCCACTTTCTTTGGATCTACCAGAATTCCTTGTCGGCACACAATGTGTCCCAATAATAATCCTGAATTCACACAGAATGTACATTTTTCCGGGTTGAGACTTATTCCATTGTTTCTGCAGGCTTGTAGGCAAAGTTTTAACTGTGCCAAATGTTTGGATTTCTGTCCAAAGACACTGAAATCATCCAAAAATACCTGCATAAAATCATTGAGATAGTTCTTGAATATCTCAGATACTGCTCGTTGAAATGTGGTTGGTGCATTGCAAAGTCCAAATGGCATGACTTTGTAAGCATATGCTCCCCATTCAGTGATGAATACGGTCTTTTCTTGGTCTTCTTATGCCATCTGTACCTGGTTGTACCCACTAAACCCATCCATGAATGAGTACATTTCATGTCCAGCCACTGTGTCCAACACTATTTCAGTGAAAGGTAGTGGAAAAGGGTCTTTCTTGGTTCCTGCGTTTAACTTGCGGTAGTCCACACACACTCGTAGTTTTCCATTTTTCTTGGGTACTATCACAATGGGCGATAACCATTTTGGTGTCTCTACTGGGTATATGAATCCTGCATCCAGTAACTTCTTGATTTCTTCCCAAACTTTAGCTGCATAGTTGGGGTTCATTCTGTAACGGTTCTGACGAATTGGTTTTATGTCAACTTCCAATTCAATTCGGTGCTGACAGATGTTAGAAGGTATACCCTTCAAATCCTTGTAGTTCCAGGCAAATACATCCTTGTATTCAGTGAATAATGCGGTGGCTTCTTGTAGAAATGATTCTTCAAGACCTGCACTTACTCGTATTATCTCTGGTTCTTCCACTGTTCCCAGATTCACTTGAATCAATTGAGTTTCTTCCGTTACTGTCCATCCTGCAATCTCTTGTCCGATGGTTGCAATTGTGGCAGGTACTTCACTGATTTGAATGTCTTCTTCCCTTTCTTGATAGAACCGGGCCGGGTGTTGAGGTGTGTCCATCGCTTCTTCCTCTGGATCTTCAATTCTCGAAGTATTTGGTTCTCCTTGGGTGTTCACCATGTGACATCCTACTGTTGTAGTATGCTTAATCACCAGTTGTCCAATAGGTTCCAACTGTGGATGTGCTGTGTATACTGTGGCTTTTTCTTCATCCGACAGTCCACTGGACCAATCATATTCTTCCACTATGCAAGGTCGTTTCTCTCGTGGAATGGTACCTCGTTGGTTCGTCGTAATGGTGACTTGTTCTGCTCCCTTTTTTATTGTGAGAGTCTGACTTCCCCAATCGTGGTGTGATTGGGCTTGTGTTAACCATGGTCGGCCAAATAGTAGTGAATATCCCTCTGCCACATCCTCCATTCTGAGAATGGTTACTGATATTTCGTATACCAGTCCTGCTACTTCCATTGCAAGTCGTATGATGATCCCTAATGGCTGCACTTTTCGTTGATCAGCCATTCATACCGTGAATGGAGCAGGTTCCATGTGCCCCAATCCTAATGACTTCTTCATCTTTTCTGTCATGATATTCACTCCTGATCCTCCATCGATGAGTACATTTGTTACCATCTTCCGTCTAATACGTACTTGTATTACGGGTACTGCTTCGTCGTAATCTGGAGTTTGTCGTATAGTTGTGGGTTTAATCGTGTAAACCTCTGGTGTTGGTTTTTGTTTTGGTGTGGGGGTCAATGCCTCGATCGCCTGAAATAAAGTTTTCTTGCACTGTGGAGCAATTTTTAATAATTGTCCAATGGTAATTTGGGTGTTGGTTTGGCAGATTACTTCGGCCAATTCTATTTTCGTGGTTGTATTCATGGTCTTCACCGTTGGTCTGATTTGCTTATCTGGAGTTGGCTCTCCAGAAGGTATATGGGTTCCCTCTTGCATTTGAGCTATGGTTTTACTTACTTCCTGGTGTAAGCTTTTTTCCTCCTGCCATGCTGCACTTTCTGGATATTGTTTCCGTTCTTCTTCAATCTCCTTATCTGGAGGTTTCTGATTCTTGGCCTGAGTTCGGATTACTATAAGAGTATCCACTACAGGGGTTACCACACTTACAACTACACTTGGTCCGACTTCCATATTTCCCACTTTTGCCTCATGCTTGATTCGCAACTGGCATTCATGTTTCCAGTGTCCCTCTTTCTTGCAATAGTGGCATCTCGTGCTTTCTTTGTTTCTGGGTTGATGTTCCCTATCCCTTGGTGGATATTCATTTCGTGGCCTCTGATAACGATTACCCATGTTGTATCGTCTTGGTTCGTCCGATCCTCCCCGTCGGATTTGGACTTGGTGTACTCCCACCTCTCGTGTGTACCCAATCTTCTTGGCCCGTTGGTTATAAATGCAATGGCTGGTATTATGATTGTTCATATGACAAATATCACAGTATTTGTCCTTCACATGGCATTCCGTTGCCAGGTGTCCTGCAGTCCCGCATTTGTGACACCATGTTGCCTTTCGTGGCCCTTCATCTTTAGAATTCTTGATAGCCTCTGCTATCTTCTGATCCAAGGTGGTTTTGTCAATCACTTCTTTCTTCTTTTGCTTGGGCTTTTCTTCATCATCAGAGTCTTCTTCTTCCAAGAGATCCTTGGAATCTTTGCTTCTACTCTGATGGAATCCCAATTCCAACTTCTTTGCAGTCCCTACTGCTTCAGCCAAAGTGTTGTTAGGCATGACTGTAACCATGGTTACGTATTCAGGACGAAGTCCATTGGTGAACCATGATTTTTGCAAATCATCCCCTGGTGCTTGAGGTAGTTTCCTGATCAGAGTCTTCATTCTCTCCAGATAGTCGACTACCAATTCTTTCTTTTTCTGTCTTAGGTTCTGTAATCTTGTGAAGATTGCAGACGTGGATTTGTTGGATCTATATCTTTCTTGAAACACGGCTCTCATATCCGCCCAATTCGCAAAGTGATTGGCTGGGAAAGTTGCCAACCATTCAATGTCTTTTCGGGCCATTGAACAAGGAAATAGTCGGATCTTCTCTTGGTCTGTTGCTTCATTGTAAATGGTGCACATGTTTTCAAATTGATTAAGATGGATATCTGGATCAGATTTCCCATCATATAAAGGAAATGGTGGTCTGGTTTTGCTTGCTGCTAAAGCCATCGGTGCAGCTGGTGCTGCTGGTGCAACTGGTTGTCCAAACTGGGATGGTCCCGCTGCTGCTGGCTGTGGTGGTGTTGGTGTTTGTCTTCCAAACAGTGATTCAAAGCTAGGAGGTCTTTGTCCCAATGATAGTCGTCTCCCAGCTGTTGTCCCTATTAAGCTTAATGAATCTTTAAAAGCTTTGAGTGCAGTTCTAGTTATCATTTCTGGAGAAATGCTTTCACTTCTTTCACCTTCTTCACTCAAAATGTTCTCAAATCTTTCTTCTAATATTTCAGCAAAACCTCTATTTGGGCTTGTTACTGTAGAAGGTCCTTCAGATCTTTCTTGTGGTAACCATTCACCAAGTACATTACTGGCAACTTCTTCTGGTGTAGTGTTCCCACTTCCCACCAATCCGATTTCCTGATCTTCTGGTTTATCACTGTTTGATGTCTCACCTTGAATAATTTTCAAGTTCTGTAATTCTGGGAACTCTTCTCTTAACCGAGCCTCCCTTTCTGCAGCATATTTCTCTATTCGTTCAACTCTGTCTTGTTTAGTTTTTTCTTTAATTTCCTCATTCATTCCCACATCATATGTAGAATTCCTTTTCAGTACCATTTAAAACAGTCTTGGTATGTCTGTAAAGAAAATTTATAGTGTCTCTACCCTTTCTTCAAGACTCATCCTATCTTGCAAGAATCTGTATTACAACTTAATTTTCCTTTTTATTGATTGATCATCAAACTTTTTAATGGGCACAATAATACCATCTGTCTTTTTCAGTGTATTTGACTTGCAATAAGTCTTTGGGTATCCAGTACTCCACTGCTTCTATGATCGTGTGACAATATTCATAATTTGAACATCATTCTCTGAAAATATAACTAGTGTAACAAACTTTTCTGATTGGGATTAGAGTAATCAATAGAGCTAGACGAGACAACCACTCTTCACTTCTAATCCTACATTCACAAGGTGCTCGTGTAATACTGATCACTCATCCCTTCAATCCCCATTTGTCATCTTGTTTCACGACTGATAGAAAGATTTTTTGCTGTATTGCTCTTGGTAAACCATGAAAATTTTCCAGGAATGTTTTCCATTCCTTTGCTTCTGTTGACTCGTTCTGTCGTGATTTCAAGAAATCACTGAGTAACCATCCTTCTTTGAGTACTTTTGAACTCAACATACCGTTAGTCCCCAGTATGGTCGCCAAATGTTAACCACTGGTTTATGACTTAGACAAAACAGGCTATTAACACTATTGCCCATTTCCTAAGACATGCAACAGAGGTTGTCCGACGGTATGCTTTCAGAAACGATTACGAAGTAATCATTTTAAGGATAGCTAAACCATGAACGTCGGATGAAGCCATATCCTTGCAGACTACTTAATCCTATTGATTAAGACCAATCTACAGTCTCTTAAGCATAAAAGATCTTAGTTGAAAGGACTGAAACCTCTTGGTTCATACAAGCAGATGGTAGTCAAGAGAAAACAAAAACTATTCTGAGATGATACACATTCTCACCATCTCACGTTCACTCTACACAGAGATACTTCGAATAGCATGGCTTTACTTCATAGCTCGTCACATCATCACAGAAGTACACAGAATCACTCTGAGTCCCTCTAAATACACATTGATCACTGATACTCATACTGCACACCCTCTAAGTTGCGTGCAGTTTTTTTATACTATGCTCGAAAGAGTCGTTACAGCCTGCGGTCGTTAATGACCGTTTGCCTAACTACCTACGCAACCTAAAAGGTTTGCTAAAAAGTGGCTCGTTGTAGTGGTCGTGAGCCATAGTGGTAAACGGTCCACTACTTCCTCTATTGGTTAAAGCCGATGCTATCGTGACCGTGTGATATCGTGGTTCACGGCTCACGGTTACTACACTACCCCTTACTGCTCTCGTGGTAATGTACCCTTATCCCGCCATTGGCTAAGTACCGCGTACTTAGCCGTCTCTGCCTGTGGCTCAGGTAGTGTACGTCCATCACTACCCAGTATGTCCCGTTGCGACCCTCGTTGTCTGTCCCTCGTAGCATAGCCGTTATCATTTACTCTCCCCCCTCTTTTGAAATTGTGTCCGCACAATTTCGACAGTTCCTGTACTTGCTATATCTCTTGGGGATGTAAGGTGGTGGCATGCCTGTCTGCGAGGTAGGAAGTGCGTCCCAGGATTGTTGTGGTGGCAGCTTCTTGTTCCTGTTATCGTCACTGTCTGGTTGTTCCTGTGGTTCGTGAGCCTAGCTTTCTTCATCAGGGTGTTCTGCTATCCCGTCCCCACGTACCATATCGACTTTGTTGGTCAAGTTTTCGCGGTAGGTTTGCAGCTCCTCCTTGGTCCAGGGTATAATGTGTTTTGTTGCCCTGCTGCCCATTAACCAGTTAATAGCTTGGACCCCTGTTTCTTTGAAAGGGTGGTCTCTGTCCAATACCAATGGTGAAAAGTGGTCCTTTGCCTGGCGCCATGCTTCAGCATAAAGTGACCTTTTCATATATGCTGAAGTGCCTGTGACTCTCTCTGGTGGCTGGAATTTGGGTAATTCCCAGTGAGTATCTTTTTCAATGCTCTCATAGCGCTGCCAGTTTCCCCTCATTGTCACGAACATGCGGTACACGTAACAACCAATATAAAAACTTGGGCATCCCATCACAATGGTTACTGCCGAGGTAGGATTAATCTTCAATTGCCCCACTGCCCACATGTCAGCTACCAGCTCCTTGTATTCCAGAGGAGCTTGGCGCCAGAATTCAACCAATTATGCCCCTGACCATGTCTTATCCTTAGCCAGTGGTCTCATCCTATATCTCAGAGGAATAAGAGTTTGATTGAGAAGATGCAATTGACCCAATGATTTGCAGGGAGTTAAGGTTTTGAAAACCTTCTCCAGTATTTCTGGGATTTGGTGGGCTGGTACTACCATCATTTTAAAGTATTCCTCTGAACACTTTAACCACTCCTCATCCTGCTTGCATGGCATGATTTGGAAATCATCCACTGCTACTGAAGTTGATGCTACCAGGACACTTGGTAGTGTTACAGGGTTTACCTCTTGAGTAGATGGCCCTGCTGTGGCCTGTACCAGTGTCTGTTGGTTTGGTGGTGGTTGTGTTGCTGGTGGTGTTTGTGTTGGTGTTGTTGTCTCTCGTTCGTGATCTTGCTCCTCTTGATCCTCTTCATCCATGAGTTCCTCTTGTTCTGGAATTGATGGCAAGAACTCCTTATGAATGTCTGTCACCAATTTCGCCAACTGGCACTTCATTTGCCTCACCATTGCCCTGTTGAGTTTCTTCATCTCCAATTCACTCCCTTCATTCAACCAGGCTCTGGCTAAGGCTACGTCTGCTACATCCAACCCTGCTTGCAATGTCAGCTTCTCCAGCTGCTGCTTCAATTCTTGTTCATTGCCCATGGCAATGTCTCTTTCTGTGGTGGCGGTAAACAGCTTGCTCTCAGCATTCTCCCTTTGCTTCAGCAGTGCAGTGTTGCTGTTGAGCCACTTGGTTCCCTGATCTCTGGCAGTCCTCAGCTGCCCCTTGAGTGTCTCCACCTGCTGCTTTAATGTTTGCACCTACCCTGTGAGTGTTTCCACCCCTGTCTCTGTTTTCCGAGATCTCTCTCGCTCTGCATCGAGGTCGGCTTGGACATGGCGTGTTTCGTCTCTCTGTCTTTCCCACTTTTGCTCCCACTCATCTCTACGTTGTGCCAATGTGTTGTATTGGCGGAGTAAGGTTGACTTTTGATCTTCTAATGCTGCAATTGTAACCTCATGGTTACATACTGTTCTTGCAGTGGCCAATTCCCTCTGGTGCTTCTCTTTGATGTGGTCTAAGATCATGTTCAGGTTTTCCGGGCTGATGTAATCATTGGCCATGTCCATACGTTTCAGTTGCCCCAATGCTTGTATTGCTTGCAGAATGACATTTTGTGGTGCTTCCTCCAACCCTGTGTCCCATGCTGTTGTATCTAAAATTTGTTGTGCTAGTAGTAATTCCAAATTGGAATTTTTGTCTTGCTGCTGCTGACTCGGTGCCTCTTGCACCATCTGCTGTTGCTGCTGCTCGGGTGTCTGTTGTACTATCTGCTGTTGCTGCTGGTCGGGTGCTTGTTGCACCATCTGCTGTTGCTGCGCCACTATGTCTCCTTCATGGTTTCTGATTCTTGATTAATATGTCATCTTCATTGATCATGCAGATACTCAGAGCGTGATTCAAAAAGATATAAAGCATCCATGTCAAAGTATCAGGAAGAACACTTCCGAGCTCCTGTTACTTGTTATGAGGCTGATGTGGTGGCCACTTACAAACAATTAATACGACATATGCCCCCGAAAGAAGATCCTACAATCGGATGACACCTATTCTTGCAGCCGATTCGAGGCAATCCCCAAACCAATGTAAGTATTATAGAGCTTCCCATCATAGTTAAAATTAAGGTATGATAAACATTGCATTAACGTAGCGTGTTGCCCTCACCCTCATAGTGGAGTTAGTTAATATCCGATCGTTGTGTTTTGGATTTGCAGGCCTGGTTCAACAGAAATAACATTGGAGTGAAGGTTCTTACGGCTTGGACCAAGAATATGTTGGCTCTTGTTGGATCGAACGGTGTCTACACTAATAAAAGTCCAAGGTATGCAACAATTCAACGAATGATTCAAGCGGGAGTGCCAACTCAGGTGGGCATGTCTATCTCTGGACACAAGAATGAAAATTCTTATCGATGGTACGACCAGTCTTTGGAGGTACAGAAAATGGCAGCAATGCAAATCATTGCGGAACCCTTCAAGGATGACAAACGCCGTAAGTTCGAAGAAGTGTTTCAGGAACTAGATGCTAGGGGTATCCATAATGAGCTAAGAGATCATGATAAGCTTCCTATCAGCTTACAGAAGTCTGAAGATCAGCCAAGTGGATCGGCCAATGTTAGCCACACAGAAGTAAATCAGGCGGTCACCAACGAAGTCAATCAGACTGAAGGTAGTCAAACCATTGCCACCATGAACGACGATCTTGCTGATATTGTGGATTTTGACTGTATGATGATGAAAAAATGGCCAGAAGGTGGGGCACATCTTGGTTGTCGGATTGAGAACTCCAGATTTGAAAGTACCAAAATCGGTACATCATTCAATAATTGTCATAATTGCACCTTCAATATCTCGTTGGATGTGAACAGTCTGCAGGAATTTTATCCAAGCAGAAGTGATTCAGATTTTACACGGGCCAAGAGCTATGTAGATATGGCAAATAGACTTGCTGATAGAAGACAAGTTGTGCTGATAGAAGTACTTGCAACAGATCACAAATGTGAGGACTACTTGTAATGATCGAAGGTTGCTCTAAACATTATATTGTGCTAACTTTCTCTAAGAGCAGTGAACTGGAGTGCACATGTGCTATTTTGAGCATTCAATGAAGTATCATTTCCATGCTATAAGATGTGTACAACCATAATCACATTAGTTAGAGGTGTCGAAATCAGTCCTAGTAAGTGGTGGCATGACATAAACTACCAGAACTGAAAAAGTCGTCAAAAGGTGGCCACCAGATTATGACGGTAGATTATGGCATATAATCTGACGCCGAAAAGGCCAGAATTTCGAGCCAAAGCAAATCACGTGATGGGTGATATATCAAGAATCTCAGCCATTGCACTTGCAAGTGTCTGTATCGGTTTACACTAGACATAGGATAGGAGTTTAATGCGCGCGTCTGAGGCTTGCCGTTACGATCCCCGGAGCTAACCGGAGGACCCCGTGGGCCGGCGGTCAAATCCCCACCCCTGCTTCCCTCGTGTATGCTTCACGCCCATTTGGGGTCCCACGCTCCATGTTCCCGCCCCGCCGCTCCCCTGTTCCCGCTCCTCCGCTCCTTTGTTATTGGAGCGGCGAAGCTGTAAAACAGGGGAGCAATATCACAAGGGAGCCGAGAGTAGTAATAGGGGAGCGGTAACAGGGGAGCGGCGGAGCAATAACACAGGGGAGCAAGGAGAACAGGGAAAGTAGACCAGTCATGGTTAACTGAAAGAATCAGCTGCTGATTACAGACCAAAAACAATCCGCTAAGGCATAAACCTAAGAACCAAGTTCTACCATCTATGCCAACAACCCGAAGAGCTGTTTGGAATGCGCCAGCGCACACTTCCACTGGGATCCTGGAGCTCTTCTTTGCAAGCAAGTAAGACAGCTTATTAGGAACTTCATATGGGGAGCCCCCTCGGTGGGTCATAATCGTAGGGCCCTTATCTCCTGGGAGAAGATCTGTATGAGTAAGAAGCATGGTGGTTTGGGCATTCTCGACTTTGAATCTCATCCTTGCCAAATGGATTCCTCGTTCTCTGATGAACCCGAAGACTCCCTGGTCATGGCTCCTCCGAGACTACATGTCTTCTGCCATTCCTTCCACCTCCCCCCTTTGGCTCCCCTTCTTCGTTGGGTGATGCAAGGTGGAAAATCTAATTCCAAACTACTGTGTGGCTCGGCAGCGTGGGCTGCAATCTGGAAAGCCTGGCATGATATGAGACAGTTCCTCACACAGATCTCTCATTCAAAATAAAGATGAAGATCTGAGACAACCTCTCTTTGGAAATTTTAATGACGACAGCGAGTCCTTGGTTATCTACTTTGCCCGTTGGGCACACTGGGAAAGCGCTGGGATTTCCACATACGCTAATATCTAGTCTCATAGTGCACAGGATCTCCTTCCCTTCAGCAATTCACCACAATGGTGGGAAGCAGGAGAGCTCGACTATTTGGCCCAACTATCCTGGCTGACATGTCTCCCAACTGGTTTGCCCTGATGAGAGAGCAGGTTGTCACCACAGCCTCCTGGCATAGATGTCTACCTCCCACAATATGTCATGCCATGTTTGTTTTCTCGGAATCACAGATCTCTTGCAAAGGTATTGGTTTTGTCAGCATTTAGGATAGGCTTAGCCCCCTGTCATCCTGTGTTGAAATTCCTGCAAGAAACAGTTTGGTTCAAATCAGAGTGGCGGACTCTATCTCGGGCAAGGTAGATCCAATCCCCCCTCTGGCTGGTTGGTGGGATTGGCTCTCTAAGGTAGACCTTTTCTGGTTCGGTGGCAAACCGTTGGTAGACCCACCTTTTGACCCCGGGGAATGGAGATGGATCAAAGAAGAAAGATCCATTTTTTGATTACTTGGCCAAGCTGGGATACTCCATGCTACATCTTTCTTTGATCAATAAACGGAAAAAGAAGTGGAGGGGTATCTTAGATCCTGGCACGGACTGGGCAGCAGTCTGGAAGGATATATGGCTGAAACACCTCTTTGCAAAAGCTTCGAGCTTTCTTTGGAGACTGGCCCACAGAATCCTCCCTTTTGGAGCTTACATGTCAGATGACCCTCCTCTTCTCTGCAAAATGTGTTATGTTTCACCCTGGAGCACGGCCTCTTTCATTGTTGTTTTGCTACGACTGTTTGGTCTAGAATTCGTGCTTTCTACGCTCCTTGGAAAATTGTACATTCCAATTTGGTCTCTATTCACTTGCTGAATTTGCAAGGAAGGAACATCTGGCACAGGTGCCATGTCTGGTCTTCCATTCGCTCTCTCACTCTCTAGCATATTTGGAAATCCAGGTGTGCTAAGTGGTATGAGGGAGATTACCCTTGTCTGAGAGCGGTTCTTAAGATGATCTTTTTTTATTCATGGGTTGAGGGGAAAAAGGCTTGTGGGGGGGGGGGGTGCGGTGAGGTTGCAGCTCATTGCAGATGTTCTAAAGAGAAACGGGCCACGTTACTTCAAGAACTCGATTCTTCGTGGGGTTGGCGAGACATCATCTGTACCAGAAGTGGGGACAAATGCTCTTTCCACCCTGCGGTCCCCGACCAATGGTGGCCCCTCTAATCCCTGGCTCTTGACTTCGAAAAAGACATTAACTGGAAACATAGGAAGAACAGGAACTCCAAAATTAAAGCTCACTTGAATTTTGAGGCCCTCATTAGGTTCCGGTTTTTGCTGCTATGGTCTCCTCTGCTTTTCTTAGCTCTGCAGGTTATGTCAATTTTTCCCTTTGTTGAACTTTCTGGTTCTTGAGTTCTCTTCTGCAGGTCTATGGTGGAAGTGTGCGCTGGCGCACACTTCCAAACAGCTCTTCTAGTTATGTCAATTTTCCCTTTGTTGAACTTTGTGGTTCTTGAGTTCTCTTCTGCAGGTCTGTGGTGGAAATGTGCGCTGGCGCACACTTCCAAACAGCTCTTTCCATTTTTCCCTTTGATGACCTTTCTGGTTTGTTCTCAATTTCGCTGTCGTGCGTCAAAGCACTGTGCTCTGAGACTGCCCAGAGGTCGCTGATTTTAGTCATATGTGGAAGTAGCAGCAGCCCATAGAGGCAGCTGACAGACCAGGGTAATGGCTTCCAAAGCATGGATATGTTTTGGCTATGTAGAAGATGCACCAGCCCGCAAGGTTTTTCATCTGACTTTCTTTTATGCTTTATTCTACTTCCAATGAAAGCTGACTGCGTCAACGCGCGTGTCAAAGCTTGGTTCATATAGCTTTGTGGGAGTCACAAGTGCATATACAGTGACAACATTGATTTTTTATGGTATCTAGAACGGGCGAGCAGCCTCCCGTGATTTTCTTTTGTTCCCGTCTTTGCTATGATATCCAGCCTTTGTCACCGGGCGTCAACGCAATGTGCTGTAAGGTAGCCTAGATCGTGGATATTCTTCATACGAAGAAGTGTCAGCAGACCCCAAGAAAATCTCTGTCACGCAGCCCAGCCCCTGGCATGGAATGGCACAGAGAATGGTTTCATTTCAGTTTTGGAGTCTCTTTAAAGTCTCGTCCATTCTGCTGTGAATTCCAGTTTTGAAATGGCGCAGAGATGGTTTCATTTCAGTCTTCAGTTCTCTTTTAAGTCTCATTTCTTTTCATTTCATTTCAGGTGGTGGAAGTGTGCGGTGGCGCACACTTCCAAACAGCCCTACGAGTTTTCTTCATTTTTTCCTGTTTCAAACTTTCTGGTTTTGAGTTCTCTATTGCAGGTCTGTGGTGGAAGTGTGCGGTGGCGCACACTTTCAAACACGGCATCTCCTTTCATTCACGAGGTGCTATGTGAGGCCTGGTCTGTCTTCTTTACGATTTTAAAGCATCTCTTTCCAAGCATGATCAGATCAGATCTGTTCCGTTCTGATCTAATATGACATATCTCTCCTGTCCAGTCATGATTTATGTTTGTTTTCCTGATTGCTAGTGTGACTGGAAATTTTAAAAAAAAAAAAAACAAGTCGGAGGGGGCGGAGCAATGAACATCGCTCCGCAATACGCGGTGAGGGGAGTGAGGTCTTAGCCGTAGTTGCAAGTCCCCCCGAGCTGTTGACGAACGCCTCCAACACCTCCTTCTGCTCTTCTACTACTCTGTGGATGTGCACATCCGGATTCTCGATTGTTCCCCCCACACACTCTCTCGTCTCTTACTCATAATTGCTTACTCTAGAAAGGTGTGAGCTTTATGAAATAAGGGCAGATGGTGTTCTAGCCTTCCCTCATGCTGCCACTTCCGGAAGTCTCGCTCTCCTCATCTTTTACTTTCAAGCTGCCATCGCCAGCTTCTGCAATATGACCCAAGGATTTTAACAGCTTGGCATGTATCCTCCTCTCCCCCAGGCAGATAGGTCGAAGCTGCCTGGAGCGAGGCAGCAGCTCCCTCTTCCGAGGAACAGCCAATCCTCAAGTTGAACATGGAGGTGATAAAAGATCACTCCAAAGTGCTCTCAGAGCAAGGCATTTTACTGCACTTTCCTGGGAGGGTGCGTGACAGGCACTGGGCGCGGATGTGGACAATGGAACACCTGGGGCGTGATAATGGCTAAGTGTCAGTGCCACGAGGATAGGGCAGTTAAAGCCACGAGGGTACATGGCGGGTAATGATTTACTTCACACTACCGGCCACAAGGTAGAAAAGGCCGAGTGCTCGGCACTTAGCAGCATCAAAGCACGGAACACACTACCACGAGGAGCAGTAGTGGGTAGTGTAGCAGCTGTGGGCCGTGAACCATGATATTACACGGCCACGGTAGCATAGGCTTTACTAGTAGAAGGAGTAGTGAGGGACCGTGGGCCGTGTACCACTAAGGCACACCACCATGAGCCGCGGCAACGACCACGAACCACAAACCACGACCATGGACCACTTTTTTGGCAAACCTTTTAGGTTGCGTAGGCAGTTAGGCAACGGTCAGTAACGACCGCAAGCTGTAAACGGCTCTTTCGAGCATAGTATAAAAGGACTGCACGCAACTTAGGAAGTGTCAGTGTATCAGGGTGGAATCAGAGTGATTCGATGTGTACTTATGCTATGATGTGGTGACTCTGAAGTAAAGCCATGTTTTTTCCAAGTACGTATGGGTAGAGTGATTATGAGATGGAGAGAATGTGTATTATGAGAGAACGTGAGATAGAGATAATGTGCATCATCTCTGAATGGATCTTCTCTGCGATGGCATAAAATACTAAATGTTTAGTCGCAGCTGTAGCAATACAGCCTCGCCTAAGATCCCGATGAATATTGATTATTCCATCAAAATAGACAGTAAACAGGGAGGTTGAATCGTGGAACACTAGTGTTGTACCGGCCATTACCGATTACTCAATAATCGTACTACAAACATACCGTCGGACAGCCTCTGTCAAGTGTCTTTGGGAAATGGATTATGCTGTTAGAAGTCTATTTCGTCTAAGTCACGAACCAATGGTTAATATTTGGCGCCATACTGGGGAGTAACGGTATGTTGAGTTCCAGTGAACTCAAGGAAGGATGGCTACTCAGTGATTTCTTGAATCACGAAAGAACGAGTCAACGGAAGCAAAAGAATGGAAAACATTCCTGGAAAAAAATCATGGCTTACCAGTAGCAATACAACAGAAGATCTTTCTTTCAATTGCGAAAGAAGATGACAAGTGGGGATTGAAGGGAGGAGTGATCAATATTGCACGAGCACCTTGGGAATGTGGAATTAGAAATGAGGATTGGCTGTCTCGTCTAGCTTTATTGATTACTCTATTGCCAATCAGAAAAGTGTGCTACACTAGTTATATCTTCAGGGAAGGCTGCTCAAATTATGAATATTGTCATACGATCATAGAAGCAGTAGAGTACTGGATACCCAAAGACTTGTTACAAGTCAGATACACTGAGAAAGACAAATGGTATTATTGTGCCCATTAAAAGATTGGTGATCAATCGTAAAGGAAAATTAAGTTGTGCTACGGATTCTGGCAGGATAGTGAAATCTTGAAGAAATGGTAGAGACCACTGTAATTTTCTTTACTGACATACCAAGGCTTAGGAGAGGGTAATTAAAAGAAATCCATGTATGATGTGGGAATGAATGAGGAAAATAGGGAAAAGCTAAGCAAGACATGACTCGGGCACATGGCCAAGAAGTGCGCGCGAAACCCCGACAATTGAACATAACTCGGGCAACCACGGAGCTGTCCGAAGATTCCATCAGCCGCTTAGTGGAGGCGGTGGTCGCCAAGACCTGCAAGGTAGGCAACTACTCTTGTGAGTTGTATCAGGAGACTGGAGCCTTGCGTAAAGGGAGTCAGTTAATGTTCGTGAGCGGAATAATTTTCGGAACTAACGTGTCGTTGTTGGTGGACACAGGAGCGTCGCACTCCTTCATGACACCGGCAACGGCACGGAAGCTGGGACTCCCGACAAGTGATGTGGGGGCCTCTATTGAAGTGCGTTCTGCCAAAGGAGAACCACAACTGGCAACGAGGTTGGCGTTCGATGTTCCTCTTCAGCTGGGGAGTTGGGAGGGACGTGAGAACTTCACCATTTGCGAGATCAATGGAACGAATCTCATTTTTGGGATGACCTTTTTGAGTAAATCCGGAGCAGTCATAGATGGCCGCAAGAGAGTAGTCACGCTACCGTGTGGGAATGGTGGCGAAGTTTTACGGGTGTCGGAAATGCCCAACCGAGTGGGAGGGCGAATAAACCTGCTGACAGCAAAGGAGTGGGCCGTGGAGGAGCCACACGAGCCCCAGTTTTTGCTTTACGTAAGACAAGTGGAAGGAGAAGTCGATAGGGAGCCGAGCCCAGATTGGATCAAGGGGATCCTAGAGAAATACCAGGATGTGATGCCGGAGGATTTACCAAGCGGCTTGCCACCACGAAGAGAAGTTGACCACAAGATAGAGGTGATACCGGGATCGGAGCCGCTTGCCAAGGCGCCCTACCGGTTGAGCCACAGAGAGTTGGTCAAGCTAAAGGCCCAGCTCAAGGATCTAATGGCAAAGGGGTACATCCGGCCAAGTAAGTCACCTTACGGAGCCCCGGTACTATTTGCAGATAAGAATGATGGGACGCTGCGGATGTGTGTCAATTACAGGGCTCTGAATAAGGTGACTATAAAAAACTGGTACCCTTTGCCAATGATCGGCGACCTCTTCGATCGGTTGGCAAGAGCAAAGTATTTCAGCCGGATCGATTCATGTTCGGGTTATCACCAGATCCGGATAGCGGAAGGAGATGAGAAAAGACAGCATGCAAGACAATGTATGGCTCATACGAATTTTTGGTGATGTCTTTTGGGCTCACCAAAAGTATGTGAGAAATTTCGCCAAGATCGCGGGGCCGCTGTCAGACCTTTTGTGTAAGTCTAAGGTATGGGTATGGAACACTTTTTGTGGCCAAGCTTTTGCCGAGTTGAAGCAGCGGATGGCGGAAGCTCCAGTCTTGAAAATCCTGGAATTCGATCATCCATTTGAGATTCATACAGATGCGTCGGACTTCACAATCGGGGGTGTGCTCATGCAGGATGGACGTCCAGTGGCTTACGAAAGTAAGAAACTGAATGAAATGGAGCGACGGTGGCCTACGCACGAGAAAAAAATGAAGGCGGTGGTGCATTGCCTTGAGCTTTGACACCACTATGTTGGTTCCAACCCGGTGAAGGTGTTCACGGACAATGTCACGGTGAAGTATTTTGCCACGCAGCCTAAGTTATCCCCAAAACAACTTAGGTGACAAGACACTTTGGCAGTGTTTGACGTGGATATCCAGTACAAACCGGGACGTGACAATGTGGTGGCCGATGCTTTAAGCAGAAAGCAGCAGCTCATGTTGGTGTACAGGGGCGATACGACGCTCCAAAGGAAAATCCAGAAGGCTTACCGGAAGGATGAAATGGCGAAGTCCATGATGCGGGACTTGAGGTTGGGGGTTAAATCGCAGTTCCACTTGCACAATGGACTGCTCCGGTACAAGCAAAAACGTCTCTAAGTGCCGAAGGAAGGGATCAGAGATAGTCTCTTGAGAGAATGCCATAATGGCCCGCTTGCGGGCCATGGCGGAGCCAAGCGCACCGCGACACTCTTGAAGAAAGAGTATTTCTAGCCCAAACTGAGGGAGGAGGCCGAGGAGTATGACAAGACATGCACTACATGCCAACAAATCCGGAGTGAGTACAAAAAGCAAGCGGGGCTGTTACAACCCTTGCCGATTCCAGAGGGGTCTTGGGAAAGTGTCTCGATGGATTTCATGACTGCTTTGCCACTGTCGAAAGGATTCGATGCAATCATGGTGGTCGTGGATAGGTTCAGTAAAATGGGCCATTTCATCTCCACCAAGGAGACGAGAACGACGCAGGAGACGGGACGACTTTACTTCGCCCACGTCTTCAAGCATCATGGACTCCCGAAGGATATTGTCTCGGACCGCGATCCAAAGTTTACAAGTAAATTTTGGAGGGCACTTTGGAAAAAAAAAATGGGGACGAGGCTCAAGATGACCACGGCCTTCTGACCTACAACGGACGGCCAAACGGAAAAAGTGAACTCCGTGGTGAAGCAGATCTTGTGGAATTATGTGTCGGCAGACCAGTCGGACTGGGTGGAGCACTTGGATGCGGCAGACTTATGTTATAATAACATAAAACACTCCGCAACGGGAGTTTCCTCTTTTGTATTGGTCTATGGAAAAGCACCTCTAGTGCCGACAAGTTGGGCTGCCCAGGACGGTGAGGAACCGGCAGCAACAGCGATACTGGAAGAACGCGAGCGTTTGTTGGAGCTCGCAAAGTACAACATTGCCAAAACTAGGAAACGATATGAATGGCAGGCGAATCAGAAACGGAGGGAAGTTAAGTTTGAGGCAGGCACGGAGGTCTGGTTGAACATCGAGAATTTTCGTCTACCTCCGGAAGTAAGTCCGAAGTTCGTACCTCTGTATGTGGGGCCCTTTCGCATCCGGAAGGTTATGAATGAGGATCTGTATGAATTGGAGCTGCCGGCAAACAGCAAGGTGCATCCAGTATTCCACGTTTTCCTTTTGAAGCCTTACTTCAAAGATGAAGCGCGTCCGAATCGGCATCAAGTGTTGCGTCCGCTACCTGTGCTGTTGGATCATGAAAATAAACCTGAGTACGAGGTGGAGGCAGTGCTTAGGTCGAGGAGGTTCAAGAATCGAGAAACGGAGTATCTCGTGAAATGGAAGGGCTATCATCAAGTGGAGGCAACTTGGGTGCGTGCCTCAGAAATGGGAAACGCATCCGAGGTGGTTGCAGCTTTCGAAGGGCGACCTCAAAAGTGGAAGAAGCGTTGATGGGGATATCAACCTTGGATCGTGGGGGAGGAAATGCATGCTTAGTCCGGCTTAGCTAGCTCAAGAATCCGATTGCAAAAACTTGTGTTGTACAAATTTTATTTATAAATGAAATGGTTTCCAAATGTTGTGATTCCTATTTTGTTTGGAATGGTGATGCATGGTATGGTTGGCTAGTGTGTAGAATGCATGCTAGCTTACAAAAGTGGGAGAGGTAAATTGGATTAATCGTGTGTTTGCATAGTGCCGAAATCGGGTGGCTCCCATCCAAGGGGCAAGGAAACTTGCGCCTTCTTTGGGAGTTCACGTGCTAGTGCGCACCTGGCGCGTGCGCGTACTATAACTGCGCTACCGAGGGGGTTGCCTTGTAGTGCGGGCTAACGCGGAAGCTACGTGCTTCCGTTCACGTACTATAATCGTGTAGCCTTGGGATGAAGTCGTAGTGCGGCTTTGGCGTGTTCCCGTACCTCAGGCCAGCATTCTAAGATGGACCCAATTATCACACGGACGATCGAGGGTCTAAGTGGTGGTGCACCAGATTTGGAGGGTGCTACTTATGGAACCCCTGCGGACACCTACAGAAGTATATATAGGGAGTAGTAACCGTGAGAACGGTGCAAGTCCGTTGGTGACCAAAAACTAGTGAGTAAGCGTGCAAGCCGGAAAGCGACCAAGGTGTAGGGAGCTGTTCCGGACTGCCATCTACCAAAGGGAATTTCCAGTGAGCCCGATAGGTCGAGGGTTGAGTGGGAGTGTGAGGGGGACCGTTATGCCCCGGTGAGCAGCCGAAGCTCCGAGTTGGCCCGGCGGCCGGTTTGGGAGTTAGGCGCGAGCATCAAGGCGAGTAACTATGACTTGAAGGGGAGTTTACCGAAGTGAGGTGCGCGACAAGCACCTTCCACGGTAACAAGCCCAAATCGAGGTTTTACTGAATTATTGGAGAAAAAATTTGAAGATCTGTTAAGTGAAGAAGAAGAAAGAAGTGAAACTGCTTCTCTAGAAAAAGTAACCAGAACAACACTCAAAGCATTTAAAGATTCATTAAGTTCAGTTGGGACAGCAGCTAGCAGGCGGCTATCCTTGGGACAAGAGCCTCTTAGTTTCGAATCTTTCTTTGGAAGACAGACACCGGTGACACCACTAGTACTGACAATCCCAACACCAACATCATCAACAACAGCTGGACCATTTCAGTTTGGACAACCTGCAGCACCAATAGCTCTGGCAGCAAGCAAAACCCCACCACCATTCCCTCTGTATGATGGGAAATCTGATCCAGATATCCATCTTAATCAATTTGAGAACATGTGCACTATTTACAATGAAGCTACGGATCAGGAAAAGATCCGATTGTTTCCCTGTTCAATGGCCAGGAAGGGCATCGAATGGTTGGCAACATTCCCAGCCAATCATTTTGCAACCTGGGATCTGACTGGTCATCAACCCAGCCTCACCATTGACAGCATGCTCTAGGGTTGGATCGGCGATCAAGCCCGAGTCAACCACCTATAAAATCAAGCGTCCACACAAAACTAGCATGGCGCATAATCAAGCATGCAAGTGTGGAGGGGATCCAAACACAAGAATGAAAACAACAACCCCCCCCCCCACACCAAAAACAACTCCACAGTGTCGCTCCTGCAAGGACACCCCAGCCCAAACCCAGACTGACTCTTGTGACTTATCTTCAAGCCAAGGGAAACCTAGAGAACCTTCAGTCCCCAAGACCAAAAACTAAAACTTCAGGCAGGCATCAACTGCTCAATAAAGGGGAAAAAAATGACAAAGTACTTCTTTGACAAAACTAAGCTACGCAGAGCCTCACAAAATATCACTGAACTGATTGACCAATCCTCAGGCATATCCGCCTCCTCTCCGAAACAATTGGCAGGCTTGGCAGGTAGGCACTTTGAATCCCTATTCAGCAGTATCTCCAGAGGAGATACTACTTCGTCTCCCCATCAACAAAACTGCCTTCTGTCCACTCCTATATTACTTACCCACGAACTGGTTGTCTCCTTGGAAGGACCCTTTACGGAATTGGAGCTCGGGGAGGCTCTCTCAAAGCTTCCTAACGGGAAATCCCCGGGCATAGATGGGATGCCAGTAGAGTTTTACAAAAGTCCTTGGAAGGACATCTCAAAAGACTTCCTCTCCATGGCAAATCACATTTTCAAAGTAGCTCGAACGCCCGCCTCCACGTCTCAAGGGTAGTCACGCTCTTCTTCAAAAAAGGAGACCGTACCAACATATCTAACTACAGGCCTATTATCCTACTCAACGTAGCGAGGCGTGCTAGATTGTGAGCAGCTCACGTGAGCAGAAAAAACTGAGAGCAAGATTCTGCTCACAGTTTTCGCCCTATTGCCGCGGACTTGTACCTGCTGGAAGCCCTATTACCGTGGGCTACAAACATCGAAAAATGAGCATTTTGTTTTAAGAGTGAGCTTGCGGGTTAGCAGCAACATTGTGGAATGGTTGATTGATGTTTGAGTTTGTTTTGAAAAGGAGTTGGATGAAAGGAGTGGATGAACGATGGATGAATGTGCGATGAGAAAAGATGGATGAGAAAGAGAGTGGATGAATGAAAACGACGAATTCAGACCGGGGACCGCTAAAGGAAGCCCGAAAACACATCTTCAAACATGCAAGGTAGGGAAACTGATGCTTCATAAATGTCTGTCTTAAAACAATGAGTCATTCCGAAAAGGCACTTCCACTGCTATCTGATTTTGAGCCCAAAACTGATGCATAACTGTCTATAAAGATACTAGCCCGGCTTTGCACAAAACCACCTCTATCGCGGACCACAGAAGGGGGAGATGAGAGGAGACAAATGTGCCAGATTAAGATGGCGTTGACGCCACCTTGATGCCACCTTAATCTGGCTTGAATTAAGCTCCAACAGGGTCTGGGAATTAAGGTGGCGTTGACGCCACCTTAATGCCAAGCCTGTTTCCCTCTACGAATATGGCTGCTCGCCAAGGCTTTTATTTAGTTTTTATTGTTTTATTGTTTTTGGGGTGAATTGTCGTGTTCGAACAGGGACTGGGAATTAAGATGTCGTCAACGACACCTTAATCTGGCACATTCGGGAAAAATAAAATTAAAAAAAAATTCAGATTTGTTTTTTGTTTTTTGTTTTTTGTTTTGTTTTTTTTTTCCCCTTCCGAATGTGCCAGATTAAGGTGTTGTCAACGACACCTTAATTCCCAGCCCCTGTTGGAACATGACAATTCACCTGCCACCTTAATCTGGTTGGTCTTTGGGGCTGGAATTAAGCTCTAACAGGGGCTGGGAATTAAGGTGTCGTTGACGACACCTTAATCTGGCACATTCGGGGGAAAAAAAGAAAAAAGAAAAACAGATTTTTATTTATGTTTTCCTTCCGAATGTGCCAGATTAAGATGTCGTCAATGACACCTTAATTCCCAGCCCCTGTTGGAACCTGACAATTCACCTGCCACCATAATCTGGTTGGTCTTCTGGGCTGGAATTAAGCTCTAACAGGGACTGGGAATTAAGGTGGTGTTGACGCCACCTTAATGTCGAGCCTGTTTACCTCTGCGAACATGGCTCCTGAGTCCCCGCCAAGGCTTTTATTTCATTTTATTTTTTATTTTTTTGGGGGTGAATTGTCATGTTCTTTGTGAGGGCTGCGAATGACACCACCTTAATGCCCAGCCTATTGCAATGGTAGAACATGGCTGTTCGCTTAGGTTTTGTTTTAATTTTAAATGTTTTAATTGGTTTTTGGGTTGGATTCTCATGTGCCGTTTGAATTAGGGTTACCGTTTTGGGTTACTGGCTTCCGTTTCTGCTTTGGGGTTTATCATTGCGGGCATGGGTTTTCGGTTTATGGTTTTCCATGGGGGTTTGAAATTTGGGTTGCGGGATCAGTGTTTGTAGTTACGGTTTCCCCGTGTTTCCCCGGGTATAGAATTTGTCGTCAATGTCGTGTTTGCTGTACAATCAGTTTTATTTCAGTCCATGCATCCTCCACTCTTCAGGACTCACGTTCATCCCATATTCATCCATCATCCATCCATCACCTTCTTTCATTCATCCATGCCTCTTTCATCCGTCCGTGTTTTATGACAAATTCATTCAGAACAGTTTGCATCCACGACAATAGGCCCTATATTACCTCGGTTGTAGGCTCTGCTTCCCTAATCTACTTACGCTTAAAATCTGCTCACGCTTAAGGATTCTGCTCACGATTAGTGTGCAAAGCGTGAGCGTGCTCACGTGAGCTGCTCACACGGTAGCTACCCTCCAATGTAGCCTATAAGATCATTGCAAAAGCACTAGCACTAAGACTCCAACCTCTGCTGCCCAGGTTAATCAGGCCTAACCAGACAGGATTCATAAAGGGTTGTTACATTATGGACAATCTACTTCTGGCCCAGGAAGCTCCTCACTATGCCCTAAAAACGGAGCAGGCCATTGCAATGCTGCTTCTAGACTTTGAGAAGGCCTTTGATAGGGTGGAGTGGTCATTCTTCCTAGGAACCCCTACCAAAGTAGGTCTTCCAGACTCGTTCTGCCAATGGGTGCGTATTCTATTGTAGAACTCATCCAGCAGGGTAATGATCAATGGACAGCTCTCTAAACCATTCCCCCTTCACAGATCAGTCAGACAAGGCTGCCCCCTAGCTCATTTTTATTTTTTTGTTGTTGCAGACTCCCTAGGATACATGTTAGAAAACAACCCAGACATCCTTGGCCTTCAAGTCTCAAACTATCACACCCACCAGCCCGCACAAGTCAAGGACTCAATGTTCGTAGATGATGCTCTTCTGATATTGCAGGCCACCTCAGAAAACCTCCACAATACCTCTGAGACTCTTAACTCTTTCTGCCAAGCCTCCGGGTTTAAAGTTAATTGGGCCAAAACTTGTGCTATCCTTGCCGGGGACTTGTCCAGATCAACGATAGGTATCGACCCCTCTTGGGGATCAAATCTGGGCCTTTCTTGGTTGAGATCAGGTCAATCAACGACCTACCTGGGCTACACATTTGGAGTGGATCTCACAGATGAACAACGCTTCGCACCCACTCTATCAAAATTTTAAAAAAAAACTTTACTTTCTGGGGATCCAAGCACCTCTCCATAACTGGCAGGGTGCTGGCAGTTAATCAGATTAACTCTGCAGGGATCTGGTTCTTCTCATCCTCATGGCGGCCTAATCCCTCACAAATCAAGCAGGTCAGAGCTCTTCTTAGAAATTGTGTTTGGGGAGTGGAAAGCAGCTCCTCGCGTTGCAAAAGGCCACAAGTTTCGTGGAAACAAATCTGCCTCCTAAAAGAAATGGGGGGGCTTGGCCTTATTGACCCGGATACTCAGATCATAGCTTTGTTAGGGAAATGGCTACCAAGATTCTTTGGTCTAGAAGGGGGTTGGTGGAAATTCCTGGTGGCAGGGAACATTCAAGCTTCCTCCCCTCTCAAAAACTCCCTGTAGAACCCCTCCTTTCGATGGGTGGCTCAAGGCTTCCAGCTTAAATCAGTTGGATCTACTCTGTGGTCTACGATTTGGGAGGCCTGGGGGAGACTAAGACATTTCCTCAAAAAATCGGAACTGCAATCCTTTGACGAAACACTGAGGCAGCACATCTTCCTAAACAAACAACCCACCCTCACAACCTCAACGATCCCAGGCACAACAATGGTCTTTTTGAGACAAAAAGAGGGTCAGCCAGATTAAAGACATCTAGAACAACCGAAACTTTCAGGACCCCCCAGCCATAGCTCTCAAAATAGGTGTGGCAAGGACAAATCAAGGATACCAGGCTGTTAAAGACTCCATCCCACCTTCCTGGCTTCCAATTCTACAAGCAAGCTCTTCCTCACCGAATACCAACTTCTGGTCTCTAGGAATCATGAAAGACTGTCTCTCAGTCTTCTTTATCAAAGATAGACTCCAGGACTGCTTCCTAGGATTTCCCTTTCTCATTCACCCCATAACGATGGTCCTATCCCTTCAAAGTAGCACCCCTATACGCATCCCATTGTTTGTTTATACACCCATAAAAGTCTGTGTTGGATCTCCCCCACGAAAGACATGAACCCCGAGCCAGATCCAGCAATCCCTATTCATATATGGTTGGCGAGCAGTTCCTTTCTTTGGGTTCTAGGAAGGCCTTCGGGTGAACTGCAATTTGACCCCAAAGAGTGGAGTTGGTCATTCAAGCGCTCTCCAGTCCCATTCTTCGCCTACTCCACAAGGAAGGCTTACAAAGCCATGGCCGATCCAGAGCCTCTGATAAATGGAACACCAAATGGCAATCCTACGGTTTTCACAATGAAAACTGGAAGGTAATTTGGAACTCTATCTGGAAAAAAACCAGGCCTGCAAAAATCTCAGCGTTCCTATGGCAGATTGCAAACAGGGTGCTTAAGGTAGGGGAGTGGCTCCAATTCCAGGACGCGCTACTTTGTTCTTGCTGCACTTCGGGCTTGATAGAAACTTTAGAGCGCTGCCTTCTAGGCTGCCATGCTCCGGCAAAAGTTTGGAACATGGTTAATGGGCTCTACAGAGATTGGAACCCACAGCACCTATCACCCATCAACCTGTTGCTCAACTATGATAGGAGCTCCAAAGGAAAAGCACTCGACTGTCCAGTCTTTGAATGCCTCCATGCCTCTGCTCTTTGGCACATATGGAAAGCACGTTGTGCCTGGTCTTTCTCAGGTTCTACATGCTCTCTGTCTGTTAATTTGCTTTCTAGAATCTTTTGGGATCTGCAAATTGAGGCAAGGAAGGCTTGGATTAAATTATGTGTAGACATTCAAAGAGCCCCCCAAAGTGCAGTAGAATTGCATGCCTCCTTCAAGAGCACTTGGGCTACCAACGACCACCTCTGCACCACCCCCAATCAATCAAGCTACATCTGGATAGCCCTCCCCCCAGTCAGTTCGAGGAATCTTGGGTCAGCACTCCATGGCGGCCTCCCCAGAGTTTGATAGGGATATAAATTGGAGACACATCAAATCGGCAGCCAGGCTGCGCTTTCGCTAGACACCACTTCTCTAGGCTTCAAGCTTTGCCACACTCCTGTTCAGCTAACTTCACATGCACCAGTGCTCATCCTCAATGTAGTTCGTAGAGTAGTGGCTCATTCGCCTCAACCCCCTAAGAGCATAGCATAGGATTCTTGCCCTAGTTCTGCTCTAGTTCATCTCTCTCCAGAACGGAGAAGGTTTCATCCGAGTAGGATGGAGGCCCATCGGGCCTGTTTTTTCGCATAACTCCTTTTAGGAGGTTCATCCATCCAGTATGGATGACGCTACAAGTTCTGACTTTGGTCCACTCCTCGTTCGAGGGTAGTTCCTATGCTCGAAAGCCACGATCCGACAATGTGCCTTCCCACCAACATATAAATTCCTACCATGTCGTACACCTCCCTCTCTAGCCAACTTTCACTGGTTACGGTGTGTGTGCCTTATGGCGTTCCACTGGGGTTTTAATTTCTTACCCCGCAAAATAAACTTAATAAAGCTCCAGGGCTACTATCCCCTGTTATCTTATATATATATATACTACGGATATAAAAATGCATTGATAGGATGGCTAGCATGCTAGAGTCTAGTAAGAGGATGATGTCAGCAATGCTACTCCAACACCCTTTGACCTTGCAAAATAGTGATACTTATAAACTCTATTCTTTTAGAAGGTCAACTTCCATGATATAAGGGAAATCTAGGTGGAGTTCGAAAGATGATCAGACTAGAGAAACAACCAAATATCACATATATCACAGGGAGTAATTTGCATGAGATACAGCTCAGGAAATTTTTCTCCAAAAAAAAAAAAAAAAAAAAAAACAAAAACTGGACTGCTGCTTCTCCCAACGGCTACTGTGCACATTTGTCCTGTACTAGTCCCCTTTTTAAATTTCAAAATTTGGCCCTCCCCCTGTACTACTGTGTATGTACATCTATGAGCCCTGGATTCATCCATCCATCCCAGCACCTGCAGCCTGAAGCATGGCAGCAGACTGCAAGGAAAGCATGTGAGGGGTCTGCCACACGTGCCCTGCTTGTGTGGGGGCTGGGCATGCCAGGCAGCCATGTGACTATGCCTGCCATTTTGGTAGCCCCATTTGTTTTCGCTCATTCGGCAATCCCAAGTGGGAAGTTGCACTTTGCACTTCAGATTCTAGTTTCATTTGTCGTTTCGGGAGCGGAAGAACGATGCTCGTGAATGGGAAAAAATATGGGATTGGTGACGGATGGTGCGATTAACTTCCGCAAACTCCACGCCCAATTGACCGGCCGGCCGGAGGAGATTGTTTTGAAGAATAATAACAAGGAGGGCGGTGCATGCCAGCTGGGGCTAGTTTTAGAGTGTGCGCAGCTCTTGGCACGTGCGAATCGAGTAAGTAAGTAAAGTCAAAAACTTGCTACAAAGGCTTGGAAAATTGAAAGGCGATGGGTCCTTCGACCAAAGTTCTGAGAAAAATGCTTAAAAAAATAACGATCCAGATCGGGCGGACTTTCCGGGAGGGTGCCACGTGCAGGCATCGTGGGAGGTAAGGTCTGCAGACAGGACTGTGTGGTGTTTCAGGCGGGCGTTTCCTCGCAAGGCCTGCTCCGCTGGGTGTGCAACTTATCGCTGCGGCCCGCCATCTCCATTCACATCTTCACGTTCTCACCAGGTAGTCGTCTGCGCTTGAGCTGCACTCTGCAGTGTTTTTTGTGTCTGTTTGGCGGATCTGTGTGAAGTTTGTGCATTTTTCTGTGTTGTTCTGTGTGGCATTGTTGGCGTCGCATTCGTCAGTAGAAGCTGGTGTCGAAGGACTGGTAAGGCTTGTCTAGAAGCTAAAGCCCTGCTTTTCCAAAACAAAAATATTTGTATGGTTTTCAATGCTGTTTTGACGTACTGGGATCTGGAAACGAGTTATGGAGCTCGTTTTCCCTGGAGTGTGTTGATGTGCAAGCAGTGATGTCATGTCCATAACAATGCGACATTCTGTTTATTTGAGCGTTTATATCAATCTCCTTGCTGAATGTTGTTCTCATTGTGTTCGTCGCCTTGGCAGGTCAGCGACAATGCGTGAGATTCTCCACATTCAGGGTGGACAATGTGGCAACCAGATTGGTGCCAAGTTTTGGGAAGTAATTTGTGACGAGCATGGTATTGATCATACAGGGACGTACCAAGGTGATTCGGATCTGCAACTCGAGAGGATTAATGTGTATTACAATGAAGCCAGTGGCGGGAGATATGTTCCCCGTGCGGTGCTGATGGACTTGGAGCCAGGCACCATGGACAGTGTGCGCTCGGGTCCTTTCGGACAGATCTTCAGGCCAGACAACTTCGTCTTCGGTCAAACTGGCGCTGGAAACAACTGGGCAAAGGGACATTACACCGAGGGTGCAGAGTTGATCGACTCTGTTCTTGATGTTGTAAGGAAGGAGGCCGAGAGCTGTGACTGTCTGCAGGGTGCGCTTTTCTACACCTTGTAATCTTATAAGATGTTCCTTCCAAACTCATTACTTTGTGCAGTTCTCGTCTATCATTTGTTTCAGTACTTGCGATAACGATTTTCCCTGGCATCATTTGTTCGCAGGCTTCCAAGTATGCCATTCCCTTGGAGGTGGAACTGGTTCAGGCATGGGAACTTTGTTAATCTCCAAAATCCGGGAAGAATACCCTGACCGAATGATGCTCACATTCTCGGTGTTTCCCTCCCCTAAAGTCTCTGACACAGTCGTTGAGCCGTACAATGCAACTCTGTCTGTCCATCAGCTCGTAGAGAATGCTGACGAGTGCATGGTACTTGACAACGAGGCTCTATATGACATCTGTTTCCGGACGTTGAAGCTGACTACCCCCACTTGTAAGTTCGAAACACAATTTCACTTCCTGTTTCTCAGGTTCTGAGTTTTTCAACGAAGGGTTATGTTTCATAGTGGTATTTATTCAATATTCCTTCAGCATACATTTAGTGCAACATATCTACCTCTGAATCTCTTATTATTCCTTTGGCTTGGTGCAGTTGGGGACTTGAACCACTTGATCTCAGCGACCATGAGCGGTGTAACTTGCTGCCTGAGGTTTCCTGGTCAGCTCAACTCTGACTTGCGCAAGCTTGCTGTGAATCTGATTCCCTTCCCAAGGTTGCACTTTTTCATGGTTGGGTTCGCTCCACTCACTTCCAGGGGTTCCCAGCAATACCGGTCCCTGACCGTGCCAGAGCTGACTCAACAGATGTGGGATGCCAAGAATATGATGTGTGCTGCCGATCCTAGGCATGGCCGCTACCTAACCGCCTCTGCCATGTTCCGGGGCCGTATGAGCACCAAGGAGGTTGATGAGCAGATGATAAACGTTCAAAATAAGAATTCGTCCTACTTCGTGGAGTGGATTCCTAACAACGTGAAGTCCAGTGTTTGTGATATCCCTCCCAATGGCCTGAAGATGGCGTCCACCTTCATTGGAAACTCCACGTCTATCCAAGAGATGTTCAGGCGTGTGAGCGAGCAGTTCACAGCCATGTATAGGAGAAAGGCTTTCTTGCACTGGTACACTGGGGAGGGCATGGACGAGATGGAGTTCACAGAAGCAGAGAGCAATATGAATGATCTAGTGTCTGAATACCAGCAGTACCAGGATGCCAGTGCAGAGGATGAGGGTGAGTTTGAGGAGGAGGGTGATGAACTGGCCAACTGAGGGGGTGTTGCCTCTCTTGTTGGCTATTCTCATAAGTCTGATATATGGTATCTTATCTGCAGTCAGAACTGTGATGCCCCAAACTTTCCTCATCACAGATTTATCTTATTCATCCAAAGCGGCGATACTCATTCTTAGTATAAATTTTTGGCTTAAAATACCGTGCCGTTACCAAGATATCACAGCCAGGGTTAGTTATGGCTTGTGGCTGCATCATGACCGTTCAATAGATCTAGGGCTTTGATGTGGCGCCGCGGGCTCAGCCTGACATGCCTCGCCATGTGTCAGGAAGGCATGCAGCAGGGTTTGTATAAAGTGGCGGCCTGACCTTGTGTCAGGCAGCTGATGTACTCTGGTGTATGTAGATGTGGAAAGCTGTCTGATTGCGATACGTGTGTATGATTTTCTGTCAGTTCGCTCGTTGAGATCCTCCTCTCGCGTGCATGCACGGTCCTCTTGTTTTCCCTAGTTGTTTTGGAGAGCACTTGAGAGGATAGGCAGATATTCCTCTTGCTTCTTTTATGGTGAAGACGCGCCGGGTGTTTTTCTTGATCATTTAAACGGCGTGCTTAGGTTAAGATTAAGAGCTCCTCTTATAAGATGGCGGCAGCCCGCCACCCTGCAGTGTATTTGCTTAGTGTTGAGTTCTCTCCATGCTTGCTCGTTAATCTTGCTTATATTTCAGACTATGGCGTCTCATGTGTCGATTACTAGAAGTGCTATTAATCGTGACGGAGAGCGCTTGCATATAGAGCTTGATCTGGTCATTTCACTTTCTGCTTCATCTGCTAACCCTCCTTCCAGCACGCCACCTGGCACTCTTGCCTTGCCGGTGTTGCCGGTGCGTGGAGATAATGCTATTGATTCAGGTCTTGTTGTCCTCTTGAATTCACCTAGTCCTAGTGAAGAAGCTAATCTAGCTGCAGCCGAAGCTTGGTCGCCCAGCACTGCGAGGTCCGGTTCATTGGATAGCTGTGATCCAGAGTATTATAACGTCTGTCCTAGAGAGCAGGAGCGAGAATTTGAGGGACATAGCTCGTTCACAGGAGTATGATGCTACAGTGTGTAACTTACTTTCTGTTGATCAATTCTGGTTTGACAAAATAGAGATTGCGGTGCAACGGGACATATCCTACTTTACTGAGAGTCAAGTTTCGGCGCCAAGACGACCTAACTCTGACCCAGCGGTGATCGCTACGGACTCTCTCTCTTTGACAAGGCAAGTTGTGGCTTCGAGGAAGCTGCTCGTCTATCTCGTGATGTGGTCAAGTTCCGTTTCTTGAATCATCAGGTTTTGTTGTGGAAAGAACTGGGGCTTCATCTTCCTTTATCCATTGAACGTGTTCACCGTGATTGGCTGGTCTCCTTCTTTGTCGAGCCATCTTGGCTGTCGTTAGCTCTCCGAGGTACAGGCTCTCTCATTTTACGTCTTCTTCGCTTTCATCACGAGCCAAGCAAGGGTCTGCCACCGTCGATCGACCTGCTTCAAGGACTGTCGTCGGATAGTCTGTTTGGCCGAGCTTCCAACATTGTTATTTTGCCAGGGACTTTATTTGACGATCAACGGCTTGTCAGACCTGAGATGCTTCAAAATCTTGATCGCTTTCCTGTCTCGCATTTGGGAGAAGGAGAACTCTACTTGTGTGTCCTTTTGGGTTAAGACCACGAGCACGTGGAAATGGTGGGCGCTCTCCATGCACGATTCTGACTCTCACGACATCACCAAGGTGATCTCCTGTTCGACCTGGCCTTGAATTAAGGGCGATCATGGTATTGCGGGCTGCTGTAGCGGATTGCTACCCATCCCTGTTCGCCGACTTTGGCTTAATCAGAACTCTTGTTGGTATTCGTTGCTTCCAGGTTATCTCTCTACTATTCCTATATCTTGACATCGTTTAATCAGAACAAAATATTTTCTTGTTCGTGTTTGGGCTCATTGCTTCCTGTTGTATGGTAAGAAACACTGTCAGTACTTGGCTGAGGTCTGGGAGACAACGTGTTGCGATGGATGCTCCCGATCTGGTCACAACAGAATCAGCCCCTGTCGAAGTCAGAGAGACGGGTCTTCCATCACCTACAGGTAATTTGAGTGACAATCCGCGACTGCAACATGGAGTGGTAAGTCTAGATGAGGGATCGCCTCTACCAGAGGCCAGTCTCTATACTGATTTATCTTGCGAGGATGGTATTGTTTCCCAAGAATTAGATGATGTTCAGGTGACGCCCATTGGTCTCACAAAGATAGTGCAATTTGAAGTTGCAGGGGTCACTATGTTGCCTGGCAATGGGCCTGTGGTGCCAAGTATAGATGGTACTGGTAATTTTGTCACTAACAAGGGCCTGTCCGCAACTGTTGATCAGTTAGCCTCTACTCGACATATGGCCATGTTGCCTGGCCTGTCTCAAGTTACAAGAGCCAGTTCTTTGGGTGGTATTTCCAGGCATGCCATCCCTTCCCCTTCTTTAGACCCGATTGCTAGTGGTGTATGCAATGCAAATGTGCAAGTCCCAGTGGGAAGGGCTAATGTGAGCAATATGCCAGCCCCACCAAGTGCTCGTGTTAACATAGGAACTGATGTTGGTTTGTCTGTTTCTATGATGCATGTTCCTAATCCTGCTCTTGGGGGAGGAATTGGTGTGTCTGTGACTTCTGGATTGTCTGTTGGCATGAATACTGCTTGTTCTAGCTCTAGTGTAGGCGGTCAGTCAGCCCAGCAATTGGGAAGACCACCCATTCCCACCATGAATGGAGTGGCTCCAAACCAAGCAGCCATGATCAGTCAAGCTGTTCAATCAAGGCCTGTATTTCATGCACCCCCGGTGGGCGTGACAACATTTCCGCCTAGCCTGCCATCTTTGTCATATCAAGGTCCCTCTAATGTCATGAGTAACAACTATGTCCCGGTTACTAGTGGGGTCCATGCTATGAATACAACCACTAATCAGACTCAGGCTATGACTCATTGCTGCCCGGCTCATGGATCTGCTCAGCCTGGTCACATGAATCATAGTCTGCCCTGTCATTTGCTTCCTCAACTCACTACCCAGCCCTATCCAGAATACACAATGGGAGAAGACTTTGATAGATATCTCTAGATGTTTGAAGTGATTGCTAATGTGAATGGTGTGCCTGAGAATTTTAAAATGGCAATTTTTAGAATGAGCATGAAGGGACCAGCCCGTGACTTGTTGCATGCAGCTGTCATGGATGACCCCCATATGACTTGGGCATCCCTTGTGGAATGGGCTAAAACCCTATTCAAACCTCCTGAAAGACCCTTGGACTGCTTCACCTAATTGAGCTCCAGGACTTACCAGCCAGGAGAGTCCTTGTGGAAGTATTACATGGATCTAAAATTTGCTGCATTGATCTAGCAGAACGTGATCGTATGGTGAAGACCGACTTTCTCCTTGGCTTGCCCCATGTTATTCAAAATTGGGCCCAACGTCGTCATTTTGTCAATGACAAAACTATGCGAGCTGAAATTAATCTTAAGATGGCAGACTTGGCTGACAGCAAATCAATGCAAACTCATGCCAAGTTTCAAGCTCCAGTGGGCTCCGAACTTGGCATGGCTGCAACATCTTCACCTTATGTCCTGCCTGCTATGCAATGCAAGTTAGATAATTTCACTCTTCAAGGGCCGGCCAACACAGTGGGTAGTTTAAGTGAGTCAGTTGCCACTCAGTTCGCTGCCATGCAAGCTCATCAGCAATGGTGGTAGCCTAGACAGCCACGGGCACAGACAGGTGGTAGCAACAGAGGTCGTACCCAAACTGGGCAGGCCTATGAAGGCATCCGAGCCGCATGTTACATACGTGGGTCTTTTGAACATTGGACCAAGCATTGCCCTGATAGAGCAGGCTTACCAGAGCTGCTTAAAAACAAAAGGCTGCCAGTGGTCCTAACCCTCCTTTAAACTAGACAGACCTCTTGGGAAGGGGGCAAGAGGTCCACCAGTCACCAACCCTTCCTCTTTCGTTCCTTTGCAAGCTGTGTTGTCTACTAATTTCAAAGCTTTGCATTGTCCTCTAAGCAGGCAGACCTCAGGACAGCGGATCAGCCCTCTCATGCCCAATGCCATATTCACGAGTTAAGTTTCCCTTGTGTAATCGACACGGGTTGCACCATATCTGCTATGCCTCTAAATATTGTGAGAGTTCTTGGTCTTAAGTTATGCCCTGCCTCTGGTGTTGAAGTACTAATTGCGGATGGGTCTAGATATGAGCCTCTAGGTTTGGTCACTGTGCCTATCAGGATTCACAAGAAGGAGGTCGTGGTTACATGTATTGTCACTATAGGTGATCAATTCTTGCTAGGCCTTGATTGGATGACTGGAGCTGGTGCAACCATCAGTCTGGCTGATTACTCCCTCCGATTTAACAATGGAGAGGGCCATGAGGTCGTTGTTCCATAGGTCTTCCGCCTGGCGTAAGGTACCTCCTCCTACCTAGATGAAACTTCATGTCTGAGAAGGTAATGATTTTAACAAAGGGAATTTCTAGGTGGGTTTTTACACAAGTAGCGGCTATTGTATAGTCCATGCAACTTGGTAGCCCTTTATGATGTAGTGCATAATGGCCGCCGTGTTGGCTGCCTTGGCACACATGGGGGGTTGGTATCACATGAGCACGCTCATGTGAGCAGGTGTGAGTACAAGCCATAGTCATGGGGGTTTTATGTTTTTAAACCTCGGTCACAGGAGTTATATGTTTTCAAAACAGAAAAAAAAACCATTAGTGGACATAGAGACACGGTGCGTTTATAGGGTACAACTGCACCAATACGATAAACTACTTGGTCTATATGTACATTTATAAACATTCAACACGTTCTAAATAATTCCCTGTAAACCAAAACATATTGTATACTAAGAGAATCATTTTAATATTAACTATTATATTGTGGTTCACCTCCAAACAAAAAACAAAAAACACCATATATAAACCCTTATTCAACCAAAATTTCACAAGGCAAAACCTTGAGTAGTATAGCCTTGAACAACCCTAAACATATAGCAGTGGCGGCTAGGACCTTACGAAATTCGTAAGGTGACGATTTTGGGGGGGCCATGAAGGGACAAGTTGAAGGGTAGCCGATGAGTCCCTACCACTGTTTTTGTACGTCATGAACTCGGGCTATCGCCCTCGTTCACGCATTCTTAAATGTTGGAAGGGTGAGGATAGTAAGGTATGCAAGACAAAGAAACAGAGCTGGAATTTGGAGCATGATATGCTTTTAAAGTTGTCTACACAACTGTGAGAATGAAATCAGGACTCGCATAGGGAATTTGGCCAGTGTGAAACCAGCAATACAACAACAGACAAATCAGGAATCCATTAAGCTTTTTTCCAGTGGCACATGCTTCCACTAATCAAGCATCAAAGAATAACAAAACTTCCAAGCCCACTATAACGAAGTGACCCGGAGCATTGTAAAACAACTGTTGACAGAACTGCGACTACATTGAGTGGCGTGGGGTTACTATATGCCTTTGTACAGCCCCTTAAAAGAGGGGCAAAACATGAAAGGCGCAATCAGACTTTGATTCTCAGAACTCTAAGGAAATGCTATGATAATATATTGTAGAATAGGATGGGATGTTGGGGGGAGGGTCATTATGTATGTTGCAAGTAATTGGTGTACATGACCCGGTGGAGTTTGTAGGAGATCAAGGCAGTCTTGAACGCATTTTAGGGGGTGCGATGGGGGCTTTGTACTGGGAGGGGTGTTCAAAGAGTGCTTGAAGCCTTGTTAGTGTGGATAGTATTTGAGTCTCCAGTTGTTGAGATAGTAGGATATCACAGGATTTTGATTTTTGGGGATATACAAATTATGTATGTAAAAAATACAATATGGTCGTCAGAATGATAGCGTAGTTTGTAGCTATTATGAGCTAGGATTGGGTATTCGGATGTGGTTATACCATGTGGAGGCGCATCTGGGGTATCTGGGTCAAGAATGTATTGTAGCTTGGGGAGGTATGGGTTAAACATGTTCTGAAGATGTATGTATTCTATTTTGAATGTGATTGTAGATGGGTGGAAGTACAAGTTGTATCTTGTTTTGGCCACTTTTGGTAAGAATTTACAATGGTTCACACACCGTATGAGTAGCAAGTTCAAATGTTGATTTACATATTTGCATAGCCGTATTTGTAACTTACGTTTAGCTTGCTGAGAGATGGGCGGAGCATTATTCATGCTCCCTTCAGGGATTGAAGACATTTTTGATCAATATTGCAATATATTTGAGGAGCGATTTGTCTTGTTGGTGGCCACATGTATGGTTGGTGTATATGTTGAAACAACTATCAACAATTAGTTCTATAGTTGTGCAACTGAATTGCGAGTAGTGTATATCATTAGTATTGTTAGATCGTATGTTTTGCAGCATAATAATATAAATTTTGGGTGCTTGTGTGTTGGGCCAAGTTATTGGACATTTGGTCATGAGGTTTGTATTTATTTATGAGTAGTTGTTTTAGCAAAAGAATGGATATTTCTGAGTGTTCAAGAATATGGGGAGAACTTCGTTTTAAATTATTGTATGTTGGTGTTTTACATGGTAACTTTGTTTGTACATATGTTGTGAACGTTGTTGAGTTAATACCAGCAGGTGGGTATCGGTATTGTCTATTGTTTGTACATTAGTGCAGTGGGAAAAGGCGTAAAGGTGATAAATGTGGATAATATTTTCTCGGGACGCCGTAAATGGTAGGTTATGTGGTTTGTGAATACCTTGATATATCAGTGAAGTGGGGCGTTTTAGAATGACTGTGGCCGATGGTAAGCTATGACAAATAACATAAATCCAAGTGTTCCAGGATTCTATTTCACAACTAAACTAGAGGCGATGACACTCAATTAAACCAATTTCTAGCATCCGTGAGTTCAACCTGAATGAAACAAGATAACAATGGTGATGGAACTATTTATGATTATAAATGAGTGGGTCTTCAGACAAGACACAATGATTTAGGGTAGATGAGGGCATGAAGGCGAAAGGCTAAATATCTGTCAAGTTATTTGAGGGAAGCTAGCGCGTGAACGCGCTCACGCTTAGCGGACTAAGCGTGAGCAGACTTCGTTAAGCGTGAGCAGATTTCCTAAGTGTGAGCACATTTCTTAAGCGTGAGCATAGAATGAAAGCGGAGCCTATAGCCGTGGGAAAAACAGAACCTATTGTTGTGGGGACGACGTTTATGGTTTAGGGGGGCAACATACGCAAGACATGAATGGAAATTTGAGAGTAGTGCGAGAATGGGTTTGTGGAATGGATGAATACAGGATGAATGTAGGATGAATGTTGGATGGATATGGGATGAATGTAGGATGAATGAGGGACGTCAAAATACGGATGAATATACAATGGATGAGACCAATGACATCTGGGTTGAACGAACTCGAACGATGTTTGATGTTCACGTACCTTTTGTTCGAAACAGTATACATGTCGTATAAACAATGCCAGTAGTGAAGGTCCATGTAAGACTGGGGTATATTCTGAAAGCACGGTCGAAATTGGAAAGTGTAGAAAGTGTAGAAAGTGTACAAAGCATTGCCATTCATTTGATCATGACGTGGGGTAGGAGATTGCTTCTGAGTCAAGAAAGTGCTGCCATCAAACAGCTTAAAGCTTTTTCCATACAAAGGCGCGACTTTGTCATCTGTCACCGGACGTCACAGAAAACCATCCTAGGCTTTGCAAGGTCATGCTCGAGAACATCTCAAACTCATGCAGTACTATCTCGCTCCAGTAGTCATCAGCAGGCCCTATCGTACATTGGTGAATGTATGTGTCTCTTTTTTGATCACAAAACATCCTCTGAATGTACATGTAGTACAAATGTTTGCATGGCACAAATTTACCTCTCTTTCCTAGAGAACTGGAGATTGTGTTTTTGAAGTCTAGGCAAGTGCAATCTGGGAAATTGGAAACTGTTACCTCGTACGCCCTGTTGTGAAGAACAGATCCCATCGTCACCATACTATACACCCGTCCATAGCGTGGTGGGGGAACATCGACAACGTGGGTGATCCGACACTGAAGGGTTTTCGCTGATTCAATCTTGCACTCGTGCTCTGCACCTGCCTCAACCCGCCGGACCACCTTTCCGTTTCTTTTCGTAGGCCAGTCGTTGCCAAGTGGAGGGCGCGCAGGAAATGGGGAAGGGAAATCATGCGAAGAATTAACCGTCATGACAGTTGGTCCTCTTGGCAGCCGAAATCCTGCATCCTCCATCATGTCAATTTCCTGTGTAGATAGTGTAGTTCCCATCTTAACTGGCCAAACGTTTGGGATTTGAGATTTGCTTATCACCGAATCACGGACAGTTCCCATCACGCAATGTTTCATGTCATCAGGACAAAACCAAAACTTGTGAGGCCTGGCCTCCCGCGCACTATAATGCTTGAACAACCCTGTTAAAGTTGGGGCTGGAGTCCCTGCTGGGGCTCTACAAATCATAGATGTGCACTTCACAAAGGACGTTGCCCTGATAGTGGAACATTTCACCTTTGAGCCTTACGGAGTTTGTTCTATGTGCCACAGCGCGTCTGCGCAATCAGACTCCTGGATGGGCAGCAGGTTTGCCCCTTCCTCCCGTTTAGTTGTAGTTGTCGACTCCGTGAACTCTGTCGAGGAAAATTCACCCACAAAGGATGTTGCGTGCACGAAAGTGGGTGGCACGGGCACACGTGGCACCGAAAAGTGGCGTAATTGTGCGCCATGTCACCTTCCACATGTGGATGGGATGATAGATCCCAACCTTGCAGTGATACCTGCAGGATTGCGTTGCATGCTATGTGGGCATGCTCGTGGTGCCGCCACTATGCTGGTGTGTGATCGATGCTCAAGAGGTTGGCACATGAGATGCTTGACACCACCTCTTGAGAGGGTTCCTGATGGAGATTGGTTATGTCCACACCTCTTGGGATAGTGGCAGTGGATATGACTTGTGGCAGCTCACAAGACATGGGAGGCCAAGCTCATAGGAGTCAATACCCAAGATCTCAGGCTCAAGTTCACAGGTTGCAAGACGGCGACTAACGATCCTGGGGGGTGCACTCCTCATTAAATGTACCAGCCACGTGCGTGCACATGAGGGGGTATTTTAAACCCCCCCATGTACAACATTATACATACAGAGGGGGGTTTAAAACACCTTAAATGTAATTTTACAGGATGGGGTTGTTGTATTTTAAGGGGTAGTGTAGTGGTAAGAGTGACGTTTTGACCGCGATGCACCGCGGGATCAAATCGCGGGATCATCTCTTTGTTTTTCTCTCCACGATCTTTCTCCCCTTCCCTCCCGCCGCTTTCTCTTTTCCCTCTCCTCCTCTCATCTCCTCTCCACTCCTCTCCCGTGTTCGCCTTCCCTTCCGCGGGCTTTCTCTTTTCCCTCCTCTCCTCTCCCCTCCTCTCCACAGGGCATGGTATTCTTCCTGATGTTTACAAGGTTTAGGGGAGTGTTTAGGGAAGCGATCCTTTTGGGTTGATGGGAGGGCAAATCCTCCATGGGTCATGACACAAGGTCAAGGACAATGTGGTGAGGGCACCTTCTTCTTCGACCTATTTCAGCCTGTCTTGCCCTCTCAACAGAGTCGGCCCTGAATTTGCAGCACTGAGACCTGGCATGAGTTTTTAGAAGATTGACAATGGTAGGACAACTGCAATTGCAAGGTGTGGCGTTTTCTTAAGGTATGATGTGAAGATTTTTTTCCATCCTGCTATTACGGGCTCTTGCCTCCTATTAGTACCTGATTTGGTATTCTTCCAGATGTTTACAAGGTTCTTGGGAGAGTCAGCTTGTTCTAAGCAGGCCGTGCTCAGCTACACCGTGGTTTTCACTGACCAATCCGTCGTTACCTGACTACAGACAAGTATGCACACACAAGAGGTCCTCTTTTGATCTCAGTCCAAACCAGGAAGTGGTCAGAGGTACCAATATCAGTTCTGTCGATCAACACATTGGCACACTGGGAGAACAAATTTTTGTCCATTATGATATAGTCCACAATGGATCGTTTAGGGTTTGGGATTTCTCACGAGTCCACTGCACTTGGTCACCTACAGTTGAAGTCCTTGCCCTTGGTTGTATTCCTAGAGCGCCCCATTGAATCACCAATGTGTAAGACCGCTCTCCAGCCAGTCAAGGGATGAACTTCTTTGAGATTGAATTGATGTGGGACTCTATTAGAAGCACTTTTGGTCATTGCAACCTTCAACGTACACCTGTTATCAATGAGAGAACCCCGGACAGTGTATCAGAAAATGAATATTGTCTTCAGATTGCCCACACAATGGGAAGTGCACTCTCCTTTTCCTCTCTGCTTCTGTTTGCTGTTCAAAGGTAGGCTTCCTGTCCTGAGTTTAAATTTCAGTCTAGTGCCGAGAGTGGGTGGACTCTTGAGGTTATCCAAGATGTCCTCCCCCATGTCACTGACTGGAAACAAGTTCAGGGAAGTTTTCTGCCTAACTTCATTTTCATTAGCCAATCTCATAGCAACAGACATGGCTTTGGACACTGCAGCCTCTAAGTCGGATTTATCCAGCAGGGTCAAGACTTGCGGATCCAGGTGCAGGTCCTTGAGAATCTTTTCTACTCTGGTGTTGGGAAAACACCTTTTGATCTTAGTCCAAACCAGGAAGTGGTCAGAGGTACCAATATCAGTTGTGTCGATCAACACATTGGCACACTGGGGGAACAAATTTTTGTCCATTATGATATAGTCCACAATGGAACGTTTAGGGTTTGGGATTTCTCACGAGTCCACTGCACTTGGTCACCTACAGTTGAAGTCCTTGCCCTTGGTTGTCTTCCTAGAGCGCGCCCCATTGAATCACCAATGTGTAAGACTGCTCTCCAGCCAGTCAAGGGATGAACTTCTTTGAGATTGAATTGATGTGGGACCCTATTAGAAGCACTTTTGGTCATTGCAACCTTCAACGTACACCTGTTATCAATGAGAGAACCCCGGACAGTGTATCAGAAAATGAATACTGTCTTCAGATTGCAGTAGCGGCACAATTGATAAAATCAGGCACTGCTGATGAAGGCACCTTCTTCAACACATTTCACCCTGTTTTCCCCTCCTATCAGAATCGGCCCTAAATTTTCATGTTGAATTATGCAAGTTAGCTGGTTGAGTGAATCTAGGATAGTTTGGAATGACTTTGACATGATACTGCCAATGTGACAACAGGAAAGTATCCAGAAACAGGTAACAAAGAATTGTTATTACAACAGAAGGACAGCTGCAAGAGAACCTAGGCAAGTGAGGGTGCATCAAGTGCAGCCCCAGCCAAGAAGAAACAATGATCAGGAGCACTATGGTAGGCCTGGTGGTTATAACAATGGTATGGCAAAGAGAGGTAATCCAAGAGGAAATTACCAAGGCAATCCCAGAGGCAGCTATTAGGGTAATCCAAGGGGGAATTACCAGCCAGGGAATCAGGATTATAGAAATAATCACAGAGCAGACCAAGGGCGAGGACCCAATGGTGAAGAATTGTGTTACTATTGTAATCAGGCGGGACATCGCAAAGTAGCCTGTCCATTCTGGATCAGACACCAGAATGAGATGAGAGCTCCTATGAATGAGGGGCCAGTGGTGGCAGCTCACATGGTTAGGCCATGTTTTGTACCAGAAGTAAGTACAATGATAGTGACCAGAAGCAAAGCTAAACTAATACCCCCAGAGGATGAGGAAGAAGATGTTAATGAAGATGGCAGTGATGTGCCTGAAGATGATGAGGCTTGGAGATATGAGAAGGAACTACACAGGGAAGTGGCTGATACCATAAGGGAAATGCAGAAGAATACATCCCTATGGCAGATTCTTCTGATTCTGATAGAGAAGATGAAGGGGGTGAAGATGAAGTGAAGAAAGAGGCTGTGCAAGTGCAGAGTAATGAAGGGACTCTGGCTGAAGTAATATGCCAGACCAAAGCTGAGATTACCATTGGACTATTGGCTGTGGCACCTCATTGTAGGCACAGGCTGTATCAAGCAATCAATCAGATTGCTCATGTGACAGAGAACACCTGTGTAAAGCTGTGTCGGGCTGTGTCGTGCTGTGATAGACTGTGATAGACTACGACTGACCGTGACTGGCTATGATAAGCTGTGTAGGGCTGTATCGGGCTGTGTCAAGCTGTGTAGTGCTGTGCCAAACTGTGTTGAGCTGTGTCAGCCCGTGACTGACTGTGTGAGCCTGTCTACCACCCCTAAGGCCTGTGTCGGTCTAAGTCTACCATCTGCAAGTCTGGGCAAAAATTAAGGGTACCCCACAGAACCTGTAAAAGTGTCTAAGTCCCAGACAGCCCTCTAACATTACCCCTCCCCCTCTCAAAAAGCCGTGTCCTCACGGTTTACTGTTTAGGATCAGCAAACCTTTGTGAGCGAGCACCTTTCTTTCGGTGAGAGTCCCTTGGAGGGCTCTGTGTGCAAGCCCGAGCCCTGTCACTGGCTGATGGAGGCGATTGAGCACCAAATGGAAATGTCTGACCCTCCTGTGGTTGATAACGAGGTAACCTCTCAGGCATAGGAGATCCCCGTCGTTTCTTCTCTGCCATTTGTAGTGCATAGTCCTCCGCCATGTCAAAAGGTTCCTCCGTAGAACCAGTAGTATCAGAATCATCTTCCCCCCTGAGGTGTTTCGGTGGCCGAACCTTAAGTGGCTTCTCCGGAATTCTGCCCATGCACAAAATCATTTTTGAGTTTTCTTATGTCGTTTCTGAGTGCTGGCCGGACAGCAGGCATCGATATCATTCTGCACAGTGGGATAAGGATGTCTCCACTAGGAATTTCCATGGTCAGGATTACCTTCGAAGAGCTCACCTTCTGTCCCCCAATAACAACCTCTGCTCTGTCTGCGTAATGCTCGTCATCGCCTTCTTCATCATCTTCATACTCTGCCTCTGCTCCGTCTCTAGCAGGTTCTTTCCTTTTCCTTTTCCTCTGTAAAAAAATGGAAGATCTATCTGTCCTGAAGTCTGGTATTGAACACAATTACAGATAAACATGCAGTTGCAAGGCCCAAAACAGCCTTGCTACAAATCGAAATGACCCTTCATTTGCAGCCCAAATCAACCTTGCGTTGATGCAAGGTTGTTTGTGGGGCTTGCAACAATGGGAATGGAGTCCAATATAGACTTCACCAGGACTCAGGACACAGGACACAAGACACAGAACTGCAGCCCAAATCAACCTTGCGTTGACGCAAGGTTGTTTCTGGGGCATGCACCTGGGGGATTGAAGGAAAAAACCGACATTGGCAAGACTCTCAAACTACCTTGCGTCAACGCAACGTTGTTTGATGAGCTTTAGCAGTTCTAAAAAAACCTGCAGAAGGACACTGGACTGCAGCCCAAATCAACCTTGCGTTGACGCAAGGTTGTTTATGGGGCTGGCAGTTTTGGGAGTGAAGGCAAAAGGAGACATTGGCTGTACTCTCAAACAACCTTGCGTCAACGCAAGGTTGTTTGGTGAGCTTGAACCGTTCAACAAAATCCTTCAGAAGGGCACAGGCCTGCAGACCAAATCAAACCTTGCGTTGATGTAAGGTTGATTGTGGGATTTGCAACGGTGGGATCACAGACAGTGAATGGGAAAAATAGACATAGACAGTACACTCCAAACAACCTTGCGTCAACGCAAGGTTGTTATGTGAGATTCAAACTTCAAAAGAAAGGAGAACCAGGCCACTCAATTCGGGTCGAAATCAATCAGTCAAAGGACAATGTTCGTTTCGGATGTCTATGTCTGTCACCTGAATCAACCTTGCGTTGACGCAAGGTTGATTGGGGTTTTCTTAAAAGAAACATCTTCTTGTTTATCAGTCAATATTCGGGCATTCCAGCTACCAGCAAATCAACCTTGCGTTGACGCAAGGTTGATTGTGATCTATCACACAAACTGCAAACTCTTCTGTGGCAAATGGAATGTCACACATACCTCGGCTTGCTTCTTCGGACCGCTCGAAGACGCACCTCCCGTCTGGCTCATCTCCTTCAATTCGTGTGGGAGGACAGGTCCCAGAAGATCAGGCTGGTGGGTGACAAAACCACGCACTTCAAGCTCCGGTGTCTCTTCCATTAGGCGAACTACCTGGGACTGTTGTCTGAGGCGGGTCCAGGGTTACTCCTCTCCGCCCTCAAAAGATTGAAGCTCGCTAGGCTCCTCCTGCACAGCAGCTAAACCCTCTAGAGATGGCCGTGCAACTGCTCCTCCGGCCTCTCGCTCTCCAGCCTCTGCCTCCCCCTCTCCTCCGGCCTCTCTCACCCCGGTGTCCTCCCCCAACATGAGTTCCCTTCGGATCTTCTTCATTCTCTCCTTCGCTCGCAACCTTTTTTGCTGGATGTGAAGTACAGAGTCCGGCGGCGCCTTCTTCTGGCTCGAGAGGGAGTCTCACTATCGACAGGATCCAGGATTGCAGCTAGGGAGGGAAAAAGTGTTGCGAGAAAGAGGGAGTTCACTTGCCTCTCCCCCGCCCCTACTGCGCCAAGATGCCAGCTTCGTGGAGAAGCGGCGGGGTTGCGTGGAGCATCTACATGCAAGACACGTCGTCTCTGAACGGTCAATAGTCGCGCTAAAATCACATCTTAAGATAGAATGAACGGGTGGCTGGACAGCTGGTGTCTGAAAAAAACCGTTGGATACAGGCAGTTAATGATTACATAGGATACCTTGTCAGATGGGTCATGTGGATGGATGAGGATAAATGGCCTAGTGCAAAGTGGAATGAAACCGCTCATCCAGCTAGCCGTGCATCGGCAGTGACGTTCCAATATGGGCGCTTCGATCATGTTGTTTGATGCTATCCCCAGACGTACGGCACGTTGCTCCAGTGCTGGCACACTTTGTTGGACACTGTTCCCGTACTCTTCTCTGCTTTACGAATGGCTCTCACAAGAGAGTTGGTAAAATTCTACTGTCCTTACAAATCGCTCCCCCTCACCAAAGTGCCAGACGCCAATGGGATGGCAACCGTGGGAGAGGATGTCCTCTGTAGAAGCTTGGATCTGCAAGTTGGAACTGTGCATGTGGAGAAAGAAGTGCACGACTCTGTCGGTAGGGTCGACAGTATGATGATTCTGGAGCCATTCATGTGCGATGACCGTATTAGACAATGGAGAGTTTCAGCAAGCACTTACCGTGTGCACGGGGATCAGCGACGTTTGTCTGCAGGTTCTACACTCACACCAGGAACTGCCGCTTCGGTAGCTCCGGCCTTCACACCTGCTACAATAAAAAAAAAAAAGGACACCAGCACATCGACGGCTTTTGTCAATCTCTCAGAAAGCTCCGGTGACGACGACATCTCTGAGATTCCACCACCTCCAACACATCTATCTTCTGTCGAAGAACCAGATTTGCAGGAGATAGGCAGTGTCGTTCCAAAGTTGCAGTCTATGAAAGGGTTGCCAAACTGCAGAAGTGACGTGCGTGGAATTGCATGGGGAACAATAAATATTGTAAGAGCAAAATACCTTCCCGCAGAATTTGATGGAGATGTGGTTTTTGAGCTGCCACCTCCGACGTCCTGTGGAGGTTTGGGGGGACTCATGCAAGGGATGGACAAGAAGCACGACGGACACCTTTGGTGTCGAACTAAGACAACCAAAATACATAACCCTCATGGCTTGTCTTTCCGTAGATCAATCTGCGTTGGGCACCTACATTGTGGAAATGAAGCCTACAACTGTCTGGCATTGAGAGGCTCCCCAAACGAGACGGAGTGGGAGGGTTGCGCGGATAACCCATTCAAGGTTGGGTGCCCACCTCCTAAAAACATGACGTTGCTCTGCAAATATTGCAAAACGGCTCTAACATGCATTGGCACATGCAAGGCCCGCATGTACTATGTGCTCCATCGTTTACGTGGCCTTACCTGAGCTTGTGTTCATCTCGGCAATCATACCCACCCCGTATCGAAAGGGGATTGTCGAGAAAGTCTTGAAACAATTCGGGGACTTCTACGGCGCGAGGTGGAGAATGCCCCTTATGCACCGCCATCTGCAATTGCACTTTCTGCAAGCAAGAGCTTCTTGCAAAAACACATTCTAGGAGGAGCGGAAGAGAACACTGAGAAACTTGACAGTGAAAAACTGGACGTCGTTATGGACTATTTCTTGACCCTTAGTTCACCCAATGTACGCAACCAGATCAACGCACTCAGAATGGGGACAGGGAGCACAGGTTATGTGGATAGCCTCCTGGAATTGAAGCAGAGAAGCATGTATGACTTCATTCAAGATAATGTCTTTCCTGGTCAGGGCTCGTTGAAAGTGTTCTTATTCAAGATGTCCACAGTTGCGGAGGGAAGTGGAGTTAGTTTGGTCCGCAGAATGCAGCCCGGTGGCGATCTCCAGAAATCATAGCTCATGTTTGATCATGTGAAACATGTGAAGGGCTGGACAACCATGGCTGCCCATGTGTACGATCCATCTTACCAAAGAGTTATGACAATTGCAGTGTGTGACATGCAATCCGAAGACACTAGTCTCAAATCCTGATGTGGAAGTCCCTTGTGAGAGTCATGACGAATCATGGTGTCTCAGATCCAAATTTTCATGGATTTATGGCGGATAGTGCGCAGACAAATTGGAATGCAGTCCGGTGTGTTTTTGGAAGTGGTGATCCAAAAATACCCATGGTGGGCAGGGAACGCACTTGCCTGTTCCATTGGACTCAGTCCCTCCGAAGGCAAACCAAGAATTGCATAAAACCAGAGTTGCAGGAGGAACACATGAGACTCTGCCGGCTGTATAAAGATGCGACAAGCAAGGTCGAAGCAAACTCCTTATACCAAACTATAAGGGCATGGTGGTACTCCTTTGTCGTGCGCATACATATCGCTACACAACTACATCGCTGTCCAAAACCACACAACATATGTGCACACCAAACACTAGTCTATCACTAGTCCCACACAAGTGCACCACTAGGCTGCCACTAGCCACCACTAGTGCAACCTCTAGTCCATCACTAGGCTGCCATTAGCCACCACTAGTGCAGCCACTAGTCCATCTCTAGGCTGCCACTAGTCCACCACTAGCGCAGCCACTAGTCCAACCACTAGGCTGCCACTAACCACCACTAGTGCAGCCACTAGTCCACCACTAGGCTGCCACTAGTCCATCACAATCGCCCCCCTAGCTGGCGCTTAGGTCCCTCTAAGTCCAGGTAGCCACAAGATGTGATAGTGGCCATAGCCTCACTAAGTCCTCCACCACTATCCCTATTACACTCAAACTCGATAGATCAAGAGGCCGGGTACAAAAGTTGCCCCATCGTTAGCCTGGGGGTGCACTCTTTATAAAATGTCCGTATCACGTGCGTTCGCCGCCTAATAAAAAAACCCCCTGTATACGGGTCCTTGGATCATTTATACCCCCTCTGTACATACATTTTGAAGATTATAAAACCCCCTCCTGTAAATATATAGAAATTTGTAATTTAAAAAAAATACCCCCTTCTGTATGTATATTTCCCTTTTCAATAATTAAAAAATACCCTCAAATATGTATATGTATGTTTTAATATTATATCAAGTTTATTCATTTAAAAAAGAATAAAATCTAATAAATTAATTAAAAAAATTGTGTGCCCTCGATAAAACTTGTTGTGGAATCTCACTTTGAACAATAATCAGATGCCGAGAGGAAAGGGACATTGTCAATGCCTTATGTGCAAGAGGCCTGAAGAAAGTTTCTATTTTCTGATATGCAGTCCTGGGTATTTCATCAGAGAGTGACCTTCTTGAAGACCAAGACCTAGTCACTGCAATTCTGTTCATCAACTAGGACAGTTTCTGAACTTGTTCTACAGTTTCAACCTTCGCAAGGTCCAATTATATTCAAAACCTACTGTTGAGAATTCCTCTCCAAAAAGAGATTTCGTGTGCCTTTGCTGCCACTACTGGAGTCCAACCTGACTCGTAGTTGACAGAGTTCAATACATTCAATTAGATGACAAGCATTTCATTTCACCAATACTCCCTACAAGAACAAACACCATTTTGGAAGTGGTGAAAGTGGTTTGCATCCCGTACAACAATCTCTTGCTTAGCTATCTTTGAGATGAATTTGGTGGCTGTGTGGCAATCACCACACATCCGAAGATTCTTGATGATCCCTAAAGACATCCCAGAGGGTGTGTTAATAAGCCCAAAAACAATGGCCAGCTTCTCATTGTGGTGGCAAAGAGACGATTCTTTAAGCTCTTCCTCAACATCATGCAATGCAAAGTGCGGGCTTCACCCCTTCGCACATCATTTGCTCATAGGTCTCCAAAGCCTCCATCCCGCGCCCTTGCTGTGCATATCTTGCAATCACCGCACTCCACAACAGCACATCTCGTTCAGCCATACCGTCGAACACTCCCTTCATACATGTCCACGAGGGTACTGTTCAGAATGACATTTGATACAATTGCAGATCCAACAATGTCGCCATGGACCTCTTTGCCCTTTTCCAAAGCTGACAAACTTACACACGCATTGCAAATATACACAAACGTGATGTGGTCGGGCTTCACCCCTTCCCCCATCATTTGATCATAGGTCTCCAAAGCCTCCATACCACATCCCTGCTGTGCATACCCTGCAAGCATCGCACTCCACGACACCACATCTCGTTCAGCCATGGAAACTCCCTTCGCAACAACGAGGCGCCCTAGAGCCAGGGGATATGCATGAGAAGTGCAGATGCACCAAGTTTGTAAAGGTGTGTATTTTCATATTCGTTTTTGTGAGCTTAATAAAGAAATGGAGCTTGTTGGGCAGCATATGGCTTGCTTGTTGAGTTGGGGACGCTTCTAGTGGGCCGTGAGAGCTCAGGAGTGTAGGGCGACGGGGCTGATGGCTCCGCAGAAGCTATAGCTCAGCGGTGGCAGGTGCAGGAGCAAACCCCAGCTTGGGGAGAGCTCGGGAACGCCTCAGGAACACATGGGAACTCTATTGGGAGTTCCAGGGAACGCAGGGAATAATGGCCGTGATGGGCCGTTGGGGCGGTATCACGAGATACCACGAGCCCAGGTCGTGATGGTTGACTGTGACTGTTGACCGTGACCGTTGGAAGTCGTGGTGCGGACACAACGGGTGGGCATGGTGACCAGATCGTGGGAATGGCGGGTCGTGAAGGCTCGTGGGAGTGGTACCACAGGGTATCACGAGGCAGCCCGTGGCCAACGAGTGCCTAGGGCGGGTCATGAGGAGTCGCGCCACGGAAGGCCGCGAACAGGCATAGTGAAATAAATAAATAAATATATATATATATATATATATATCACTCGTTTCGTGGGACCTTGATGGGGAGGCTAGGCTCTAAAGAACAACGGTTTTGAGCTAGCTGATCCGGCAGAAAAGTCGGAATTGCCTCCCTGTTGCGTTTTAACAAAGGGGATTACTCCCCTGCAGATAATCTTTTCTGGTTTTCAGCCCAATTCTTAAACTATGGGGGAGACCAGCCTGCAGGTAATTCCTTTGGACAGAATGTTGTTGGGGCCTATATGTACCTCTATTTGCTCCATTTTTGAACCTTCAGCGAATGGTGTGGTTTCCTGAGGTGGTTCCATTCGGAGGAATGGCTGGTGGACGTAAGGAGGCACTGGCGGACCCTGTGGAGGCTTGCATGGGGCCTTGGAGGCCAAGTTTCATGAGCTCGTGGAGGGCGGTTTGAGGAGTGTCTACAGGATGCTCTCATGGTCATGCAAGTGAGAGAAGAGAGGAAAAAAGAGGGTGTTGGGATGAGAGCATGCTGGGGATAGACATTGCTTTAGTTTACCTTCCTCGTACCTTTCCACCTTCTCTGTAGGCCGAGACCTTTCCGTAGGTGGAGGCAAGAGTCAGTCCGGGTTTGGGCTGGGTTGCAGGAGCGACATTGTGGAGTTGTTTTGGTGTGGGGGAGTTGTTGTTTTCATTCTTGTGTTTGGATCCCCTCCACACCTGCATGCTTGATTGTGCGCCATGCTAGTTTTGTGTGGGCGCTTGATTTTATAGGTGGTTGACTCGGGCTTGATCGCCGATCCAACCCTAGAGCATGTTGTCGATGGTGAGGCTGGGTTGATGACCAGTCAGACCATCTTTGTTTCTCCTGTGGTGAGGTTAGAGGTGATGACCAACCAACCATAGGAGTGCCTGCGGTGGATGCAGGTGCAGGTGCAGGCTATGTTAAGAACCTAGTATTCCAAACCATAAGCCGCATCAGGTTCTCTACCCGGATACCTTGTGGAGAGGGGGTTAGAGACATGTTCATGACCGTTTGAGTGTCAGTTTGTCAACACGGAGGTGCCACTAATTGCTGGGGAAAGTGCCGGTACGAGCACTAGTGATACTAGCGGGTATACAAGATGGGGTGTGCGATTTAGGCCACCTTCACCTCCTGTGTCTTCTACGGAAGGTTCTGATTCGGATTGTGAATCAGGAGGACTCACACCGGTGGTGCAAGTTGTTTCCTTGCAATTGTTGTGGGACACAATGGAGGAGATGTATGGAGCCACCAAGGGGCCACGTAGGTACTCTGGGGCGGTGGGCACCATTGAGTTGGATGATTTTATCCAAGAGTTTGATATTTGGTGTGACTTGCAGCAAATGCGCAATCCACAACTGTTTTCGTCTTTCATGGCATGGAAGGGGCTGTTTCAGCACCTTGAGGGGCCGCCCATAGATGATTACCATGAGTTTAGGCAGGGGCACGATGTTGAGATGGAGGAGTGGAGGATGTCCTGGTCAGCCGACTATGTCTCCATCACTAGAGGCACAAGGGCATCAGCCACACCGGCAGCTGCACCAGCAACAGCAGCTTCCACGAGTAGTAGTGGGACTAGTGGTATAGCAACTACGACATCCACCCAAGCTACTGCTGCACCAGTACCAGTGGCGGTGCTTGCTTTCAACCCTATTGTGGAGTTCTTCGAAGAGTTGAGTAGGAACTACCAAGGGGTGAGGACAGAGAAGTTGAGGAGCTTGCAAGAGTTCCAACGGAAGCCTATTGAGAGCTTGAGGGAGGCTTTCACTCGCATGAGGCGCTTGATTAATGTAACCCAAGGGGTTATGGAGGCTCAGACAGTCCAAGTATGGTATGGGATATTGGACAAGGAGCTAAGGAGAAGGATGCGGGATGCAACTCTCCTACAAGCGGCCCAACCCGCCTTAGCAAATGTGTTTTTTGCTGGCAGAGCGGATAGAGCTCAACATGGTGGACGAACGAGTGGTTATGGTGGGATTTGCTAAGGAGGCACCACGGGGTAGTGGTGCTCTTAGCCAGCCATTACCTCAACGTGCTCAAAGCAACAAGGGGGCTCAGGTGAAGCCCAGGGAAGGACAGAGAGGACCTCAGATGCAGGGGTCTCTCCCTTCATTTGCTGGCCAACAACGGGCGGATGTGGTATGCTGGACATGTGGAGGACCCTATGTCAAGAAGGATTGCCCAGAGGGAGGCAATGGTTTGGCACCGGCACAGCCTGCACAGTTGTAGTGTGGGCATTGTGGCAAGTATGAGCATGGAGAAGCCCAGTGCTATGGTTTGCATCCTGAGTTGCACCCAGGCCAGTTCCAAGAAAACAATGGTGGCCGGGGTGCGGAGGTGGAGTTGGATCCACAGCGTGGGGAGGCAAGCCGTCAGGCCAGGCTTCCTCAGTCATTCACATTGGCAGAGATAGTGTCGACTCCGTCCATGGCACCTAGTTCTCGCCCGACTGTTACCGAGGCGGAGGTTACTATGTCATTGGGGAGAGCTACATGGGCAGCACCACTACCTAGTGTTGCTTAGGCTACGGCAGCTAGTGTGCTGCAAGGGGCGGCCACAGCTGTGTGCCAGGCTCCATTGTTCTCGGCTACCATGATTGCGACGCCGGGGGTAAGACCAGTTGAGATGTTCAGCTGGCAGCTACACTCTGTGAGAGTGGGGAGGTTACTTCATCTTCTGCGGAGATAGTGTAGTGCCGGAGGGATCCTCGGATGTGAAGGTCAAGACTGCCACGGCGGTGCCATGGCAAGCTGCAGCTGCCAGGCTGATGGAGCTGCCAGCTAGGCCAGCCATTGAGCGCGCCATGGTGACACCTGGAGTTGTCATGTTTTTGTTTGAGTGGACCGGCAGGCAAGAGGTACCGGCCACTATGAGTCTAGTTGGACTCGGGAGCTCAACCATTGATGCTGGGCAGAGCTGCTATTGTAGGCTTGGGCCTCACGGAGGCGGATATGGAGCCATGCTCTTTCCAGATACAGACATCTCTAGGAGGATCAGAGCAGGCTTGAGGCATGACACGGCGTGAGTTGGCTATTAGACTACAGCTGGATCATCCTACAGATGGCTCAGTGATGAGAGCCAAGGCCATTGTGACAGACGTGGTCTCGTACGATGTCCTTGTTGGTGAGGCAGTATTGTACCCCATGGGCTTCACCCTGCATTTTTGGGAGGAGTCAACTTCCTATAGGCCTGGATGGCAGTCAGGGGAGGGCCGGCAGGTGCAGCTCCCTGTGACGTTCATAGGAGGAGTTGCGGTTGCCCAGCGAGGCAAGATGTCAACACTGGCAGCATTCACAACTGCAGTGACTTGGCCTGGAGAGTAGATAGCAACACTCATTCAGAGGATGTGTCACCTCCGGGAGAGCAAGATGACATGTATGGTATGGCGGAGTTGCCTGCCATGGTTGCTCACACTCCATTGTGGGGCTCGAGCAAGGATTTGCAGCGGGTTACTGATCGACGGGTGCAACAAGCCTGGGTAGAGGCTTTTGTACCGTCAAGAGAGGAGGACGGTGCAGGGATTGCACCAGGACCACCTCAGTTGTCTCCATTGAACACCACACCGATCGTGTGGCAGTGTCCGGATGAAGGCATTTGCCTTCTGGACTTGTTTAGCGGGATCAGCACCGGATTGGTTGTTGTTCTACGGGCAGGTGTACGAGTACAGCGGTACTTATATGTGGAGAGGGATGAGATTGCACGACGCGTCTCCCTACGCCATGTTCCTCAGTTGGTGCAGTAGTACCCTGAGTTATTGTCGGTGTCTGCAGTTCGTGGATATCAGCAGGCCTTACCAGCAGACATTTCGTTGCTGGGGGCGCAGGATTTAGAGCGGTTTGGCTCCATTGATCTAGTAGTGGCAGGTTGGCCCTGCCAAAGGCATTCATCAGCTGGACATGGCAATGGATTGCGAGACTCGAGGTCGGGTCTATTTTGGGAGATGGTGCGGGTTTTGCGCCACTTACAGCTGTATCTCCAGCATACATCTTGGAGAATGTGCCACTGATGGGCGATTCTCGGGCTAGGGTGATGGCCAGTGTGCATCAAGTCCGGTCGTGGCTTGGGTCAGCAGTGTTGCTGGTTGCAGCTGCAGTGGGGTCACGGGCTCATCGTCCACGGTTATGGTGGACTAACTTGACGTCACCCGCACTGCTCAAGCGTGCATTTGATGGGGTGCAGCGGCCAGCACACCTCACAGTGGATAGCATTTTGGACACAGGGAGGCAGTCTCAGCGTGTGAGACACGATGACCGTTCGCCTTTGGCAGTGGTCAACAAGGTGGGTCAACCACGAGCAGCACTACCTACACTGCTCAGCTTTCCAGGATCGCATGCTTTCTGGGATGGTGGACCTGGCCTCCTGTGGGATGCTCAGCTGCAGCAGTTAGTGGAGCCTAATGCCGATGAGCGAGAGCGGGCTATGGGTTTTTCCACTAGGACCACGGCGGTGCCTTCTCTTTCTGAGGCATCACGTCGTCAGGTGTTGGGGCAAGCGATGGATCTCAATTGCTTGACCTGGATTATCAGCTTGGCTATGGCTGAACAATGTAGAGTGCAGAGTGCACTTCCCTTGACGGTCTCTCTGCCTACCGAGACAGTACAGGCAGTGAGTGGGGGCGAGCCGGTGAAGACCACGGGGTGTAGAATCCATGGCACACGTGGGAGATGCTCGAGGTTCAGAGGGAGTTGGCAGCCAAGGCGGCTGTGATGGATGAGGTTGGGGATTCTTCTCGGGTTGAGGAGGTCCTCAAGGATGAGATGATGGGGCAGGATGAGGCCTTGTCATTGACTGAGCAAGCAGGGAGTATTGCTCATGAGGTTGCGGCATAGCAACCACGGGACGCGTCTCCTACCTCTAAGTCTGCTGGACTTAAGGTTGCAGTTACGGAGGACAATTGCGAGCCTGCCATTGGACCCATTGTCACTGGAGGAGAGAGACGACGTATATGACAGTTCCTGAGGGCTTACAGGAATTGCTTTGCCTTCAGTTTGAAGGATTTGGGAGCACTGAAGGGTCAAGAGATTCGTATTGAATTGGCCACGGACACGCCAATCTTTCGAAGACCCTATAGATACAGTGACATGGAGAGGTCTTTGATTCAGATGAGGACTCAAGATCTCTGGGAGGCTGGTTTGGTGGAGAGTATGCTTCAGCCACGGTGATGCCAGCCAAGAATGATGTCTATGGCAATTGGACGGAGAGGCGTATGTGCGGTGACTACCGGCCTGTAAATCGTTAGAGCAAGTCCGATAAGTATGCCATGCTCACACCGAAGGAGATCTTTGATGCCATTGGGCATGCCAAGGTCTTTAGCACTCTGGACTTGCGGTCTGGATATCACCAGTTGCCGATCAAGGAGGCGGACAAGCAGAAGTCGACATTCTGGGGGATCAATGAGCACGGGAAGGATTGCCTATATCAGTGGCGATTTCTTACCATTTGGGCTTAAGAACGCTCTTGTAGAATTCCAGAGAGTCATGGACAGGATTCTAGCAGGGGTGGACTTTGCTCAATGCTACATAGATGACATCATCATCTTTAGTGCTACGGTGGAGGAGCACGAGAGACACCTTCAAATGGTGTTTGAGCGCTTGAGAGGACACGGATTGAAATTACATCTGGGGAAGTGCAAGTTCTTCCACAACCAGATTGAGTATCTGGACCACATGATAAATCCTGGAGGATTGGGGGTGCAGCAGACTAAGGTAGAGGCCATCGCACAGATTCCACCCCCCACGGATGTGAGCCGAGTTTGAGCTTTCATGGGGTTGGCAAACTACTATAGACGGTTTGTCAAGGGATTTAGTGCTATTGCAAAGGCTCTAACCAAGCTGACCAAGGTAGACCAGGAGTGGCAATGGGAAGATGAGCAAGAGCGAGCTTTTCAGGAGCTCAAGGCGAGGTTGACCTCGACGCCGATCTTGAGACGACTTATCAGGGGGCGTCCCTTTCAGCTGCATACAGATTGGAGCATGCGGGGGCTTGGAGCGGTTCTCACACAGGTGGATGATGAGGGAAGAGAGTTCGTAGTTGCTTATGCTAGCCGCTCGAACAACGCTGCAGAGTCTCTAAGTATAGCTCATATGAGGGGGAGTGCTTAGCTGCAGTGTGGGCCATAACACACTTCAGGTGCTATCTATACGGCAATCTCTTCACCCTTGTCACTGATCACCAGCCACTCAAGTGGTTGATGGAGTCAGACAAGCTTACAGGGAAGTTTGCACGGTGGGCACTTATACTCCAAGAGTATGACTTTCAGGTTGTGCATCGACCGGGTTTGGTCAATAGGGATGCGGATGGATTGAGTCGCAATCCATGCACGAGCCAGCAGGATGACACTTGAGCTCGGTGGCATGGTGAGACGGACGAAGAGATGGTGCCGGGATGGCATGCATCTACCTTTTTGTGTATCTTGGCATCGGGAGGTCAGATTGGACCTATAACAGGGATGACTGTAGACGGAGTGTCTGAGGACCCTGAGGCTAGTGATGAGCCAGGTGGTGCCAGAGATATACATGAGGATTCAGTTGTGTTGGACTACCTCCGCACTGGAGACACGGCAACTAGTGTGACTGCCAAATAGAGGGATCGGATCCTGCAACGAGCCAAGAGGTTCAAGTGGGAGGGGATACACCTGCTTTGCGTGTGGGAGGATGGTCGGGTGAGGATCGTGCCTCATCCAACACAGCGTGCATGGTTAGTGCGGCATGCCCATGAGGAGTTGGGGCATTTTGGAGTGTGACGCACTCATAGTTTACTGCAGGGGCAGCATTTGTGGCGTGGTATGCACACAGAGGTGCAACAACTGGCTAGGTGCATGGTGTGTGACAGGGTGCGTGCTTCATTCAACGCCCCTACACCACAGTTGCATCCTTTACCCATCATGGGATTGGGCTACAGGTTGAGTCTTGACTTCGCAGGGCCGTTGCCATTAATGATGCGCCACCACAGATATGTGTTGGTGATGGTGGAGCACTTCTCCAAGTGGATTGAGTTGGTTCCATTGCCTGACAAGGCTAGTGAGAGGCATTTTGGAGTGCGTTTCCACCCTGGGGACTATGTGTATCTGCAATAGACAGCGCCTACGACCTTGGATGTCACAACAGGACGTGTGATTCTAAGGGTCAGGGAGGTGTTGCCTTCAGGAGTGTTGATTCTGGAGGGTCGAGATGGCATGGTATGGAAGGACCATGTGCGTAATTGTGCGCCATGTCACCTTCCACATGTGGATGGGAGGATAAATCCCACCCTTGTAGTGGTACCTGCAGGGTTGCGTTGCATGCTATGTGGGCATGCTCGTGGTGCCGCCACTATGTTGGTGTGTGATCGATGCTCAAGAGGTTGGCACATGAGATGCTTGACACCACCTCTTGAGAGGGTTCCTGATGGAGATTGGTTATGTCCACACTGCTTGGGATAGTGACAGTGGATATGACTAGTGGCAGCTAACAAGACATGGGAGGCCAAGCTCATAGGAGTCAATACTTGAGATCTCAAGTTCACAAGTTGCAAGACGGCGACTAACGATGGGGCAACTCTTGTACCCGGCCTCTTGATCTATCGAGTTTGAGTGTAGTAGGGACAGTGGTGGAGGATTTAGTGAGGCTATGGCCACTATCACATCTTGTGGCTACCTGGACTTAGAGGGACCTAAGCGCCAGCTAGGGGGGCGATTATGATGGACTAGTGGCTGCTCTAGTGGTGGCTAGTGGCAGCCTAGTGGTTGGACTAGTGGCTGCACTAGTGGTGGCTAGTGGCAGCCTAATGATGGACTAGTGGCTGCACTAGTGGTGACTAGTGGTTGTCTAGTGGCAGGCTAGTGGTGCACTAGTGGTGGACTAGTGATAGACTAGTGTTTGGTGTGCACATGTGTTGTGTGATTTTGGACAGCGATGTAGTTGTGTAGCGATATGTATGCGCACGACAGCTGTCAAGTTATTTTACCACTAGTGTGAAGTTAGCTAAGAAATAGCTAGCTTTTATATATTGACATTTGGGATTGACCCAAGTGTCAATCCAGGGGCTACTACATGTTTGGGCACCTGGCGTGGTTATCTTCACGACAGATCGCGGTGGGCTCATCTTTCTCGAGTTGAGCCTCACCGCGTCTAGCTATGGCGCCGTAGTGTGGATTCCCCATGGCGTGGGGTGCACTTGGCTCGACTTAATATATGAGTGATGTTTTCATGTGCAAGTGTGTGAGTTTGAGAGAGCTTGTGTGCTTGTATTATTCATTTCCTTATCATTGTGATGGACTAGTGGCAGCCTAGTGATGGACTAGTGGCTGCACTAGTGGTGGCTAGTGGCAGCCTAGTGGTTGGACTAGTGGCTGCACTACTGGTGGACTAGTGGCTGCACTACTGGTGGCTAGTGGCAGACTAGTGGTTGGACTAGTGGTGGCTAATGGCAGCCTAGTGATGGACTAGTGGCTGCACTAGTGGTGACTAGTGGTTGTCTAGTGGCAGCCTAGTGGTGCACTAGTGGTGGACTAGTGATAGACTAGTGTTTGGTGTGCACATGTGTTGTGTGATTTTGGACAGCGATGTAGTTGTGTAGCGATATGTATGCGCACGACACCCCAAATCCCTCCATCACAAGGAATCATCTCTGACCCTAATCCTTCATGTCCAACACGCCTCCCCCCCCCCCCCCCCCCGACATTCCAAAGCCCTTCCTGAATCAACTGGACCACATTCTAACTAGGACCTACAAAATGAAGGCGGTTATCCACCACCCTATCTCCCACCACCCACCCACCCACCCTCCCCTGTACTGACCCAATGCTTGCAATTCCCACCCTCAAAATAAACAAGGATTGGGGAAGGGCGCAACCGCGCCCTCCCCAGACCACACCACCATCACCCACACCTCCTTTACCCTCAATATACAGAACTAAAATCCCTCTCAGATTCCCCTCATCTAACTCCCACTATACCAATGGTTCCCTGACCAAGCCTAATGCTGGCTATGGAATATACCATGCCGCCACTAATACTGGCACTGCTTTGAGACTTCCTGGCCCTGCTAGTATATTACGAGCGGAACTCATGGCCATATTCGAAGCAATATCCCTCTTGGATGCCTTCCCCCCCCCGTACTATATATTTACAGATAGTCTCACCTCACTCTTTCTTATCCGGAACCACATTTCCCGCCCATCCTCCCATCATCACCACCCTGACCACAACCTCATCACAGCCATCGTCAGCCTCACTATATCCAAAAACCACCCCATCCACTACCTTAAAGTCCATTCACACACTGGCATCCAATGGAACGAGGCAGCCAACCTGCTTGCCCAAGAAGGCGCCTCTAAACCTCCAGTGGCCCCCACGGATGATCCTATACATATCGCCCACACCCACCCTTCTGGCTCATCCACCCAATCCCAGACCCCCCCACTCCCCGGCCTATTCGTAATCTCATGACCACTCTCACCCGTGAAGCTAACAAACAAGTCGCAGCTTCTATCAGTCACACCAAAATCCACATCCAGAAATGGACCCAAATCTCGGTACTCCACCACAAACTGTCCAATCACTTCTGGCACAGTACCAAAGCCACCACTGATGCACAAATCCGACAAACACTTAAATTTAGATACGCCCAGTACATGGGCCACCAGCGCAAAATGGTGGCCCCATGCCTTGAGGGCGGGGGGTCAGGACACAAGAGGGGCTGCCCCGTGGTGGGGGCAGTGGCAGCAAATAGGAAAGGGGGCTGAAGCACCCTTGAGTGCTGAAGGCACTCAAGGAGGCAGTGGCGCTCACTAGGTGGAGCCCTGCAAACCGGGTGGCGGTGGTGGGGGCTCCACGAGGGGTGGTGGTAGCGTAGGGAGTCGTAGTGGGGGTGGCATAGGACTCACCATGAGGCTGAGGCCTTGTTGTGGGAGTCGTGGGGAGTCTTGGGACGAGCACCACGGTCCATTGGGGCCGTGGTGGGTGGGCCAAGACTCACCGCGGCTCACCACTGGGACGATCGAGGGTCTGAGTGGTGGTGCACCAGATTTGGACTGTGCTACTTGTGGAACCCCCGCGGACACCTACAGAAGTATATATAGGGAGTAGTAACCCCGAGAACGGTGCAAGCCCGTTGGTGACCAAAAACTAGTGAGTAAGCGTGCGAGCCGGAAAGCGACCAAGGTGTGGGGAGCTGTTCCGGACTGCCATCTACCAAAAGGAATTTCCACTGAGCCCGACAGGTCGAGGGTTGAGTGAGAGTGTGAGGGGGACCGTTATGCCCCGGTGAGCAGCCGAAGCTCCGAGTTGGCCCGACGGCCGGTTTGGGAGTTAGGGGCGCGCATCAAAGCGAGTAACTATGACTTGAAGGGGAGTTTACCAAAGTGAGGTGCACGATATGTAAACACATTTTCTGGCCACATCTATTCCCCTCCCCATATTGCCCATTATGCTCCAACACCCACCATGTACGTGACACTTGGCCCCACCTCCTTATCCAATGCACCCACCCGATAATTCACGACCTTCATATCACCTGACACAATTATGCCATCTGGCACATCCATGAACTTCTCCTCAACCGTGCTGAAACCAGGTGGTACTCGCTCATCAATGCCGACACCTATCAAGGCCGCCCACCAGATCACACTGTACCACCATGGCTACTCCCCTCTGTATATACCCGTACACCATGCTCATGCCCCGCTAGGCTTTGTCCCGACATTCTACTCATCCTGGGTCTCCCCACTAATAGTCTGCCACCCACTGCCCCCTCCTCGCAACTTACCATATACTTCATTGAATTCACATATTGTCATGATCGCTACCCCTATGACTCGATCCTAGAAAAGCGACAAAAATACGCCCCGCTCATCTTTCCAATTCGCCGGCGAGGATGGAATACCGGCCCACTCACGGTCATCACTGCAGGTACTAGAGGAGGCATCTACAATGCTAGTATCGATGCTATACCCAACCACTTCAAAATCCCCATCCTCCCTATCCACAAGTGCTTCAAAAGTATTCACCTCACGGCCCTCCGATCCCTCACAACCATCATCACTAACAAACGACAACTAGAAGCCAGCCCCTCAACAGTACCCTAAGTACCTCAGGGCTCCCCTGGGTACCCAAGGGTACCTATCGCCCGTACATACCTCTGATCACCTGGTGCCCCCGTGGCACCCATCTTTACTATAGGGCCCACCCCCGAAAGGGGGCAGTAGCCGCAAGGCGAAGTGGCTCTTAGTTACGCCGGCCTCGGCCGGAGTCTTGTCTCTCTCTGTGGAGGGCTTTAGAGAGGGCTGGGTAGCAGCTGGAGGGCAGTCCAAATGTTGCGACGTGATGCGTGGGTGTGAGGTCAGTGCGTTGGCACGTTGGGAAGAAGGGTGCGAGATGGTATGTGATATGGCGGTAGCTGTGTATGAGTGATATGGTGTCTGGTTGAAAGTATAAGGTATATCTATCTTGTGCATCCGTGGGGTTTACTAATAATTGCAGTAATAGTGTTAGGCCCTAGGTTAGGATGTATATCGTCACATTGTAATAATATTAGGTCTAGCAAGCGTTTATATATAAATTATTTGGTGTGGGAGGGTTGTAGTAGTAGTGTTTAGATTTACTTGGGTGTAAATGGTAGCATCCATGCGGACCATGAGTAATGCATTGGGGTTGGTGATAAATATGGTGAAGCATTTTGAGGGTTTGCGAATTAGTGGGGTGTGGTGGGATTATATGACGCGGGAGATAATGGTCAAGAGCTGAGATGGTGTAGCTTGCAGCTATTGAATATATGGGGGGGGGTGTATATTGAAGATGTGGTAGTAGGGTAGTTTTATTGGTGTACCATGATTTGGGCAAAGGTTCTGTAATGGGAGGAATTTTCAAAAGGGGGGATGGATGTGTTAGTGGTTTTGGATGGGATGGATGAAGATCATCCGTCTGTTCGTGCATATGTGGAGAGAACCCTGAGTGTGAAATTGTGTGTAGTTTGCTGTGTAAAAAAGTCTGGGGAGAGAGCCATGGGCGTGAAATTGTGTGTAGTCCGTTGTGTAAAAAAGTCTGGGGAGAGAACCATGAGTGTGAAATTATGTGTAGTTCGCTGTGTAAGAAAATCTGGGGAGAGAACCATGAGTGTGAAATTGTGTGTAACTCAGGGAGCCACTGAGAAACTTGTGAAAATAGAGTGTAGTATGAAGAGTGGAGACCTGTGGGAGGATGGGGGAGCAAAGTCCCCCAGTAACAAGTAGTCATGAGTAACTTGAACGAAAGAGTTGCAATGTTCTGATTTCCGGTCACTTGAGAGATAACGTATACGAGCATTTTGGGAAAAAATGCAAGAGTCTTTGTGCATGGAGAGTGCACTAGAGATTGTCTTGTGATGTAGTATAGTATCTGATAAATGAAAGAGCACTGACATGTGGTACATTAACTGCCAATTGTTTGGATCTTGGTAGCAAATTGACCAGTAATTAAGAGGCACATCGGGGATGTGTACTAATGAGTGTGCACAATTACAAAGCAAAGAATGCAGGATAAAGAAAGAGAGAAGGGGGTGGTGTCGGTGTCTTTGGGGAGAGCTGCACAAGACTCGCTGCTGGTTGCTGCGAAGTTGTACCTTGGACCAATCCCACCAAAGCCACCCCACAACATGGGGGTTGATGTATGATTCGTCTATGTCAGTGCTGGAGTCTCGCAGAGTACTCTCAATTGTCCAGCATAGAGCAGCGGAGGGTTGAGGTGGTGTTGGAAGATTGGACCATAATCACAAAATGAGAACTGGAGGTGGGTAAGGGCGAGTAATACCTGAGGACATGCATTGTTGATAAGTAGTAGAATTGTACCGTTGTTTGGTGGGACCATCCCCCAAGCTTCTACCGACTTTTATAGTGCCCCTCATGAATTGATGTCTTGTAGAACCCAGTGTGATTGGGTTGGCCTGCCAGTAAGGTAGAGTTGAGAGTGAGTCAAAATGCAAGGTACTGGTAGCATGAGAGGGAGAAACTAGTGGCCAGCAGGGTAGAACACAATAATTGTGAGTGGCATCTGGAGATTGAAACCACTGTGTGCACTTACAAAGAGTAAGTTTACTGAAATTAACCAGGCATGCAGATAACACCCTGTGAGGCAGCGTGATAAGGTAGTGGGGGAGGGAACACATTGTCACGGTAGTGGGATGTATTTGGGGGAGAGGATTGACAAGCATATTGGAGTGAAACAAAATATAGTGGTTGCAGAGAAGCAGAGTACCTTGTGAAAGCTGGGACAGACAGAGAGGAGTAATTGCACCTAGTGATATTGAATCGGGAGCGAGGTAGAGATATCACGTTGGGGGTTGCTGGTGTGGTATAGTGTCGTCTGAGCATGAGTCCAGCATGTGTCTCCTGCTTGGGCCAGATGATGCGTAAGTAACCCCACCCTCGCAACCAGCGAGCAGGGGATCAGACACCCATCTCCTCGTCTTGCGGCCGCACTGATGACCGGGGTGTGAGCTGAGTCTCCAAGAACTGTTGAGTGATGTCACAAGCCAGGTGAAGTGGGGCATCATCTGCCAGACAGCAGGGGTAGCGCCCGAGTACCGAAACAAGGGTAGCACCATGGGTGTTTTGTCTGTATATATCCAGATGGGGGGAGTGTTGTGTGCGAAGCAAAGCCACCAGAGCTCGTAGAAAAAACCTTGCAAAGAAGCCTCCTTACGTTCAAGGTTGTTGTAGTGGACAGCAGAGAGGCTGACTCGCTGTGTGTGGAAATGTGACTACACATCATAGTGCTAGATGCTTCAGAATGTTCCACAAAGTGCGATCTTGTCTCGCAAAACAGACGCAGGGAGCGTGAGGTAGTGGGATCGTTACACATAGGGTTATCAGTAGTGCCTCCTTTGTGAAAAGGGTTTCCCGAGATCATCTGAAACTAGATGGTGGGGGGGGGGGGGGGGGTAGAGCTTCCATCTGCATATAGAACCATCGTCACAAGCATAGAGCGGAGAAGCCGAGCGATGGCGGCAGTGGAGTGTGGCGCTAGAAAGATAGGTGGGGTAAGAGTAGCCGAGCCGACATAAAAGGAGGAGGGATAGAACGTAGAAGCTTAAAATATAGCGGAACCCTAAATAATAAGTCATGGTTACAAAGTTTAGCGACAAAAACGGTGGGAGGGCGGAGCTCCGCCCTCACGAGCTTCCATTCATGCGACCGTGCTGCTGAAAAAATAAATAAAAATAAAAATGCAGAGCCAACCTTCAACCTGCACAACACCATGACATGTCCATGGATTCATTTCTATATCTCTTTTGTATATAGGCTTATGTGTGGTCTCATTCTGAAGTTTATTTTCAGTTCAAAGACTGCAGCTGATCTGCCCTGCTATGCTCTCTTCTCTTTACTTTCCTTATTTTCCACTTCCCTGTCTACGTTGCTTCTTATCTTTAATAGTGCTGGAATGTTCCTCATTTTATAGTGCTAGCACTAACAACAAACTATACCCAACTGGATTGGTGTTGGCCGTGATTCCAATTGAGCTGGTTGAGTTGCACATAACAGAATGGGCTGTATCAGTAAGAGCAACCAATGTTTGCTGGAGACAATAAGCACCATGGGCCTCACTTTCATGTAAGTAGTATTATTCGCCTCCCTCACTGGAATGTTCACAACAGGCTCATGAGCACTGCATCCAATCTCTATTATGGGTTCTCTTCAAAACGACAGTCAATAAAGAATGGAATGATAGTGTTGTGGCCATTGACCTTGCGCCCGGTTTGAGTTGAACGCAAAGGGACAGAATCCACCTCTGTCAAAATGAAAGGAGTGGATTTTAAAACTACTGTTTGACCACACTACTGCTACAAAGGGCTATACCAGCATGATGTGGGATGTGCAATGATAGGTTTTGGAGTCCTGGCCCTCTCCTGGATGGTGAAAGATATATCTACGAGCGCCAGTTTTGAAATTTATGTTTGTTGGGTAACCGACACCCATTTTTGTAGGCTTGAAGTGTGGCAAAACAGACTGACTCCTAACTTGGACTTGCAGTGGAACGTAAAGTATGTTGAACTCCATTACAATCCCATCAGCATTTTGTGAGATGGAAGTCTCACACTGGCTTCTCCCTTGTACTTGCTCCCACTCCCCCGCCAGACTATGCCCGGACATCTTGCTTGTACATGGTTTACCCATAAAAACCCCCCACCCACCACCCCAACCCCGAACCTTACCATCTACTTTATTGAGTTCACATACTGCCATGATCGATACCCCACTGACTCAACGCTAGACAAACGGCTAAAATATGCGCCACTTATTATTGCGCTTCGACATAAGGGCTGGGTCACTGGTCCTTTGACGGTTAATACGGCTGGCACTAGAGGCGGCATTCATAACACCAGTATCGATGCACTACACACTAACTTCAAACTCCCTATCCTCTCCATTCATAAATGTTTCAAAGCAATACACCTCACAGCCCTCCGCTCCCTCACAGCCATTATTACTAACAAACGTAAACTCGAATCTAATCCTTCTCTGGCTCCCGGGGTGCCTAGGGTACCCTAGGTACCCCAGGTACCCACGCTACCTTGCTCCTCTAGACTCCTAGTGTCCTATGGACACCTTTTTAGAGAGGGCCCACCCCCGAGAGGGGGCAGTAGCCGTGAGGCGAAGTGGCTCCTAGTTACGCCGGCTTTGGCCGGAGTCTTCTCTCTCTCTACTTCTTACCACGCTTGCAAGGCCAGTGCCAAACACCTATTTGGCTTGGAAGGGGTTGTGGATATTTTCAAGAACGTCCTAGAGGGTTTGCATGGAAGTTCATCAACACCCCTTCCCAAGGAGCCACCTCTGGTTATTTATATCGCCGATACCGAGGACAAGGACCTTGACGAGGTTTTTTCCTGTGAGTAAGTTCAGTTTTCGCAGGTTTCGTCTGTTCTTCATAGAGCACAGTGTTCCTTCTTGTTGCTTGTCATGTCAGAATCCACATGATTCCACAGTGCATTTTTGGAAACTGAATGTAGTTCATTCCAATTGAAATTGTGCTTAGTTTCCCGTTTTTTCTGTGTTTGTTGGTCCAACAGATTCTTGTTGATCTTCTGCAGGAGTCCAATTGGATCCAACGGCCTAAGGCGCTTTGTCAACTTCATGCTTTGCTTTCAAGTCCCCCACCTTCTTATGAGCTGCCCGACTATGCAGAGGCATTTGCAAGAAGAATGTCTCTGCAACGGATCACCTACAGCCCTGCCAGGGTTGGCCCTATCACAAGACACCGTGGATGTGGGGCTAGGGTTCTTATAGATGACATAGCGGATGTATCGGAGGGTAGTTCCACTGGCGTTGACACTTGACCATGTGCTAATTTGGTGCACATCGTGTAATTTTTTGTTCATCCATAAACGACTATTCTAATAGACAATCATTTTCCAAACAATGGTCACCTGGACAGCTTCTTGCATATATATATAAATGTATGGAAATGTGGAGATTAGCTATATATATATATGCAGTAAAATATAAGGAAGTCCAAAGCAAAATGGCTCCCTTTCTAACTCGTAAGATTTCATCAGAAGTACTAGCATTGATTAGCGAGAACCATCTTTTCTCGACGCAATGTAGGAGGAGTTTATGGATGTGCCAGACTGCTTGGTTATGACAAGTTATACAAAGCCCGTGGATGACCGGGTGTGTGCATTGGCTAAGAAGGTGTGGCCAGGTGTCACGTTCCTGGTGGGTATGAGAATACACTAGTACAGATTAACGTTTTTATGACTATGGATATCACTGCATTTGCAGTGATTAGTGCTTTTATTACTACCTCACTCTGCAGTGACAAACACGAAGTCAGTTCTACCATGACTACAGAGTGACAAGTGCGAAGTCATGGTCGTCACTGAGGACGTGGCACTTGCCCATCGACGCATAGTGATGTAGGGTTTGGTGATGTAGTCATAAATAGATGACTACACGACTGAATGTTATGACTGAGGTTACGCCTACATGGAGATGCGTCTCCATGACACGTGTGACCCTCCGGATGTGACACGTAGCGTCTACATGGAGAGGCGTCTGCGTAACATGTGGGATCCTTTGGGATTTGACATGTGTAATCATCCAATGGAGTAGTCATATCTTTATGACTACACGACTATGGGTATGGCTATATATCACTACAACACTATAGACGTCACGTGGTCTGTGACTGACACGTGTTGGTCATGTAGATTTTATAATTTATTAAATATTATTTAATTTTTAATGAATAATTCAGATATTAAACAAATTAAATTAATATGAAATTTAATAAACCATGTGGAGCTCTCATAAGCACAAGAATTGGCAAAGAGGAAAGGCCAACCCTGTTGGCAGTTGCAAAGAGTGGCAAAGAAAGATTCTACCACCAACCCTGTTGCATAGATTGACAGAAGCTGCAACAATATGATACAATATGAAAGACACAACTACAATCAAACATGCCATCCATAGAAACACCACAACAACCTCAGAGGACATTGCACCTTCGAACGATTTCTGGAGGTTAATACATCAGACATTGACATGGTGTTCGAACCAGTCCGCCTATATATATTCCCAAAATATACTTCATTGTTCAAGCACGAGAAACCCCAAGAGAAAAATTGAGGAAAACCCCCTAAGAAACCCCTTGAGAAACATCGGGGTCCAAGCAACCAGCTAGGATAACACACATACAACGACCATCACATTTGCATTCTACCCCGAGAGTGAGGCCAGCCAAATGAGCACATGCCTTCATACATGTGTTCACTCTCTAGACCAGCATTCACTCAACCAGCTAACTTACAGAATTCAACATCAAAATTCAGGGCCGATTCTCATAAGAGGGAACAATAGGGTGTTGACAAATGTATAGAAATGTGGGAAACCTTGAGTTGGTGACCATGTGCTTCACCCCTTCTCCCATCATTCATAGGTCTCCAAAGCCTGCATCCCGCATACCCTGCAAGCATCGCGTTCCACGACACCACATCTCATTCAGCTATAGTGTTGAACTCTCATTTCGCATCCTCAATGCTCCCACATTTGGCATACATGTCCACCAGAGCAGTGTGCAGGATGAGTTCTAGTACAATTGCAGATGTGATGATGTCACCATGGATCTCTTGGCCCTTTTCCAGGGTTGCCAGGCTTGCACACGCATTGCAAACACACACAAACATTATGTGATCGGGCTTTCACCCCTTCCCCCATCAGTTGCTCATAGGTCTCCAAAGCCTCCATCCCACGTCCCTGTTGTGCATACCCTGCAAGCATCGCACTCCACGATGCCACATCTCATTCAGCCATAGTGTTGAACACTCCCTTTGCATGCACCCACATTTGTCATACATGTCCAGTACCAGGGGTGTCCATAATGACATCTGGTAATCTGACAGGCATTCACGATTGTCCCACCATTGACTGGGGTCAGAAAAGTACTCATTCCACATCTTCTCCTCATCTCTGTTTCCTGTTTGTGGATACTTTCATGTTGTCACATTGGCAGTATCATGTCATAAGTCACTCCAAACTCAATTCACTCAACCAGCTAACTTGCAGAATTCAACATCAAAATTCAGGGCCGATTCTCATAAGAGGGAAAAACAGGGTGAAAAGTGTTGAAGAAGGTGCCTTCATTAGCAGTGCCTAATTACAATCGAATGTGTCGCTGCTGCTGCGGCTTCTAATTGACCATCTACCCATGCGGGTTTCTTGTAGCTATCATTCCACAGGGAATCATAGGTAATCTGGAGCTTGAAATCCGGCCCTCTTGGATGAATCTGGACCCACACTCTATACCTGCTCCTTCAGCTATCCATGCTTCTGCACTAATCATGCATACATCCTTGCCTTGTTGCTAGTAGCTGCCAATGACAACCTAGATTTTTTCTAGGAAACACCCTCACACGAGTTCCTATGCTCAATGACATCTGCTACTCTCTGTGATGCAGTAGGCATTCACCTTTTTGCCTCGATTGTCCCACCATTGACTGGGGTCAGAAAAGTATTCATTTCACTTCACCGTCACCTCATTGACAAACTATCCATGCAGCTTGACCTGAGACTAACAAATCTGCCATGGCCAAGACAGCCAGGCACAAGAACAAAAGTAGGTGTCCATACCAGTGCAGAGAGTGTGGATGCAAGCAGGATCAGGCTCAAGATCATCTTTGGCAGCTATGAACAGGCAAGGCACCTCAAACCCATTGATCTCCACATGTGTTGCCACCTTAACCAATAACTTTGCATCATGCATCCATGATGCCTCATCCGAGCTACCATGCCATACCATCCAGGAACATTTCCTCTCAGCCCCTTTATCCAGATGTATTAGCCCTCGCTCTCTTTCTGCTAGAGGATCAGTCTGAAATCAACCTCACAATTCCTAAATAACGGACATAAATCCACATTCAATTCCCTTGGGAATTGAATTGCAATGGCAATTTGGGTCTAGTCTCATATATCCCGGTGGACTAAACCATCGCAGCCAGCTCTAGGGTGTTATCAGGAATAGAGCCTTAAATGGTACATCAGAGCCCCAAACAACCACAGATCCACCCAACAAGCTAACTTACAAAATTCATCCTAGGTAATCTTGTGCTTGAAATCTGGCCCTCTTGGATGAATCTGGACCCACACTCTATCCCTGCTCCTTCAGCTATCACTGCCTCTACAAATCACAAATCATGCATACATCCTTGCCTTGCTGCTAGCAGTTGACAATGACACCTACCAACAACGAGCAGACTCTAGAAATTCATGCAGATTTGTTCTAGCAAACACCCCAACCCTACTTATCACACTACTTCCTATGCTGACTTACGCTTCCAAAAGGCATTCACCTTTCTGCCTCGATTGCATCTGTTTCTCTCTGTAATCCAACATGCATTCACCTTAGCCTCCATTGTCCCACCATTGAATGGGGTCCGAAAAGTGTTCATTGCAAAGCTTCTCTTCATCTTTGTTATCTGTTTTTGGTTACTTTCCTGTTGCCACATCAGCAGTAGCTTGTCAAAGTCACTCCAAACCACCAAAGAGCTAACTTACAAATTCAATATGCAAATTCAGGGCCGAGTCTGATGAGAGGGCAAAACAGGCTGAAATAGGTCGAAGCAGAAGGTGCCCTCACCACTTTGTCCTCGACCTTGTGTCATGACCCATGGAGGATTTGACTGACCATGAACCCAAGAGGACCTCTTGTGTGTGCTGCTTGCATCTATAGTCATGTAATGTCGGATTGGTCTGTGAGAACCACCACGTTGCAGCTTAGCAGGCAGAGATTGAAACACGGCCTGCTAAGGATGGACAAACTTCTTCACATCGTACATGAAGAAAAGCCACACCTTGTGATTGCGGTTGTCCCACCATCGTGAAGGATCTTTATAAAACTCATGCCAGCTCACATCACGAATAAGCTAACTTGCAGAATTCTACATGAAATTTTAGGGACGACTCTGATAACAGGGCAAAACATGGTGAAATGTGTTGAAGAAGGTACCTTCATTAGCAGCGAATTGTTCTATCAATTGTGCTGCTGCCGCTTCTGTTTCCAAGATGACATCTGGTACAATTCCAGCTTTGATAATGTTACTATGGACCTCTTTCCTCTTTTCCAGAGCTCCCAGGCTTGCACACGCATTGCACACACAAACAAATGTAATGTGGTTGGGCTTCACCGCTTCGCACATCATTTGCTCATATGTCTCCAAAACATTCCTACCACACCTATGCTTGGTAAATCCTTCCAACATAATTCGGCACGTTATCAAAGATCATTGAGGCATTATGTTGAACACTTGGTGAGCATCCCTGATGCTCCAGCACTTAACATACATGTTGACAAGGGTGTTGAGTAGAATTTTTTTTGGCGTGAATCCACAATGGATAATGTGGGTGTGCACCTGCTTTCCAGCTTCCAGGCCTTCCATCTTGATGCACTTAAGCAAGAGACAGACATACATATCTGAATCTGCTAACATGCCTCCTTGGTTTAGAGTCTGTAGAGCCTCTATCAGGCTGCCTACCGCACAAAGTATCTTCACATGCCCAGAAGTGCCAGAAGAGGCATTGTGGACTCCCTCTCTTGATCCTCTAATTTCAGAAGTTGTGGTTATGGTTGAGGTGCCTGATTTTATCAACTGTGCCGCTGCAGCTGCTGCCTTTAGTTGACCATCTACCCATACAGGTTTCTTGTAGCTACTAATCCACCTGGAATCAAGGTAATCTGGAGCTTGAAGTCCAGCCCTCTTGGATGAATCTAGACCCACACTCTATCCCTGCTCCTTCAGCTATCCATGCCTCTACACAAATCATGCATACATCCTTGCCTTGCAACTGATAATGACAGCCTAGATATGTTCTAGGAAACACCCAACTCAGCTTATTACTCTATATTGAATTGCGTCTGCTACTCTCCTGTAATGTAACAGGCATTCACCTTTTTGCCTCGGTGTCCCACCATTGACTGGGGTTAGAAATGTATTCATTCCGCAGCTTCTCCTCATCTCTGTTACGTGTTTTTGGATACTTTCCTGTTTTCACAGTGGCAGTATCATGTCAAAGTCACTCCAAAACTACATTCACTCAACCAGCTAACTTGCAGAATTCAACATGGAAATTTAGGGCCGATTTTGATAAGAGGGAAAAACAGGGTGAAATGTGTTGAAGAAGGTGCCTTGATTACCAGTGCCTAATTTTATCAGTTGTGCCGTTGCTGCTGCGGCATCCAGTTGACCATCTACCCATGCAGGTTTCTTGTAGCTATTGATCCACAGGGAATCATGAGTAATCTTGTGCTTGAAATCTGGCCCTCTTGGATGAATCTGGACCCACTCTCTATCCCTGCTCCTTCAGCTATCTCTGCCTCTCTGTTCTAGCAAACACCCTAACCCTACTTATCACACAAGTTCCTATGTTGACTTGAGCTTCCAACAGGCATTCATCTTTTTGCACCAACGAGCTAACTTGCAGAATTCAACCTGGAAATTTTAGGGACGACTCCGATAACAGGGGAAACAGGCTGAAATGTGTTGAAGAAGGTGCTCATAGGTCTCCAAAGCCTCCATCCCGCGCCCTTGCTGTGCATATTCTGCAATCATCGCACTCCACGACACCACATCTCGTTCAACCATACTGTTGAACACTCCCTTTGCATCCTCGATGCACCCACATTTTGCATACATGTCCACGAGTGACGAGAGTACTGTTCAGAATGACATCGGGTACAATTCCAGCTCTGACAATGTCACCATGGACCTCTTTGCCCTTTTCCAGGGCTGCCAGGCTTGCAAATGCAAACGTGATGTGGTCGGGCTTCACCCCTTCCGCCATCGTTTGATCGTAAACGAACGTGACCAGGTTTGCCTTTTACCCCTTCCGGCATCATTTGCTTATAGGTCTCCAATGCCTCCATCTCGCATCCATACTGGGGAATATCCCGCGATCATCACACTCCAAGACACGACATTTCGTTCAGCCATATTCTCAAACACTCCCTTTGTATCCTCAATACTGCCACATTTGGCATACATGTCCACGAGGGTATTGTTCAGAATGACATCAGGTACAATTCCAATTTGATAATGGCACCATGGACCTTTTATCCTTCTCCAGGGCTGCCAGGCTCGCACACGCATTGCAAACACAAACGAACGTGACCCGGTCTGGCTTCACCCCTTCCCGCATTATTTGCTCATACGCCTCCGTAGCCTCTATACCACACCCCCGCTGTGCATATCCTCGCCCTTCCTGCATCATTTGCTCAAGAATAAGCTCAAGAAAGTTGCATCAGTGCCCCTGCATTGCATATCCTGCGATCATCGCGTTCCATGACACAGGTTCTCACTGCTTCGGCTCGATACTACGAAAACAAATGGTAGCGCGGGAGACAAAAGGAGGCTAAGTCCCAGGCCTCTGTGTTCACGGCTGAACGTGGGCAACCCTAAAGCAACTTTTTGAATTTTTTAACTTTTTGTACTTTGTATCATTCCATTAACACAAGTGCTTCGTTAAAGATAGATGGATGAGGTCATCCAATGGATGAACCCATTCATGTATATGCCTTAAGATGCCATGTGTAGTGATGTAGTCATATAAATAGAGCTGTGAAACCTCATGTAGTCATGTAGTCATAAGCTTCTATGGCATGTCATCAATGTGTAGTAGTGGTGTAGTCATTTAGTCATAAGCTTATATGGCACGTGTCTGACGTGTAGTATTGCGTATGACTACTAGTTATATAAACCAAGCCTATGTTCTTGGTCAACAATGTTTGACCGCGGCTCCTAGTCATGTAGTAAAATGTATGACTGCATTAGATTAAAATATATTAAAATGCCCCCAACAATGGGTTTCATCACTTCGTAGTCACATACATAGTCATGGTTACCAAGGTTTATATCACCCGTAGTCATAAAAACATTAATCTGTAGAAGTGATAGAGGGGACAATGCGGGGAGGGAAAAAGACGTGGCCAGAATATGTGTTTACGTTGATGTCCCATATATTGTGCATATCGGAGATTAAGCATATGTCTGATTTGGGTGTCAGTGGTTGCTTTGGAGTGCCAAAAGTAGTTTGAGAGTTTGTTATGGAGTACTGCGGATTGTGTCCATTTCTGTATGTATATTTTAGTGTGGCTAGCAGATACCGAGGTTTGCTTATTGGCTTCTCGAGTAAGGGTTTTCAAAAGGTTGAGTATGGGTCGGGGTTCAAGGGGGTCGGGTATAGGGTGTATTAGCCAGAATGGGTGGTATGTGCTATGTGGATGGGATCATTGGTAGGGTCAACAGGGGGTTCGTCGGCACCTTCCTGGGCAAGAAGGTCGGTAGCCTCGTTCCCCCGGATACTTGTGTGTGTGCGTACTTTGATAAAGTGAATGGGTTGGTTGATGGAGATAGCCAGGTTGGCGATGGCTGTGATGAGATTACGGTCAGAGTGGTGATGGCGAGAAGATGGGCGAGAGAGGTGGTTGCGGATGAGAAAGAGCAAGGTGAGGCTGTTTGTGAAGATATAATGTGGAGGGGAGAATGAGGACAATTGGGCGAGCGCTTCAAATATTGCCATGAGTTCCGCACGAAGTATGATAGCAGGACCAGGAAGTCTGTGAGCGGTGCCCTGATTGGTAGCGGCATGGTATATACTCCATAACGTGCGTGGGAGCCGGTGAGGGAGCCGTCGGCGTAGTGGGAGTGGGATGGAGGAAATTTGGGAGGTATAATTTGGCAGTAGGATGGGATCAGCATGACTTGCCGTGGGGGTAGCTGCACAGATTACACCAAACAATTTGTGGAAAGAATGGATATCCGGAGCTATAGGCGTTACAGATGAAGCATTATGCTTACTAAGTTGTAGAGTAGAATTACTGTAGTTAGCTAGCATAGGCGTGGTGGCCGGGCACGGTAGCGCCTTTTTCCATGCCTTGCTTAAGTTAATCCTAGGGAGTGGGCCAGGTGGAATTGTGAGGACTGGGTGTGTGATATGGTGGGGATAGATGGTGGTTTTTAGCTTGTGAGTGCGCTTAAGGAGTCGATTCAGTAAGGCAGGGAAGGTGGGAGGTATGGTGGAATGTGTGGTGTGTTGGACATGAAGGAGAAGGGTAAGGGTGGGTTCTTTGTAACAAAGGTATTTGGGGAGAGGTGGGGTGTGGATGTACCGGAGTTGGTAAGGTTCGATAGCGGCGAGGAGTGTTACGCTGGGTGGGACCGTGCTGTCACAACATTTCATCCCCCTAGATGGAAATGCGGCGCCGAATTTCCATCCAGGGGGATGAAATGTTGTGACAGCACGGTCTCTCCCCCCGGAACAATTTCATCCAAACCCCCATGGATGGAAATTCGGTGCCGCATTTCCATCCTGGGGATGAAATCTGGGTTCCAGCTGGGCTTCTCTCCCCCCGAGACGACTTCATCCAAACCCTCTGGATGGAAATTCGGCGCCGTATTTCCATCCTAGGGACGAAATTGGGGTGCCACCTGGCATTCTCTCCCCCCAAGACGACTTCATCCAAAATCCCCAAGATGGAAATTCGGCATCGTATTTCCATCCTGTGGATGAAATTGGGGTTCCAACTGGCACTCTCTCCCCCCCGAGAGGACTTCATCTAAACGCTCGAGGATGGAAATTTGGCACCGTATTTCCATCTTGTGGATGAATTTGGGTGCCACCTGGCCCGAAAAGCCCGAAAAAATCCAAAAATGGAAGAAAATGGATGAAAATCGTCCGTAATTAGGAAGATCTCCACCCGGGATGGTCAAATCTGACCGCGCTGGATGGAAATTCAGCGCTGAATTTCCATGCAGGTGGATGAAAATGGTGTGTCAGCTCGGTTCCCCCCGCCCCCCCCCCCCCCCCCCCCCCCCCCCCCGAAGATTTCATCCAACCCCCATGAATGGAAATTCAGTGCCAGATTTCCATCCAAGGGATGAACTTTCCCGGTACAAGCTGGCCCTTTCTCATTCCGAAACAATTTCAGCCAACTCCTTCCGAATGGAAATTCGGCGCCGCATTTCCATCCTCGGGGATGAACTTGGGTGCCACCTGGCTGGCTCTCCTCCCAAAACGACTTCATCCAACTCCCCCCGGATGGAAATTTGGTGTCGCATTTCCATCCGGGGGGGATGAACTTGGGTGCCACCTGGCCGGCTCTCCTCTGGAAACGACTTCATCCAGCTCCCCCCGGATGGAAATTCGGTGCCGCATTTCTATCCGGGGGGATGAAAATATTCTGCCAAGTAGGACTCTTGCCCCCCGAAATGATTTCATCCAACACCCCTTGGATGCAAATGCGGCACCAAATTTCCATCTGGGGGGATGAACTTCGGTGCCAGGTGGCCCTCTCTTCCCCCGAGATCATTTCATCCAAACCCCCTTGGATGGAAATTCGGCGCCGTATTTCCATCCTGGGGATGAAATTTGGGTGCCAGCTGGGCTTCTCTACCCCGAGACGACTTTATCCAAACCCTCAGGATGGAAATTCGGCACCATATTTCCATCCTTGGGACAAAATTGGGGTGCCACCTGGCATTCTCTCCCCCCATGAAGACTTCATCCAAAATCCCCAGGATGGACATTCAGCGCGGTATTTCCATCTTGGGGATGAAATTTGGGTTCCAACTGGCACTCTCTCCCCCCGAGAGGACTTCATCTAAACGCCCGAGGATGGAAATTTGGCGCCGTATTTCCATCTTGCGGATGAATTTGGGTGTTACCTGGCCCGAAAAGTCCGAAAAAGTCCAAAAATGGAAGAAAATTGCCCGTAATCAGGAAGATCTCCACCCGGGATGGTCAAATCTAACCGCGCTGGATGGAAATTCGGCGCCGAATTTCCATCTAGGTGGATGAAAATGGTGTATCAGCCCCCCCCCCCCCCCCCTCCCCCTCCGAGAAGATTTCATCCAACCCCAATGGATGGAAATTCGGTGCCAAATTTCCATCCAAGGGATGACCGGTACAAGCTGGCCCTTTCTCCTCCCGAAACGATTTCATCCAACTCCCCCCATGGAAATTCGGCGCCGCATTTCCATCCGGGGGGGATGAACTTGGGTGCCACCTGGCCAGCTCTCCTCCCGAAATGACTTCATCCAACTCCCCCGGATGGGGATTCGGCGCCGCATTTCCATCCGGGGGGATGAAAATATTCTGCCAAGTGGGTCTCTCGCCCCCGGAAATGATTTCATCCAACTCCCCTTGGATGGAAATGCGGCACCGAATTTCCATCCGGGGGGATGAACTTCGGTGCCAGGTGGCCTTCTCTTCGCCCGAGATCATTTCATGCGGCGCCGAATTTCCATCCAAGGGGGGTGGGATGAAATGGTCTTGGGGGAGGAGAGGGCCAGCTGGCACCCAACTGCATCCCCCGGATGGAAATTCGGCGCCAAATTTCCATCCATCCGGGGGCCTCAAGTTGGGTGCCAGTTGTGCTTCTCTCCCCCCGAGAAGGTTTCATGTCCAACTCCCACCGGATGACGATCTCTCGCGATATGCTATCATCCTCCCTCCAGACCCTATATAGTTCATTCCTAGTGTCTGCCTATTCTTCACAATCCCCAATTCCCCTTCTGCCGCTTCTTTGCTCAATCCTTCCGTCGTTTCTATGGGGTGTGGTCGAGCAGGTTTCCTGTCTGTCCGGCCCCAAGCCCCACTGTTTCCTTTTCAAAAACTCGTTGTACCTGGATTGTTGCGCCAGATGCGCCGCAGAAAGGGTACGCCATGAAGAATGCACTGATTCGGCCATGTTTGTTGTCGTCGGTGTCAGAGTCCAGACACAAAGCATTGACAACCATAGTATTGTTGGGGACGTGAAATCGTTCAACTCACCTGCCGCATATATTTGCCAAACTGGCCAAAATGATAATGCCACCAAGCAAGCCAACTGACCATTGCTCCCTCATCTTCTTTCTTTACATCACCTGAAGTTGTCCACCAAGCCCGTATACATGCAACCTCGGTCTCTGCATCATCCAAAGTGGGAGCATTCTTCCATGAAGACACATGGAACGGTGGTCCTCTCTGAAAGTTGGCGCCACAAGTTTGGTTGTGTACTCCGACAAGCTCTGTAGAAAATGGAACCCACAAGATCTCTCATTTCCTTCCATTGGAACATTCGGGTCTTCCTCGTACACCCTTCGGACTGCGGCCCAATTTGCGTGTGCGTTGTCCGCCACGAAACCACGTTATTCGGCGGGGGCAATCCCGCCCTGGCCATCTGTTCGTTTGTTTCCTGCCAAAGGTGCATCTCCGATTGTGTGACCTCCCTTTTCATCTCACAAATAGCAATGGTCATTAGCATTCTGCAATGGGGGTCATAGACATGTGCACCCATTGTCACCCACTCGTGATTTGTAATACGCTTGATATGGTTGAACATGACCCAGCTGTTTGGCAAGTCTCCACTCGTCATCTGGCGGACCAGATCCACGCCGCTACCAAGACCATACGTTGACATTTTGAATATGAAACAATGGTCTGCCTCACTCCCTTGTCTTGGCAATCGACTTCCATGAATGAAGTCATACCCACATTGTCGCTTGACCTCCAGAATGGACTGCATATCCGAGCCTCGCCCAATTTTCTGTTTGCAGGAGACAATGTGATTTATGACATTCGGGGAACAGACGTGGAACACCGATTCCAGCAATGTATTCATTTCATTCTCATCAAGATGAACTCTGTCGGAGCCATCTTCCGACATTATTCTGCCCAATGTCATCTTATGGGTGGCCTGCAGCTATATTTATTTCGGTTTGGCACCAGGTCTCAACTTCAACTCCTTCTGAATGAGGTGTTGTGCTTCCTGGGCAGCCTCCCGCGAGTTCCTCCTCGCCAATTTGTGACAGTGCACACCAATGTGTATACAAGCTCGCGTGAGGTTTGGCAAAAGGCTACACACATAGTACTACTTCGCATTGCAAACAGACATGCAAACGGGTGGTTTTTTGCAATGCGCGCACTTAAAAGTAGAGTGCGGAACCTTTTCCTGAGTTTGAAAGGGTCGAAGAGTTGTGCCTATCCAATCCGTCTTGTTCTTGTGTCCTTTGGATTTATAATGGAAGCAGGTCGCAGAGAAACACCGCAGCATGCCGCCACACAAAACGTAACGCACCTGGACACCATCGGCAATCTTCATGCTGGTGGTTCTTGTGATGCACCAAGGGTGACTGTCATGTTTTCTATCCATATCTGTCAACATTCCGGACGCTCTGGAATTGTCCGACAGAGGAGGGAACTCAAAAATGAATTTGTCGTCGACGTCTGGGGGAAGATGTGTGACGGATTTAATTGTGAACTTGTTGTAGTCCAGCGCAGCCAGCTCAGAGCGGTGTCCCTCCGTCTGCAGCCCTCGCATAATATCAATAATGGATTGAGTTGTTGAGCTCGTACAGGGAATATGACTCCCTCCTTTGCTGATGTCCATTTCAGACTTGCCTGATCTCCAAGATGATCTTGGAACTTCCATGACCTCATCCTCGTCAGACAGGTTGTGAACAACCTGGTTCTCCGCTTGGCGCTTTCCTCTCCATGCCCGCTCACGCGGTTCCATCTCTTCCATCCTATATAGGCCCAAAATCATCCAACTCGATGGTGCCCACCGCCCCAGAGTACCTTCGTGGCCCCTTGGTAGCTCCATACATCTCCTCCATTGTGTCCCACAACAATGGCAAAGAAACAACTTGCACCGCCGGTATGAGTCCTCCTGATTCACAATCCGAATCAGAACCTTCCGTGGAAGACACAGGAGGTGAAGGTGGCCTAAACCGCACGTCTCGTGTACCCACTAGTATCGCTAGTGCTCGAACCGGCACTGTCCCCAGCAACTAGTGGCACCTCCGTGTTGACACTCAACCGGTCATGAACATGTCCCTAACCCCCTCCCCTTTGTTTGCCAACTTATCACACCCATCGTTCTTGATGGCGGAGCCTTTGGATTAAATTTAATGCAGAACTCTCTCCTTGAGGTTCCAACTCTCAAATTCGCGGACTCTTTTGTGGAAGGCGGTTGGAGAGAAACCGCATTTGGCGGCAAAATGGGTTCCCCAACAGCCCTGTATATGACGGTGTCCGATGGTGGAAGCAGCCATTCACTGCCGTCGCCTCGATCATCGTGGAGCACAACAATACTTTTGACAACAACTCCATTTGAATCCTTCCTTTCCTCCTCCACAACTATTGACCCGGGTTTCAAGTGGAATTTGACGCAAAGATATTTCTCGGCAACCAGAATTCCCCCTCTATTAGAAAATATATAGCTCTGTTGGTGTGAGGAGGGCAGTACACTATAGCGCTGGAGTTTGCAGCCATGGGAAACGTGCACAGCGGACTGCGAGCACGGCGTTCGGGCAAGCGGTCTGGGAGAAGCGGGGAGGTAGTGAGGCAATGCAATGTAGGGCCAAACTTTGCAAGCGAGGAAGCACATCCATGAATTCGGTGAGCCCACACTCCAAAAAATCCACTGTCAAAGTTTTCATGAACGTGGTCTCCGAAATGCGGCCCCTGGGCTTTACGTAATAACTGCCAACGGTATACAGTCAGGAGGTTGTAGACCTGTGCAGGTGCCCTGCGAGAACTAATAATTGCATTGTCTGACGAGAGGTGTGAGGGGGCGACCGTGCCAGCACCTTGCACAAGGACAGAGGGAATTGAAAGAGACACAGTGACAGAGTTCCATCTGTCCTATGGAAATGTGACATTCCACAGGGTTGGTTCGGGACTGAGTAGAAGATTGAGTACTGGACCCTCTCAGGCAAAAGTCAACATTCAACACAAGTCAACATTGCACAAAAAGTGGAACTTTTGTTCATAGAAAACTTTTATTCATATAATGAACTTCGACAAATATGCATGCAATGCATGCTCAAGTAAGCTTGAAGTATGCATGCAATCCCTACTCAGGTAACCGAAAAAATTGTTGTCGTGTTTGTACTGTTGTCACCAAGAAGCTGGGACTTCAGTTGCCCTCTCATGAAGCTCACATGACTGATTTTACATCTCCAAGTAAACACAATGGATGCAGTCCTTGCCCCCTTGTTGCAGTGGACAACAATGTCATGTCCTCCGATATAAGCACCATCGTAAATGGAGATTTTAGGTGTGGAAACTCTGTGGCCGTAGGACTCATCCTAGTAGCTTATGAGAATGTCCCCATAGACTATTTGCGAGGGAATCCGCGGAGGCGTGTACGTCAGCCCGATGACATTGTCGTAGGTCCATTGGCAGCAATTCCAATGATACAAATAGGCGGCCCGGCTTTTGGGGAACTCCCATGCAGGCGGATACTCCAGATCGGTGATTTTCAGACACCACATCCGCGCAAGGTTGCCCCCACGAGTGAAATCGTAGTAGCCATCAAGCCACTCAAGAGCCCGCATGTTCTCCCGCCTCTGCTGGGAGTCATAGTAAGATAATCGCACCGAGTCTTCTGGGCGCCGACTGCCCACAACAGGGAACTCCTCAAAAATTTCGCACGTGCGAATCGAAATATGGCACCGTATTTCGTAGTGGAGTGGCAAAACCTTTCCCGCAGAATGTAGGAAGAAGGAAGATTTTTCAAGCACTGTAGACTATGTTGTTGCACGGGGATCATACAATCGTGAGAAAAGGGTCAGCTTCATTCCAAAGTTAGGGCATATAAAACCGCGGAATATTCTATACACGCCAATATACGGCGTCCTTTTGCTGTGGGATCCTGGATTTTTCGTTTCACGATGGGTTTTTTCCATGAGCAGACTTATGAAACCATGAGCCACCTTGTTACTCACGACATATCTTTGCCGCATTACAGGATCTGGAAATTCCAAAATAGTCAATGTCAAATTAAAAAAACTATTATTTTAATATATTTTTTAATCTGCCGCATTTCCAAATTTGGAGAGTCCGCTCATGAAAAGTCGTGTCTTAGACTTCGGCTCACGGCTCATGCCGCTCATGCCGCTCATGGCTCATGGCTCATGGTTTTTGGCTCATGAATAGTAAACCTCCACCCAACAGCACCATCTTGCAAGTTAAATTGACAATAGCTAACCTCCTATCTTACCGTTCACCATGGAACTTGCAGACAAAAGTGCAACTCTCTCCCATGAGCATGACATACACACAGTGGCCGCCCCCACCCCCTCAGCAACACATACAACTGCATATTCATCAGCTCGTCTTAACTTATAAAGCATCCTACATACAACAACAAGATTATCTCCCCACCCTCTATATGATGTCAAAAAATCCAACCTCCCTACAAATACCCATTGTCGAGACAAGAGTGTCGGAGTCACAAAGACAATGTCTGCATTTCGAGGGAAGTGATGCGCCATCCGGGTGGATAAATGGAACATTGAAACAATGATGTGCTGAACCACAATCTCTCATAGGGAAAAAAACAAGTGAAACACATTGTAGAATAATAGTTATTTTTCTATTTGGTTAGAACGATGTTTAGAAAGCTAAGTAGAAGACATTGAAATATGAATATAGAATTATTTGGGCTTTTATTGAGTAAAATTGCAAAATTAACCAATTAGATGTAAATTGGGTAGAATTGGATGTAGAATTGGATGAAAATTTAGGGATGGACAAAATAAAATTGGATGATACATTGTAAGCTAGACTTAGAATTGAATGATTAATTGGATGATAAACGGGATGAATAATTGGGTAGTTAGAATTGGAATTGGGAAGTTAGAATTGGGAGATTCGGCTAAACACAGTGAATCCAGAGTAGTGATATAAAAAGGTCGATTGTGAGAGAGTGTAGAATAATATAAATTTTTGGTTAAGATTTAATTTTAGGACTATTTAGTGCATTTCCTGCTCGATATACTCTTTGATACTATTGATACATATTTGATATAGTAACATTGCTCGATATTTTATGACGATCGATAGTCTGACTTTAATCGATAATGAAGAAAATAGATGAATGAATATTTTGGATGACTAGAAGAAGTTAGACGGTTATAGAAGTTGTTGAGACAGATTGCTATAATTGAGCTGTGGGACAATAGATCATTGTCAGATGAGTCAGAGAGTTGTGACTAGGGTGGAGAGAGCAGGGATGCCTCGGCGTGAGCCTGGTCACGTGAGCGCAACTGCGCTCACGCCACGTCACCTTGCGCCAATGCCACATCACGGGGCTCACTCCACGTCATCACACTTGAAGACCGCATCACCACGCGCCCAGGAAGAAGTGGAGTGTATTCCCGCGGATTGACACCCTTTACCGCGGAAACAAGCTGGACGACATAATAAAAGGCAGTGGTCATTCCCACCTGAAAGCAACAGTTGAATAAAGGATGGATGAATGTACAGTTGGATGATAAACAGATGGATGAGTGTGAAAAATGAATATAGATGGATGAATGAGGGAAGGATAAGAGTCAAATGGATGAATGTATAATGGATGTTGAGCAATGAAAAACATTCATGACAGGAAGATGCATGACTAAAACTTTAGACGAATGCACAACGTACATGACATGAGTGTGGTAGGTTTGTGGGGTGGATTAAAGAGTACAGAGGATGAATGTACAATGGATGTTGAACAAAGGAAAACATTCATGAATGGAGCACGCATGAATACACTGTAGATGAAAGCACAATGGATATGACAAGAGTGAGGTTTTGTGAGATGGATTCATACATATTGCAATTTAAATGGTAGTTGATTCTTTGATTATTTTTCTTTCCAAAGGAACAACTACGGTGGAGGAAGGGGATTCAATTTTCCAAAGAGGATGAAACAGAATATTAAAATAACACATAGTTCAGTCTGACTCAGAGTCAGTACAATGTATCCCCGCTTCATCTGCATCTAAGTCTAAGTATTTAAGAACTCCGGATCTACGCTGGCTACACCTACGGCCGGGCAGTAAAAATTCAGGGGAACTCAGCCGCGTGAAGTGCCATTGCTTCGGCATAATCAGGAAGCAGAAAATTGGAAAGGGGGCTGTCGAAAACAGACTCGCCACAAATGACTGTATCTCCTGAAGATCCACCCTGCCTTTCCTGAAAGACAGCCTGAAGAAGTTATTACTGTAACTTTGATGTTATTGAGAAATTGAGTATGACTCCCAAAGTGGGTTTATCACTTACTCACATGAAAAGTCGTTGTCGACCTGCTTATCTTCGGGATCGTCATCATTTCGAATTTGAATCCGATCAGTCTGTGTGCCTGAAGTTGAGCCAGACAAAAGGGGGAGGAGCACTGTGTTGTAGAGGTCAGAATCACCCTCCATGCCAAAAAGGCTTCTTCCGCCTGCCTTGCATGCATGGTAAGTTGCTCCTACACCAGACATGAGGACATGAACAGTTTGGTGGGGGGGATTTAAGCAGATGGAACTGGTGAAAAAAAATCAATTCGGAAGGGAGAGAACGAACCTGTGGACACAGAAAGATCGACCACCCGTGCAGAGTGGTGGCTGCATGACTCCAGCAGTATTTGCATGAACGCTGGGATTTTTTCCTTTGCACCTCTCCAGGGAGTGCCATCTGGTCTCTTCAGAGTCTGACTGGACTGCATGAAGTTGTACAAAATGTCATCGACATGCGGCTCATAGGGGGGGGTTGACGAAACAACCCTGGTCAGAAATCTCAAAGCTGCGAATGGAGGATGGTGTCTTTGAGGTGCGAATCCTCCGCAGGCAGATCGCCTTGAACATCCTCGTCTGCCAAAGATAGCAGGTTAGTGTGGTAAACACAATCTATAGTGGAAGTGTGTACATCGGCTATTCAGAACTCAGGCATAAAACAATCATTTTTATCACGAATCGGTGATGATCGGTGTCGATCATGACAGATTCTTCTAGAGTGGAGCTGCAGAGAACATTGAAACTCATCATGAAAGCACAAGCAGAGGGAGACGGCATACCAGCTGACCAGGGAAACCCCCTTTCACAAGGTAGAGGCTGTTCACACAATTCCATGTGCGCAAAATTTCAAACCCTGAAGACTTCAGGTATGATGCCAATGCCTGACAACTATCTTTGTCACATGACTGAAAAGCAGAAGTGTCCCTACATCAGAGAGAAAATTATTACAGAACCCGAACACCCAACTCCAGTAGTTGTCCTCGAATTTGTTCCAGCCTGGGGTCTTGCCCTTTGGAAGAACTTCTGGCACAGCCTGGCCATCCGGGATGTCGAGAATGACAATGTCAGCCGCATATGTTTTTCTGCACACCGCACACGAAGGTGGGACCTGTGCTCACCGCAACAGACATGTTTATTTTAAGAACGATGGCAAGAATGTTTTCAAAGAACTAGACTGAAATACTGCCATGAAACTTTCAGAGAAAAATGAAAGAAACTGGAATTCTCACCAGATTGAGGAATGAGATTATGTTGTCCTAGGTAGGCGAAGGCACCCCAGTGTATCCTCTCTTTCGACTCTGCATCATCGCCAGCCAACCCTCATTGACAATTTTAATCTCTCCTGCCGAATCAGAACGGGAAGGGTGTGGCTTGGCATCGAACACGCACTGAACTGTGCGGGTATATCTTCCAGCAGGGAAGTCCTGCCCACTCTCCATCTCCTTTTCCTTTCTCCTGCCCCTTGTCCTTTTCCTTCTCTTTGGACTTGTCTTGTCCTTTGGCTTTGCTGGTGAGATGGCTATGACATCAAGAGCCTTGTCTTTTGGTTTGCGGCCCGCCTTCTTTCCCTTCTGCGGCGTTCCCTGAGCATCAGGCTCCTTGGCAGCCAAGTTTGCTATGTTTCTTTGGTACTCTTCGTCAGTCAGAGGCGCCAGCATCTCAGCATTATTGTTCAATATTTCATGTGCTGTTCTTGAAAGGTCGTGTGCTCCGGTGGGCAGTCAAGGTACCAGCCACGTCTCCTGAAGTGAGAGGGACTCCAGTCCTTCAATATCGCCTGCAGTATACATGGTTGGATCGTTTGCAGGGTCCGACCACATGTCAAGATAGTCTGGAATACCGCTCAGGTGATTTCCTTCCATAAGCACATATTTCGTGTACCTGTTAAACAGGAGATAAATCCCAACCCACCAAAGCGCGAAGTGAGTAAGATGCAAGTAGCACAGAATGAAAAAAACATGGAATGAAATGGCTCTGAGAACTGCTCCAAGGACCTTTCAGGACCACACGACAGCTCCGGATGTGAATGTCGTCAACGCCATTCAAAACATTCCATTCAATGATACTGTAAATACACCTAATCCACGTGAATGCAAACTCTCGCTTTGGAATGACACAGACATAGAAGTGAATGTCGTCAACGACATTCACTTTGGATTTGTGAATACACTGCTAATCAAGCCTAATGATTTCTCAAAAGAGGCAAAATCATTGGATGGAAATCAGAAACTCGAGTAAGGAACCCCCCCAAAAACTCAATGGACATTCATAACGAACATAACACTGAGGACCTCATAATAACACTGGATGTGAATGGCGTCAACGCCATTCACAAAATTACGAACAAGGAACCAATTAATACACCCTTAGCTCCCAATCCATGTAAATTCAAATTGTCGCTGGTGAATGACACAGACATAGAAGTGAATGTCGTCAACGACATTCACTTTGGATCTCTGATAACACAGCTAATCAAGCCTCAAGATTTCTCGCAAGAGGCAAAAGCAATGCAGAACAACTGAATGTCTGCATTGACATTCAGCAAACTGAAGTGAGGAACCCTCACTGTAAACTCTATGGACATTACAAAAACTTACATAACTCTGAGGACCTCTCAACAACTCTGGATGTGAATGTCGTCAACGCCATTCAGGGACATTATCAATTCTAATCAGGGACACTATAATTACACCCTAAGCTCCTAATCCAGGTGAATTCAAATTCTCGCTTAAGAATGACTCAGACAAAGAAGTGAATGTCGTCAACGACATTCAATTTGGATCTATGATTACAATCCTTATGAAGCCAAATTATTTCCCAAAAAGTGCAGTAGAGTTTCCAGTATGATATTGCACCTGTACACAACTCGCATCATGGCCCACTCTCCTCCAACCTGACTGTCAAAGTCGTTGGACCGTAAAATGTTACCATCTTTGGAGAACTCCCGGAAAAAACAGTATCTCCAGGTGAGACCTCTCCACTTCCTTATGTATGCCTCCAATGACATTTGGGGAGGGGAAACAATCGAAATGTTCAAGTCCTTCAAAGTCTGATCCAGCACAATGACGGCGCGCTTTTCGAGCTGCAAATTGTATGTATTTTGTCAGTATTGCAAATAAGATACTCATCACATAATTGAAGAAAAGAAAACGGCTTATTTGAATACACACCTGACTCCAAAATGTAGCCTTGTGGAGCCAGTTATCAAACACCAAATCACTGATTCCTTCCACCTTTGTGCCAGGCTGTATGGTGCTCTTTGGGAACTGATTCAAGTCCTTTACTGTCTGATCTGAGTTCCATATCTCCAGCCACCTTATTTTTGTTTGTGGGTCGACCATGGATATGGCCAGCCGGTGCAATTTCTCCTGCTGCATCTCCGGATGCACATGCTTGTCATAGTGAGATTTGATCTGCTGAAGGAACTCAGAACCAAGTCCAGGATCTACTATTCTAAGCTGCTTTCCGAAGGCGGACATCAATTTGGTTCTTCGCATTTCAAACTCCTTTTTTATTGCTGCTTCCACACCCTTTGATGTCCTTAGTTCCTCTGGTGTAGTGCGGTAATATTCGGATTTTCCTTCTCAGCTGCCTCTGCCAGTTCTTGCTGCATTGATTCAAATAGTGATTAGCACCGAAGGACTACAAACATGTATTCGAAAAGTAAACTGAGTACAGACTCGGGCTTACCGCATACATGTACTCCAGAAACGCCTCTCGAGTCAAAGAATACCAAGTGCCTGCAGCTCTTCCTGTTTCGCACTTCTTGATTATATTGGGGGGAGTACTGTCCGAAAATCATCCAGCTTCATCAGACCAATCCTCTGAATTCGGAATAGTGTGTGGACCAAGCTTGTTGTCACATGCGATTTCTCTGTCGATCTGCAAAAACATTGGAAACATTGCATTCCTTAACACTGTTTTTTTGGGATTAACAAGACACTACAGAGGGAATGAATCTCTAGGATGACTTACTTGTTCACGTCGTGCATAGCTGTAAGAAGCCTAGCGATGTCGTTTCCTGGATCCAAAACCATTGCCTCCACAACAACATGCTTGTCTTTGTCTTTCGCATGTGTTTCTGAATTATCCCATCCATGCCAGCAATCGGTGGTTGCCGTCCCAGACGTAGAACATGTGGTTGCAGAATTGTTGCTGGGTTTCTTTCCATCATGAGGCTGTTAGAGGACTGTAGGGACTTAGACACTTATACGGGATCTGTAGGGTACCCTTAATTTTTGCACAGACTGAGGACAGGAACCTTAGGGTGACAGCAGCGCACTGTAGAGGGGGGTTACATAGCCCACACAGCCGACACAGCCGTCACAGCCCACACAGCCACACAGCCCGTCACAGCCCACACAGCCAACACAGCCCGTTACAGACGTTCACAGTCGTCACAGCAGACACAGCCCACACAGCCAACACAGCCCGTCACAGCCCACACAGCCCACACATCACAGCCCACACAGCCCACACAGCCCACAGTCGTGCATTGTCACAGCCCGGCACAGCCACACAGCCAGTCACAGCCCGACACAGCCAAACACAGCCAGTCACCGCTTGACACAGCTGTCACGATAATAGGGAACGAAGAGTAGGACAGGGAACGACTGTGGGAACAACACCAGTGAAAGGAACATGTTAGTTCACATACGACGGTTAGAGAGGGAAACGGTTAGAACCGCGGATAGGAGGATAAAGGAAGAACGGGAATAGGAAGAAATCATTATTCGGGGAGGACTTCGGAGACAGGCGGGGCGGAGATCGGGAGCACGATGAAGGAGAAAAGAGGATTAGTAGATGCTTGTCATATGCAAAGCTAGAGTGATATTCCAGATTAGAGACATAATGGCTTCGGCCTGATACCTGATAAATCATAATCTGATACTTATACGATACAATCACACTGTGTAGAGAGATCTGAGTGAAGCTGTGGATTGAATGGAGGAGTTAAGGAAACCGATAAATTGATGAAGCAAACTGATACTTAATTATCAATGGAGGTAGCTAAGATGAATGCGGAAAAGGAAACAAATAGGAAACACCCCCATGATACACTAGCTGTAGGTCATGACTGATTGTTCTGCGCGGGCTGAGTACTTAGAGATTTCCAACTCTTCTATCTTGGAGTTTCCGCCTCGGATAGCGAAGGGATGGGTGAGTAAAAGCCGCGACAGAGGCCCAGCTCGAACTCCTCATTGGCATCTTTCCAGCACTCATCCCAGTTATCACTGATCTCTGGAGACACTAATGTGCTTTTCCCATTTATATCCGTCAGTGACACATAAAAAACTTGTGCACCAAGTTGTATCCATGCACAAAATCACTCTCCAATTTTGTTATGTCATGGGAAAGAGGTGGACGCACAACAGGCATAGATATCATCCGGCACAGAGGGGTGTCAGACGCCCTCCAGATACGAGCATGTCCCTTATAACCTCCTGAGAGTTTACCTTCTCGAATGACATGAGTTCTTTCACCTTGTCAAGGTAGTGCACTTCAGATTCATCTGCTTCATCTGTATTCTCTGAGCTTTTTCCAGACTCGTCCCCATCTCAGATCCTTTCCCCTCTGATCCTGTAGGCTTGGACCTCACAGTTTTCTTCACGATGCCATTCAAATCTGACTGAGTAATTTGCAAATAGTGAACGGCGGTAACGACCATCACTCTGTCTCAAGAAACTCACAATGAATGGTGTGAAACAAATTCAGAACCATCTACACAAGCAAAGCTGATCCTGCCGAATTCAAAACAAAAGCGAGAGCGATAGCGAACGGCGTTAACGACAATCACAAAAGATAAGGACCTGCCGGATCGGTGTTGTGTAATGACATATATGTGTAAGTGATTGGCGGCAACGACATTCAGTATAGTTTAGGGCGGACAGTAAGTGCAGATTATTCAGATTGACTCCATTGTGATTACCGTCGCAAGCATTCACGGTTTCCTGTCTATGTCGAGAGTACTTTCCAATCGATACTCTACCTGAATCTACAGTATGGTCTTCAAATCTTTGATTGGCGGTACCGCCTTTCCACTTCTCTATCTGTTCAACCTCATACAAAGAAAATGCATTGCAATACATTATGACTGAATATGCCGACCCTCACTCTCTCTTCAAACACATAGGTAAATAAATCTCATGAGGAGAATCGAATGGCGTTAACGACGCTCGCAATTCAGTAGACTTCAATCACATGTTCCTGCTAAGAAGGGAAGAGGAAGGACTGCTTGAAAGGCAATCAGACAGACTGTATGATCTGAACAACGGTGAATGACGGTACCGTCAGTCACCCACTCATTGTGCGGTAAACCCTTAACAGAGAGTAGAAAGCAAATCACCGTTGTTTCGTGGTGATGGTCGGTAGCGACAATCCTTTCTGGGACATTCCACTCAATCTCTACGCAGATCTTCAACAATGAAATGTAAGTTAGAGAAAACTTACTGGCGCCTTCTTAGGTTTTGAAATTGGATCCCCTTCTGCAGCTTTTCTCTTCCCTCTCACATCTGCTGGAATTTCTGTCTGCTCTAGGGTTTCTGGACCTTCTCCCGGTTCAGCGTTCCTCGTACTTCCACCTCCTTCAGTTTCCCTGCGAGTCATCTCTGCATCCACAGGCTGGTTTCCAACGCGCACTGTTATCGCCGACTGTGTCACAGCCGCTGCCTCAGTCTCGGTCTGCTCTTGTGAATCAGTCTCCGCGTTCACCTGCTGCCTTGGCCCTGTGTTCTCCAACAAACGACGCCTCGTCATTTTGCTCTCTTGCTCTGCGTCTCTCTCTAAGGGAAGTAAAATAAAGAGACTTTCTTCTCTTTCGTATTGTAGAAGGAACCCTCTCCAGCTTGACTACCACTCTCCCTCTAAGCGCGAAAAAGTAGAAAAACGAAGTGACTCCCGATTTCTTGCGGGATTGCGTGCGTTGTTGCTTGTCTCTAGAAGCATCGGATTCCCTCTCCCGTACACATACACATTAGTGCAATAGCAATTAGTGTACAGCTGTTCGTATTCAGTTATCGATGTCTGACGTGTGTCGCCCAAAATAAACGGCGTGTTCTTTATTAGAACGGTTTCAATATTTAAAAATAACAGCGAATCCCAGAAATCTTGGCGCACAGTCTTAGACAAATATATGTAAATGAACGAGAGTTTGATGACAAATTTTGGGATATCATACACGGTCATCCTTGTTAGCCAACCCCACGTTCGTTTCACATTTTGAACTTTCCAGGTGCGCATGATCATTGGTAGTAGTATAAAGATACATTTACTTAATCTGCAATCCCACCCTCAGATCCTGTGGCATGCTTCCAGGAAGTCGGCTTGTTATTGTGTTTATGATGAGGTTCTGATTAACGGTTTAACAGCTGCCGACATTGCTCCTAGGGATACTCTGACCACTGGGCCCACAAGAAAAGTAATTAAAATGGACGGCTGCATATCTGGAAGAATAACAGAATATGCACAGTCGTCGTCTGAGCTTCCTCCGCCATATTCTCTGCTCATTCTTCAACTGTGTTCTGGAGACATCAGTAAACCGATTTACACTGAAGGTCTGCGATAGCAAGGTATCAACGTACGCGAGGAAGGAAGATGGCGCTTCCTCTGAAGCGTTCTTCTTCTCTGACGACAAACCACCGTTCTCCCAGGAAGTCTTGACAATGGATTTGCTTGGAACATGTCTTGGCTACCCGTTTTCAGCTTCAGAATGGCTCCATCTTTTGGAGAAAGAGGTGTACGATTTTGAAGGGAAGTTGTTGAAATACTCTTTCCAAAAACCTTGATGAGACGGCTCATATCAGCCAGTGGAGAGTGCGCCCTGGTCGATACAGAGTACTTGGAGAGCCTCGGCGAAAGTCCCTTGGGTCATATGTGACGCCCGGACTGTGCTGCGGTCGGTCGAAGAGAGAGGGAGGTGGTGGTGTGAAAAAAGAACAGACGTCCTCCACTCCAATCGTTGAGCTTTCGGATTCGTCCGATGATGACATAAGTGAAATTCCAAATCCAGTCCTTCCTACTGTGGTTGGAGAAGCTGATGAAGAAGAGATTTGTAGTGTCATTCCAAAACTACGGGCGATGGGAGGAATGGCTGGATTCAAAAGTGAGTTGCGAGGAATTGATTGGGAATCTTTGAAGCAGGTGCCTGTGAAGTTCTTGCTAGAGACTTTTGATGGCGATATCCTATTCGAGCTGCCTCCTCCTCCGCGAGTTGGAGGTGTAACAATCATGATGCATGGAATGGACAAGAAACACGACGGGCACCCGTGGTGCAGAACAAAAACATCCAATATTCAGAATGATGACAAGCTTGTTTTCAGGAGAACAGTTTGCAATGGACACCTTAGGTGTGATAATTTGAATTGCAGACACTTTCTTCAGTCTGGGGTTCATAATCAAAGCGAATGGGAGGGTCTGGCGGAAAATCCATTTAAGCCTGGGACTGCCCACCACGGCAAACACTTTCGTCTGCAAATTCTGCAAACTTGTGCCATCCTGCTTGGCGCTCTGCGGAGCAAGAATGTACTATGTTGTCCACCGTTTGAAAACAATGACAAGAGCTTGTGTGCATTTCGGATTCCATAACCATCCTGTCTCGAAGGGGGATTACAGGGAGAGTGTTGAGACAATATCGAGGTTGATTAAACAGGAGTTTGGGAGAAACCCATCCGCAACAACATCTGCAATTGCTCTTGGCGCAAGCAAGTCCTTCTTGGAAAGCCATATTTTGAGTGGAGGGGATTCTGTGGGGACTAAACTTGACGGTGCAGCATTGGACCTGGTCATGGATCATTTCTCCACTTTGAGTTCACCTAACATTCGGCATCAGATCAATGCATTAAGAATGGGCTCTGGTATCAGAGGCTACATAGACAACATTTTGGAGTTGAAACGAGTAAGCAAGTACGATTACATCCAGGACAATGTATTCCCAGGTCAAGGTGCCATCAAAGTTTTTCTTTTCAAAATGTCGACTGTTGGGGAGGGCAGTGGGGTAGCCTCGTGAAGCGGATGCAGAAGACTAGGGACTTGTAGAACTGTTTTCTTATGTTTGATCATGTGAAACGAGTGAAGAATTGGACGACAATTGTCATGTCTACGATCTAGTGTACCAGCGAGTTATGACAATTGCAGTTTGTGACATGCAATCCGAGGATACGGAATCCCAGAAGCTCATGTGGAATTCCCTGATACGTGTCATGGGCTGCCATCTCCAAATTTCGCAGGTTTCATGGCGGATAGTGCTCAAGCAAATTTCAATGCTGTTCATATTGTCTTCGGATCGGGCGACCCAAAAGTGCCAATGCGAGGAAGAGAGCGTACATGTCTATTCCATTGGACACAATCTCTGGAAAAACATACAAAGTCGGACATCAAACCAGAGATGCAGACTCAACACCGTAAATTGTGCAAAGAGTACAAAGATGCTAGAACAATGAAGGAGGCGGACACTTTGTTCCAGACAATTCGTGCCTGGTGGTTCTCTTCTGGAGCTGCATCACTTGAGAGTATGAGAGCATTGGAAGATTGGCTGGCGTTCTGGCACTTCCGGTATAGACAGTGGGGAGCAGCCATGGCAGTGGTACGAGGTTTATATTTCTTGCTTTATTCATACATTTACTTTCCATTTTATTGTCTCCTCACTTTCTTTATGTTGTTTTCTGTTCACTGTTTTGAAGTGTGGTTCTCCACTTTGCAGAACATGTCCATTGAGGAAATGGCGGACATGTCATCTTGCAATTTGGCAGAAACTGTGCACAACGCATGATTGCAGCAGTCTGGGAAACGAGGTCGGGATTTGTATGTGGCAACAACAGATGATTTGATACGTGCCTTATACCGTGATTTCTTGCGAGGTGGGGTTGGTGGCAAGGGTCCGGACAAATGGGAGTTGATGTTGCGTGCTGCAAACAGATCTGGGGATCCAATCAAGATAGCACGGGCGGTGAGCATGTATGCCCAGGGAACGCCACTTGTTTCTAGAATTCCACATCTTGAAGGGGATGAGAGATTCGGCTCCTGTAAGAGGAAATTGAACACTCCACCTGGTTTGGATTCCGATTTGCATAGGGCAGACCGTGATAACTTCTCGAAGCCTCGTGTTCCCCTGCATGACAGCTCTATGTCCGGAACCTCCATTGTGGATGAACCTCCAACACGACGGCAAGCTCCGGCATCAAACAGTGCCACTGAAATGGTGCAGGAGAGAAACAACCCCCTTGATGTGCTTGAGTCCACATGCCCCGACCACGTTTGGCACATAGAACGTACAAGTGTAGGGTCTCGTGTGAAATGTACAGCGATCAGGGCAACTAATTTCGAGAAGTGCACTTCATCTATATCCAGAGGTGGTGCCCGAACTCCTGCTCCGACTTTCACGGGTTTGATGCGTCCATACGGTCAACCAGAAGCCAAGAACCACAAGTTCTGGTTCTGCGCAGATGATTGTGCCAGATGTGTGCATGGAACTGTGCGTCTTTCCGTAGTGATGAAGCCATCTCCTCCAACCGTTTGGCCCGTGAAGGTGGGAACACATCTCAGATTTCAGGAGATTGAAATGCTGGAGGAGGCAGGTTTTTCCCTTGCGAGACAACCCCAACTCCATGCATGTGCTACTACTTCTGCGTCCTCCCGGGTCCCCCTGGCAAATCCTGACTTGTGGCCAACCAAACGAGATGGAAAGCTCGTTCGGCGTTTCCCTCCAACCGCTGAACACTTTGGCAAAGTGGAGTCCGCAAGAATGCTCCAAGCTCGTGTTGGAAGCACCACAGAAGTACCCGATCCAGGATATGGTCGGGTATTCACAATCATCACTTCCACATCTGCTGTTCATGACAGGACCTACGACATCACAGTTTCCAATTTCCCCAATTGCACATGTCTTGATTTTGTGAATATGCTATCAACCAGTTTGGGCAAGAGAGGTAAATTCATACCCTGCAAACATTTTTATTTCATATTTTTTAAGAGGATGGTTTGCGATCCCAAACATGACAACTTCATTCACCAGGCCACTATGAGTTTCAACGAGGTCGATACTCTATTGCAGCGGGATACAACACATGGGTAGCATCAACTATGCAATGTGGTATATGAACGACCATAATTTGAAATGTGTAATTCACATCAATTCGTCGGCGGTGCAATGATATGGCCTCCAACTATACGGAGTGAGCTCTGAGTGGCAACTTTTAAAAGCACATTTGTCATTGCACCGTTCGAAGTCTACATGTCTTGCTGTCGCTATGCACTACAATCATCTTTTGAAGATGATCCAAACTCTCATTGTTATTTGAGGAGGGATGAAGGTCTTCCCGTGGCAGCCTCTATGGCGCACACTTTGTGAGGATATTTTCTCGTCCTTGTAATTGTAAAAGTGAAACAAGCATTTGTAATTGCACAATGTTGGATGCTACAATTGTAGGCCTCATGGTAGTCTTGATTCTATTTAGGCAAGATTCCCTGCATTAATTCCACGGTCATAGGACCATCCTCGGTTATAGGCGGCGCATGTTAATGCTGACGTGGCAGATGACGGACAGTGCCACGTCATCATTTGTCGCCACATCAGCATGCTAACATGACGCTCACGCCACGTCAGCGTGGGTGCAGGCTCACGCCACGTCAGCTGGCGTGAGCGTACGCTCACACCACGTCACTCCTGCGGGAGCGTATGCTCACGCCATTGCGTCGTTGTGGAGAGAGTGTGTGAGTGTGTGTGTGTAGGAAATAGAAGATAGGGTAATTTTCAATGGTAGATTAGTTCTATGATTCTGCAATATGATGTCTATGGAGAAATAAAAGAAGACAAAGAAAAGAAGGAAGTTCAATTCAATCTATTTTGTGTGAAGAAATGGAATGATGAAATGTGAATCCGATTCTGAATGTAATGATTGAGTAATTATGATTGTATGAGATGGTGAGAATGTGCATTATTGGAGGAGATGAGAATTTTGTGCGTGAATTAATTCCTGGGCTACCAAGAGATGTATTGATTATGATATTTAAGAGTCTATCCTTTAATGATGTAGAATTAGTGCAATTAGAGAGTGTAAGTAAAGCCTGGTACAAGGAGTTATCAGTTCTAAGTAAACATTGTCATCTGCAACGTAAGTGGATCCAGATGTGGTGCTGTCCTTTAGATGGATATCCAGAATATATGAAGGCACGGATCTAACTTTGGAGTAGGAAGACCTTGATTGAATTAGATAGGGGAGATTAATAGAGAAGGAAAGGGAATTTGAATGGAAAAGTCAATTGATGAGGAAGTAAAAGAATTGGTCGAGTTGATTACTAATCTACCAGACAATCTGTCGATAGATATCTTTAAGAAGCTTTGTTGCAACGATAAAGAGATACTACAATTACAGTTGGTGAGCAAAGGATGGTATAGGGAATTATCGACCCTCTATAAAGAAGACTATTGGAGGAAAAATATAGTTGAGCAATGGTATTTAATTTCAGCCGATGGAGTAGAGTTAATAGAGGATGGAGAAAATATTTATGAAATTGGAAGAATGATGATCGTGTTAGATGAAGATGACTGGTGGTAAAAGTCCATCCAAGGAAGGGATAGAGAGAGATAGAATAGTCTAGCATCGTTATTTTACAATCGTATAGTAAGCCCTGCGAACGAACCTCGAAACTGATTAATCCTTTTCTTTTGGGATTATAGTTTTTATTCTACATCTTTTTGGCGCCGCTGCCGGTTTAAGACGATGCGGTTTGCGATAATGATGCTTTAATAAACTTTCAAGATATTTTCTTTTTAAGGTTGTTGAAGGAAGACAAGATGACAGGGGAAGTCATTCATAACAGTAAGGTTCCACCACCTGGTTTAAAATTATGTCCTTTTTGCAATCCACGGAATCAGCAAAAAAAGGCAGAAATTCCGGAATGTTTTTGGAGTCAGAGGAAGAAGGCCCCGGTTATCAGCGTCAGGTTACGTCAGACCTGACGCTGACGGGACCTTCGTCACATCAGGTTCGGGGAATATTCTGGTAAAAATAGTACCAGGTAAAATACTGTCACTTAAGCAACCACGTTGCCGACACGGTGACGGTTGCAAATACATTTTGAAAATTAACAAAATGAACGCGACCGCCAATTATGGCGGTCGCTTTGTTTTTCGAAATTAAAAAAGAAATAGCAACTGCCGTATTGGCGGTCGCTTCAATTTATTTACAAGATTGGCGGTCGCACTGGCGGTCGTTTTAATTTTTTAAATAGAAAAAGAAATAGCGACCGCCATATTGGCGGTCGCTTCAAAGTTTTTTAAAAAAAAAAACAAGATTGGCGGTCGCACTGGCGGTCGCTTTATTTTTCGAATTAAAAAACAAATAGCGACCGCTCTCTTGGCGGTCACTTCAATTTATTTAAAAAAAAAAACAAGGTTGGCGGTCGCATTGGCGGTTGCCTAATTTAAAAAAGAAAACAAGCGACTGCCGTATTGGCGGTCGCACAATTTTTGTAAATATGTACAGAACAAGCGACCGCCATATGGCGGTCGGATAATTTCAACAAAAAAAAAAAAAACAGCGACCGCTTAAAACAAACGATCGCCATGTGGCGGTCGGTAAATTTAAAATTATATAAAAAAAACAAGCGACATATGAAAATAAAAGCGACCGCCACACCGGTGGTCGCTTGTTTTAAAACAATACAATATTTGCGACCACCAAACCGGCGGTCGCGTCAATTTTAAAATATGTATTAAGTTTAAGCGACCGCTAGCCTGGAGGTCGCTTAAACTTAAAAATATAAAGATTAAAAGCGACCGCCTTACTGGCGGTCGCGTTTTTTTAAAAATATTAAAAATAAAAGCGACCTCCATATTGGCGGTCGCTTTATTTTAAATATATTAACAAATGAAGCGACCGCCATACGGGCGGTCGCTTAAATTTAAAAATATACAAAATAGAAGTGACCGCAATATTACACAAAATGAAAGGAAATAAAAGCGACCGCAGTAGTGGCAGTCGCTTGTTTTTCATAAAAAATAAAAATAGCGACCGTAGTATTAGCGGTCGCTTAATTTCAAAATTACAACAAATATTGTTGTACAGCCTTTTTCGGGTGGGCGCTATTGGTTCGTTATTTATTCATTTCACTTTCATTTCACTTTCATCCATCTTGGATCATATATAAGGGAGGAGGGTCACCAAGCTCCTCACTACTTTTGGCGCAAACACTTGAGGTTGTTTTGGATGTTCTATTCCATTGAACGAGAGTGTAGCCCAAGAGGAGGGTGCGCACCTTTTGCCGTTGTGGCTTCCACCAAAGCAATTTCAGCAGATTGTGTATAAACTCAACACTACCCCCCCCCCCTTCATTCCTCGCTCCACGCGCAAGACAGACCTTGTAGAAGCGACCGCCACCTTCGCGGTCACTCCCATTAAAAAAAAAAAACGACCGCCAGTAATGTTGGTCGCCCTATTTTCAAAAATAAAAAAATAAAAGCGACCACCAGTAATGGCGGTCGCTGCATTTTAAAGAATAACCATTACAGCGACTGCCAGAAATGGCTGTCGATGCATTTTGTAAAAACAAAAACTGCCAGTAATGGAAGTGAGGAGAGGAGCTTATATGCCCCCCCCCGCCTCATTCCTCGCTCCACGCGCAGGGCAGACCTCGTAGAAGCGACCGCCATCTTGGCGGTCGCTCCATTTAAAAACAAAAAAAATGGACCGCCACAAATGGCGGTCGCTCCATTTCACCAAAAAAAAGAAAAAAAGCGACCGCCAGTAATGGCGGTCGCTGCATTTTCAAAAAGAACAATTACAGCGACCCCCAGTAATGGCGGTCGCTGCATTTATAAAAAAAAAAAAAAAAAACTTCAAGCGACCGCCTGTAATGGAAGTGAGGGGAGAATGAGTCGGAGCTTATATGCCCCCCTCCCCCCGCCTTACTCCTCGCTCCATGCGTAGGGCACACTTCGTAGAAGCGACCGCCACCTTGGCAGTCGCTCCATTTTTATTTTCAAAACAATTAAAATGAAAATGACCGCCATTACTGGCGGTCGCTCCATTTCCAACCAAATTTAAATACAAGCGACCGCCACTAATGGTGGTTGCTGCAATTACAAAAAACAACAATAGCGGCGACCGCCCCTAATGGCGGTCACTCCATTTTCCTCCAAAAAACAAAAAAACGACCGCCAGTAACGGCAGTCGTTTCATTTCCAAAATAATTAAAATAAAAGCGACTGCCAGTAATGGCGGTCGCTTCATTTCCAAAATAATTAAAATAAAAGCGACCGCCAGTAATGGCGATCGTTTTATTTGGGGATATACATGGCGGTCGCTTTAATTTTAATTATTTTGGAAATGAAGCGACCGCCGTTACTGGTGGTCGCTTTTTTGTTTTTTGGAGGAAAATGGAGCGACCGCCATTAGGGGCGGTCGCCGCTATTGTTGTTTTTTTGTAATTGCAGCGACCACCATTAGTGGCGGTCGCTTTTATTTAAATTTGGTTGGAAATGGAGCGACCGCCATTTGTGGCGGTCGCTTTTATTTTAATTGTTTTGAAAATGAAAATGAAGCGACCGCCATTACTGACGGTCGCTTTTATTTAAAAATTTTTGAAAATGAAGCGACCGCCATTATAGGCGGTCGCTTCTCTATATTTTGGAGGAAAATCGAGCGACCGCCATTACGGGCGGTCGCCGCAATTGTTTTTTTTTTTGTAAATCTAGCGACCGCCACTATAGGCGGTCGCTTTTATATAAAAATTTGTTGGAAATGGAGCGACCGCCATGACTGGCGGTCGCTTTTATTTCAATTGTTTTGAAAATCAAGCGACCGCCATTACCGGCGGTTGCTTTTATTTTAATTTTTTTGAAAATGAAGCGACCGCCATTACTGGCAGTCACTTCAATTCTTAATGTCTCTGTAAATATATAGCGACCGCCAGTTCTGGCGGTCGCTTATTTTTTTATTTTCCGGAAAATGGAGCGACCGCCAAGTTCGCGGTCGCTTCTAGAAGATTCACCCTGCACGTGGCCCGAGGAATGAGGGGGGGGGGGGGATATAAGCCAAGGGAGGCTCATTCTCCCCTCACTTCCTCTCCACACAACTTTTGTGTGCGTGACATTTCATTAATCCACGACACGTAGTCACGTGGATAAAGAGGCCATTGGTTGGGTGGGGGGTATTTTTTGCCGCGAAATCTATGAGGTCGTTGCCGAATGCTCCCATAGGCCCTCCTATGGCTTCCATGATCATTTTATTCTACAAAATTAGCTTTTATGAACTATTTTGACACCTACTCAAACTCGTTTAGGGTGAAGGGTTTAGAGTTACGTCTTATTAGTAAACCTCGTTTAGTGTTGCTCTGATTGTTGCAGAATGGCAGAGGGCCAAGACGATGACCGTTATGGAAGAGATGACCCCAATGAATATGGACCGCCCCCTAACAAAATCAAAGGGTCAAGGCAAGACTTGAATTAGGAAGTATATGGTGACCCTAACATACTAGCAGAAGAGGGCTGGGAGGATGTTCCGGAAGAGTTCAGGTGACCGATGACGAGATGCCAAAAATTCGTGAAATGGTACCACATCAATCGATTGTGGCCTTTGGATAGGCATGACGTGCAAACCCGAAACAATTACGCAGAGTCTAGGTCTTGCACGAACTTGCATTTCCAGCATAGGGCGAATGAGGTGCATTGCACATTGTGGGGTTAATCTCTCTTAAAAGGCCAAATCCCGTACACCTTGGCAGCCATGTTGTACGTGGAGGTCATACTCTTGCGTCCAGTGAATTGGTAAACTGCTAGTAGGAGGAACGCAAGGTTACTATACAATTTGGAGTACATTCCGGACACGTTCGGAATACAACCGGCTCCAACGTTAGAGGAACAACTGGCGGAAAGAGACCAGCGAATCAGACATATCATCCAACGTTGAACAGAGTTCATCCATGCCTACCACGTTGTTTCATGAGCTGAGAAGAGGATGCTTCACCAGGATGGAAGTGGTTAAGCCATGAACAGTGGATTTATCATCCAACGAATGAATGAAATTCATCCATGTTTCTAGGTTACACCATGGGACGATGGGGGGCAGGATGAAAATGCCTAAGTGTACCTGCGATTTATTTCATCCACCAGATGGACGGATTTCATCCCTGATTTTCCAGATTACTCTATGAGCGCGATGAAAGTCCGCGGCCTGGATGAAAGTCGATCAACTCATCATCTACCTGTTTTCCATCCCAACGATGAACGGACTTCATCCTTGCAGGAAGTGTGATGGCGGGGAAGCCCTACGGGTGCTGTTGGAAGTAGAATGATGTGGTGTGTACAGCAGGGAGCTTGGTGCGCATGCATTGAGGTATATCGATTGAGGAGCATGGCGTGGCATGAGGTGCGGCTGACAAAGGAGGAACAATGCTTGGAAGGATGTGCAGCTGCGATTACAGGGAAGCGGTGCCGCCTTTTGATGATCTATTTCTGAAAGATCAACTCACGGGGGAAGGACTTGATATGTTGTGCAAGTGCAGGTGGGGTAAGACAGTGCCATCTGTTTGCTTTGTGATTATTTGAGCCTATGAGGAGAGGCAGAGCTACCGCTCTCCTTGTGATCACCACTTAGCAATTTATGAATTCATGGGGGAAAACAGCTTGGTGGGCTATAGATACTGTGCCGTCATTGGCATTCATAATCACGATTGTACAAGGTAAGGCTTGCGGGAGAAGCAGCTTGCTGTCAGATGATGGGCAGGAATTAGGTTGATGACTTCGCAGTGTGATATCTTATGCAACTACCAGATTGAGGGCCACGGCTACAGTTGATTAGTGACGGGCATGAGGGCCGAACAAATCAATCCGTTTATGACAATCCGATGCGGGCAATCTGTTTCCTGCTAAAGTCTTGATTGTAGTTTAGACTTGTAATTAATCAAGATAGGGCGGTGCAGTGATTGTTTCACAGCTTTGAAGAGAGGGAGTGCTGCAAGACGATTCATGAAGGACAAGGGAAAATAAGAGATGGTCGGTCGGACGAATGGGATGGCGCATCTTGATTTCCAGGACCTAGATACCAGGGTAGAGACAGGGTGAACCTGTTAAGAAATAATCCCTGCCGGAGCAACATGCAGCCATCGCCGCTACTTGCCAGTCATACCCACTTTGTTGCATTGTAGTTTGATAGGATGATTAAGTATAGTGGGAGTCCCCGCCATGAGGGTGTTCCGCGGTATGAGGGTCCGTAGCCCGAGGGCTACGACCCGAATACCAAGGTACACCCGAGTGAGGACTCCCACCGCGTAAAGCCCGGTTTCTTTTCTTTTAATGGTGGCTCATCTTTTCAGATGGACGGTGGATATTTGTCTAGATCTACGGTTGATATTGAGCAACCTTGTACATGGGAAGCGCGATAGGGGTCGTTTAGTCGTTTGGTTTGATTTACTATTCCCATTTTGCTATTATCCCATATCGTTTGCACCGCTTAGGGACTTCAGGCAGTATTTAAAGTAATGGGGGTGCGCGGGTGGTTGTAGGGGCTGCAGCGGGTAAAGTGTCCAGCTGTCAGGGAAATTATGAAGGTTACAGGGGATTTCCCTGTAACCTTCATAATTTCCCTGGAATGCCTTAATTGTGGCATATAATCTGCCCTAGAAATACAAAGCAAAAATTAGGTCAGGTCTTTACGAACATCCCAGAGCTCCCAGCAGTGGTTTGCTCTTTGTGAATGCTACAAGGCCGTAATGGGAGGATTCACCATCGACAGTCAGTGAAAAACTTTAGTCATCACATTTACAGACTTTTAATGCGTTACAATTGTTGAAGGAGAACCCAGGCCCGAAGGTGGGTGAACAGTGGGATACCAATCGAGACCTGTTCAGCAACATGTGAGATTCCGTCAGAGGCCTGACGCTAGGCGATGTGAAGTAATAATGTTTTTTAAGTCAATTCTATCGTAATAAAGTGATCCATAATATGACAATCAACATACATATGGGTAAATCGGTTGACAGATGTACGTAAGGGGGTCGTCCTAAGCCCTGCATTTGCCCAGGCCACGGATTCCCTCTTTGTAGAGAAGAAGTAGAAGGGGTGAGAAAAATCATCACGCATATATAGTGGGGCCAAAAGTCGTGAACGTAGAAGAGAACCTTTACGTGTTTCTGACTCCACACCTCGGACCTTGCTCAACCTGAGCTGCTTTCCTAGCTTGCAAATCGACTGTTCTAATCAAGTGGCTGTTTATTGTATCTATATTAGATAAATTGCTAACAAGTAATTCTTCTCTCGAAGACCATCTAAGTTGTTGATCCAACTTAGTGATGTCGGCTGCAATTTCTGCACACTGAGCAAGTGATAGCTGCCCGACTGTATTTAACCTGCTGACAATCGCAAGTTTTGTATCTCTTGGAAGTGCACACTACTTACGAAAAGGCTAATGTAACTCAGCAATGAAGTACAAGTAAAACTTGAGTACAAGCAAAGACAGTCAACGATGTAGCATATGACCGCACTCGGGAGATGCACTGTATCTGTCTAGCACAGTGGATTCGAGATTTTATCTCGCAACTTAGGGCCCAACTAGGATGGCTTGTTGATTAGAGGCCGTTGTGGTGTGGCCATATACAGCGGGGAAGCAAGCACTGGGGCAATGCTCCTTTGCATGGCGGGTGTCTTTGGAGGTCTAAACATGGGCAGCAGCACGGAATTGATCCAGGGCTGGAGGTACTCTGCAATCTTGATTGTTGTAAAGAAGACAATGCGGTACAAGAACACCATGAGAAATAGAATGGCCAGGTTCCACCACTTGCTGCGGTTGACATTTATCTCCAAAACTTGAGTCAACACTTGCTCTCCGCTGATACGTGGCCAACTGGGAACATAGTTTGTAAAGGTTAGGCCTTCGAAGTCATTCTCCGCCATACCCTGCAAATGCACGTTACCACAGAAAAGCATTCAGATCTTTCGCAATGAAGCCAAATCAACAACCCTTTCAGGATTTCAGAATTATCATCACAATGACCACAACGTTGCTGCACTGCTTGATTTATCTGCTCCCGGTTCTCCTGTTCTGTTTGGCTGTCTTTCGCGCTTTGTGCAGCCTTTCAAGGACATCCTAGTTGCCAGTACGAGCTCTTCTGGCCACCAACACAAAATAGCAAGGGTTCATGAAGACTGGAAAACTAATGCTTATCACATGCTCAAGTATAGTTAAGCATGCTCGTGTTGACTGCCTGGTCAATCTCAGAGAATCATTATGATCCATTGGAGAGTGGATCCCATGAACTGCCAAGATCTTATGCAACAAACCAAAGTTCCACATGATTTTCTGGAAATGACTTGATTCTGGAAATGCCATAAACTGCGGACTCCAACTTTACCTGCAGGAAGTAGGTATGAAAGCTGATGTAGAACATAGGATACTTCCACATGAACTTTGGGTAATCATTAGGCAGACGTGCAAACCCTGAGCAAAGGAAAAACACAGCCTGCCACCAGACAGAGGCACCATAAGTTTCTCCGTAATATGAACATATCTGATGCACCCTAATCTACAAAGCATGTCCACCTTGGGATTTTCCATGTAATGTGGGAGCACGAGATTTCCTAGACAACAATTACTAAGATACCACAACTAATCAAAGGGCAATGTCTCCCCCTGAACAGCTGATGAAGACGACTCCATGGGACTTGATTCTTATTCCCCAGGTGAGAGTGTGATCAAAATAATGGTTGCAAACAAGAGTTTGAGGACCTGCCCTACACTCATGAGCTAAGCTATGGTGTGGAATATGGGATTTACAGGGAGAGTCTAGACTAGTTTTGGCAGTGGCCTGTCTAAAACCAAGTGATTACATCCCTCAGGTCCCAGTAAAAGCACAAATGGAGTTCGATTATGCAGGCAGCTCCTGCTAGAGTTCCATATGCTTCGTTGCACAAGCCAAGCCAGTTGGTTTACATCAGTGGGTACCTTTTTCATCACCATCACCGTCATCACATGGGCCCTGCCTACCCTCACTTGGGCTACTTCCCTTCCACTGGCCTTGAAGCCAGAAACCAAGCAGGTGTATGTTATCTGACAACCCATTACACAAAATCATCTTCCTATCAATAGATCAATAGATCAAACACTCTTCACCTAGAAATTGGCATACCTGGACAGAAGCACCAAGGATAATGCCAAGTATATAGTTCGGGCTCACAAGGGCAGCAATTGCCATCATGAGACTCTCCACCACCCACATGCTTGCAAATAAACATAGCGTGAAGTATACAAAGTGATCAACACCTGGGTGCAACCGGACCAAGTAATATGTAATGAGTGAGGTTGGGAATGCTATCAACAACAGGAATGGCACCGATGACAGGGAGTTTGCAATCACAAAAGTAGCCACTCCATAGTGCCCGTTAAGTCTCTCTCGCCTGAATACCTGCAGCCAACCATCACCTGACCATTTTTAAGACTCCACTTCATATCCCACAAACATTTTTAAAGGGAGAGCGTTGGACAGTTTGAATTCATAGGATTCAGTCCTAACATCTTGAAGACAGCAAGAGTGACAGTTGGAGAGAAAGCACTACCTTCAAGTCATCTACGAAAGATGGGAAACCACCAGCTGACATAAATGTCAAGAACCCTGTTATGAATGTGAAGCTCGCAGATCTTGCCTGTCATGTATTCCCACCTCCACATATTAAGGCTTGAATAGACTTATAAGTTTGGCCGTCATTCTAATGAGCTGACATCTTTCTAGGGTCGACATCACTCACACTGATCCAAAACTTCAAACCATTCTTCAGAATCTGCATAAGTGTTTAATAAGTTGCTACATAGATTACTAATCTCGGAAGTGACTATCTAGGGTTAACATCAAGATTGATAGGCACACACTACCATAACCCTTCAAACCATGAGTGTCTGCAGCATAATAACTGGGGACGCTCCCACACTCAGTCGTCATTCCCTGTGTCAGTCTCTGCATCTCCCTATCTTGGTAAACTTATCATGGAGTAAATCAAAACTTGGCTTTCAAGTGCCTTTTGTTTGTTGTGCATTGCTAAGCCATAAGCTGTTTGCACTCATTTGAATACAAACCAAAAACATAGCCTTGCTGTGGTAAAATTGCAGAACACTGCTTATGTGGGAGTCCATAATCTAAAAATACAAATGAAACGTACCCTCACTGAGTCCCACTCAGTCCCCAAATTTTGATACACAGTGCCAATGCTGATAGCGAGTGCAATATAGACTCCTAGACGAAGCCAGTAATAGCCCAAGTCTCTTGACATGTTTATGAAGGACCTTCTTGTCAGTGATACCGATTGGACCCAGAAGCTTGGTTGGCTCCCAGCTGAGTCCTGTAGCTGATCCACCTGGAAAGGGACACATAGATGTAAAGGGAAAAAGATCAACCAGCTGACGTTCACTGCAATTTGCAGGCATTCAAATTGAGAATGCCCTCCTCTCTAAAGAAGTCTCACACTACTAGTCACAGTGAGGCATTTCTCGTACATCACAATCTAACTTAGAATCAATACATCATGGCAAGTAGCTGACAATGACAACCCACTATTTAAAACAGTCACTATGTCCTTGCTAGAGTTGGCTGATACAGAGCTAGGTGGGGCAGTGGACAACCCTTAGAAACATCTCGAAATTACATATATGTGCATGCAGTCTAGAGACTGCAGCAACTGTATGGGCCACATAACTAGGTGAATCTCAGCACTTACTTGCTTTGACAGTGTTTGCACTGTTGTGGCAGCTGCATATGCAGCATCAGAGCACACATAGGTATCAATCAGAATCTTCACGATTTCAGTGGTCTGCAATCCCTCCAAAGGACCCCCCTTTTCCATATCCTGAAGGCACATGCACAAAGCCTCAGCATGTCCTCCATCTGGCTGGATACTCTCAAGTAACAGGACCTCTGTACACTGAACAGTACAGCTCTAGCTGCCCTCTAAAAGATGGGTCGACACATTTGAGGGTCAGGTTCTACCCACCTGGATCAAAGACGTGTCAAGCTCTTGGTCATCGAAGGCAAGGTTGATTGCCCGAAGAAAATGGTCAGAGGGGTTCCGCAATGGTGGGCAAGGGAACCCAGCTGTAGCGAAGTACTGCACACGCTCAGTCGTAGAAACGAACAGTATACATATGCAGCACTTGAGGATTCTACATTTGCGTGTGAAGAATATAATGATGATGAGAAAGGTGATACTAAACAGTGATCAAGCGAAGTAAATCGGTAAACGATTCTGTGTAGACCCAACGAGAAAATAGAAATGTATTAAAGAATTTAAGAAGGTGGAGTGATTGTGGATGTGCACACTGTACCTCACACGCTTCTGAGGCTTTGCCAAAGTAAATTGTTCGCCCTTCAGATAGCAAGAAGAGAGTGTCAAAACAGTTAAACACCTCACTGCTGGGCTGGTGAATCGAGGCAATGATTGTGCGTCCATCTCTGGCCAAGTTCCTCAGCTTACACGTCACAAAGAATGCAGCAGCACTGCAACAACCCACATATGCATGTGACCGACTACCTTACAAAATAATTGATTCAGGCTGAGAAACTGTTCCCAAGACCATGAGGTGGATATGCCTTGGAACGGTAAACGAGCAGATTCACAAATTGCAAACAAACCTGTCGAGTCCACTGATGGGCTCATCGAGATATAACAGGCTAGGCCGTGTAAGAATCTCGATAGCAATACTGAGACGTCTCCTCTCCCCCCCACTTAAACCTTTCAAATGCCAGTTGCCAACTTTCGTATCGGCACAGGCCCGGAGACCCATTTCCGCAATTGCAGTCTCAATGATTGCCTTCTTCTGAGGGCGTGACATAGTTCTTGGGAGCTGAAGATGTGCAGAGTAGTAGATGGTCTCACGAACTGACAAAGTCCCTGTCAAGATGTCATCTTGGGTCACATACGCCTGCATCATTTCCTTGAAAATATTACTTGGACGTTCAAACCCAGATCAATGGATTCAGCATGCATGCAAAGGATTCAACTGACTAGTGCCCTTTACTGCACCCCCATTGCATTCGAATTGCCTATTCAGAGGAATTTAACACATAAGCTCACTGACACCGGTACATTACTCTGAAGACGCTCAGAAGGGGAGGAGACATACAGTAGTCCCGTAGGACATTTGTTGCTTGCATCCATTGAGAAGGATCTCACCCTCCTGTGATGTATTCCTTGCTAATCGCCCTGGTGAGCAGAACTTTTAAATCTTGCATCAGTCCGCTTCCCATCAATGTAGAGAAAAATTCCACTATCTCCTACGTTATTGGACGTGTCAAATGCATCAAAGCCCCTGGGCACATGTCCAAATAAGGGCTGAAAGAAACTTTCAGAAACCTCAGAACAATGATTGGGCAGGTGTAGTTAAACTAGTCACTCCCGTTCAATTTCGAATAACATGCCCCAGCTTCTTATGAAAGTAGATATTTAGAAACCGTCACATTCAGTCAAGGACAGACATTGGGATGCGAACTGCTAGCCCTGTTTAGACATATCTAGACTGAACCTAGACTGAATGTTACTATCGAATCCTGCTGCAAGATCCGCTCAAATCCTGGCCTAAAATTATGACCTCAAGAGAATGTGAGTCCTATGGAAGAGTACCTGAAAGAGCATCGAGCAGGGTAGACTTTCCAGACCCAGATGGACCCATGATAGCCAAAACTTGGCCAGGCTCAGCATACCCTGTAGCATTGACAAGAACAGTACGCCTCTCGCCCTTCAGATTTGAAACTGACACTGACAAGTCTCTCCATGTCAGTGTTGCAGTATTTTCTGTACGTTTTTGCATTCCAAGCTCGCTCTCCCCATTCACCTTACCGAGGGGGCTCATCCTTCCTAGAGCAATACCCCGGTTTGCATGTGCAGTGTCATACCCAGAACCATTCCCATAATTAGTCTCCGGATGCCCATTCAAGTTTGCCATGACGCCAGGTACGTAGATTGTTTCGATCAGAGTTTTCTCCTGCGACATACCACCCCTTCAATTTACAAAATCTCATGCTAATTACGAGATCTACTTGGCGAAGTCGCAGCGTACCAGAACAGTACATTAGATTCCGGTGCCTTACGGATTATAAAAGAAGCCCAGAACACAGACATCCAGAACTTCTGTAGTAAAGCACGACTTCAATACTCCTACTCCAGTGCGTCTTCACAAAGATGCTATAGCAGTCCAACTTTCGACATGTCCGATAAAGTACATGTTTATGTTCTCCACTTTGCATGTTCGGATGTTCAGTGAGCTACACCTGGAAGCTTCCATTTCTTCCATACCAGCAGAATGCTGTTCTTACATTCAGGTCCTAGGTGAGCATCCCGTGCTACGAATATGAATCCACTGTTTCAATACTAGAACCCTCCGTTCTCAAGATCCCGAGGAGTCTGGCAGTTTGGGTGGTACCTAAAGTTCTGTCATGTTCGAACTCTAAACTCCATGTTAGAAGCAAGGGAACCCTGCATGCTGTTATGCTGAACTCCACATTACCTGCCGGTGAAAGTCTCTCCGCCAAGTGAGCTTAATCAGTGCGAATTTTAAGACGCTACCCCGAATCAGATGTTATAGTACTTCCCACTTGTCAAATATCACAAAGTAACGACCTCCTACTAAATTGCATGGAGACCGCGGTGGCACCCGTGAGCTTGCAACTCGCTTTGAGAGAACCCTTCAATCGATATGGTTGGCGCTTAGTAATACTGTCGGAAGGCCAGATTAACGCTTGTATGCATACTCGCTCAGAATTATGGCTCCAATTCTCTCGAGTATCAGAGAACTTGCCACCAACCGGGCTGTAACTAAAGACCTGCAGAATAGAACTCGTCCACTATCTAATGAAGAGCTCATACGTCTGCAGGCTTCTGGACGAGTCCACTCAATGCAAAGGTATCACAGAGTGGCGGAGAAATTGCGAGCGACTGTTTACAGAGGTGAGATTCCCCAGATGATCACCTGCAAGAGTTCAGTCGATACATATTACAGACTCATCCAGAGAAATAGTAGGTCCCAGTACGTCATCAGCGGGAGCTGGATCACGTACATAACATACTACTGGGTGCTGGGTGTGAACGAGGCATTAGATCATCTCACTTTCGTTTTTCTGGGCCAAATTCCCATTTACAATTTCATTTCGTTCTCTTACTACACAGGGTTTTACCGTGAAATAAGTTGGCGAGCGAAGAATGGGAGAGGAACACATAGCATACATATGACTTGATACGAGGGCCTAGTCGTGGAAACAATAGCACGAATTACTGAAATCCGGATAATCCAGACACACAACGAAAGTTATGAAAGAATCTGGGAAGAATCTAACCTGAAGTTCACAGCAGCTGCAAAAACATCACAGAACCAAACAGGTAAAACATAGAGATCACAGCCCAGTTCCTGACTACCCCTCCGCACTACCACACCACATCGAGTGCTGGCTCTCTTCCCGCTGATAGTAGCCACAATGTCGCCACACTAAACATCAGTCCGGGAGAAAGAAAAAACCCACCTCCTCATCTCCAAGCTCCTTTCCTTGTCCAACCAGGAAGCTCATCTCCTCACCAGCAGCTCTCCTCTTGGCATGCGCTGTGGAGCTCGCCAGGTTGGTAGATGCAGGGTGACGCTGCGATGATTTAAACACACGGGCAACGTCGACTTACTGACACGTGGAATCTCTGGGCGTGATGAACTGCACCCCCCTGTCTTTTTTCCAGAAGCCCCTACTAACATAGTTAGTAGGATGATGATGATGGTTTGAACTCTAAAGTGAGCTATTCAACTATGGGTCAAATGAAGCATGATCATTCATTCAGGTGAGGAGGGTAAGAAGAATGAGTAAAATTTGAACTCTGATTGGTAGGAGGCGCAGGCTTTTACCAGGCCGTGAAGACCAAGTCTGTTAAATGTTTGTAAATGTCATGAAGTTGTAGTTGAAAGTTCGCTCTCGTTGGCTGGTCCTGGAAGTGTATCCGAGTGGAGGGGATTACCGGAATGAGCCCCACCGCGAGGCGGTAGCCTAGTGGCGGGGCGAGTGTAGGTAATCCCCGACACGACACGAGGAGGCTTACCGTGCGTGAAGAACGGGCGGAGGGCAGCGGGTTTGAACCCCGAACCACCAGGGCGGCACACTGTGCACTTACCAGCTGAGCTACCAGCTGATGTGCTTTTTTGTTTTGTTTTTTGGAAAAGGCCCGAGGGAGGCCAATATATTAAAGGAGAAAAAAAATAACCTCACAGGCTGAAAAAGGGGACAGCTGCCCGTAACTGGGAGTAACGAGGGGTAGGTCCTAACAAAGAACTAATGGAGGAACAACATGAGAGAAGAAAAGAGCCTAGGGGTAATTCTTAGGGGAAGTTCCTGTTGCTTCTCGAGGGCTTGAAAGAGAGCTGGGCCTTAGATTTCCCTTTGCGAAGCATGGGATTCGTCTCCATCAGCTGGTGAGAGACAGGTACTAAGGGCACGGTGAGGGCGTTGTTCCAGTCAATAGTGGTATTCGAGGTTCTGGTACACAAGATGTCGTTCGTGGAGGTGTTTCCATTTAAAAGAAAAAAGAAAGAAAAGACAACATGGATAGACAGGAATTGCACTGCTATCATTCTCTTGCAAGACTATAATCTCATTATATTCAGTTCCCTTCGGATTTATCATTTGAGCTCTATTATATTCACTTTCTCTTAGTTTTATCACAAGGATTTCCAATACATTCATTTGCTTTCAGTTTTATCAAATTGAATTCCATTGTACTCAGTTCTCTTCAGATTTATCCCTCCAATTCAATCACATTCAATTTTATCTTTTCGCATTTTGTTCCTTGCATTTTTTTTAAATTCTATCGAGGTGAAAATATAAAATATTTTGATTCTAAATTTTAAATTTATTTGTTAATTATTATCCTCAGGGACTACTGTCAGTGCTGACAGTTCCGATTTTCTGTTTTAAATATTTATAATTTTATTTCAATAAAATCAGGACTGCCATCGCTAGCCTTCCAATTTTGCAATTAGGGTGGAGCCATTACTCGACTAGCTGCTTGTTGTATAATTACTATTTTTATCGTGGAGGCCAATTTTGCTTGCAAAGGAATCAGTTGCATTTATTGGGATCATGAAGTAGAGGATAGTTGGTACATGCAGTTTGAACACGACTATGTTTCTGGATATGACAGTTTGAGAGTTAATTCCAGAAGGTGTAGTTGTGGATGACTACAACTTAAGTCTGCACTAAATAAATGTTAACAGTCGGGAATAGAGGAAAAAAAAACATTTAGACACAATTAACACATTAACCCTTAACTTCCTCCATTGTTCATTTTTTGACACCTAAAAATTAATACCCATGCCCAGTAAAATGAGGCTAACTACCTATCAAAAATCATCCAGAAAAATGGACCTTACACGTAGGTGCGCACCTGGCACCTGCATGCACTCACCAAAAATGAACTTGTTTCACTGTCAAATATGGGAGATTATATGGTTTTACGGAGGATGGATTATTTGTTTATGTTTTTGAAAACATTGTTTTTAGCCTTGACCAACTAATTTGAGAGGCTTTTAAATTTTTGTAGAGTGTTTATTTCACACATTCCTAATCCGTGGTAGGAATGTCTACCATCATTACAAAGATTTAGAAATTGGGATTTAGCCTCCACAAAGATGCTATTCAATATTGCTCAAATTCAAAATCCCTCTGGTGAGGGAGTGACTCTCTTCACACCTACACCTTGGTCCAAATTATGCCCACATCCAATGGTAGAAATTGTAAAAATGGACCCCCCTGAAGTGTCGTCCAATTAGCGTTGGCCACGTAGAAGTCAACTATGTGTGGCTTGACCCACTGGGTTTTGGAAATTTGTGGACGTGGCAGACTTTCTCTAAATGGAACGATGCCAATTGGAGATGATCTGCCATGTTGTCAGGTCATTTATTGCTGAAGAAACGACCTAAAAATATTAAGATCTGCAAAAATTACGTTAACATATCATGTTCTATGAAACCGAAACAGGCTCCATAGGAAGTTAAGGGTTAACAGTTGGGGAGGGTGTACTAAAGCACATTAACATTTCACATTGACATTTACACAACATCCAATTGTTTACAATAGAGCAGTTGGAGTCATAATCTCAATATCATATACTTGCAAAAAAAAAAGGTGGACACGTCGCTGAAGCAAGCGTAACTTATGGTGTCACTTGACCCAAGAAGGGCTATTGCCTTCCGGTAGGAAGGTGGACACCTTTGTAACAACCAAGATGGTGGTTTGAACCCACAACCACTCGCAAGAGGGTATATGCCCTGTCCACTTGGCTACATCTTGGTTGTTGTACTTGCAAAACATCATATACAAGTACAATTAGCACATAGGCGATCATATCTCTCAAAACAACCTCCATCATATACAAGTAGAGGTTGGGTAGCGCGTCAGCACGCTCACACCACCGCTTTGCGCGTGCTCGCGTGAGCAGCAGAAAAAATGCCCGAAAATTCGTGAATATTTCCTAAAAGATGCTGCTCCGAAACTAAAATTGGAAATTTGTGCTCACGGGGATCAAATTGTGCGCATGTAAGCATACTTGTGATCACGTGAGCACAAGCCACACGTAGATGGGTTAGTCACCCTATTTCCGTCACCCTATCACCCAATTCGTTAGGTTTAGGTTAGGTTAGGTTAGGTTAGGTTAAGCCAAACACAATACATTTTGTTTCGCCCACCAAACTATAGGATAATGACTTATGCAGCGACACTTGGAGATTTTGCCAGCGAAATCCATTATTTCGTTGGAGAAATCCACTATTTCATTCGCAAAACCCACTATTTCTCTGGCGGAACCCGATACCTTGATTTATTTCGTTAACGAAACCGGTTGTTTGCCTCATTATATTAAATTGTTCAACTATTGTTTGGTATTTGTGTGTTTTGGATGGTGTTGGTTATTGTGACTTTGTTTTTTTCTAACGTGTTATTCTTTTGTAGAATACCAAAGCTGTAGATATATGGAACTTGGAGCTTGGAGCTTGTATATATACATTATGGGTGCTTATTTCGCATGGGTTGTGGGGTTTTCTTCCGTTTTGAAAACATATATCTCCTATGACCGCGGTTTAAAAACATAAAACCCCCATGACCGTGGGTTTGTGCTCACGCCATCTGTGCTCACATTCTACCAACCCCCATACAAGTACAATTAGCACATAGACGATCCTATCTCTCAAAACAACCTCCATCTCAAGTCTAAACATATATTTTGTTGTATTGGATCAACTTCTAATCATGTTAATGTTACCTTATGATTACCTTCTGATCCTATGATTGATTAAGTTTTAGGATAATCTTATTGTAACTTAGGTAGAGCTTAATTATGGAGCTTATCTCAAGGTAGGATGTGTGTATGTCATAGCCTTTATGGTGCTTCACATACTAAGGGCAAATCAATGAAGAGGGGAGTAAACATTTGTTAACAAATAACACTTAACATTTGCTAGTGCGCACAAGTAGGGGAGTAAAATTTTCTTTGACATTTATGGTAATTTAACGTCTATAGAGGTAATTTATCCAGGGCAGACTCATAGAAACGACAGCAACAATTAGTCATGCAAGCTTCAAGTAGCTCCCAGTGAGGTTACGTGCAGCTGTGGCAAGAGCGGGAAAAAACGTACAGGTCCAAAAACCATAGGTACCTATAAGAAAGCAGCTTATAACCCCTTGAAGGACGGTGCCATAATAGGCGCCTGGAGGATGGGTAAAAGGCTGCTACTTGCCGGGTGTCTTGCTGCGCAAGGTCTCTTGATTAGCTCTAACTGTTAGTACACAATCTCTTTGTACCTGATTGCTTTGCTGCATTTTGTGAGCTGTGAATCGCTGGGGCCAGTCTCTTATGTATGGACGCAACTGACTCTTGGAGGCAGGGTCTGGCATCAGTCTGCTGGAGAATATAATATGCAGCTCAACACAATCATCATGAGGTAAGTTCCCGGGGCTTTGGATGCGCAATAATGGAATCATATGACCTTCATGGAGGTAATTACCTCTTTGTTATTGCACATTTAAACACTGCGTGTAGCATTGATGGGTCCCAGACAAAACACTGTAAAGCAATGAAGTTGGCCGGCTGCCAGTGACTTTTCAGTTTTATCACACCGGTTTCAGTAGTAATAAATTACGTACTTCTAGTTTATCTCCAGTGATCAACGGTTCAGATGTTCTCTAAAAATTGCCCAAAGACTCTAGACCCATGTGAAAATGCAACCTAGGAACTAGTGAATACAATTTCTAGCAAAGGTGATTAAGTTATTCTGGGAGTCTCTAACTTATTTGCCAGCATGTAATACTCAGACACTGAGACCAGCAGCTATAGTAGGTACCCAAAGAACAGCAATGTGAAAATGTAACCCAGATGGTTAACTGTTTGGTAGTCCTTTACCAGGCTTTTGCAAAGCTGTACCGTCTGTTATAATTAATCATTTTATTTACCGAGTAGCTGGGTCAAAATTAAGAGCTCATATCACCTTTGGCCAGTCTACTCCATACCCTTCGGAGATTAAGCCGGAATGTACGACTTCCAGGGAACGAAGGAAGTCAGTAGCTCAGTTGGATAGCGCACAGAGTGCCACCCAGGTGACTTTGGGCTCAAATCCTGCTACATTGTCCGGTGTGGTATGTTCTTCTCCCCCTTCCCTTGGGCGGTGTCCCTTGAGCCTTGCGCCTCATGGCAAGGTTACTCTGAAAGATGTTATTTCTCCTCTCACTAAGTTATAGCTAAGGGGCGTGATTTGTGAGCTGTCGCTCCCAGGTGTTTTCCCTGATTTTTATTTTTATTTCCCTTAATCCCTAAACGACGACCCCGAATCGGGTCGGGTCACTCTTCTGCCACGATCCAACTTTTATGGATGACAAGGGATGGAAATGATTCCTGAAGGCAGAGTGAGCGGGTTAGGGAGAAGTACATGTGGGAATTTACAACGTGCTAAAATAACAAGCGGCTAGTCGCGTAATGGCTCCACCCTAAACCTCTTAAGTTGAAAATTTCCTATTATATTGAAATAAAATAGCATATCGCATATCACATATTCGATTTGTTTTTTTTTGTTTTTTTTTTTGGGTAAGGGCGTTGGCCGTTACTTTATATTCGAATTATATGTCAAACATGTTCTGCATAAGAGAAAAATTCATTTATTTATTGGCCTTGCCTTCCTAACGCAAGACTACGCAAAGGGTTTCAGCTGCTTTAGCACCGATACTTTCGATTACGCTTCGAATTCGATCGAGACAGTTGTCAAGAGAATGTTCTGTCTTTTAATGATTGACATCCGTTCAACTTCTTGTGCATGCCATAAGTGAAAGTCCATCGGATATTACCGTGCGTGCCACCTGGGTGATTCGGGGCTCTAATCCTGCTACCGTGATATTTATTAATAGAGATACTACTGTGATCTTCCAGATTTTTACTACCTATTCATAATTACTATACAACAGGGCTTGCATGAATTCCATGCATTTGTTTATTTATAAAGTCGGGGACAGAGGCATGGCAGAACTTTATTGATGTGTGAATTAAATATTGGTGTATGATATTACAAAACTGATCTTTGAATTTACTAGTTATTAAAATATTGAAATGCTTGTTGAAATACTCGCTGAAAATTAAAATACTTGTTGAAGAACTGGCTGAAATATTAATATACTTGCTGAAAAACTGGCTGAAATACTGAAATACTTGCTGAAAAACTCGCTGAAGTACTGAAATACTTGTTGAAAAACTCGCTGAAATATTGAAATACTTGCTGAAAATCTTGATTGAAATATTGAAATAGATACTGAAATAGAGTCCCAGTGAACGTTCCTAAGATGGCAAGCTGCACATCCACTTGCTGGATCAGATCACAAAAAACATTGTCTAAATAATATGCATTGGCTTCATGGCAACATTGTAACTACAGCAGTGAGAACTAGCAGATTTTGTGCCAAGGTAAATGAAATGAAATGGTAATTTATATAGATTTTGTGCCAAGGTAAAGAAAGCTGATTATGGACAAATACTAACCAAGCAGACCCTCACAAAGCCTTTGATACAGCAAGCATGACTTAGACCCCGTGGCACTAAGCAGCCAAGGTTAGCGGCAAAAATGCACATTGCAAAAAAAATCAGTGTGACTCAACGTAAAAGGAATGGAACCAATGTTTTGAACTTGTAGCTTAATGACCTCTGAAGAGAACACGTTTTGCATTTTAAAGTTGATAGACTAATGCACCTGCAACAGACGGGCATGGATGTAGGTCCAATTACGAATTAATGAGGTGGTTTGTCGTTTGAGCACTGTCCCGGTTGAGGGCCACCAGTCTTGGAGATACTCCTGGTCAAAAACCTTTGCAGCTGATTCATTTTCCTGCACAAAAGCAGAGTACGATGTCTTCTCATGTCAATATTGAAACCAAAAAATTGCTTGAAAATGAAATTTTCAAAATGTTTTGCTAGACTCCTTGAAACTTATAGGATTCAAATGATTTACTGTAGGTTTCCGCACCAAAGTACAGTGTCTTCTCATGTCAAGATTAAAACCATGCACATGCCTTATAGCCAGCCCTCCTGTGTCCCAAAAACTTACCACATACAGATGCATCAGGCGTAGTGAGGTGGCACTGCAGGCTCTTGGCAAAATGGATCATATTGACAGTCTGCACTCCATTCATCACCATGTTGAGAGTTAGATTTGTATATTGTAAAGCATCTTCTGAGTTCCCAATATTCATGGCCTTTGACACACAATACACTGTACATTGGCACAAAAGATATTGTGCACCAAGAATATCCTATGCCGCACCACCGTTCAAGGTCATGGTACTTCAACCAATAGAACTCTCCACCATGGAAATGAGAAGCGTTGTGATGAATTAATGATCCCTTGGCACTGGATGCCAGGTCAGTGCATTGAAGCCTATCCCCCGTTCATCCCAATGACACCCAAGCTCTCTTCCCCCAAGGAGCACTATCTTGTCCTTCTCAAGAAAGAGAAGGATGGAAATAAGAAGTTCCTGAGGTTTGAGAAAACATCGTGTACCACTACAGAAGCTTCCCTCTTTTGTAGAGCTTGCTGAAGCCATCTAGTTGCACTTGTAACCACGTCTGTCCAGGAAGCATCCGCTGCACTCACCATAGCCACCCACAACAAGCAGAAAATTATTTGTGAGATCCAGTGTACCTTCCCATTTTTCAAGAAGCGAAATGATTCCAACTGAATATCAGTTGATAGACTTCTAATATCTTGCTTGGCTATACTACATGAGTGGATTCTTTAAGGGAAGATCTTCCGGATCTCAACCTACTTTCCAGGGAAAGTATGGGCAACATGGAGGTATACAATTTTGTCAATTCACAGGCTTCACTATCTATACAAAAAGGTGAACAACAAAACATTCATTTAAGAATGCTACAAAAAGATTTTCATGCCTTAAAATGGAGGAACTGTTGGCAACCTTGAAATCTGAAGAGGAACATCAACCATTGAGGACTACATACATAAGACCTACCTCGTGCTCCAATCACTCGCAACTTCCTGTATTCAGAGAGAATACCCTTGACAATGTAAAGTAAGATACAAGAGGAGGGAGAGAGAATGTACTCATAAGACGTAGTGAAGGGAAGCTTCAATAACCTGGCAAGTCCAGACTGTTTTTATGATGACAAAATATGGACACTTGAGAAACAGATGGAAGAGAGAACCGTTGCAGCACTTACAATGCAGTCAGGGGAGCCACCATGGCTCTCAGCATTGCAAACGCACACAAACGTTATGAGGTCGGGCTTCACCCCTTCCCCCATATTCATTTGCTCATAGGTCTGTAAAGCCCCCATCCCGCGCCCCTGCTGTGCATACCCTGCAAGCATCGCACTCCACGACACCACATCTCGTTCAGCCTGCATAGTGTTGAACACTCCCTTTGCATCCTCGATGCACCCACATCTACCCAACAAGCTAACTTACAGAATTCAATATGCAAATTCAGGGGCGAGTCTGATGAGAGGGAAAAACAGGCTGAAAATAGGTCAAAGAAGAAGGTGCCCTCACCACATTGTCCTCGACCTTGTGTCATGACCCATAGAGGATTTGACTGACCATGAACCCAAGAGGACCTCTTGTGTGTGTTGCTTGTGTCTATAGTCAGGTAATGTCGGATTGGTATGTGTGAACCACCACGGTGCAGCTGAGCAGGCAGAGATTGAAACACAGGAAAATACAGATATGTCTATCCCTATATACCCTTCATCTATGGGTCTTCATTTATGAATATCTACATGTGTAAGATTCATTTATGGGTCTTATCCAATCAAGGTACATTCAAGCTAACATTTAAGTGGGGGAGGATTATCTGCTTCATGTAGGTACTATCTAGTGGAGGTATATCAGGATCTTACTCATTTTTTGCACCAATGCGTGGTCTCCCTTATAGGGAGGAGCCAATAAAGGCTTGCTCCCTAGAATTTTCAAAGTGTCGGGGGTTTGGAAATCCAACGTTCACCTGCTAGCCAAATAAGCAATCTTGAAAATAACATCTAGGGCTCAAAATTTATCAAAATGCCAAAAAATTTGGACCATGCACGTTAGTGTGCACTTACTTACCAGAGGAATTAGAAAACAAATATCACCACATGGGTGTACTTGGGAAAGAAGCCAAACCATGAAAGTTTACCCCCCAAATTTCACATACAAAACAGCTTATCTCAATTTTTGGAATTTCGGTCTACTTTTTGGGGGAGAGAGTCCCTTAGACGCCATATAGTCAAATTATGGAGGGTATATGCCTCAGAAAATTCAACTCCACACTTGAATTTAGTGGTCAAAGCATTTTTTCCATGCAATCTTAAAATACATTTACAAATTGGGGCAGAGGATTTTGTTATAATCTTCCAAATGCAATGGTCAAATTGCCTACACTTTTGACAAGACGTGAATGTAGTAGATATGCACATAGATATAAGGTTCATCCCCATGGATGATTGGAGTAAGAAGTTACACCCTTATCCATGAGGGTATGCACTAATTTTTAGTGGGCCCATCAAAATGGTGCTCGTCGTTTAAGGGTTAAAGAGCTCAGGCTGTACACTACACTTGATCAGTACACAGTACTTGCTATAGTTCCACCCACAAAAAAACATAGCACTACTATATTTTTGGCATATAATATGACAAGAGTGGCAGTTGCTGTTTGGATGTAGTCTGCACTCTAGTCAACAACAAACTTGTCTTTTTTTGTGAGGAATCCAATGACAATTAGCACATTGACATATAATTATTTGCAGCAAGATATCCCCCTGACAATCTAACCAACTCTACTAAAGGTGAGCCCCATTTTATCATGCTTTGGGCAGAATATGGTGGCTGCCCATGCTCAGTGCAAAATAAGGATGTAAAAATGCTTCAAGGTGATGGCTTGAAGTAAGGAGGTGGGCGAGGATCTCAATTTTACTTGATGGCAAAATAAGAAATAGCTTCAATTATCTGAGGGTATTTGGTATAAGGCATCATGTTCCTATGATCCAACGCTACATTCCTAATAAACCTCACTGGGAGCAGTGTACGTCGGCCATCCCCTGACTGCCACTCCGGCCTATAGGACGCCGTTTCCTCCCAAAAATCCAGAGTAAATCCCATGGGGTACAACACCGCCCCACCAACAAACACATCGTATGACATCATGTCCGTAACAATGGCTTTGGCTCTCATGACTGAGCCATCCGTAGGAAGATCCGGCTACAATCGAATGAAGAGCTCATGACGTATAATCCCTCGCGTCTTCTCTGAACTACCTAAAGACGTCTGAATCTGGAAAGGGCAAGGCTCCAAATCTGCCTCTGTAAGGCCCAAGCCTGCAATTGCCGCTCTCCCCAACATCAATGGTTGAGCTCCTGAGTCTAACAATACGAGGGTAGCTACCGTGTGAGCAGCTCACGTGAGTATGTTCACGCTTTAAGTGGTAAACGTGAGCAGATTTCCTTAAGCGTGAGCAGATTAGTGAATGAGAGCCTACAATCGAGGGAAAAATAGGGCCTATTGTCGAGGACAAAAACTACATTGCACGGACGCAATCTCCACCCCATCCGACAGAAGAATCCTTGCTGGGTGACGACCATATAGTATGAATGTGCGATGAAAAGTTGTCAGATGAATGGTTTTGAGATGAATGAAAAAGGGAATGGATGAATGTTGGATGACTTTTGGATGAAAAATGAGCGACATGAATGAACCATGGTGTGTGTGCAGGTGCTCGGGATTAAGGTGTCGTCAACGACATCTTAATTCACAGTACGAGTTGGCACATGACAACTCACGGAAAAACCAAAATCCCGAAAAAAATCTCCCAAAAAAATTAACCAAAAAAATTTCAACCCAAAAAACTTTCAATGCGAAGAAGCCTTGGCGGTAAGGCGGTGTGTGTGCAGGTGGTGGGGATTAAGGTGTCGTCAACAACATCTTAATTCCTAGTACGTGTTGCCACATGACAATTCATGGAAAAACCAACAACCCCAAAACAATTCACCCCAAAAAAAATTCACCTGGCAAAAGTTAAATGGGTGTATTCATTACATTAAACAAAGTGGAGTCATTGGCAAAGAATTGAACTCCTTCAGAACACCTCACATTTTAGTAATCATATCTCGCTGCAGAAGTGTATGAACATCAGTGGGACCCATTGTACATTGGTACCAGCAAGTTTTCAAGAAAAAAAAAAAAAAAAAACCCCGTTTTTTTTTTCTTTTTTTTTCTTTTTTTTTCTGAATGTGCCAGATTAAGGTGTCGTCAACGACATCTTAATTCCCAGTACGAGTTGGCACATGACAATTCATGGAAACCCCAAAAGAATTCACCTAAAAAAATTAACCCAAAAAATCTGATGGCGAACAGCCTTGGCGGTAAGGCGGTGTATGAGCAGGTGCTGGGGATTAAGGTGTCGTCAACGACGTCTTAATTCCCAGCAAGTGGTTATAGGTGGGCAGATCCTGAAGCGTGAGCAAATTTTTGCTCACGAAATTTTCTGCTCGCGGGATCTGCTCACAGGATAGCATCCTCCCAACAAGACTGCAATGGCCTATACCTCCTCCCAGTTGGGCCACCCAACTGAAACACTCCATCCTGATTGTCCACCAGGACTACCCCCCATGTTGCGCTCAATGGCTGGCCTAGTTGGCAACTCCTGCAACCTTGCAGCTACAGCTTGCCATGGTGCAGCTGTGGCTGACTTTATCCTCAAATCCAGGGCAGCCATAGACTGCACCTTATCTGCTATCCCCGCAGATAGTGCCGATGCATCATCACTCTCACATAGTCTAGCTGCTAGTCTAAACACAGCAGCCGGCCCAATCCCCGGCATTATAATGGTCATTGCAGAAAACAATGGAGCTTGGCAAACCGCAGTAGCCGCCCCCAACAATGTATTGGCTGCACCTTGCTTTGCAGCACCACCCACTGGTATTTCCCGAGCCACACCAACTCTTCCCAATGACACTCATGGCCCTACCTCTGACACACTTGGGCAAGCGGGTGTCATTGATGGCGTAGGTGACACTGTCTCAGCTGTCAAGTAAAGTTTACTAGTAGTGTGAAACTAGCCAATAAATAACTAGTTTTTATATATGACACTTGGGCTTGATCCAAGTGTCAACCCAGGGGTCAAGATATTTGTTGGCCCCTGGGCGTGGCTTATCTTCACGGTGAACGCGCGGCGAGGCTCATCTCTCTCGAGTTGAGCCTCCCGCGTCGGCTATGGCGTGCATAGTGCAGATTCCCCATAGATTTTGGGGTGTGCTTGGCTTGACTCGTAATGCATGAGTGATGGTGTCTAATTTTTATTAATCACTCGAGAGAGATCATGTCTAGTCCTTTTAGTGCTAGGCTAGATAGACAACGTGTTATGAGCACTTGTGTTTGTATGAAGCTTAGTGGCAGCAAAGAGATGGAAACATAAATATGTTGTGCAGTTAGGTGAGTGCAAGGTGAGCTGAGAGTTAGCAGTGTATGTATTACCTGCTTTCAGCTGATCTGTAGTCTTAAAAATAAATAAATAAATGAAATGAAAAAAATGCTTGAGAGTGGCTGGCTCCTAAAAAGTCAGGAGTTGGTCGCAGAGATGATTCCCTTGTGCAGAAACAGGTTGTTGCCTGCATGCAATCTACGAGGAGCGGCAACCAAGATGCTTGGGCTTCCGACTTGAAATATTCATGAACAGCAATAAAGCTCGGGGGGTGCTGGAGCAGCTGTGAAGCGTGAACTTGACGAAGAAGACGAAATGGAGGGCAAGGATGGTGACAGCGTGAACTTGACGAAGAAGACGAAATGGAGGGCAAGGATGGGATGCCAACACGATGAATCACTCTTTGATGCGATTTGTGGTCAACTGGTTACATCACTTCATAGCATCTCAAAACTCCCAACAACCAGGGTAGGGGATTTACGGGTCAATCAGATCTGCTCCATGGCTGACACCAAGGTTGCAGAGAGCAACCAGCCTTTAGGTTGAAAGAGGGAAGTCCGCAGGAGTTAACCAATTTGTACCAGCAGGCGCTTTGTGCATAGAGCTCGAGGCTATGCACAGATGCTCATAGCAACCTTCACTCTAGAAGTACCTGTATGCAGTTGGTGGTTAGGTGGCCGGAGGCAGGCACGCATATTTAACAGAAGGGGGAGCCAAGCCACGGTTGTCTTACCCTGGGAGTGTGAAAGATGATTATGTGAAGATCCTCAGCAGATCAGAGCAGTGGGGAGCTCGTTACCTTTGGCAAATTGGTCGTTATATGTTTGACAGTCGCTTAACAAGCTACATAGTTACGTTGCCAAGTGATCGTTTTTGTTTGCAAGTCTTCATTTGGTGGCATGCGGGTAGCGCGGAGGTCTAATAAGTGACAGGGTTCTCATCAGTTCGCTCCAGCAGAGTATGCGGGCATGAATGTAGCAAGATGGTGGTCTGTCCAGTGGCCGCAACGGTGACGTCGTATGATTTTCTTGGTCTTGGAGGAACAATTGGTGGGAAAGCCACGAGCTTGGCAAATTATTTCCTGGAGCTTGACAGTAGAACAAGCTAAATCGATATGTAAATAAGGAATGTTGACAGGACGGACGGAGTGATCAGATCGTGGTGGTGAAATGAAAAGCCAACTCGGACAAAAGCTGAACTGGACGATTGTGTTTAGATTGCTGAATGTAGCAATTCAAGAGCACGGATTAACGAATGAAGGTGCTGGAAGGTGTGGTGAACCTCGCTTCCTTGTGTCAGCTAAGATCGAGCATGCACGGATCAGGCCATAAACCTAGTCAACCAAGAAGTACTTGTATGTAGGTAAGACCTTGCTACGGTGGAGGAGAAATTTGATAAAGGGGTGCTCATACATCACCTCCTAATCGCTTCGTGCAAGAACCAGCTTGTCTTGCGGGGACCTTGTGTTGTCTGTCTATTCGAATTGCAGTGATGCTTTTAAGGAGCCGCCTACTTCATTTTGAAGACTCAAGAGCTGCAGGTCCGTGGGTCATGCTTCATGTTATTGCCCATTCAGAACTCTGTTGGAGCAAGCAGTTCTGCAGCTGTAGGTGAAATACCAAAGTGGGTGGAAGCTAGCTTGGAACACAGCCAAAGACCAGCCTCGGGGACCAAGGTGTTCAGCCACAGGCCGTGGTGTACTGGAGTAGAGGGAGCAGGAGCTTGCACAAGTTTTTGCAATCAGACGTGGTTGCGCCAGACACGCTCTGCACGAGGCAACCACGAGCGGGGTTCATTAGCAACGAACAGTTTGTTCTGTTTGAAGGAGATGCAGTCATTCGCAACGAGGACACCCGCAACCGTCTCAAAGCTTTCGAGTTGAGAGACTGTCAGGACACCCGCAACCGTCTCAAAGCTTTCGAGTTGAGAGACTGTCAGACCCTACCTTTATTTTCTTTAGTATTCAGTGAGCGGGAGATAGGGGAGTATTGCTTTGTCTCTACCTGGCAGAGAGAGGAGGAGGGTTGGTTAGAGCGAGCTACTGTAGCTTGGGATAAGGTTAGTGGCAAGTTTCTGGACATAGATATACCTCCCACACCTTACCATCATGCAGAGCGAGGCACTTTGAGAGAAGTCTGGCAGTGATAGCATAGATCAGGATTAGATCTTGCTTGGTCGGGCCTATATCTTCCCCTCCCTCTCTTTACTATTTTCATTACTTGTACTTGTAGTTGCCAAAGCCTCTCTGGTGGAGGCCAATCAGTCGGGGTTTTGGCTGGGGTATTCTGCAAGAGCAGCACTGCGGAGGGATTTGGTGTGGAGGTGTTGATGTTTTGTTTCTTGTGTTTGGATCCCCCCACACCTGCATGCTTGACTGTGCGCCATGTTGGTTTTGTGTGGGCGCTGCTTTCATAGGGATTAGGCCGGATTTGATCACCGGTCAATCCTAGAGTATGCCAGCAAGACCACACAGTGTTTCTTCTATGGTGAGGCTGGGTTGATGACCAGCCACCCATAAGAGTTATTGCGGTGGATCAGGTGCAGGTGCCCTTAGCCATTGGGATAATGACCATTAATAATCCGCAACAGGTGCTGTCTCACTCGATGTCCTATTAGAATTACTACTAGAGCCTTATAGTGTCACGGTGGGAGGTGCAGGTTGTGAGTGTCATCACGGACTTACCCAAGTTTTTGAGGGGAGTACGGCTACAGGCAGTAAGCAGTGAGAGTGGGTTCACAAGACGAGGTGTTCGTTCAGACCACCTTCACCTCCACCCTCAATTAGTGCAGAGTATTCTGACACAGACTCGGAGGCTTCATCAACGCATGTTGTGCAGTTTCCTTCGCCAGTTGTGGGACGACATGAAGAGATGTATGTCTACCAAGGGCCTCGTAGGACTCTGGAGCTGTGGGCACAATCGAGCTGGATGACTTTATCCAGGAGTTCGACAGCTCTTGTGATTTGCGCTATCGCAATCCACCTCTGTTCACCTCATTCATGGCGTGGAAGAGACTGTTTCAACATTTGGAAGGCCCGCCTATGGACGATTACCACGAGTTCAGGCGAGAACATGAAGCAAAGATTGAGGAGTGGAGGCTGTATTGGTCACCTGACTACGTCTCCATTACTCAAGGCACAACGCGACTAGTAGCTGCATCAGCACCAATATCTCCACTGCCAGCACTAGTAGTGGAACAAGTAGTGCCGGTACTTCTGCAGGTGGTACCAGTTCAAAAGGTGTTACTACTCCGTCTGTCACAATTACAACACATGTGCCTAGATTCCACCCGGTGGTGGAGTTCTTCCAGGAGTGCGGAGAAACTACCAAGGCGTACGGATAGAGAAGCTGCGAAGTTCGCAAGACTTCCAGCGCAAACCCAATGAGAGTTTGCGAGAGGCCTACACTCGTAGGAGGCGCTTGATAAATATGACCCAAGGGGTTACTGAAGCTCAGGCAATCCAGTTCTGGTATGGAATTTTGGACAGGAGCTCAGAGAAGGGTGCGGGATGCAACCCTGTTACAAGCGGCCCAACCCACATTAGCAGATGTGTTTCTGCTGGCTGAGCGGATGAGCTCACATGGTGGAGGAGCAAGTTGTTACCATTGGATTTGGCAAAGACATGCCTGCACGAGGCGCAGTTGCCAACCAATAGGTACAAGGGATTGCCCAACAGCGTGGTCAGGGGGGCAAGGTTGCCCAACCCAAATTCCATGAAGCTTACAGGGGGCCTCGGTGTCGCGGCCAGTAGCTTTTTTTGCATGCCAACAGCCCAAGGGTTTTGTATATTGGACATGTGGAGGACCTCATATCAAAAAGATTGCCCAGAAAGTGGGCAAAGGGCCGGCACAAGCACAGCCTGCACAATTGCAGTGTGGGCATTGTGGCAAGTATGGGCATGGAGATGCCCAATGTTATGACTTGCAAACCTGAGTTGCGCGCGAGGCCAATCCAAGGGAACAATGGTGGCGCGAGGGCGAGGTGGAGCACCTCAGAGAGGACGAGGTGCTCAGGCACGAGGTGCAGGACGAGGGCAAGCCGAGTATGGCCAAGACGTGGAGGTCAGGGCGTTGAACCACGGCATGGCCAACCGGCTTCAGCATTATAGCAAAGGCTTGCTGCTGCATGCCCCAGCTCAGGTGGTACCAGCTCCAAGACCTAAGGGTCCACCTCCTGTTCCTCCTCAGCAACGTCATCCTGAACGGAGGAGATATGGGCATGAGATTTTATGTGTGGGCAGCACTACCATTAGTGCAGGTGGAGTCTGCTGCACCGTCACTCAGGAGTAGCACGAGTTGCTTGAGCCACGAGGTGCAGAGGTGGAATTGGATCCGCAGCATGGGAGCAAGCCGTCCAAGGGGGGGGGCTAGGTTCCTCAATCATTCATCTTGGTAGAGACAGTGTCGACGACATCCATGGCCACCTAATTCTCGCCCCCACGGATACCGAGGCAGGGGTTATTGTGCCATTGGGAAGAGCTACACGTGCAGCACTGACATCTGCTGCCAAGTCTAGTGCAGCTAGTGTGTTGTTGGGGGCGGCCACCTCTGTGTGTCAGGCCCCACTGTTCTCGACAACCATGATTGCGACGTCGGGGGTAAGACCAGCTGCAGTGTTCAGACTAGCAGCAACACTCTGTGAGAGTGGGGATGTCACTTCATCTTCTGCGGAGTTAGTGGAAGGTGTAGTGGCAGAGGGATCCTCGGATTTGAGGGTCAAGACTACTACACGCTGCGCCATGGCAAGCTGCAGCTGCCAGTTGATGGAGCTGCCAGCTAGGCCAACCTTTGAGCGCACCATGGTGACACCTGGAGTTGTCTTGTTAGACAACCAGGATGACATTTTCTCTTTGAGTGGACCGGCAGGCAAGAGTCCTCCCGGCCACTGCGGGTCTTGTTGGACTCGGGAGCTCAGCCACTAATGTTGGGCAGAGCCGCTATTGCAGGTTTGGGCTTCATGGAGGCGGATATGGAGCCTTGTCCCTTCCAGATACAAACATCTCTGGGAGGATCAAAGTAGGCTCGGGGCATGACATGGCGTGAGTTGGCCATTAGACTACTGCCAGATCATCCTATAGATGGCTCAGTGATGCGAGCCAAGCCATTGGGACAGACGCGGTCTCTTATGATGTCCTCGTTGTTGTGGGCGTATTGTATCCCATGGGCTTCGCCCTGGATTTTTGGGAGGAGTCAGCATCCTACAGGCCTAGATGGCAGTAAGGGGATGGTCGTTGTGTACAGCCTCCGTGATATTCATTGGGGGTTGGCTGCTTGCTTGCCCGGCGGTGCAAGATCCAACACTACACTAGCAGCCTTCACAGCTGCAGTTAGTTGGCCTGGAGAGTGTTGGGAGGGGCAATGCCCATGCAGAGGATGTGTCACCTCTAGCATAGTAGGATGTATGGGCAGGTACGGCGGAGTTGTCTGCCATGGTTGCTCACATTTTCTTGTGGTTACGAGCAAGGATTTGCAGCAGGCTGCTGATAGACGTGTGCAACAAGCCTGGGTAGAGCCTTTGTACCGTCAAGAGAGGAGAAGAGTGCGGTGATGTACCAGACCCGCTCATTGTCGCCATTGAACAGCACACCCTTTGTGTTGCAGTGTCCGGATGAAGGCATATGTCTTCTGGACTTGTTTGGCGGGATCAGCACTGGATTGGCTGCAGTGCTGCAGGCAGGTGTATGAGTTCGACATTACCTGTATGTGGAGAGGGATGAGACTGCACGACGCGTCTCACTGCGCCATGTTGCTCAGTTGGTGCAGCAGTACCCTGATTTGTTGCCAGTGTCTTCAGTTCGTACCAGCAAGCCTTGCTAGCAGACATCTCTTTGCTGGGGGCGTAGGATTTGGAGAGGCTTGGCTCTATTCACTTGGTAGTGGCAGGTTGGCCCTGCCAAGGGCATTCATCAGCCGGACATGGCAATGGGTTATAAGACTCAAGATCACGCCTATTTACAGATCCAGCAGACAGACTCTCCGGCATATATCTTGGAGAATGTGCCATTGATGGGTGATTCTCGGACCAAGGTGATGGCCAGTGTACATCAAGTGCGGTCTTGGCTTGGATCAGCAGTGTTGCTGGATGCAGCTGCAATGGGGTCACGAGCTCATCGCCCACGACTATGGTGGACCAACTTGATGCCACCTACACTGCTCAAGCGTGCATTTGATGGGGTGTAGCGGCCACCAAACCTGACGGTGGATAGCATTTTGGACATAGGGAGGCAGTCTCAGCGTATGAGACACGATGACCGATCACCTTTGGCAGTGGTCAATAAGGTGGGTCACCCATAAGCAGCATTGCCTACACTACTCAGCTTTCCAGGATCTCATGCTTTCCGGGATGGTGGACCTGGCCAGTTGCAGCAATTAGTGGAGCCCAATGCTGACGAACGCGGAGCGGGCGATTGGGTTTTACCACTGGTCCACGGCGGTGCTTATCTCTTTCTGAGGATCACGTCGTCAGGTGTTGGGGCAGGCAATGATTATCAGCTTGGCTATGGCTGAGCAGCGCAGAGTATGGAATACACTTCCCTTGATGGTCTCTCTGCCTACTGAGACGGTACATGCAGCGAGTGGGGGCGAACAGGTGAGGACCACGAGGTGCAGGCCGCATCCATGGCACACGTGGGAGGTGCTCGAGGTTCAGAGGAGTTGGCAGCCAAGGCGGCGGTGATGGATGAGGTTGGGGATTTTTCTCGGGTTGAGGAGGTCCTCAAAGATGAGATGTGGGCAGGATGAGACATTGTCACTGACCGAGCAGGCAGTGGTCATTGCTCAAGAGGTTGCAGCATAGCACCACGGGGACGCGTCTTCTATCTCTAAGCTACTGGACTCAAGGTTGGGAGGCCAAGATGAGATGTTGGACTCAAGCCAAGAAGGATGGTCATTTATGGCAATGGACGGAGAGACGTATGAGGACAAGGAGTGATGTAGCCGGGCTGGCTTAAATCGTCGGGACCGGCACGTCCGATAGGTATGCCATGCCAACACCAGAGGAGATCTTTGATTCCATTGGGCATGCCAAGGTCTTTAGCACTTTGGATTTACGATCCGGATATCACCAGTTACCGATCAAGGAGGCAGATAAGCAAAAGACGGCATTCTGGGGGATCAATGAGCACGGAAGGATGCCTATACCAGTGGCGGTTCTTACCATTTGGCTTTTAGAACGCTCCTGTAGAGTCAGAGAGTCATGGACAGGATTCTAGCAGGGGTGAAGTTGCTCGGTGCTACATAGATGACATCATCATCTTTAGTGTACGGTGGAGGAGCATGAGAGACACCTTCAGGTGGTATTTGAGCGCTTGGCGCACGGATTGAAGTTACCTCCGGGGAAGTGCAAGTTTTTCCACAACCAGATTGAGTATCTGGGTCATATGATATATCCTGGAGGATTGGGGATACATCAGACTAAGGTAGAGGCCATTGCACAGATTCCACGCCCCATGGATGTGAGTCAAGTTCGAGCTTTCATGGGGTTGGCAAACTATTATAGACAGTTTGTCAAGGGATTTAGTGCCATTGCAAAGGCTCTAACCAAGCTGACCAAGGTGGAGCAGGAGTGGCAGTGGGAAGATGAGCAAGAACGAGCTTTCCAAGAGCTCAAGCGAGGTTGACCTCGGCGCCCATCTTGAGACGACCTATCAGGGGGCGTCTTTTTCAGCTGCATACAGATTGGAGCATGCTGGGGCTTGGAGCGGTGCTCACACAGGTGGATGATGAGGGAAGAGAGTTCACAGTAGCTTATGCTAGCCGCTCGAACAACGCTGCAGAGGCTAAGTATAGCTCATATGAGGGAGAGTGCTTAGCTGCAGTGTGGGTCGTGGCACACTTCAGGTGCTATCTATATGACAATATCTTCACCTTTGTCACGGATCACCAGCCACTCAAGTGGTTTATGGAGTCAGACAAGCTTACGGGAAAGCTTGCATGGTGTGCACTCATACTTTAAGAGTATGACTTTCAAGTTGTGCATCGACCGGGTTTGGTCAATCGGGATGCGGATGGGTTGAGTTGCAATCCATGCACGAGCCAGCAGGATGACACTGGAGCTCGGTGACATGGTGAGACGGACGAGGAGATGGTGCCCGGATGACATGCATCTGCATTTCTATGTATCTTGGCAGCAGAAGGCCAGGTTGGACCTACAACAGGGATGACTGTAGACCAAGTGTCTGAGGACCCTGAGGCCAACAATGAGCAAGGTGGCGCCAAAGATATACATGAGGATTCAGCTGTGTTGGACTATCTCCGCACTGGAGACACGGCAGCCACTGTGACTGCCAAAGAGAGGGATCGGATCCTACAACGAGCCAAGAGGTTCAAGTGGGAGGGGACACACCTGCTCTGAGTGTGGGAGGATGGTCGAGTGAGGATTGTGCCTCACCCAACACAGCGGGCACGGTTAGTGCGGCATGCCCATGAGGATTGGGCATTTTGGGGTGGCGACGCACTCATAGTCTACTGCAGGGGCAGTATTGGTGGCGTGGTATGTACACAGAGGTGCAACAATTTGTGGCTAGGTGCATGGTGTGTGACAGGATGCGTGCTTCATTCAATGCCCTTACACCACAATTGCACCCTCTTTCGATCATGGGATTGGGCTACAGGTAGAGTCTTCTCTTTGGCCGAGAGCCAGATTTGCCTGCATCCATTCGTAGAGAAGCTGCTACAGTTCTCAACCTTGACGATCCGGACGTGTGGGCACGTGCATGTGGTCAGCGTGCGGAGTTGTTCAAGAAAGTCATGCCCATGGTTTTCGAGAATCTTGTCATTGCACAACATCATTATACGTTGAGGTATGCTATCATACGTGGTGGGGGCTATCGTCCTGGGGTTCGGAGATTTCACCCTGGTGACTATGTTTATTTGCAGCAGACTGCTCCAACGACCCTGGATGTGACTGCAGGACGTGTTATTTTGAGGGTTCGAGAGGTATTGCCCTCAGGCGTCTTGATCTTGGAGGGTTGGGATAGCATGACTTGGAAGGACCATGTGCGTAATTGCGCGCCATATCACCTTCCGAATGTCGATGGCAGGATTGACCCAAACTTGGCAGTGGTACCTGCAAGTTTGAGGTGCATGTTGTGTGGGTCTGCTAGACGGGCAGCCACCATGCTGGTGTGTGATCGATGCTCTAGAGGTTGGCATATAGGATGCTTGACTCCACCTCTTGAGATGGTTCCTGATGGGGATTGGTTATGTCCGCATTACATTGGATAGTGGGAGTGGATACAACCATGGAAGGCTAACAAGAAATGCAAGGTCAAGCTACTAGGAGACCAACACACAAGATCATGGCTCAAGTTCACAGATTGCAAGACGGCAACTAACGATGGGGCTACTCTTGTACCCGGCTTCTTGGTCTATAGAGTTTGAGTACAATAGGGACACTGATAAATGACTTAGTACGGCTGTGGCTATTACATCTTGTAGCTATCTGGAGTTAGATGGACCTAACCACCAGCTAGGGGGGCGATTGTGGCAGACTACTTTATTGTGCGTATATGTTATGTGGTTTGGACAGCGATGTAGTTGTGTAGCATGTCGCGGCCCTTTGCCTTGAGGGCAGGGGGTTGGGACACATGAGGGGCTGCCCCTGTGGTGGGGGCATCGGCAGCGATAGGTATGGGGGGCTGAAGCACCCTTGAGTGCCCAAGGCACTGAAGGAGGCGGAGGCGCTCACTAGGTGGAGCCCCGCACACCGGGTTGCGGTGGAGGTGGCTCCACAAGGGGTGGTGGTAGCTTAGCGGGACTTAGTGGGGGTGGCATAGGACTCACCATGGGGGCGGAGACCTCGTGGTGGGAGTCGTGGGGAGTCTTGGGACTCATCACGGTCCATAGGGGCCGTGGTGAGTGGGCCAAGACTCACCGCGACTCATCACCGGGAGTCGAGGGTTTTCGTGGTGGTTCGCCATAAAATGGCATGGCTGGTTATGAAACCCCCGCGGACAGCTACAGAAGTATATATAGAGAGTAGTAACCCCGAGAACGGTGCAAGCCCGTTGGTGACCAAAAACTAGTGAGTAAGCGAGCGAGCCGGAAAGCGACCAAAGAGTGGGGAGCTGTTCCGGACTGCCATCTACCAAAGGGAATTCCACTAGTCCCAAATAGGTGGAGGGTTTAGTGGGAAGCGAAGGGGGACCGTTATGTCCCGGTGAGCAGCCGAAGCTCCAAGTTGGCCCGGCGGCCAGGTTGGGAGTCAGACGCGCGCATCAAAGCGAGTAACTATGACGTGAAGGGGAGCTTACCGAAGGGAGGTGCGCGACTTGGTATCAGAGCTTAGAGTTCAGTACGCGATCGTCCTTGGGATTGGCCTCATAATGGGGTCGGGCAAGCCGAAGCGAAAGCGGAACGGCCCAAAGATGATGATCCTGGTGAGCCCGATGGGGGCGACGTGTCACCGAGGCGGCCGTTTGAGGAAGCGATGAATGTTTCCAAAAACGAGGTCGCTCAAGAGCGGGAGGAATCCGAGGAGTCGGAGCCCGAGGAATCCTTGAGAGCTCCGACAAACCAAGAGATGCCTCCCATGCCGGCAGCCTTTTGGGAAGGGTTGTTGGCGCAGTTTGGCGGGACGTTGAAAGACGTGTTGAAGGCGGCTAATGCCACTTCCGCTAAGGCAAAGTTTAAGGTGAAGCCTAAGGAACCCGGCACCTTCGAGGGCGTTCGAAATCGGAAGGCACTCAACACCTGGCTCCTGGAGCTAGAGCAGTACTTCCGGACGGCCAAGTTGAGTGACGAGGATCGGGTGGAAGTGGCTCCCACCTATTTGAGGGGCTATGCTCAACAATGGTGGCAGAAACGCCTTCACGACCGAGGCCCAAGCCCGGAAACCTTGAACTGGAGTGGGTTCAAGGAATTGATGAAGAGACAGTTTGTGCCCCTCAACGCATCCTGGCTTGCCCGAGACAAGATGAGGAATTTGAAGCAAACAGATGACATTCGGGGGTATGTCCAGGCTTTCAATGTGCTGTTGCTCGAAGTCGCGGACATGGCAGAACCAGAAATGGTCTTCAACTTTGTGGCGGGGCTGGCCCCATGGGCCAGGCGGAAGTTGGAGGAGAAGCCACCCAAGACTTTGAACGAGGCAATTGAGAGGGCTGAATGTTTCTCGGATGTCCCTAAGGGTGAGAGACAAGGCCGTACGGAGCTGAACCACAAGAAGACCCGGCGAGAAGGTGACTCCTTCCGACTGGAAAAGAAGTGGGATAGGCCACGCGGCAACAACGGCACGTGGAAATCGAAGGGAGGACCTTCACACGTCAAGGCGGCACCCGGTGCTTCGAAAGGAAAAGCGGGTGGAGCGGCTTATGGCGGACAGAAGGCGACCTTTGATGGAGTGTGTTTCAATTGCGGGGAGCCCGGGCACATGGCCAAGAAGTGCACAAAACCTCGTCAATTGAACATGACTCGGGCAACCACGGAGCTGTCGGAAGATACCATCAGTCGCTTGGTGGAAGCGGTGGTTGCCAGGACTTGCAAGGTAGGCAATTATTCTTGTGAGTTGTATCAGGAAACTGGCGCCCTGCGTAAAGGGAGTCAGTTATTGTTCGTGGATGGGATAATATCCGGAACTAACGTGTCGTTGTTGGTGGACACAGGAGCGTCGCACTCCTTCATGACGCCGGCGATGGCGCGAAAGTTGGGACTCCCGACAAGTGACGTGGGGGCCTCTATTGAGGTGCGTTCTGCCAAAAGAGAACCACAGTTGGCGACAAGGTTGGCGTTTGATGTTCCTCTTCAACTGGGGAGTTGGGAGGGACGTGAGAACTTCACCATCTGCGAGATCGATGGAGTGGATCTCATTTTGGGGATGACCTTTTTGAGCAAATCCGGAGCGGTCATAGATGGCCGCAAGAGAGTGGTCACGCTGCCATGTGGGAATGGTGGCGAGGTTTTACGAGTGTCGGAAACGCCCAAATCCGTGGGAGGGCGAATAAACCTTCTGTCAGCAAGGGAGTAGGCCGTGGAGGAGGCACACGAGCCCCAGTTTTTGCTTTACATTAGAGAAGTGAAGGGAGAAGGCAATGGGGAGCCAAGCCCAGATTGGATCAAGGGGATCTTGGAGAAATACCGGGATGTGTTGCCGGAGGATTTACCAAGCGGCTTGCCACCGCGAAGAGGAGTTGACCACAAGATTGAGGTGATACCAGGATCGGAACCGCCTGCCAAGGCACCCTACCGGTTGAGCCACAAGGAGTTGGTCGAGCTGAAGACTCAGCTCAAGGATCTAATGTCAAAGGGGTACATCCGGCCGAGTAAGTCACCTTACGGAGCCCCGGTGCTATTCGCAGACAAGAAGGATGGGACGCTGCGGATGTGTGTCGATTACAGGGCTTTGAATAAGGTGACTAAAACCGGTACCCTTTGCCAAGGGTCGACGACCTTTTCGACCGGTTGGCAGGAGCAAAGTATTTCAGCCGGATCGACTTGCGCTCCGGCTATCATCAAATTCGGGTGGCGGAAGGAGATGAGGAGAAGACCGCGTGCAGGCCAAGGTATGGTTCATATGAGTTCTTGGTGATGCCTTTTGGGCTCACTAATGCACCTGCGACCTTTAGCACGCTGATGAACAGCCTTTTCCAGGAGTGGTTGGATGACTTTGTGATCGTGTACATCGACGACATCTTGGTGTATTCGAAAACAAAGGAGGAGCACCTGGAGCACCTCAAAAGGGTGTTCCAGAAATTGCGAGAAGGGAAGCTATATGCCAAAGCTTCAAAGTGCGAATTTGGGGTCACAAAAGTGGAGTTCCTGGGGCATGTGATTACACAGGATGGGATCAAAATGAATGACATGAAGGTGAGGGCAATTTTGGACTGGGAGCCTCCGACTTCGGTCCCGGGAGTGCGATCTTTTCTAGGACTCGCCTCCTATTACCGGAAGTATGTGAGAAATTTCGCCAAAATCGCGGGGCCGCTGTCAGACCTTCTGTGTAAATCTAAATTCTGGGCATGGAACACCTTTTGTGGCCAAGCTTTTGCTGAATTGAAGCAGCGGATGGCGGAAGCTCCAGTCTTGAAAATCCTGGAGTTCAATCGTCCGTTTGAGATACATACAGATGCGTCGGACTTCGCGATTGGTGGTGTGCTGATGCAAGATGGACGTCCAGTGGCTTACGAAAGTAAGAAACTGAATGAAGTGGAGCGACGGTGGCCAACGCACGAGAAATAGATGAAGGCGGTGGTGCACTGTCTTGAGCTCTGGCGCCACTATGTTGATTCCAACCCAGTGAAGGTGTTCACGGACAATGTCACGGTGAAGTATTTTGCCACGCAGCCCAAGTTGTCCCCAAAACAACTTAGGTGGCAAGATACTTTGGCGGTGTTCGACGTGGATATCCAGTACAAACCGGGACGAGACAACGTGGTGGCCGATGCTTTAAGTAGAAAGCAGCAGCTCTTGTTGGTGTACAAGGGCGAGACGACGCTCCAAAGGAAGATCCGGAAGGCTTGCCTAAAGGATGAGCTGGCAAAGTCCGTGATACAGGACTTGAGGATGGGGGTTAAATCGCAGTTCCACTTGCAAAATGGACTGCTCCGGTATAAGCAAAAGCGTCTCTACGTGCCGAAGGGAGGGATCAGAGATAGCCTCTTGAGAGAATGCCATGATAGCCCGCTTGGGGGCCACAGAGGAGCCAAGCGCACTGTGGCACTCTTGAAGAAAGAGTATTTCTGGCCCAATTTGAGGGAGGAGGCGGAGGAGTATGTCAAGACATGCACCACATGCCAACAAAACCGGAGCGAGTACAAAAAGCAAGCGGGGCTGTTACAACCCTTGCCGATTCCAGAGGGGACTTGGGAAAGCGTCTCGATGGATTTCATGACTGCTATGCCGCTGTCAAAATGATTCGATGCAATCATGGTGGTGGTGGATAGGTTCAGTAAAATGGGCCATTTCATCCCCACCAAGGAGACGGCAACGGCGCAGGAGACAGGACGACTTTACTTCGCCCACGTCTTAAAGCATCATGGAGTCCCGAAGGATATTGTCTCGGACCGCGATCCAAAGTTTACGAGTAAATTTTGGAGGGCACTTTGGAAGAAGATGGGGACGAGGCTAAAGATGAGCACCGCCTTCCGACCTATGACCGACGGCCAAACAGAAAGAGTGAATTCCGTAGTGAAGCAGATCTTGCGGAATTACGTGTCGGCAGACCAAACAGACTGGGTGGAACACTTAGACGCGGCAGAGTTCTGTTATAATGACACAAAACACTCCGCAACGGGAGTTTCCCCTTTCGTATTGGTCTATGGAAAAGCACCTCTGGTGCCGACAAGTTGGGCCGCCCAGGACGTTGAGGAACCGGCAGTAGCGGCAGTATTGGAAGAACGCGAGCGTTTGTTGAAGCTCGCAAAGTACAACATTGCCAAAGCTAGGAAACGGTATGAAAGGCAGGCGAATCGGAAGCGGAGGGAAGTGAAGTTTGAGGCAGGCACGGAGGTCTGGTTGAACATCAAGAATTTCCGACTACCTCTGGAAGTGAGTCCGAAGTTCGTACCTCCGTATGCGGGACCCTTTCGCAATCGGAAGGTTATGAATGAGGATGTGTATGAATTGGAGCTGCCAGCAAACAGCAAGGTCCCGCAGTATTCCATGTCTCCCTTTTGAAGCCTTACTTCAAAGATGAAGCGCGTCCGAATCGGCATCAAGTGTTGCGTCCGCCACCTATGCTGTTGGATCATGAAAATGAACCTAAGTACGAGGTGGAGGCAATACTTAAGTCAAGGAGGTTCAAGAACCGAGAAACGGAGTATCTCGTCAAATGGAAGGGCTATTATCATGTGGAGGCATCTTGGGTGCGTGCCTCAGAAATGGGAAACGCATCCGAGGCGGTCGCAGCTTTCGAAGGGCGACCTCAAAAGCGAATGGGGACATCAACCTTGGAGCGTGGGGGAGGAAATGCATGCTTAGCCCGGCTTAGCTAGCTTAGGAATCCGATTGCAAAAACTTGTATTGTACAAAACGTGCTATAAATGAAACGGATTCCAAATGTTGTGCGTCCTATTTTGTTTGGAATGGTGATGCATGGTATGGTTGGCTAGTGTGTAGAATGCATGCTAGCTTATAGAAGTGGGAGAGGTAAATTGGGTTAATCGTGTGTTTGTGTAGTGCCAAAATCGGGTGACCCCCATCCGAGGGGCAAGGAAACTTGCGCCTTCTTTGGGAGTTCACGTGCTAGTGCGCATCGGGCGCGTGCGCGTACTATAACTGCGCTTCCGAGGGGGTTGCCTTGTAGTGCGGGCTAACGCGGAAGCCACGTGCTTCCGTTCACGTACTATAATCGTGTAGCCTCGGGACAAAGTCGTAGTGCGGCTTCGGCGTGTTCCCGTACCTCAGGCCAACATTCCAAGGCGGACCCAATTGTAGTGATTGGGACGCACGGTTGGTTCAAAGTTATCTTCCTAGTCAAAGAGGGTTCCAGGTGAACCCTTGTTCAAGGTGATGCCAAAAGCGGCATAATGAGCGGTCGCAAGCAATGTTGTTGCAGTAAGGCGATTCGATCCTCGGGGAGGATCGTTCCTTGGCCTTGAAGTAGGCCAAGAAGAGTGCACTGGGAGGAGCTGGAGAGGCTCCACCCTTGGCCGGGACTTGGAGGAAGTCGGCCGAACTAGCTAGTGGAGAGTAGAGTTAAGTGTGGGGTTTGGTTCTTTGCAATGGGACGCCATGGTGCGGAAACAAACTCCTTGATGTGGGACGCCACAACTTGGATGTTCGTTTCTACAAAATGGACAAGTCGATGAGGACATCGACTCCCTGTTGGTAGGGGTGTGTGTCACGGCCCTTTGCCTTGAGGGCAGGGGGTCGGGTCACATGAGGGGCTGCCCCTGTGGTGGGGGCATCGGCAGCGATAGGTATGGGGGGCTGAAGCACCCTTGAGTGCCCAAGGCACTGAAGGAGGCGGAGGCGCTCACTAGGTGGAGCCCCGCACACCGGGTTGCGGTGGGGGTGGCTCCACAAGGGGTGGTGGTAGCTTAGCGGGACTTAGTGGGGGTGGCATAGGACTCACCATGGGGGCGGAGACCTCGTGGTGGGAGTCGTGGGGAGTCTTGGGACTCATCACGGTCCATAGGGGCCGTGGTGAGTGGGCCAAGACTCACCGCGACTCATCACCGGGAGTCGAGGGTTTTCGTGGTGGTTCGCCATAAAATGGCATGGCTGGTTATGAAACCCCCACGGACAGCTACAGAAGTATATATAGGGAGTAGTAACCCCGAGAACGGTGCAAGCCCGTTGGTGACCAAAAACTAGTGAGTAAACTAGCGAGCGAGCCGGAAAGCAACCAAAGAGTGGGGAGCTGTTCCGGACTGCCATCTACCAAAGGGAATTCCACTAGTCCCAAATAGGTGGAGGGTTTAGTGGGAAGCGAAGGGGGACCGTTATGTCCCGGTAAGCAGCCGAAGCTCCAAGTTGGCCCGGCGGCCAGGTTGGGAGTCAGGCGCGCGCATCAAAGCGAGTAACTATGACGTGAAGGGGAGCTTACCGAAGGGAGGTGCGCGACATAGCGAGGTGTATGCGCACGACAGCTGTCAAGTAAAGTTTACTAGTAGTCTGAAACTAGCCAATAAATAACTCATTTTTATATATGACACTTTGGGCTTGATCCAAGTGTCAACCCAGGGGTCAAGATATTTGTTGGCCCCTGGGCGTGGCTTATCTTCACGACGAATGCGCGGCGAGGCTCATCTCTCTCGAGTTGAGCCTCCCGCGTCGGCTATGGCGTGCGTAGTGCAGATTCCCCATAGATTTTGGGGTGTGCTTGGCTTGACTCGTAATGCATGAGTGATGGTGTCTAGTTTTTATTAATCATTGTGGCAGACTACTTTATTGTGCGTATATGTTGTGTGGTTTGGACAGCGATGTAGTTGTGTAGCGAGGTGTATGTGCACGACAACCGATGTAAATGATAGTGAAAGCCTTGTCTGACGACTTGCTTCCCCCTTTTGTGGATCAAAATCCACATCCGCTCCTCTTGGCTCAGGAGCACGTGTTGCTGCTCGAGTGACAGCAACAGCAGAGTCTAGTACATGCAATGGCCCTGCAAGTGCGGCTCCACACATGAAGCCCATACCAATTTGGTCTTCCCTAGGCATAAGAGGTTGTGCAGCTTGAACCTTAGGCCTTGGAGCTAGCACAACATGAATAGTGGCCATGGCAGCAAGATGTTGCTCTAGCTAGGCAAGTCTATCCACCATGCCTTGGTCATGACCTTGACCCTGACCCTGTGCTTCTTGGCGTTGGTTACAACCTCCACCACGACCTCTGCCTCCTCTACCTCTCTGGACTACATTGCCTCGTCCTCGGCCACCATTGTTCTGTCAAGTTAAATAAGCACAGTGTGAAAACAGCTAGAATAAAACTAGTTATTTATATTTAACACTTGGATTTAGGTCAAGTGTTAAATCAGGTGTCAAGTTTAGTTTGACACCTGGTCCGTCTTATCTTCACGAGAGCGGCAGTCGCGCGGCTCATCTCTCTCGAGTTGAGCCTGCGCGACCGAGTTCCTGCATTCTTCAGATCGGAGTGTGCTTATGATGGGAGTGTAGGTTGTTGTGGGGTGGAGTCCCCATAGCTTGGGGTGCCCCTGGCTCGACTATTATCTTAAAGAGTGATGTTGAGGGATTGCATATTTCTTGTGTTGAGAGTGTGTGTCCTTTTTTAGTTTGTACGCAGCTCAAGCAATGAGCATAGAACGGCTCTAGCTTGAGTTCGTCTCACATCTTCAGTCGCAATGGTGTGGTAGAAGAGAGAGTAATGGTGGTCTGCCCATATTTCTGTTGGCATTGGCGAGGTGTGCTTCCACTGTAAGGGCGTCGCCCGTCTGCGGAGGATATGTCGATGGCAGCTGGTGGTGTGATGTCAAGGCCCCATAGAGCCCGCTGCGGTGAATGGGAGCAGCGAATGGGGCAGCAGTGAATGGGAGTCCAGGTAGAGCCAGCGGCTGTGGCGGCAAGGGTCTGGTTGATGGTGGCGGCTCTTGGTCGCTCGAGTATCTCTACAGCAGGGGGAACAGCCCGTTCAGGCTGTTGATATGCGGCTCGAACTGGATGACTTCAGCTGTGTGGTGGAAGCGAGTGGATCGAATGGAAGCTGGTCTGGATTGAGGTCCGCACGACAGGCCTGCACTTTGGGATAGGAGTCATATGCGAAGACAGAAAGCTGATAGAATGTGGCGGGCATTTCATCTTCTTTACCGTGGAGGTCTACCTTAAAGAGGGACTTCACTCTTTGGACGCTGAATGTTGCGCTGAAGTGGGAGAGGGCAGCAGAAACACAGTCCCCCTTCGCACAATGTTTCGACCTCTTTGGCTTTGACCTTTTGACATGAGCAGTTCTCCGCCCTTATTTTTCCTCGCTCTTTCCCTGTGTTCCCTTCTCCTTTCGTCACCACTACTGCCTCAATCAGAGGTGGCGACCATACTGCCGTTTAAGTGTCCAGGAAACTGATGACATCAAGGAAGCTACCAGCTTGTTCCTGAAGACGAAGGGGTCGAATGTCACTGTTCTGGCTGGCACAGGAGCATGTGACCTGCCCATAGGGACTTGGGTGCCTGAAACAAGTGAAGTGGTTGGAGGATGGAGCATGGCGTCAGGAGATGGAAAGAGAGCAGTGAAGGGGTTTCTACATGATAAGGACCTGCAACTGGTTGCAGCCCAGCATGCGCTAGCTAGGACCATGACCTGAAGCAGCTGCTAAGTCGCTGGGAGGTCCGTGAAGCTGAACTTGCCCAAATGCGGGAGGTTGTCATGGAGGGAGCTAAGACAGTCAGTGTACTGCAGCTGCCTTGGTGGGGAAAGTGAATGCGAGACTGGCAGCTCAACTGGGCATTGGGATAGATTTTGCTTGGTGATGGGATCGTAATTCAGTAGCAGGCTGATTGGAGTTAAAGAGGTTTGGTCATGCCAGTGTCCGAGCAGCCAGTGAATTTTGGGCCAGATTTTTGAAGGTATGTTGCATGGCAGTAGGCAGTGTTCCAGAGATTCTGAAACCCCAAGCGAGCAGCATAAGCAGAGCAGTGCACGGGTGAATTGAAGCCAACGCCCTACCTTTAGAATTCTATGTGCGATCTGCCAGAGAAAGACAGCCAGCTTTGCATCGTGTGTGACAGCTTTGCAGGATGTTTGATTGAGGGCAGCAGTGCATAGCGAGGCCAGTGATTTGAATGCCGCTGAAATCTGTCACGGAAATGACCTGATTAGGTCTGGCTGAGCATGTAACCCAAGTGTCGGGCAATGGAGGCAACGGCCCCTGCTGGAGGATTCATATCCAAGATGCAGGGATGGTCTGGATGATGCTGGCATAACCTGCATTTCCTCTGGCTGTTCCTACAATCTGGTTTATGTGCCCTGGCACTATAGTGCTGATGCCGACCAGATATTCCCAATCTGTGCAATTTCATGGTGATCCCAGGCAGACCACCTCTCCGCATATCCACGGTCAATCTTGTTGTGAAGAAGGAGGGGCAGGGGCAGGAAGCTAGTAGGTATATGCTGATGATAGACTGAGCTGCTGTGTAGCAGCTATTCCCTGCTCAGTGTCCAGAGGGGATGCTGTGGCCTCCGAACTGCGCAAGTACTTGTCTCTGATCTCTGGGTGTCGTCAATGGTGTCTCCTTGCTGATTTTGATCTCTATTAAGAGAGTGTATATCAAGTGCGCAGGGGACTCGTCTCTCGAGGGTTCACTGGGAAGAATCGCTTCACGACCTCCATCGTCACCACGGTTTGTGGTAGAAGACGGTTGGGATTCCAAAGCATGGTGAGCTGTTGAACTCAAATGAAATGGAGGGGAACAGCAGGCACGTGGCCAGGGAACCTAGGATGCCATATAGAACTTAGGGAACCGGGAACCAGTTACCAGATATTTTGGGTGTAACTTTGAATTTTTAAACTTGAAAACCTTATTAAAAAAAAAAAAAAAAAAAAACCCTTTTTAATCTAATTTGAATGATTTGGAGCCAAATTCATCATATCTTTGTCAGATGGACTCTGTTTGACCCAGTTTTTGGGGGGATAGCTGCAGAAAGGGGAAATCTACCTATCGAATCCCACTCAACGTTCTCAGCAAGACCTGACCACAGTTGAGGAAGACCTGACCACTGAAGGCCCGGAGGAGGCCTCTGCAATTGCACAATTGTCCGCAAAGATTCCCCAGAGTGCAGCTCCAGTTGGGGATGCTCCAGCTGCTCAGCCCCTGCCCGCACCAGCAGAAATGTCTCCGGAGGAATTCCAAAGTGCAGCGGATACAATGTTGGAGGAGACACATAGTAGCATTGGCAGAGTTCTGGGCAGCAGGGTATTCCAGCGGACTCTTCGAATCCCACTCTGTCGCATGGTCTCCCTTCCCATCGTCAGGCAGGCACTTCCCGGAGATGTGGATAAGCTCAAGTTCGCATTTCCAAAAGGGTACCGTCTAGGTTCGCCAGCCTTCTACGTTTCCCTTGAGAATGAGGACGGCAAATCTCGTGGACCCACTGCGGAGGAATTGTCAACATGGGATACCCACTGGCACACTCGCAACGACGAATTCGAGGCAACCCTGAAGGGTGATCCTGACTTCGGCCATATGTCGGGTAAAATGTTCTTTGTGTGGGACGGGAATCACCGAGTTCTCGCCTGGTGGGAGTACATCAAGCAGAACCATGCCAAGCACATTGGCTGGCATTACATGGTGGAGTGTGTCATCCTCAAGGTGAAGGCGGCAGATTCCTCCCTGCTCAAGAATGCCATGGCGGACCTCAACTCGTAAGATACTCATACCCTCCCAACCGCGTTCGAAATATGGTGCCGCATTTCGGTTTCCAATCTATTTTGTTTCCGTGCTTCCGTGGTCTGAACTGGAGAGTGTGCCTTGCAGGGTCACTGAAAATGCGTACGTGCATACCCACATGGCACATATGCTGTACAGGGTGAGGAAAACTGGTCTCACTGATCCGCACATGTTTGCGGAAATGCTGGAGCCCGAGCTCATTCAGAAAGCCGTGGCAAAAACTGACCGGACATGGTATCGTCTCACTATGGATGGAATGGTGGAGGTGATATACGAAGTAAGTCGTCCTCCCATTCCCCTCTGCTCATCCTTCCCCAATTTCCGGTAATCTTTCCACATGAATCGAATGTAACGCTTCTGCATGTTTTTGTTGGCAGTCAAACATCAAGCTGGATTTGGCCCATGCCAAACGCTTCTTCATGGAAAGTGAGGGGCAGGTCAAAACGTTGCAGTCATTGACTGAGCACTTGAAGGAAGTCGGGGTCAAGTCCAGAACGAAATATAAGTCAAAGCTTGTGAAGCTGGTGGCCATTGCAGATCCGGCACTTGGAAAGGACTTCATCCCCGAGATTGCAAAACACTATTCTCGGGCCATGCAGCCGACCATGCAGTTGGAGAAACTGCATCACCTCTCAACGGCATGTGTTGAAGCGAAAGAGAAGGTGATGTTTCAATTCACTGAAGTTCCTTCCTAGCAATAGCCACTCTTCTTCCTGCGACTGACATTGGATCGGAAATGGCAGACATGGTGGCTGTCGATCTGGAATGCATCGGAGAGTATAAGGACAATGTGGTCTTTTCCACTCAAAGTTTCCGACCCTGCAGTGGATGTGTGGCTCAACCGCATGACTTGGTGGTTCCAGGTAATTCAAGGTACTTCCCCAGAGTTGCTTTTCTGAAATGAATTCCCTAAACTGCTACGTGACAATGCATGTGGGAATCGCAGGTAATGACGAATGCGAAGGAGCAAGTCGTAATGCATACAAATTCGTTCGGCTTGTACGTCAAATGGGATGGAACACAGACATTGGAAGACTACGTGACACGTTTCAGATGTGCTTACAAGGACAACCTCTTCGCCAGGGAGCTACAGACAGCAAGAAGGAGCGTGGAGTTTACACATCAGGAGGGAGCGGGAAAAGCTGCAATGCGAATTGTTTACAGGTGAAGCCCAGCTGTCCTTGTACGCAAAGCCTGGTAATGAGGTTTGTCTGGGAAATGCGGCACCGCATTCGCATTTTATGTTTTCGGTTGCACTCTTGCGAGTACGTTGGTCTCAACTTTTGCTCACGCATGCTGACTGCCCTGCAGGTATATGAAATACGTGCTTCTTCAGACAGGGGCCATGGCTCAAGAGCCCCCGTTCTTCATGGCTTGGACCGTGGCGGGCCCAAGCTGTGTCTACACACCCGAGCTGCAGAAACAATGGCATGCCGCGCATCTGGTTGGATGCCCGTGGTACCTGGACATGTCTGGCGGAATTGTTGACGACTCTGAGAAAGATCTGCACGCGAAAGCAGAAGAGAAGAGAAAGGAAAGACGTGTCCCTGCTTGGCCAGAGTCGGCAAAGGAAGCTGCTGCTCTGGAACAATCTAGAAAGGCAGCTGAGATGGCACAGAAAACGGTGGATGCAGCTGTGCAGGCTCAACAGAAGGGGTCGAAGAAGCGGACTCGCCAGCAAGGAGCAGCAGTTGTGACACCCAAGAAAACGAAGAAGCAGAAACAGATAGTGCAGGTAGAGGGTGAGGAAGAGGACTCCGATGGAGACTTTGCAACCAGCCCACCCCCCGAGACGCAGCCGAAATCCCCTGTGCCCACCGTTGTCACGAGAGGGACGAGAATTGGCTCGGCAAAGAAGGCACCCTTCAACCCCCCGGGGGGGCACCCTTTCGAGCCGGTGGAAATGAAGAGGCTGAAAGTGGATCCCGATACAGTAGTCCAGTGTGTGAATGAGAGTTTCTTGGCGGCTTTGGATGGACGGGCAGCCAAGTTGGCATACATGAAGACCATGGAGGGTCTGAAGGGCAGAGCACTGAAGAAGGCGGCTGCCGAAGAGCCTTCCGACACCCCCGGGTTTCTGAAGATGGTCTCGTTCTTTGAGAGGGTGTGTGCAGACAAGGATTGCAGGAGGGGCGGAAATTCCACCGATTGGTCTTGCGATATGATCATCTTGGATATTCCAGACGGAGAGCCTTTGGAAGGACTGCAAGCTTTGCCATCTTGGAACAGGTACTCCGAGGACTTTTGGAAGAAAGGATTCGGGCTCGCCCGCATGGTGTTGGACGACAGAGGCTGTGTGGTTGTCCTGGCGAGCAAAGGCAAAAACACGCAGACAAGAATTGCGAAGTGGACCCGCAAGAGCGCCGTCCCAATTCTGAAGAAAAAGTGGACGTGCATCAACACATTGGGCCTTCGGTCGGAAGGGAAGAAGGTAATTACGACCTTGGCACTCGTCCTTTCATTTTCTTAGGAGTCTTGAAATGCGGTGCCGCATTCGATTTCTAATCGTTCCCCACTGTGTATGCAGACGAAGCAGTTCGATGCATACTGCTTTGTGAAGGAGAACTCCACCTTTGCTTTCCGGAAGGAGGGATTGTTGGTTGACCCGAACTGCGACCCCATCGATTACGACGTCCTGTTCAACAACGTTCCCATGGAACTTCTCCCTCATAGCCTCACTTCAACTGAACCCCTGCGGTATTCACGCACTCGGAGCCCTGCCTTCATTCAGACAATTATGGAGACATGCACTGACGTGGAGGGCACAGTGCTCGACCTCATTTGTGGGACAGGTATGCATTATCTTGTTGTATGTTTTTCTGCAAACTCTCGTTATGCTTTCATTCGCAACATCTGAAGGGCCATGTCATAATGTGTGGATGGCATTGTAACAGGTGCCTCAATGTGGGCTGGGCGGTTTTCCGACCGGCACCTCTTTGCCTACGAGGAGGACACAAGCGTCTGGGGATCCCATCTGGAAGGGCTGCAACGGAATGTGAAGGCTCCCATCGAAGTCAAAGACTCCTCGGATACGTCGGAGTCGGAGGAAGAGACAGTGGACATTGATGCCGAGGAGAACCCGGAATACGAGTGAGTGCAAACATTGTAAGTTTGCAAAGCCTTCTGGGTGATTTTTTGTCAAACGCATTTCCGGACTGTGGTTCTCATTGGTCTCTATGGTGATTGTTATATGCAGGATTGGAGGATCCGGGTCAAAACATGTAAGGCCTACACTTCCTGCCAGGAAAAATGTCCCGTTCTTTGCGAGGGCCGACTTCATGACGAGCCCGGTGAAGGACTACTCCCTTCCTAGTTATGCAGCTAAACTCGCAAATATAGCGATTAGACGATGTGAGAATCCCAGTAAAGTAGAGCAGATTTTGGAGAGGGCTAGGGAGGACAGAAGGATAAGGAAAGAGTTAGCAACAGCTGAGGCAGGTAGACGGGTGCGAAAGTTCATATGTGATTCAGCGGATGAGAGCGATGCAGACAGGGAGGACGACGAGCCAACGGAGGTGAGATGGTCGGTTCCGCAAGGTGAAGATGGGATTTTCGAAAGCCTGGCCAATGACCAGTCCGCTGGAGATGAGAAAGGCAATGACGGGGTGGAGGCGGAGCAGGATAGTCAAGAACAGGCCGACAGTAGTGATGATTTTCAAGATTAATACAATTTTAATGAACTCTCTGTACATTTAAATTCAATTCCAGAGTATATAAAATGGAATTCTCCCCGTCCTTCATGTCCCCTCTCCCATGTGCTTCTAAACGACAACATCGTCCAAACCTGGTCCCTCCCAAAATCAGAAATGCGGCACCGCATTTCAATGTCTGAACGGAAATGTGGAAACTGAAAAAACCTCATTTGGAAATGCGGCACCGCATTTCCAAAACCGGGGCAAGAACAAATTTCCGATTCATGGTTTGGACATCAGAAACTGTTCGGACAAACGGAAATGCGGTGCCGCATTTCCGTTTCCGACACGGCAGTTTTGCCGATTGGCAGCTCCTTCCATGGATGTAAATCGAAATGCGGAGGTCGAACATGGAAATGCGGTGCCGCATTTACCTTTTGGAGATGGACATTTTTCCAACTGCAGACCTATCGACGTTCTTGGGCTCCCAATTCCATGATGCTAGACGGGAATGCGGCACCGCATTCCATTGTCCAATAAGAAATTTCGATGACGTACATGGAAATGCGGCGCCGCATTTCCAAAATGGACATCGTTGTTTGCCCAATTCCAGACCCTTTGATGGAAATGCGGCACCGCATTCCATCGTCCTATAAAAACTTACATTGTCCTATAAAAACTTTCAATTGCCCAAAATGGGAAATGCGGCGCCGCATTTCCAAAACAGACATCGTTGTTTGTCCAATTCCAGACCCGTGTGGGCATTCCGTCTTGATGGACGGAAATACGGCACCGCATTCCATTGTCCGATTCGATATTTTGATGACAGACATGGAAATGCGGTGCCGCATTTCCAGAACGGACATCATTGTTTGTCCAATTCCAGACCCTTCGACGGAAATGCGGCACCGCATTCCATTGTGCTCTCCGGAAATGTTGTGCCGCATTTCATTGTCCGGTACGAAATTTCGATGACAGACATGGAAATGCGGTGCCGCATTTCAAGTATGGACATGGACAAGCATTAGCGACTGGACATGCTTGGATAGTTCAAGGTCGAATATGGAAATGCGGCGCCGCATTTCAAATTCGAAGTATGGTAATGCCATGTTAGGAAATGAAATGTTGTACAACATTTCCGTTACGACGACAACGGAGGAAAGGGAGCTGCCAGAAATCGCTTCATGGAGAAAATGGAATGCGATGGCGAATTTCTGAGCTTCGGCGTGTACATGTTTCCTACAACTCATACTTGGATTTTCTTCACCTCAGGACTGTGATATCGCTGACTCTGGTAAATTCATATGGACAGACACATTGTAGAAATGAGACCTCAAATTGTAAACAGTGGGCCAATTACGGCAGTTCTTGAACACGATGAAACACAAGCACACAGAAGTGAGGTACGATGGGTTGTTTTATTGATCGAACACGGTGTCTCACATTTAGCAGCTCCAGACAAATCTAAGCCCTTCCTCCTTCTACATGGGTGTCACCAAGTCGACGGAACTTCGATAGCCCTCAAAACTAGCTCATTACTGATGCGGCATCTCGAGGTAAACTGCAATGCGGTCGATCTGGTGCCCTTGGTGGAGCTGACGACAATGTCATACCCATCAATCATACCACCATCATACATCGACAAGGTCACTGTGGGCCTCCTGTGCCCGTGCGATTCGTCTTCGCAACTCAGCCGAATGTCTCCATACACTGGAAAAGCGGAGTGAACTCCACGAATATAGTTTTCCCCGGTGCCGTCCTCCCTGGTCCACTGGCAGTAGTTCCGGCGCCAAAGTGAGGCCGTGCGTGATCTGTCCGGCATCCCATTCCACCTTGGTATATCGAGGTCAACAATTTTCAGGACCCACGGACCGCATTGACCCTCGCCCTCACCTCGCTCAAAGCAGTAATAGCCCTCCAGATACTCCATTGCGCGCAAAGACTCCCGCTTGATTCCAGATGCGTCTGTGAAAAGTGAAAGCCAGACAATGATGTCTCCTGATTGTGGTTTGAACATAGCATAATCGTGGCCATGATAAGGGCAGTCAGCAGGATTTCGGCGGCACGACATCCCTGAAAAAGAGTAGCGCAGTACGCTCAATGACAGCAGCTCCCGGATGGAGGAGGTAGCAGCGCGGTGGCTGGAAGAAATTCAAGCAAACGCTGCAATTTGTCACAAATACTCCAGGGCACATTTAAATTTCCCCCCTACAGGAACCTGCAGGGATGAAGATTGGCTCATCCATGGATGTAGCCGATCAGTTTCCTTCCCTGCCATGCAAACTATGGGCAGTAAGTGCCAGGTGGGCCTATAGCCACTCGAGACGACGAAGTCCATCCCCCCTTCGATGTAAATGCGGCGCCGAATTTCCATCCGGGGGATGGACTTCGGTGGCAGATTTCAAACTATACCCCGTGGATGAGAAAGAGGTATCGGTTCATCCACCGCTGGCTTGTTGAACACGTTACACGATGATTGGCGGGTACTTGTGACCCAGATGGTCCATTATTGGAGCCCGCACTGCTCTTCCGCTTCTCATCATTTCGAAAATCTAAGGGCTTCGTTGCTGTCCGCAAGGTGATTTTCATCGGCATCAAACACGTCCTCAGGTCCTCCTTTGCAAGGATGCCGTGCTTCCGGAACCGGGACGACTGCCCTTATGGAGGCATCGATTATGCAATGTATTCGGCCACATCGGGAGACATCGTTATCTGGTACACAGATTACACAGAAGATACTGGTTCGAATGTGGAAACATTGTCCGCTTTTGAGTATCTCTTAGGCCAGTACGCCTTCGAGCGAGGTGACGATCTTGGTCTGAGGAGTCCGTGGCTCCTGTGCATCCTTGATTCCGATTTTCCCAGCTACGACGGGCACCCATGCAGAAGAATGCGCACTGCTATGCTGTTGCGGTGGAACTGCTGCCAGTGGACGTGGGTGGACTCCATCGGAGAGACTTATACTCCTGAAGGAGTGCGCTCATCTTCTCCATTGTATGGGGACATTCGCATTGGTGTGGACGGCGAAAACGTGAAGCTTTCCATATTCGATGGTGGTATGATTGAAGGGCAGGACATTGTGGTGAACATCAACAGGGGCGGTACAACGGCTGCAATCCAGTTTACCTGGAGGAGCCCGAAGACTCATGAGCTAGTTGTGAGAGCAGTCGAAGTCCCATTGACAACGTGACTTGTATTCAGAAGGCACAGGGCTAAAGATTTGTTTGCACAATCAGCACAGTAGACGTGCTTCAAATGCAATTCATGTGGATCAATAAAAACCCCATTGTGCCCTCTTTTTGTACTATTCTGTATCCATCGTTCCCAAAATGCGTCATTCCTCATTTCGTTTGGGATTGGGAGTGTGGGTGGATTTTGCAAGTGGCTGGTAGGCTGAAATGGGCCCCCATTGTACAGATCAGTACCACCCTACCATTCGCGAAACATTGCCTTTCAATATGTAATTCTAAAAAACATTGCCGAACCTCCTTCATCGGGAGGTCCTTCTCCCCCTATGACCGTGACACCCTAAACCCTATTCCCGCGGACACTCATTTCCGGAAAATAGTCCTGCTCATGTTTTTTTCGACACTTACGACTCTGCTCATGGCTCATGGCTCATGGCTCATGAAATAGCAGCCCCCCAATGACATAAGGTAGTGTAGACCAGGAATAGGGTGCTATAGTGCCACATGATCGTCGCCATGTTTCGTAGCCACGTCGTCGTCGCAACGTTTCATCATCATCTTTTTTTACCCTGCCCGTTCTGCCCAAAAATAACCGAAGAAAATACCCCGGGATAGGTGAGCGCGGGGAAGGGAGGATGATGGGAGGACGATGCCCCCGCGAGCTTGAGCGTAGAGGCACAATGGTGAGACAACTGCAATCGCAAGGTGTGGCTTTTTCTTAATGTACGATGTGAAGAAGTTTGTCCATCCTGCATATGTGGGCTCTTGGCTCCTGTCATTTGGTATGCTTCTTGATGTTTACAAGGTTCTTGGGAGCGCTTGGTCTTAGCGTTGCGTGTTTCAATCTCTGCCTGCTCAGCTGCACCGTGGTGGTTCTCGCATACCAATCCGACATTACATGACTACAGACACAAGCAACACACACAAGAGGTCCTTTCGGGTTGATGGTCGGTCAAATCCTCCATGGGTCATGACACAAGGTCAAGGACAATGTGGTGAGGGCACCTTCTTTTTTGACCTATTTGAGCCTGTTTTGCCCTCTCATCATACTCGGTCCTGAGATGCATATTGAATTGTCAAGGACAATGTGGTGAGGACACCTTCTTCTTCGACCTATTTCAGCCTGTTTTGCCTTTCATCAGACTCGGCCTTGAGATTTATATTGAATTCTATAAGTTAGCTCGTTGCACAACCTTTTTTTCACTTAGGCTCGGCACACTTAGGTCAGTTTGTCTGTCTGACTGCTTGGAATCAACCTCATCCTTCTTGTCCGGAGTTCCCAATGTCTCTTGCCCAGCACAAATATGAATATCATTTGCCCGAAGAACTTCTGCCACTACGAGTTGTTTGCTTTGGATGTGAATTGTTTGTCGTCTAGGTAGCCTATGGTTGCTCCTGGACGGCCAACCATTCTGCAAAGGGCGGACAATTACCCCGTGTGTAACAATTCTAGGCTGTCATTATCAGCTGCTAGCAGCAAGGCAAGGATGTGTGCATGATTTGTGCAGAGGCATGGATAGCTAAAGGAGCAGGGATAGAGTGTGGGTCCAGATTCATCTAAGAGGGGCAGATTTCAAGCTCCAGATTACTTGTGATTCCCTGTGGATCAATAGCTACAAGAAACTTGCATGAGTAGATGAGCACCTCAACCATGATCACAACTTCTGAAAGAGGATCAAGAGAGGGAGTCCACAATGCCTCTTCTGGTACTTCTGGGCATGTGAAGATGCTTTGTGCGGCAGGCAGACTGACAGAGGCTCTATAGACTTTAAACCAAGGAGGCATTGCAGCAGATTCAGATACGTATGTCTGTCACTTGCTGAAGTGCATCAAGATGGAAGGTCTGGAAGCTAGAAAGCAGGTGCATACTCACATTATCCAAAGTGGATTCACGCCAAATGTTTTTCTACTCAACACCATTGTCAACATGTATGTTAAGTGCGGGAGCATCATGGATGCTCACCAAGTGTTCAACATAACGCCTCAACGATCTTTGATCACGTGGAATATAATGTTGGCAGGATTTACCAAGCATGGGTGTGGTAGGAATGCTTTGGACACGATGCTTGCAGGGTATGCACGTATGCCAGGCATGGTATATAGGCCTTGGAGACCTATGATCAAATGATGGGGGAAGGGGTGAAGCCCGACCACCTCACGTTTCTGTGCATTTGCAATGCGTGTGCTAGCCTGGCAGCTCTGGAAAAGTGCAAAGAGGTGCATGGCGACATTGTCAGAGCTGCAATTGTACCAAATGTCATTCTGAACAATACCCTCGTGGACATGTATGAAGGGAGTGTTCGATAGTATGGCTGAATGAGATGTGGCATCGTGGAGTGCGATGATTGCAAGAGGACGTGACTTCCACGTGAGCGTGAGAGCGTACGCTCACGCGATGGTGATGTGGCGTGAGCGCAAGCTCACACCAGCTGATGTGGCGTGAGCGTGAGGCTGACGTGGCATGGTTATGCTGACGTGGCAGTCGTCAGAATGACATGGCATTTGGACAACTTGCCACATGCCATGTCATCAGAAACATATAGCACCTATAGCCGAGGGGCCTATAGCCGTGGCATTCGTGCCAATGCAGCCTCCAATTATGTTGTGCAATGTGTGCCATTTCTTTTTTTTGTGTAGTCGTTCGAAAATAAATGGAATGGATGCGAATGCTTTCACAAGTTGTTCCTGAAATTTAATTTTTTACGAAGGTCAAGTTTCAACTCTTCTGAAATCCAGTAATGGAATTTGCAGATGACCAAAGTGAAGAGGATGCTATGTGCTCCTATCCCGCTGCATAAGTGTATTCGCCTCGTTGAAACTCATGGTGGCCTGGTGAATGAAGATGTCGCATCTGGGATCACAAACCATTCTGTTCAAGAAGATAAAATACAGATGCTTGCAGGGTATAAATTTTCCTGTCTTTCCCAAACTTGTTGTAAGCATGCCAACAAAATCAGGACAGGTGTAGTTGTGGAAATTTGAAACTGTGATGTCATACAACCGGTCGTGCATAGCGGATGTGGAGGTCATCATAGTGTAGATTTGTCCATACCCGGGATGTGGAACTTCCGTAGTGCCTGTAACACGACCTTGAAGCATTCGAGCGGATTCCACCTTGCCAAAGTGCTCGACAATTGGAGGGAACGACGAACCAGCTTCCCATTTTGTTTTGTTGGCCATGCATCAGCGTTGGGTGGTGGCACTCCAGAACTTGCTGAAGTAGAAGCATCTGCATGTACAGTGGGGGCTTGCTGAAGGGAGAAGCCTGCCTCCTCCAACATGGCAATCTCATGAGTTGTGAGATGTGTCCCCACCTTCACAGGCCAAATGCTTGGTGGAGGAGGCTTCATGACAACTAATGGTCGCACAGTCCCACGCACGCACCTACCACAGTCGTCAGGGCAGAACCAGAATTTGTGGTTCTTCGCCTCGGCTTGCCCGTAAGGCGTGAACAAACCAGTGAAGGTCGGAGCCGGAGTGCGGACCTTGCCTCTGGATATGGAGGACTTGCATTTCTCACGATTGGTTGCTCTGATTGCCGTGCACTTCACTCGAGACCCAGCAGTGGTGCGTTCTATGTGCTAGACTTCGTCGGGGCACATGGACTCCACCACAGGGGGGAGCACGTTCGCCTCCTACCCCATTGCACTCACTGTTTGAGATGGCTGCCTTTGGCTTTGTTACAAAGGATCGTCCGCACTGGATATGCCGGAAACGAACCTCTGATGAAATGGAACACGCGGCATGGAGAAGTTGTCCATGTCCGGCTTGTGGGAGTCCGCATCCGACCCAGGAGGGGTGTTCAATTTCTATTTACAAGACCCGAATCTCTCCTCACCCTCTAGATGGGGAACTCTGGACACCAGTGGAGTTCCTTCCACACACATGCTGATAGCCCTGGCAATCTTGTTCGGATCCCCTGATCTTCTTGCTGCTCGCAACATCAACTCGGACTTGTCTGGACCCTTGCCACCAATGCCACCCCGTGAGAACTCCCGATATCTTGTCTGTTGCAGTAGAGCTCGAATCAGATCGCCACATACAAATCCCGGCCCCGCTTTCCAGATTGCTGCAACCATACATTGTGCACTATCTCCGCCAGATTGCAAGAGGGCATGTTCGTCATCTCCTCAATTGAGAAGTGCTGCAGAATGGAAAAATGTATATTAGAAAGAGGACAGGCACACCCCACCACAACAGACATGATTGGAAATGGATACAAACTCAATGAAATTTGCAAGTTTTCAAATCCACGCACCGTTGTCATGCATGCTCCCCATTGTCTGTACCGGAAGTGCCAAAATGCCAGCCAGTCTTCTAGCACTCTCATATTGTTTTCTGATGCAACCCCAGATGAGAACCACCAGGCATGAATTTTCTGGAACAATGTATTCGCCTCTGCCATGCTTTTGGCATCTTTGTACTGTTTGCATAGCCTAAGATGAGGGCTGCATTTCCCGTTTGATGTCTGCCTTTGTATGTTTCTCAAGGGACTGCGTCCAATGGAAAAGACATGTTCGCTCTCTTCCTGACATTGGCACCTTTGGATCTCCTGATCCAAACACAATGCGATCAGCATTGAAATTCGCTTGAGCACTGTCGGCCATAAATCCGGCGAAATTTGGAGATGGGACACCTTGGGAGTCCATAACGCGAATGAGACTTCTCCACATTAGCTGCTGCGAATCCGCATCCTCTGATTGCATGTCACACACTACAAATGTTATGACTTGCTGGTAGAAAGGATTGTAAACATGACACGCCATTGTAGTCCAGTCTTTCACTCGTTTGAAGTGATCAAACATAAGGAAACAGTTCTGAAGATCACCACCCTTCTGCATGCGCTTCACAAGACTGACTCCGCTGCCCTCCCCGGCTGTGGACATTTTGAAAAGATACACTTTGTTTGACCCTTGACCTGGGAACACACTCTCTTGAATGTATCCGTCGCTTCAACTCAAAAATGTTATCAATGTACCCTCTGTTAGCAGAGCCCATCCTCAATGCATTCACCTGGTTTTTAATGTTCGGCGAGCTCAAGGTAGAGAAGTGATCCATAACATTGTCCAAGGCTGGCCCGTCGAGTTTCCTGCCCACAGAATCTCCTTCACTAAGAATATGGGTTTCCAGGAAAGTCTTGCTTGCTCCAAGAACAATTGTGGAGGTAGTGGCCGTTGGATTGCTCTCATACTCTTGTCTTATCAACCTGGATACTGTTTCAACACTTTCCCTGTAATCCCCCTTCGACACTGGATGGTTGTGGAACCCGAAATGCACACCGGCTCTAGTCAAGGCTGGAAAACGGTGCACCACATAGAACATTCTTGCTCCACACACTGCCACACAGGAAGGCGCTCATTTGCAGAACTTGCAAACAAAAGTGTTGGAGCTTGGAGGTGCTTCACCGGGCTTGAAAGGATTCTTGGTGACACCCTCCCACTCGCTCTGGTTTTGAACCTCTGACCGTAGGAAATGTCTGCAACTCAAATTCTCGCACCTCAGGTGCCCATTGCACACCGCTCTCCTGAACACGAGCTTGTCATCATTTTGAATATTGGATGTCTTCATTCTGCACCATGGGTGTCCATCGTGTCTCTTGTCCATTCCGTGCATGAGGCTCGAAATAGGTCCACCCCGCCCAGGTGGAGGCAGCTCGAAGACGACATCCCCATCAAAAGACCTCGGAAGGTACTGCACACGCTCAACGGGGATAGTGTCCCAGTCAATCCCCCACAATTCACTCTTGAAACCGGGCATTCCTCCCATTGACTTCAGTTTAGGAATGACACTAGACAGGTCCTTCAATTCTGGCACCACGACCACCAGAGAAGGAACCACTAAAGGAATTTTCGGAACATCCTCCTCCGAGGAGTCGGAGAGCTCAACAATTTGTCTGGAAGTTGTAGGCTCCGTCTTCATGACCACTGTCGAGCGGCTTTTACTCACCCATCCCTTTGCTATCTAAGGTGGAAACTCCAAGATAGAAGAGTTGGATATCTCTAAACACTCAGCCCGCTCAAAACAAACAGTCATGACCTACAGCTAGTGTATCATGGGGGTACTTCCTATTTGTATTCCTTCTCACTTTCATATTAGCATGTTACCTTACTGTCTATGTTTAAGTATCAGATTGCTTCAGCAATCCACCAGGTTCCAATCACTCATCCAATCATTCCACAACTTCACTCAGGTCTCTCTACACAGTGTGAGTATGAAATATGTATTAGATTAATATCTATCAAGTATCAAGCCGAAGCCATGGTGTCTCTAGTCTGCTCTACAGTACAACTCTACAGCTTGCATGAATCAAGCATCAACAGTTCTTGTCTCCTCCTCCATTGCGCTCTCCATCCCTCAGCTCCAGATCGTCCTTTTCCCCCCCATGACCAAGTTGTGATCCAAGAAACCCTCTCCCTGTTGCTACTCTGCCTATTCTACCTGCAAGCTATTCTAACCGCCTAACTAACTAACTGTCATCCAGACAGAATGTACGTTCCCTCTGTAGATATCGTTCCCTGCCATGATAACCGTTCCATGTAAATGTTGTGACGGGTTGTGTCAAACTGTGAATGCTGTGACTGTGCCGAGCTGTGACTGGCAGTGTCAGACTGTGTCGGGCTGTGACTGGCTATGTGAAGCTGTGTCGGACTGTGGTTGACTGTGTCGGGCTGCGTTGGGCTGTGATAGACTGTTATAGGTTGTGTAAGGCTGTGACAAGCTGTGTAAGGCTGTGTAAGGCTGTGTAAGGCCGTGTCAAACTGTGACAAGTTGTGTCAAGCTGTGTCTAACTGTGTAAGGCTGTGACTGATTGTGTAAGCCTGTCTACCACCCCTAAGGCCTATGTTGGTCTAAGTCTACCATCCGTAAGTCTGCGCAAAAATTAAGGGTACCCCACAAAACCCCATAAAATTGTCTAAGTCTTAGACAGCCCTCTAACATTATCCCTTCCCCTCTCAAAAAGCCGTGTCCTCACGGTTTACTGTTTAGGATCAGCAAACCTCTGTGAACGAGGACCCTTCTGTCGGTGAGAGTCCCGTGGAGGGCTCTATGTGCGAGTCGAGTGCAGCTATGGCGTGAGCCTAGCCGCGTGAGCCCAGGAGCTCGGCTCACGCTTTGCCCTCTAAGCGTGAGCCCAGGGGTTTAGTGGAGGAAGAAGCAGGCCCCATACCCGAGTCCTTTGTTTAGAGAGGGTCCTATTGTCGTGGAAGCAGTTATAGCGCTTAAAAAAAGAGGTATAGAAAGAATGGAATGGTCATTGTGAAACTTACTGAGGTTTTCTTATTGAAGAAGAGGTGAAAAAAAAAAACTGGGTGAGTCATCATGAATCTTACTTAGGGATTCTTGCATGAACAAGAGGCAAGAAAAGTTTGGATGCTCATTGTCAAGCTATCTGTCGTTTCCAGTATTTCATCCATGGTGGATGGATGATGGATGGATGAAATATTGAAGGAGAGGTTAAAAATAATGAGGATGGGCAAGAACAGGCCCCAAAATATGACCCCTCATTGTGAAACAGACAATGGTTTTTGTTAATATAGATGAGGTGAAAATTAAACAAATGGTCATCTTCAAGCTTCTTTAGGCTTTGTTTGTGAAGATGTGTAACAAAATGAGCGGTTTATTGTGGAATTTGTTCAGGTTTGTGTTATTGAAGATGAGGTGAAAAAAAAACACATGGTCATTGTGATTGCTTATTTAGGGTGTCTTTGTGAAGAAGAGGTAAGAAAAAAACATTGAGCTATCCTTGTGAAACTTGTTTAGGATTCTGTTATTGAAGAAGAGGTGAAAAAAAAATCAGATGGTCATCATGAATGCTTATATAGGGTTTGTTTGTGAAGAAGAGGTGAAAAAAAAAGTTAAGCTCTATCATTGTCAAACTTGTTCAGGTTTCTGTTATTGAAGAAGAGGTGAAAAAAGAAATCAGATGGTCATTATGAATGTTTATTTAGGGTTTGTTTGTGAAGAAGAGGTGAAAAAATTGAGCTCTCATTCTCAAACTTGTTAAGGTTTATGTTATTGAAGAAGAGGTGAAAAAAATATTAGATGGTCATCATGAATGCTTATTTAGAGGTGAAAAAGAAAGTTTGTGAATAAGAGGTGAAAAAGTTGAGCTCTATCATTGTCAAACTTCTTCAGGTTTCTGTTATTGAAGAAGAGGTGAAAAAAAACCAGATGGTCATCATGAATGCTTATTTAGGGAATAAATTAGGGATTGTTTGTGAAGAAGAGGTGAAAAAAAAACTTGAGCTCTACCATTGTCAAACTTCTTCAGGTTTCTGTTATTGAAAAAGAGGTGAAAAAAAATCAGATGGTCATCATGAATGCTTATTTAGGGTTTGTTTGTGAAGAAGAGGTGAAAAAAATTGAGCTCTATCATTGTCAATCTTGTTCAGGTTTCTGTTAATGAAAAAGAGGTGAATAAAAATCAGATGTCATCATGAATAAATTAGGGTTTGTTTGTGAAGAAGAGGTGAAAAAAAAACTTGAGCTCTATCATTGTCAAACTTCTTCAGGTTTCTGTTATTGAAGAAGAGGTGAAAAAAAAATCATATGGTCATCATGAATGCTTATTTAGGGTTTGTTTGTATAGAGGACGTGGAAAACAAATGAGCTGTCATTGTGAAACTTGTTCAGGTGCCTGTTATTCAAGAAGAAGTGGAAAAAAAAACATATGGTCATCATGAAGCTCATTTACGCAATGCTTCTGTAGAGGCCGTGAAAAAATAAAATGAGCTTTCATACTGACACTTGTCCATGTTTGGCAGGCCCTCGAACAAAAAATGGTTTTTTTTTTTTTTTTTTTTTTTTTTTCCTTGGCTCGGGGGGTGGGGGCAGAAGTGGTGTGCGTCGATGCACTCAATTTTAGAGGCTCGTTAACCAAACCCGATGAAAAAATAAACTACCTTTCATGACGAGACATCGCCTACTTGTCTAGATTTAAGAACTGTGTATACATGTTCTACAAACAAGGCAGCCCTTTCCGACATTGCGAAAAATCGCAACATATGCAACACTACTCGATATTGCCAATGTCTCGCTGCAAAAGTATCTGTACCTCACCAGGACCTAGTGTCGCCTGGTGAATGATTTGGTTTCCTTTGGGATCACAATACATCATGCGCAAAAAGATGTAGTAAAGATGCTTGCAGGGAACCCATTTCCCTCTCTTTCCTAGAGCTTCCTCACGCATGCACACAAAGTCGGGCCAGGTACACCTCGGAAAATTTCCCACCGTCACCTGATAGGCCCTGTCGTGCAAAACAGACCCAGATGTGACCAAAGTATAAACCCATCCATACCCAGGTGAAGGTACTTCCATAGTTCCTGTTACCCGAGCCTGAAGTAGTCTGGCCGATTCCACCTTCGCATCGTGATCAGGCCCCGAAGCCACCCGATGCACTGTTTTGCCATTCCTTCTCGTGCGATGCGAAGTATCGTCTGGAGGAGGCACCATAGCAGCAAGGCCACCAAGAGTCGACGCCACAGATCGGTGCAGATGAAAGCCGACATCCTCCAACTTGCCAATCTCCAGTTCGTCAATGATCATCCTGAAATCATGATCATGAAAAAATTGAGTGTGTTGACGCACTCAGTTCTCGGGGGGGGGGGGGGGGGGGAGGGGCCCCCAAAACCCGCCGGGTACCCGAGGTGAAAATCCGGACCCGCACCTCTCGTCGATGATCATCCTGAAATCATGATCATGAAGAAATTGAGTGCGTTGACGCACTCAGTTCTCCCGGGGGGGGGGGGGGGGGGGGAGGGAACCAAAAAATAAAAAATAAAAAATAAAAAATTGGGTATCATACAATCTGTCACAATGAGATGTCGCCGGGAGCTGGCAAGCTACTTGAAAGCCTCGGGGTTGCGGATTATCAAGACCTGGAACTGTGTCAACAACCTATATTTGACGAAGGGGGATTGCCTAGGGCAGAAGGTGGGTTTCAAATACTTTGTTTTTATGCCTTCTCTGTTGAAGTTCCACTGTACCGACTGTTATGAAGTCATGCTGTTCGCACTGCCTGAATTGAGTGCTTCAGCGCACTCAGTTATGGCGGTGCATGAGCAATGACTCTGAACCAGTTCCATCCAGAATGGGTCTGCACTCCCACCCAGATGTGCTATGAAACATTCCTCACTAATTATTGTCTCTTCATCGCAGACCCGTCTATTTGAGGCCGTGTGTCTCGTGAGGGTACATCCACTGTTGACTCCCACCATAGTGGTGGAGTTCGAGCTTCATGGGGGAGGATGTTTCATAAACGAGAGGTTCGATCTTGTCGTCGACGACATGCACTACAACTATGTCGAACCCAACGTATGTTTGCGAAAGCCAAATGGAACTCCTTGGAGAGGGGCCTGTGAAAAAAGCCCGGCTTTTATCCAAACGATCATTGAGAGTTGTTCTCGGCCAGGGGCCCGCATCATAGATCTCACTCTCGGCACAGGTTTCTCTTCTTGCCTTTGTCATCGATTTCTTTTCTTCTGCACCTTCTTTACTCAATATTCTAAAACTCTAATTCCTTCAATCTGTCTCTTGCAGGCGCTTTTTACCATGCTTGCAAGGCAGGTGGCAGGCACTTGTTTGGTATGGAAGGAGATGCAGATATTTTCACTGGCCTCCTTGCCGAGTTGCAAGGGGGCGCGTCTACCTCCAATGTCAAGGATGTCACTGCACAAATTGATATCCTCGACGGAGACGACAAGGACCTGGACTATGACTTTTCATGTGAGTAAGTTCATTTTCTGTCTATTTGATCCCTGTGTATATGCTCTGTTGCGTCCCCTTTTGTTGTCTGATTGTTACCCAAATGGTGCATTTCTGATTGCAGGAATGTGAACGCACTCCCGTGGCCCCTGTCTTCCATATACTTGAGGGACTTGTGCTGGAGCCCACCTCCTAATTATGTCCTTCCCGATTACGCGGAAGACATTGCTTGTGTGCAAGCAGCTGTGTTTCTCCCCTACCCTTGCATTGGAGTTCCAGGAAGACACTCAGGCACCTCCGCGCAAAGGTCTTCATAGATGATAGTGCAGCAGTTTCAGGTTGTAGCAGTACTTCTAGCAGTTCAGCATATTCAGGTGGTAGCAGTAGCAGTGTTGACACCACCTACGGATGTACTTGAGGGCATTCATTTATAGAACATGAGGGGACACACTCTCCGTTTTCCATTGCACCACCATTTCTCTTCCCACCATCCGTTGTAATGAGCACGGATTACAATGAAATTCACATCCCTGAATTGAAACATTCTCTCCCCCGCGTCCTGCGAATTTGAAAGTGTTTTCTTTCTAAACATTGCTCCCCAATTCAACCGTGTGCATTCAATAAAACTTTTTCAACAGAGATGAATATGTGCATAGTCCAGTAGACAGTCATTTGACATATGCCATCACACCAATATTTGGTTGGATGGATGGAGGATGAATGTTTTTGGATGGATAAACCCCGATTGGATGTACACTGTGGATGAATGTTGCATGCATGGATGGTCCCATGGATGATGTCAGTGCGCAGTATCATGCACAGGGGCGGGATGGCAAGGTTTACTGTCGGGGTTGAGGTGGGTCCCTAAGGCTGACAAGGGTTAGGGTTTCTGTTTGGGGTTGCAGGGTTAATATGGATGAAGACGCGTTTCTGTGGTAATGGATCATCTTCCACGGAAATAGACGCCGCATCTTTCCCAAAATCATGCCACGTGTCCTGGGCTCACGCCAGGCTCCTGGGCTCGCGTGGCTAGGCTCACACTCTAGCATCCCCCGTGATGGTTTGCCTTTGTAATCAGATTTCTTGGACTCCATCATGGCAAGGAACCCGACGTTGGCCATCTCCAACCTGGTAGGGCGAATGACCCTCGTGGGATGCTCCACTGCATGGTACGGGTCCTTGGGATCAACCACCCCCTTGTTCTTTCTCCCGGATCCCCTACCATGCGGTGGAGTCTGCTGGACATCCACCAGAGGGCCAGTATCTGCAACACTTCCGTGCCCACCTACCTCCCCTTGTGCCCCCTTCCCCCTACCCTTTCCTTTCCCCACACCACCAGCAACATCCTTTCCCTTTGCCTTTCTACCTTTACCCGGTGTATCCTGAGCGGGAGGCTCCTTCTCTGCAAGAGTCCTCAAATTTCTATCATGAATTTCGAGGTCGGCTGTTGCGGCGCTGGCTGCTATATGCTCATTCTCTCTCCTCAAAGACACCTCCTGAGCTGGGGTCTCAGAAGCAGGGCAATCCAAATACCAACCACAAGCAGAAAGATGGTCTGGGCCCCAGTCATGCAAGATCCCCGTAGTAAACATGGTCTGGTTGCCAGCGGGGACAAGCCAAAGGTCCACGAAATTAGGATGTTTGTCCAAGCAGTTCTCTGCCATGAGAACATACTTTATGTACCTGCAGGAACACAGACAGCCTCATTATGCAATGCAAATATTGTCTCCCAGCTTTTCCACCCCATCACGAAGACACCCTAAAAGAGTATGCGGCACAATACACTCCACCACAAACTCATATGAGCCAGCCAAAAACAGGTTGGATGGAGGAGAGTGTGTCTGTGCAAACAAAGAAGCACAGTCCATTTCGCACCTGTAAAGGCATCGTTTCCAGGCTTCCTCTCCTTTCTCTTGCTGGTCAAGCTCATTTGTTTGACTGATGCTAGCATCCTTGCTGAACTCTCTGAAGAAACAAGATTGCCACACTGTGGCTCTCCATTTCCTCATGTATGCTTGGAAGGAGACCTTCGGTTCTGTCATGGTGATCCCATAGTCAGCCAGCTGCGTATGTAGAACCGACCGGGCCCTTTCCTCCAATTGCAGACCAATACAAAAGCAAGAATGAACCCAAAAACAATCACAACCAATGTAACATGGAAAGATAATGACAGAAAAAACGAAAAGAAATTGACACAGCAAAGGACATCATACCTGGCTTCAGTAAGTGGCCTTGTGAAGCCATGTGTCCAACACATTGTCACTGACAGGAATGACACGCTGGGTCTTCTTCTCTTTCTCTGGCCTGGGGAACATGTGGGTATCCCTAACAGTGGGATCGGAGTTCCATATCTGTAGCCACTTCACCTTCTGTTCTGAAGACACAACGGCAATAGACAACCTGTGTAACTTCTCCTGGGCCATCTCCGGCTTGCCTGGCTTGTTGTAATGGTTTTTCACCTCTTGAAGGAACTCTGGTCCGAAGGTTGGGTCTGCAATTCTTAGTTGTTTCACAAAAGCACTCATAATAGTCCTTCTTGTAGCGGTCATCTCTTTCTGGATGTGACTTTCAACACCCTTTGCTGTCCTTCTCTCCTCAGGGGTAGAACTGTAGTATTCCAGTTTGCCACGCTCTCCTGCATCTGCAATGTCTTGCTGCAACGGAATGCACGAGAGTTGCATCAACCCAAGGGCAAGGGAAACAAACAAAAACAAACATGTGGAAGCAGGAATATCGAAAGGCCAGATGATGGAAGATGTATCTCACCGCGTACATATACTCCATGAAAGCCTCACGGGTCAACGAGTACCACGTTTCTGATGTCTTGGAGCTTTCGCACTTCTTGTACGTCTCTGCTGAATGGATGGTCTTGAAGTTGATGTCAAGTTAAATAAGCACAGTGTGAAAACAACTAGAATAAAACTAGTTATTTGTATTTAACACTTGGATTTAGGTCAAGTGTTAAATCAGGTATCAAGTTTAGTTTGACACCTGAACGGCCTTATCTTCACAAGAGCGGCAGTCGCGTGGCTCATCTCTCTCGAGTTGAGCCTGCGCGACCGAGCTCCTTCATCGTTTAGGACTGAGTGTGCTCATGATGGGAGTGTAGGTTGTTGTGGGGTGGAGTCCCCACAGCTTGGGGTGCCCCTGGCTCGACTTCCGTTTTAACGAGTGATAGCGATGGATTTCATGTTGTTTCTGGTGTGAACAGTGTGTCTCTTAGCTTGTTCTATCACTCGAGAGAGATCAGCTTGCATCTATGAGTGCCAGAGTTTGCATGTGATCGAAGGCCTTCCTATGTCTGAGGCACCAGTGGTAGCAAGTCCTTCGTTGGTCTCGGATGTGCCTACAGTTACAAGTGCTCGGGCTACTTCATCAAGTTTGGATTATGTTGACCTTCTTAGGGCTGAAGAGGCCTTCACCGAACGAGCATTGTACTTTGCACGCAACTCGCCCCGCTCGGGCGATACTGGCCAGAGGAGATTGATGATGTAAATTCGCAAATTGAGCAGTCCATTGCCTTTGAGGACGAGCGCCTTAAGCTTGATTGTAAGGATATTGAGTAGTATGATAAGTTTGAGGAGTGGTTCTTTACGCGTATATCAAGGGTCTCCACTTCCGAAAGGCAGAGGCTCTCTTGTTGGATAAGTGATCCGGCGGCATTAGTTCGTGAGGTTCACAGTGTCATCGACGACGAGCTTGCCTTACGCAGGCAATGACAACTACCCATTACAGATCTTAAACGCCGCTTCTTACATTTTGATGGCATTGAACTGAGACAGCTTGGCCTTTGTGAAACCCTGTCCATTCAATCCCTGGCTACTACGTTGGTTCATTGTGACTTCATTGATCCTTGACAACTAGCCTTGTTAGCCAGTGGGGTGGGCTCTGTTCTTCTGAGGTTGCTTTGATTTATTGGTTTTGTTGTGTACACCCCATCAGCTTGGGATTTGCTTGACGGACTCTCTGGTCCAAGTGAAAGAGCATTCCAGGGAGACATTGGCATCTTGCCCACGAGTGGTTTCCTTTTAGGCTTGTCCAGAAGCTTCGTGTTCTTGATTCCCTGGATTACTGGCCTGATAGCACTGTTTTAACCCGCACCTGGAAAGGGGAGTGATTTGGAGGTCCAAATCGAACGTGGTGTGTTGAGTTCTGGTTCAAGAATCAGCAGGGGTAGAAGCTGGAATGTCAAGGGTTACCTGAACGTTGGAAGAGGCCATGACTTGGTATTGGGCTGTGGCTCTTCTTCTGAGAAGGGGCTGCTGGGGAAGCCAACTTCATAGCTGAGCGCACATTCCGACTGGGTGCTTGGGGCACCAAACCAGGTTTTGTAAGTACAAGACTGGAGGAGATTACCGAACCAAGGGCTAGCAAAATTGAGGCAGCGGCTGGGAAGGGCTGAGCAGGTAGATATTGTCCTCCATCTACCTCATTCCCTTCGCAGACATCCACCGTCAACTTCACAGCAGGCTCCTCCAACACAGCAGGTGGGGACGAAGCGAGCGCCGGTGCCGACCCCAATGCGCGCTGCACATTGTGATCCATGATGAGCTCCAGGTCTTGCATAGCACCATAGGTTGATCTCCCCATTCTTACGGTCCTCTCTCAAGCTTCCACAGGCCAAGCAAGGCCCCCTTGTGAGAACACAGTCAAGCACTAGCTGCAGGGGATGCTAACTTAATCCTCCGTCTTCCAGACCTCCCTTCCCTCTCTCCATCCTTCCAGTGTACTGTTTTGACCCAAGAGACTACGGGAAGTCATTGTCAGGGTTCGATAAGACAGGCCCCTACCGCACCAAATTTCTGTTGGAATGTGTTGCGAACTTGCGGGAAAATCTGAGAAATAGGGGTTCAGATTTGATCATCAGAATTGGAAAACCGGAGGAAGTGATTGTGAAATTGGCCCAGTCTGTTGGGGCAGATGCCTTGTATGCACACCAGGAAGTCACTTTTGAAGAGCTTCAGGCGGAGGGGAAAGTATCAGCTCCATTGAAAGACCAAGGCGTGGAGGCCAAGTACTTCTGGGGTAGCACACTGTTCCACATTGATGGTCTACCCTTCAAGCTGGATGAGACGCCATCCAATTATGGTGGGTTCCGCGAGAAGGTAAAAAGTGTTTGTGTGCGGGACACCGTTGATGCACCGCAACATCTGAAGGGCTTGCCAGTCCGTGGTGGTGTGAAGCCTGGTGACATTCCTTTCCTTCTGGAGTTTGGGTTGAGCCCTCCAGCAACGATGTGACAGGACAGTCGGGCAGCAGGGGGAGCATTGCTGGTCGGAGGGGAGGATGAAGCCATGAAGCGGCTCCAAAGGTTTGCAGTGGAAGCTCCAGGGCAAGCACCTGGCAAAACCAAAGTTATCAGCAGTTCAAAGCCAACAATAATCGGAAATCCAGGGAACCTGTGAGAACTACATGGACGTGTTGGGAACTCGTAGATGACTTGGGAGCAGTTTTTTTTAATGGCGAGAACGTTTTGGTGTTAAAAAAAAAAAGAAAAAAAAAAAAAAAAAGAAAAAAACCCTTTGATCTAATTTAAATGATTTAGAGCCTAATTGGTCATATCTTTGTCAAATGGACTTTGTTTGACTCAGCGTTTGGGGGGATAGCTGCAGAAAGGGGAAATCTACCTATTTAAACCTGGTTTCCGTTTTTGGGACTCTGCTAAAAATCTATGGAATTTTTAGAGTGTGAGTGTGCCATGAAAGATCCACAATCCTGTCTCTAGAACCTGTGCTGGTCTATATGAGAGACAAATTTGTGGATGTACTCCTTGCATGGCTGGGGGAAATGAGGACGTAATTGAAGGGCATGTCTCTTCTCTTAGCCTGTGCACACAAGGGGACAGGATTTATGTTTCCCAAGGAACTCAGACTGATTTGAGTGGAGAACAGTTGGACGAGTTGATTGCATACTGGGAGTCAGGCATTAGCAGTAGACAACAGACTGCTGTAGTTGGCATTGAGGGCCTCAATATCGCCTTGGACAGTCAGAACTCTGTTGGAGCCAGCAGTTCTGCAGCTGTAGGTGAAATACCAAAGTGGGTGAAAGCTAGGCTTGGAACACAGCCAAAGACAGCCCCGGGGACCAAGGTGTTCAGCCACAAGGCCGTGGTGTACTGGAGCAGAGGAGCAGGAGCTACACAAGTTTGTGCAATCAGACATGGTTGCAGCCGGATACGCTCTGCACAGGGCAACCACGAGCGGGGGTTCATCAGCAATGACATGTTTGTTGTGCGTGAAGGAGATGCAGTCATTCGCAACGAGGACACCCGCAACCGTCTCAAAGCTTTCGAGTTGAGAGACTATCAGACCCTACCTTTGTTTTCTTTAGTGTTCAGTGAGCGGGAGATAGGGGAGTATTGCTTTGTCTCTACCTGGCAGAAAGAGGAGGAGGGTTGGTTAGAGCGAGCTACTGTAGCTTGGGACAAGGTTAGTGGCAGGTTTCTGGACATAGATATACCTCCTACACCTTACCATCACGCAGAGCGAGGCACTTTGAGAGAAGTCTGGAAGTTGATAGCATAGATCAGGATTAGATCTTGCTTGGGCGGCTTCTATTCTTCCCCTCCATCTCTGTACTATTTTCATTACCTTGTACTCGTAGTTGCCAAAGCCTCTCTTGGTGGAGGCCAGTCAGTCCGGGGTTTTGGGCTGGGATATTCTGCAGGATCAGCATTGCAGCTGGATTTTGGTGTGGGGGTGTTGATGTTTTGATTTCTTGTGTTTGGATCCCCCCCAACACCTGCATGCTTGACTGTGCGCCATGTTGGTTTTGTGTGGGCGCTTGCTTTCATAGGGATTAGGCCGGATTTGATCACCGGTCAATCCTAGAGTATGCTGTCGGTGGTGAGGCTGGAGTGATGACCAGCAAGACCACCAGTGTTTCTTCTATGGTGAGGCTGGGTTGATGACCAGCCAACCATAGGAGTTCTTGCGGTGGATGCAGGTGCAGGTGCCCTGAGCCATTGGGATATGACCCTTAGACTGCAACAGGTGCCCACCCGTGTCACTATTAGATTAGTACTAGAGCCTTATAGTGTCACGTGGAGGAGGTGCACATTGTGAGTGTCATTACGGAGTTACCCAAGGGTTTTGAGGGGAGTACGGTTACAGGCAGTAACAGTGAGAGTGGGTTCACAAGACGAGGTATTCGGTTCAGACCACCTTCACCACCACCCTCAATTACTGTAGAGTCAGACACAGACTCGGAGGCTTCATCAACAGGTGTGCACTTTCATTCGCCATTGTTGTGGGACGACATGGAGGAGATGTATGGAGCTACCAAGGGGCCTCGTAGGTACTCTGGAGCTGTGGGCACAATTGATTTGGATGACTTTATCCAGGAGTTTGACAGCTGGTGTGATTTGCAGCACATGCGCAATCCACAGCTATTCACCCCATTCATGGCGTGGAAGGGACTGTTCCAGCATTTGGAAGGCCCGCCTATGGACGATTACCACGAGTTCAGGCGAGGACATGAAGCAGAGATTGAGGAGTGGAGGATGTATTGGTCACCTGACTACGTCTCCATTACTCGAGGCATGACGCGACCAGTAGCTGCATCAGTACCAATAGCTCCCACTGCCAGCACTAGTAGTGGAGCAAGTAGTGCTGGTACTTCTGTAGGTGGTACCAATTCAAAAGGTGCTACTACTCCTCCTGCCACTACTACAACACATGTGCCTAGATTCAACCCGGTGGTGGAGTTCTTCCAGGAGTTGCGGAGGAACTACCAAGGTGTACGGACAGAGAAGCTGCGAAGTTTGCAAGACTTCCAGCGCAAACCCAGTGAGAGCCTGCGAGAGGCGTACACTCGTATGAGGCGCTTGATAAATGTGACCCAAGGGGTTACTGAAGCTCAGGCAATCCAGTTTTGGTATGGAATTCTGGACAAGGAGCTCAAGAGAAGGGTGCGAGATGCAACCTGTTACAAGCAGCCCAACCCACATTAGCAGATGTGTTTCTGCTGGCTGAGCGGATTGAGCTCAACATGGTGGAGGAGCGAGTTGTCACCATTGGATTTGGCAAGGACATGCCTGCACGAGGCGCAGCTGCCAGCCCACAGGCACAAGGACTGCCCAGCAGCGTGGTCAGGGGGCAAGGTTTCCCAACCCAAGTTCCATGGAGCTTACAGGGGACCTCAGGTGCAGAGGCCCGTGGCATCTTTTGCAGGCCAACAGCAACCAGGGGTGATATGTTGGACATGTGGAGGACCCCATGTCAAGAGAGATTGCCCAGAGAGTGGCAGAAGGCCGGCACAAGCACAGCCTGCACAGTTGCAGTGTGGGCATTGTGGCAAGTATGGGCATGGAGATGCCCAGTGTTATGACTTGCATCCTGAGTTGCGCCCAGGCCAATTCCAAGGGAACAATGGTGGCCGGGGGCGAGGTGGACCAGCCCAGAGAGGACGAGGTGGTCGGGCACAAGGTGCAAGCCAAGGGCAAGCTCAACATGGCCAAGGACGCGGAGGTCAGGGTGTTGATCAAGGCATGGCCAACCGGCTTCAGCAGCTAGAGCAGAGGCTCGCTGCCATGGCTATAGCTCAGGTGGTACCGGCTCCCAGGCGGGATGGTCCACCTCCTGCTCCTGAGGGAGGAGATATGGGAGGCATGGGATTTATGTGCGGAGCAGCACTACCACTAGAGCAGGTGGAGTCTGCTGCAGCCGTGACTCGAGGAGCAGCACGAGTTCCTGAGCCACGAGGTGCAGAGGTGGAATTGGATCCACAGCGTGGGGAGGCAAGCCGTCAGGCGAGGCTTCCTCAGTCATTCACATTGGCGGAGACTGTATCGACGCCATCCATGGCACCTAGTTCTTGCCCGACTGTTACCGAGGCGGAGGTTACTATGCCATTGGGGAGAGCTACACGTGCAGCATTGACTCCTGTTGCCAAGGCTAGTGCGGCCAGTGTGTTATTGGGGGCAGCCACCTCTGTGTGTCAGGCCCCACTGTTCTCGGCAACAATGATTGCGACGCCGGGGTAAGCCAGCTGCAGTGTTCAGACTAGCAGCAACACTCTGTGAGAGTGGGGAGGTCACTTCATCTTCTGCGGAGTTAGTGGAAGGTGTAGTGGCAGAGGGATCCTCGGATTTGAGGGTCAAGACTGCCACGGCTGCGCCCTGGCAAGTTGCAGCTGCCAGGTTGACGGAGCTGCCAGCTAGGCCAGCCTTTGAGCGCGCCATGGTGACACCTGGAGTTGTCTTGTTACCAGGGAGGCATTTTCACTTTGAGTGGACCGGCAGGCAAGAAGTACCGGCCACTGCGGGTCTTGTTGGACTCGGGAGCTCAGCCACTGATGTTGGGCAGAGCTGCTATTGCAGGTTTGGGCCTCATGGAGGCGGATATGGAGCCTTGCCCTTTCCAGATACAGACATCTCTGGGAGGATCAGAGCAGGCTCGGGGCATGACACGGCATCAGTTGGCCATTAGACTGCAGCCGGATCATCCTATCGATGGCTCAGTAATGCGAGCCAAGGCCATTGTGACAGACGCAGTCTCTTACGATGTCCTCGTTGGTGGGGCAGTGTTATACCCCATGGGCTTCACCCTGGACTTTTGGGAGGAGTCAGCATCCTACAGGCCTGGATGGCAGTCAGGCGATGGTCGCCGTGCACAGCTCTCTGTGACATTCATTGGGGGTATAGCGGCTGCCCAGCGGGGCAAGATGCCAACACTAGCCGCCTTTACAGCTGCAGTTAGTTGGCCTGGAGAGTTGCTGGAAGGCAATGCCCATCCAGAGGATGTGCCACCTCCAGCAGAGCAGGATGACATGCATGGTATGGCGGAGTTGCCTGCCATGGTTGCTCACACTCCATTGTGGGGTACGAGCAAGGATTTGCAGCAGGTTGCTGATCGACGGGTGCAACAAGCCTGGGTAGAGGCTTTTGTTCCGTCAGGAGAGGAGGAGAGTGCGGGTATGCCACCAGGACCACCTCAGTTGTCACCATTGGATACCACACCTATTGTGTGGCAGTATCCGGATGAAGGCATTTGCCTTCTGGACTTGTTTGGCGGGATCAGCACCGGATTGGCTGCTGTGTTACAGGCAGGTGTACGAGTTTGGCGTTACCTGTATGTGGAGAGGGATGAGACTACTCGACGCGTCTCACTGCGCCATGTTGCTCAGTTGGTGCAGCAGTACCCTGAGTTGTTGTCGGTGTCTGCAGTTCGTGGATATCAGCAGCCTTGCCAGCAGACATTTCGTTGTTGGGGGCGCAGGATTTGGAGCGGGTTGGCTCCATTGATCTGGTAGTGGCAGGTTGGCCCTGCCAAGGGCATTCATCAGCCGGGCATGGCAATGGATTGCGAGACTCGAGGACGGGTCTGTTTTGGGAGATGGTGCGGGTTTTGCGCCACTTGCAGCTTCATCAAGCTGTATCTCCAGCATACATCTTGGAGAATGTGCCACTGATGGGCGATTCTCGGGCCAGGGTGATGGCCAGTGTGCATCAAGTCCGGTCGTGGCTTGGGTCAGCAGTGTTGCTGGATGCAGCTACAGTGGGGTCACGGGCTCATCGTCCACGGCTATGGTGGACTAACTTGATGCCACTCGCACTGCTCAAGCGTGCATTTGATGGGGTGCAGCGGCCAGCACACCTCACCGTGGATGGCATTTTGGACACAGGGAGGCAGTCTCAACGTGTGAGACACGATGACCGTTCGCCTTTGGCAGTGGTCAACAGGGTGGGTCAACCACGAGCAGCATTACCTACACTGCTCAGCTTCCCAGGATCCCATGCTTTTCGGGATGGTGGACCTGGCCTCCTGTGGGATGCTCAGTTGCAACAATTAGTGGAGCCTAATGCCGACGAGCGAGAGCGGGCTATGGGGTTTTCCACTGGGACCACGGCGGTGCCTTCTCTTTCTGAGGCATCACGTCGTCAGGTGTTGGGGCAAGCAATGGATCTCAATTGCTTGACCTGGATTATCAGCTTGGCTATGGCTGAGCAATGTAGAGTGCGGAGCGCACTTCCCTGGACGGTCTCTCTACCTACCGAGACGGTACAGGCAGCGAGTGGGGGCGAGCCGGTGAGGACCACGGGGTGTAGACATCCATGGCACACGTGGGAGGTGCTCGAGGTTCAGAGGGAGTTGGCAGCCAAGCAGCTGTGATGGATGAGGTTGGGATTCTTCTCAGGATGAGGAGGTTCTCAATGATGAGATGATGGGGTAGGATGAGGCATTGTCATTGACTGAGCAGGAAGGAAGTACTGCTCAAGAGGTTGCAGCATAGCAACCACGGGACGCGTCCCCTACCTCTAAGCCCACTGGACTTAAGGTTGCAGTCACGGAGGACAATTGGGAGCCTGACATTGGACCCATTGTCACCGGAGGAGAGAGACGACGTATACGGCGGTTCCTGAGGGCTTAAAGGAATTGCTTTGCCTTCAGTTTGAAGGACTTGGGAGCACTGAAGGGTCAAGAGATCCGTATTGAGTTGGCCACTGACACGCCAATCTTTCGGAGACCCTATAGATACAGTGACATGGAGAGGTCTTTGATTCAGATGAGGACTCAAGATCTCTGGGAGGCAGGTTCTGGTGGAGCTCTCTGGTGGAGAGTATGCTTCAGCCACAGTGATGCCAGCTAAGAAGGATGTCTATGGCAATTGGACGGAGAGACGTATGTGCGGTGATTACCGGCCTGTAAATCGTCAGACCAAGTCCGATAGGTATGCCATGCCAACACCAGAGGAGATCTTTGATGCCATTGGGCATTCCAAGGTCTTTAGCACGTTGGATTTACGATCCGGATATCACCAGTTGCCGATCAAGGAGGCGGATAAGCAAAAGACGGCATTCTGGGGGATCAATGAGCACGGGAAGGATTGCCTATACCAGTGGCGGTTCTTACCATTTGGGCTTAAAAACGCTCCCGCTGAGTTTCAAAGAGTCATGGACAGGATTCTAGCAGGGGTGGAGTTTGCTCGGTGCTACATAGATGACATCATCATCTTTAGTGCTACGGTGGAGGAGCATGAGAGACACCTTCAGGGGTATTTGAGCGCTTAAGGACGCACGGATTGAAGTTACATCCGGGAAAGTGCAAGTTTTTCCACAACCAGATTGAGTATCTGGGTCACATGATATATCCTGGAGGATTGGGGGTACAGCAGACTAAGGTAGAGTCCATTGCACAGGTTCCACGCCCCACGGATGTGAGCCAAGTTCAAGCTTTCATGGGGTTAGCAAACTATTACAGACGGTTTGTTAAGGGATTCAGTGCCATTGCAAAGGCTCTAACCAAGCTGACCAAGGTAGACCAGGAGTGGCAGTGGGAAGATGAGCAAGAACAAGCTTTTCAAGAGCTCAAGGCGAGGTTGACCTCGGCGCCCATCTTGAGATGACCTATCAGGGGGCGTCCTTTTCAGCTGCATATAGATTGGAACATGCTGGGGCTTGGAGCGGTGCTCACACAGGTGGATAATGAGGGAAGAGAGTTCGTAGTGGCTTATGCTAGCCGCTCGAACAATGCTGCAGAGTCTAAGTATAGCTCATATGAGGGAGAATGCTTAGCTGCAGTGTGGGCCGTGGCACACTTCAGGTGCTCTATACGGCAATCTCTTCACCCTTGTCACGGATCACCAACCACTCAAGTGGTTGATGGAGTCAGACAAGCTTACGGGGAAGCTTGCACGGTGGGCACTCATCCTTCAAGAGTATGACTTTCAGGTGGTGCATCGACCGGGTTTGGTCAATCGCAATGCAGATGGGTTGAGTCGCAATCCATGCACGAGCCAACAGGATGACACTGGAGCTCGGTGGCATGGTGAGACGGACGAGGAGATGGTGCCCGGATGGCATGCATCTGCATTTCTGTGTATCTTGGCAGCGGAAGGCTAGGTTGGACCTGCAACAGGGATGACTGTAGATCAAGTGTCTGAGGACCCTGAGGCCAGCAATGAGCAAGGTAGTGCCAAAGATATACATGAGGATTCAGTTGTGTTGGACTACCTCCGCACTGGAGACACGGCAGCCACTGTGACTGCCAAGGAGAGGGATCGGATCCTACAACGAGCCAAGAGGTTCAGGTGGGAGGGGACACACCTGCTCCGAGTGTGGGAGGATGGTCGAGTGAGGATTGTGCCTCACCCAACACAGCGGGCACGGTTAGTGCGCCATGCCCATGAGGAGTTGGGGCATTTTGGGGTGCGACGCACTCATAGTCTACTGCAGGGGCAGTATTGGTGGTGTGGTATGCACACAGAGGTGCAACAATTTGTGGCTAGGTGCATGGTGTGTGACAGGGTGCGTGCTTCATTCAACGCCCCTACTCCACAATTGCACCCTCTTCCGATCATGGGATTGGGCTACAGGTGGAGTCTTGACTTCGCAGGGCCGTTGCCACTGACCATGCGCCACAACAAGTACGTGTTGGTGATGGTGGAGCACTTCTCCAAGTGGATTGAATTGGTTCCATTGCCTGATAAGGCTAGTGAGGGAGCTGCGTATGCATTCCTAGATTGTGTGCTTAGCCGATTCGGTGCTCCAGCTGAGGTACTCACGGACCAAGGGAGAGAGTTCTTGGGGGAGTTTCAGGCTTTGTGTGACAAGGCCTTGATAGACCACCGCACCACTTCTCGGGATCATCCTGAGGCCGATGGCTTGGCAGAGAGAGTTGTTCAGACAGTAAAGAGGGGTTTGCGCAAGTATGGCTTGCAGAAGGGACACCTAGGAGATTGGACCTTCAGTTACCCTGGTTAGCCATGGGCTACAGGTTCAGCAAGCAAGCATCACTTGCCTCCTTCTCACCATACTTTCTTCTCTTTGGCCGAGAGCCGGATTTGCCTACATCCATTCGTAGAGAAGCTGCTACAGTTCTTAACCTTGACGATCCGGACGTGTGGGCACGTGCATGTGAGCAGCGTGCAGAGTTGTTCAAGAGAGTCATGCCCATGGCTTTCGAGAACCTTGCCATTGCACAACACCGTGATACGTTGAGGTATGCTACCATACGTGGTGGGGGCTATCGTCTTGGGGTTGGAGATTCAACCCTGGTGACTATGTCTATCTGCAGCAGACTGCTCCTACGACCCTGGATGTGACTGTAGGACGTGTTATTTTGAGGGTTCGAGAGGTCTTGCCCTCAGGCGTCTTGGTCTTGGAGGGTCGGGATGGCATAACTTGAAAGGACCATGTGCGTAATTGTGCGCCATGTCACCTTCCGAATGTCGATGGTAGGATCGACCCAAACCTGGCAGTGGTATCTGCAGGTTTGAGGTGCATGTTGTGTGGGTCTGCTAAAGGGGCAGCCACCATGCTGGTGTGTGATCGATGCTCTAGAGGTTGGCATATGGGATGCTTGACTCCACCTCTTGAGATGGTTCCAGATGGGGATTGGTTATGTCCACATTGCATTGGATAGTGGGAGTGGATACAACCATGGAAGGCTAACAAGAAACGCAAGGCCCAGCTACTAGGAGACCTTGCACACACGAGATCCTGGCTCAAGTTCACAGATTGCAAGACGGCGACTAACGATGGGGCTACTCTTGTACCCGGCCTCTTGGTCTATAGAGTTTGAGTACAATAGGGACAGTGATAGAGGACTTAGTACGGTTGTGGCTATTTCATCTTATAGCTATCTGGAGGTACAGGGACCTATCCACCAGCTAGGGGGGCGATTGTGGCAGACTACTTTATTGTGCATATATGTGTGGTGTGGTTTGGACAGCGATGTAGTTGTGTAGCGATAGGTATGTGCACGACAGCTGTCAAGTTAAATAAGCACAGTGTGAAAACAGCTAGAATAAAACTAGTTATTTGTATTTAACACTTGGATTTAGGTCAAGTGTTAAATCAGGTGTCAAGTTTAGTTTGACACCTGGTCCGTCTTATCTTCACGAGAGCGGCAGTCGCGCGGCTCATCTCTCTCGAGTTGAGCCTGCGCGACCGAGCTCCTGCATTCTTCAGATCTGAGTGTGCTTATGATGGGAGTATAGGTTGTTGTGGGGTGGAGTCCCCATAGCTTGGGGTGCCCCTGGCTCGACTATTATCTTAAAGAGTGATGTTGAGGGATTGCATATTTCTTGTGTTGAGAGTGTGTGTCCTTTTCTAGTTTGGTTATCGATTGTGGCAGACTACTTTATTGTGCATATATGTGTGGTGTGGTTTGGACAGCGATGTAGTTGTGTAGCGATAGGTATGTGCACGACAGTTCCCTTGGAATTGGCCTGGCCATAGCTCAGGATGCAAGTCATAACAATAGGCCTTCTCATGTCCATACTTGCCACAATGCCCACACTGTAGTTGTGTAGGTTGTGCATGTGCCGACCATTTGCCTCTCTCTGGGCAATCCTTCTTCACATGTGGTCATCCACAATCCCAACATGACACACTCGTCTGTTGTTGGCCTGAGAATGAAAGAAGAGACCTTTGCATCTGAGATCCCCTCTGACCTTCCCTGGGCTTCGTCTGAGCCCCCTTGTTGCCTTGAGCACGTTGGGGTGGTTGTTGTTGTTGGCTAGGAACCCCACTTCTTTGTGTCTCCTTGCCAAACCCCACCATAACCACTCACTCCTCCACCATGTTGAGCTCTATCCGCTCTGCTAGCAAAACACATTTGCTAGGGTGGGTTGGGCCACTTGTAGGAGAGTTGCATCCCGCACCCTTCTCCTCAGCTCCTTATCCAATATCCCATACCGGAATTGGACTGCCTTCCGTAACCCCTTGGGTTACATTTATCAAGTGCCTCATGCGAGTGTAAGCCTCCCTCAAACTCTCAGTAGGCTTTCGCTGGAACTCTTGCAAGCTCCGCAACTTTTCTGTTCTCACCCCTTGGTAGTTCCTTCTCAACTCTTGGAAGAACTCCACAATTGGGTTGAAGGCAGACAGAGGTGTTGGTGCAACGGCAGGAGCTGCAGTGGATGTCCCAGTGGATCCTGACCCACTTGTTCCACTGTTGCTTGCAGAAGCCACAGGTGTAGCTGTTGTTGTGGTTGCCGTGGATCTTGTCACTGTGCCTCTAGTGATGGAGACATAGTCATGTGACCAATATTGTCGCCACTCCTCAATCTCCATCTCATTTCCCCTCCTAAATTCATGGTAGTCGTCCATGGACGGCCCTTCAAGGTGCTAGAATAGCCCCTTCCACGCCATAAAAGGCGTAAACAGTTGTGGATTACGCATCTGCTGCAAATCACACCAACTGTCAAACTCTTGTATGAAGCCATCAAGCTCGATGGTGCCCACAGCTCCAGAGTACCTACGTGGCTCCTTGGTAGCTCCATACATCTCCTCCATCGCATCCCACAACAATGGCATAGAAATGGCTTGCATATGCGGCGTGGATCCCTCAGAGTTTGAATCAGAACCCTCCTCAGAAGACACAGAAGGTGAAGGTGGCCTAAACTGCACACCTCATCTCGTGTACCCACTAGTATTGCTAGTGCTCGTACCGGCACTCCCCTCAGTAACTAGTGGCACCTCCGTGATGAAAACTCACAACCACACCTGTTGTAAACATGTCTCTGATCCCCCTTTCCACAAGATAACCGGGTAGAAAACATGTTACGGCTTACAGCTTAGACTACTAGGTTCGTAACATAAACCTGCACCTGCACCTGCCTCCACCGCAAGCACTCCTATGGTCTGCTGGTCATCAACCCAGCCTCACTATAAGAGAAACAATGATGGTATGTGTAGAATAATAGAAATTTTTGGTTCAAATTTAATTTTAGGACTATTTAGTGCATTTCCTGCTCGATATACTCTGTGATACTATCGATACAGATTCGATATAGTAACATTGCTCGATATTTTATGACGATCGATAGTTTGACTTTAATCGATAATGAATAAAATGGATGAATGAATATTATGGATGACTAGAAGAAGTTAGTCGGTTATAGAAGTTGTTGAGACATATTGCTATAATTGAGCTGCGGGACAAAAGATCATTGTCAGATGAGCCAGAGAGCCGTGACCAGAGTGAGTGTGTGTGTAGGAATTAGAAGATAGAGTAAAATTCTCAATGGTAGATTAGTATTGTGATGTTGCAACGTAATGTTTACGAATCATAGAAGAAGAAAGGAAAAGAAGGAAGTTCAATTCAATCTATTTTGTGTGAAGAAATGGAATGATGGAATGTGAATCCAATTCTGAATGTAATGATTGAGTAATTATGATTGTATGAGATGACCTGAGAATGTGCATCATTGGAGGAGATGAGGAGTTATCAGTTCTATATAAACATTGCCATCTGCAATGTAAGTGGATCTAGATGTGGTGTTGTCCTTTAGATGGATATCCATAACAAATGAAGGCACGGATCAAAGACTTTGGAGTAGGAAGACCTTGATTGAATTAGACAGGGGAGATTAATAGAGAAGGAAAGGGAATTTGAATGGAAAAGTCAAATGATGAGGAAGTAAAAGAATTGGCCGAGTTGATTACTAATCTACCAGACAATCTGTCGATAGATATCTTTAAGAAGCTTTGTTGCAGCGATAAAGAGATACTACAATTACAGTTGGTGAGCAAAGGATGGTATAGGGAATTATCGACCCTCTATAAAGAAGACTATTGGAGGAAAAATATAGTTGAGCAATGGTATTTAATTTCAGCTGATGGAGCAGAGTTAATAGAGGATGGAGAAAATATTTATGAAACTGGAAGAATGATGATCGTGTTAGATGAAGATGACTGGTGGTAAAAGTCGATCCAAGGAAGGGATAGAGAGAGATAAAATAGTTTAGCATCGTTATTTTACAATCGTATAGTGCTTCCCTGCGAACAAACCTCGAAACTAATTGATCCGTTTCCTGGGGTTGATTCTAGTTTTTATTCTACATCTTAATTTTGGCGTCGCTGCCGTGGAAAGACGATGCGGTTTGCGATAATGATGCTTTAACAAACTTTCAAGATATTTTCTTTTAAAGGTTGTTAAAAGAAGACGAGATGACAGGGGAAGTCATTCGTAACAGTGAGGTTCCACCACCTGGTTTAAAATTATGTCATTTTTGCAATCCACGGAATCAGTACAAAAAGACAGAAATTCCGAAATATTTTTGGAGTCAGAGGAAGAAGGCTAAAACGATTGAACCTTCGGGATCTGAGCCTAAGGAAGACAGAGATGTTAGCACTGGCGATAGCCAAGGAGGAGCCGATCCAGCTGTCACCTAAACAAGAGGACCGGGCAACGACACTCGAATTGTCTATCGCAAGGAATCAAGGAGATCGTCTTGTGTTTTTGATAAAGAAGAAAGGGTTATGGGGAATGAGGGAGTCCCCTATGAGAAGGGAGCATCAGGCTAAGGCAAGGGCCGATCGATTAGCAGTGCGGATAGCACGGCGTGCATTATTAGAGGCACAACTAGCTGCAGTATCGGCACTGCCTATTGTACATCCTCTCGCACCACCTATCCTACCAGCACCAATGGCTGCTGTACCGATTGGGCCTGCTTTACAGTCGATTCCAGTGGTGGTGAACTTGGGACAGAAGATTGGTAGCGGACGATGTTTCCCGCTACACTCCGTGAGCTGGCTTTTCAGTGGTATGATCGTCAACCTCATGGCATCTTTACTGATTGGAATGCCCTCAAGACAGCCTTTCTGACTCAATTCAGGCCCTTGGGCTTTACCGATCGTTTGCATGAGCAATTGACCAAGCTCCACATGGTAGAAGGTGAATTCTTGGGCCCCATAAACTTTGACAATAGTGATGCCATCGGCCACAATTTTGTCACTCCAAACTACTGTGGGAATGTATGCCCCCACGTCCTTGCAGAATCAGTTACCGGCAGTTCAAACAGATACGATTGTTTCGAAGGGGGGGGGGGGGGGGGGCACAAACAGTGTGCGATGCCGCACACTGTTTCGTGCTTCCACTTAGGTGTGATTCATGCCTGAAAGAAACTCCTGGAGGGGTACATTTCGAAAGCAAAAAACAAAAGTGAAGAGGGGCACAGTCAGTGTGCGGTGCCGCACACTGTTTCGTGCTTCCACTTAGGTGTGATTCATGCCTGTAAGACACATCTGGAGGGGTACATTTCGTAAGCAAAAAATAGAAGTGAAGAGGGGCACAAACAGTGTGCGGTGCCGCACACTGTTTCGTGCTTCCATTGTGCAATGTTTGAAGTCTGGGGGAACAAATGTGGGTGGCTACATCTCACAAAGAAAACAACTTTGATGACATGCAGAAACAGTGTGCGGCACCGCACACTGCTTTCTACTTCCACATATGTCATCCTCAATAGTTTGAATCTTGACCTATGATCATCGTTTCGAAGCAATTTGGAGGGGCAGAAACAGTGTGCGGTGCCGCACACTGTTTTCAACTTCCATTTCAGGGTGCTTGAATTCTGCCGGCATGATTTGAATGGCTGTCTTTCACTCCAAAATTGCTACTTTCTGAAGGGAGACAGATAGTGTGCGGCACTGCACACCCTCTCCTGCATCCACAATCCTCTAATTCACACGTCCATGTCTCTTCGTTTGCACATGAAAACCCTACCAGGAGCTGTGACAGAAAGATGAGTTTCAAATCGCAACGTGCAATATCACTCTGCAGGCTACTTAGACACATGAAAGAGATTGTTTTCTGCTTCTCCCGGATCAAAAGGCGAACCAAAAACAAACACGGCCAGACAGCTGCGAGAGTGTGCAGTGCCGCACACTCTCCCAGCATAACTTATCACAAGAAGAAAAGCAGAAACACGACAGCACTTCTACATGCCTTTGTGCTGCAGGCGAAGTCTCTCCAATCGTCAGGTCCACTTTCCGCTTGACAGTGCTTTCAACGCCGATCATTTTCTGAAACCTCTCTTCCATCCTCTTGTCAAGAATGTGCTTCTGCATGAGGCGAGCATCAACGTCATCTTCGGGGTCCGAGTCGCCCTCCGATGCTGTCTCGTCCTCACCCTTTCTGCGCATGCTAGGTGGCTGTTCGTCTATTTGGAGATCATTTGCCTGCATTGCCAGTCTCTCCTCAATGCCATGTCTTCCCTCCATCATCTCTTCTTCCTCCTTGCCCTCTTCGTTTACGGTTTGCAGTCTCATCCTCTCTCGTGCTCTCTTCCTAGCCTTGCTGCTTGTGAAGTACAATGACTTCCTTCTCTTTTTCCTCTGAAAACAAACTCTCCCCTCACTGCCTCTCGAGCTCTCTAGTTTGACGGTTTGCAAACAACAGATTCACTTGCTATGCAAACTGTTGGCAAATGAATGGGGTCATGAGCAAATATGTGTTTAGCTCATCCACACTGCAAAAGTCCGTTCATCCACGTGTCTCTCTGTAGTTCGGGTTTAAAGTAATTATCGGCAGCGGCGGCGTGGGCGTACTTCGACGGCTATTCATTCATTGGGGTGTGGGTGGTAACAATCTGACAAAAGTAAGGAGGCCGCCTCCACAAAACCATTCCCGGGATACTCGTGAAGGCTTGTTTTTCTTAAATATGTCGGACAATCAATGGGAGACGACATTGGCCTTCAAACTCAAAATCCAATGTCCAAAATGGTTCCATGCAGTGTTTGACAGTTGCTATAAGACATGCAAGCCACCCCACATTTCGTACGTGGCTCCCGATGTGGTTGGGAGGGCTGGAGTAAATGCGCCACCATCGATCCAATGTTCCCTCCACTTGTCGGGCGCCATGGCGTAATCCATGTTTTGATGGTTAATGCATGGTTTCAGGGATCATGGACTTGTTCTCCACGGTTTCCTCTTGGTCTGATTCGGAATTGGATGTGGCCGGATGGACTCTAATGAACAAGGTTGTAATAAAATTCAGCAAGTTTAGGGGGTCGACTGTTGTGACACAACACACAAGCACTGTGCGTAGTGTGTCATTGAGTCACTTCCTGTTCTTCAAATATTGGTGTGTTGCCACTTCGTCCCTGCGGGAAATGAATGGCCTCCTCCTTGGATTCTGAAGCATGTTTCTACGCGGACCAGCAATGTGTTCCCTTGAGTGCGTCCGTGGATGACGAGGGCTTCGCTGTGGTTGGGGAAGACGTTCTCGCATCGCAATTCAAATTTGAAATCGGCACATGCAATGTTCTGGAGGAGATTTATAATGCTGACGGAGGTATGGCCCGGACTCACCTTCGCCTTCCCACTAAATCGGGAGCATGTAAGGAATGGAAAGTTCGTGCCGGTAGATACCGGGTGCATGAGGCTCAAAGAAAAGAGACCGGTGCCTCCATGGTCACACCTTGCACTGCGGCTTCTATTGTTCTCGATCGAAGGTTTGTGGTCATAAAGGACGAGGCAACACCCTCCACGACGTTCGTGACATTGTCCGATTCCTCGGAGGACGATGTGTCGGAGATTCCTGGTGGCCCAGCTCCTGCTCCTGGGAGGGACACTGACGTTGAGGAGATCAGAAGTGTCACTCCAAAACTCAAAGCTCTCTATGGCGTTGGTGGGAGGAAAAGTGAGCTGCGGCTAATTGATTGGGATGGTTTCCCAATCCAACGAGTTTGATACCTGCCCGGGGCCTTCAACGGGGATGTTATGTTTGAACTCGATCCACCAACCTCATCGGGTGGGCTTGCGGGTCTCTTGCAGGGAATGGACAAGAAGTACGATGGACACCCATGGTGCAAAACAAAAACTACAAATATTCATAATGACGATGATTTGTTGTTCCGGAGGTCGGTCTGCATCGGTCACGTTCGGTGCCTCAATGGCAATTGCCCAGGGAGGCGTGGCCAAAGCTCTTCAAATGAGACTGAGTGGGAGGGTTTTGCGGACAATCCTTTAATGCCAAGTCGTGCCCCTCCAGTCAACAACACCTTCGTCTGCATGTATTGCAAGGTCGCCCCATCATGTGTAGCACTATGCCATGCCCGTATGTATTATGTGACACACCGCTGCAAGACGATGACCCGTGCCTACATACATATTGGAAGTCATGAGCATCCACTGTCGAAAGGGGGATGTAGAGAAAGCATCGACATTTCAAAGGCCCTTGTGAAGGAGGAATTCTACAACACTCCCTCTGCAAAACCGTCTGCAATTGCGCTTGCCGCCAGTAAAACATTTCTTGTCAAGCACATCCTGGCGGGGGAAGATCAGTCCTGTGTGAAACTGGAGGGGAGTTCGCTTGAAGCAGTGATGGACCACTTCTCCATTCTTAGCTCTCCAAATATCCAAAACCAGGTAAATGCGTTGAGAATGGGTCCGGGTCCCTCACAGCCCGTCACAGCCCGTCACAGCCCCAAAGGCCATGGGCACAGCCTGTCACAGCCCCTCACAGCCCGTCACAGCCCCAAAGGCCTCAGGCACGGCCTGTCACAGCCCGTCACAGCCTCAAAGGCCTCAGGCACGGCCTGTCACAGCCCCTCACAGCCCGTCACAGCCTCAAAGGCCTCAGGCACGGCCTGTCACAGCCCGTCACAGCCCGTCACAGCCCCAAAGGCCTCAGGCACGGCCTGTCACAGCCGGTCACAGCCCGTCACAGCCTCAAAGGCCTCAGGCACGGCCGGTCACAGCCCCACAGGCCTCAGGGCACAGCCTGTCACAGCCCCGCACAGCCCGTCATAGCCCCAAAGGCCTCAGGCACGGCCTGTCACAGCCCCTCACAGCCCGTCACAGCCTCAAAGGCCTTAGGCACGGCCTGTCACAGCCTGTCACAGCCCATCACAGCCCCACAGGCCTTAGGGCACAACCTGTCATAGCCCCAAAGGCCACTGGGCACAGCCTGTCACAGCCCCTCACAGCCCCTCACAGCTCGCCACAGCCTAACACAGCCCGTCACAGCCCCACAGGGCACAGGGCACAGCCTGTCACAGCTCGCCACAGCCTGTCACAGCCCCTCATAGCCCGTCACAGCTTGCCACAGCCTGTCACAGCCCGTCACAGCCCCACAGGCCACAGGGCACAGCCCATCAAAGCCCATCACAGCCTGTCACAGCTTGCCACAGCCTGTCATAGCCCGTCACAGCCCCACAGGCCACAGGGCACAGCCTGTCACAGCCCCTCACAGCCCGTCACAGCTCGCCACAGCCTGACACAGCCCGTCACAGCCCCACAGGGCACATGGCATAGCCTGTCACAGCCCATCACAGCCCATCACAGCCTGTCACAGCTTGCCACAGCCTGTCACAGCCTGTCACAGCCCCATCCATGGCCGCTCTGGCAGTTTAGCCATTTCTCCAAGGGGTTTAGCCACGCCAAGCTAGGGTTTGTGTCTCTTGGACTCTAGGCTTCTTTCCACCGAGCTATGGCGGCTGTGAGGGAATCAGCAAGGTATCATTGCTCTTTCGGCTCCCACACACCACCATAGTAGCCCTAAGCCATGAGGTGGTTGCCACAAACCAAGCCTTCTTTCTCACTTAGCCTCCCCAAACACGCCACTAAACTCAATGGCAAACAACCAAGCCCTGCTGGTTCCCAGCCCTTGTGAGCACTCATTCAAGCCTCATTGGCCATAACATCTGTCTTAGAGCCTATTCCAGCCCTCTACACCTGTTGCTTCAAGAGTTGCGCTCTCAAGCTTGAAGTTGAAACCCCAACTCACATAGGCCCTACAAGTGCTTTTCTTTCACTCCAAGTGGAAACCAGCCCTAGACCTTCCATTCTAGCTCTCTAAGGCTTGAAAACAAGAGCCTCAATGGGCTGAAGGCATGCTCCACACATGCCCCACTCTCACCATAAGAGAATCAGCTCCTTTGCTTCATTTCTTGCACCCACAAACCTGAAAATACAATCTTCAGCAGGCTGAAAGCATGCTCTACATGCCCTACAGGGAAACCAGCCCCTTCCTTCCTTTCTTGCACTTCCACACCTAAAAGTGCAAGCCTTCACCAGGCTGATAGCATGCTCCACACATACATTGCCCTCACATAAGGGAAGTCAGCCCTTCCCTCTTCCTTGCTTGCCCTCCAAGCTTGAAGATGGAAGCTTCAATGAGCTGAATACATGCTCCACACATGCAACCTCTTCACACAAGAGATATCAGCCCCCTATCTTGGCTCCTTGGCTCCTTGATGCTCTCTAAGACAAGACTAAGCACTCCACAGCCTTTGCCAAGCTCCTGAAACCCTAAGGCTTACATTTCCAGCCACAAGACACTTCTCTTGTGGTGCAAGAGCTCTTCTTCCAAGCTCTGAAACCCTAGGTGCACATTCCATGGCCTTGCCGCACCTCTTAGCTCCTGTTCCAGCCCTGCTCTTGCCATGACAAGAGCCCTCTCAATGTTGAAGCTCGAGATTGAAACCCAATCTCACCATACTCCACAAAGTGCACTGATTTGCCCCAAGCCAAATCAGCCCTTTCGCTTGGTCTTGCAATCCTTCACACAATGAAAGCTCGCATTCCCAAGTCCAGTTCTCAGCTTTGCCACCAAAGCCACTATAACCTGCTCTTGACTGGTCTTCTTCCCAATCGTGCTTGTTCATGCATGTACACAATCTGAAACCATCAAGGTGCTCTGGAATTACCTGCAGCATGGTGCTTTCATCTCTGAAGCTGAAGATCGAATGCCAAGGTCTACCACCTCGTAACCCACATCGCCTCCGCTTCTAACAACCAAGAGCTCCACGGTGCTCCTTGCATAACAACTTGGTTTCTCTCATTCTCAAGCAAAAACCACAAGTGCTACAATTAACTCGTATCTGGCACTCACAGATACGAGCTCATCTTTCTCGAGTGATAAAGAAGAAGAATACAAGCACGAGCTCACAAATCTGAAGCATAAACTCATGCATATATAACCTCATCACTCAAATACAAGTCAAGCCAAGTGCACCCCACGCCATGGGGAATCCACACTACGGCGCCATAGCTAGGCGCGGTGAGGCTCAACTCGAGAAAGATGAGCCTTCCGCGCTTGCCATGAAGATAACCACTCCAGGGCCTAAATCTGCCTTGACCCCTGGATTGACACTTGGGCCAATCCCAAATGTCAATATGTAAAAGCTAGCTATTTCCTAGCTAGTTCCACACTAGTGGTAAAATAACTTGACATTTCTTAGAGAAGATAAGAAAATAGTAAATTGTAGTGTGCAATATATGAATTATTTTCTTGGTATTCGAATTAAGTGTTGCAGCTATATATTCAGATTCCGGCTTGGTTGCTAATTTACCATTTGTACGAATATCTTTAATGTTTTAAAAAAAAAAATATTGTTGGTTTTTTCAGTTGACTTCGTAAATTTTTTATATATGTGTTCAATTCTAAATTAAATAATCCAATAAATTTATTGAATGAAATATTTACATTAACATCCATTTTATTCAAATATATCGTTTGTTATCTTTCCATATCGTCTTGTATCGTCATCTAAGTCTTGTTGAAAAGGTTCTAAAATCACAGTTGAATGCATGGGAGGTAATGGCTAATGAAAACGATATACTGCTTGATTTTTTTCGTACAAGTTCGTTCGTGTCGATGAATATAGATCATCATGAATTAGAATTGTAAACTATAAATGATATTAAATAAGAAATATATGATAAATAATTAAAAATCTTAAAAATATGAATATAAAAATAAATTGATTTTGTAATATTAATATTAGTAGATGTGATATAATTTGATGGATCTAAAGGGACCTGAAGGGATCTAAGATCTGAGAAAAACTAGAGGTTTTCAAAAGTTGAAAACATATGGATATTACTAGACTGAAAAATTCTTTTAATAATTAAATATCTAAATTAAAACACACTGTAATCAGTGTTCTAAGAAGTTTATCGTATGGAAGTTTCAATCTGTAGAAGTTAATACAATTATATTATATATTATAAACTCATTTTGGTGTTGATTTGTTGCTATCTTCTTGAAATTGTTGTATATCATTGAAAAAATAGTGTAATTAATCAATATATTTATTCTACAAAAAAATTCTCAAAGTCAATCTCCAATTCTTCTTCAATTTATTATATATATCTATATGTGCCTTATGGTGTAATCGGGGTTTTAGTTTTTTTCCCCAAATATTGAATAATAAAATTCATCATGGCCTCTGCCTGCATGAGCGCAGGGGCAGTGCAGGAGTCAGCTTGTGCTGACTCCGAATGGCACATCGAGCGGACTACTTCAGGGTCTAGAGTTGGTTGCGCGGCAGTGAGGGTCATCAGTTATGAAAAGTGTAAGTCCAGGATAGCCAAAGGCTCAGCGGGCACCCCAGCTCCGAAGATTGATTGGGCCATATATGTCCAAGGAGTTTAGGACGTACAAATTTTGGTTCTGCCTGGATGATATCACTGCCTCTGTGAATGGTACCGTCTGCGAGTCCTGCATTGCTAAGCCTCCCCCACCCACCATTTGGCCAGTGCGGGTGGGACCCCTGTTTTAAAAAAAAAACTTAAATTATTATTATTATAACAAATAGTTCTTAATTTGCAACTCAATCGTTTTTAAAAATAATAATTTTTTATTTGTATATAAGTTGATGGATCTAAAGGGACCTGAAGGGATCTGAGATCTGAAAAAACTAAAACTACCATCGAGTGAGCGGCTGCTGCCATTGCAGGGGACACATAGGCCCATATGCCTGGCAGGGGACACATAGGCCCATATGCCCAAGATGCTGGAGGCTGTGGTGCACTCATAGTGGTCAATGATGGTCCATCATTATTATTTCCAGCACTGCTGACAAACATCACCCTTGTTTGTTTACCACCTGTATACATGCCAAATATGAATAAGCACTGTTTTCTATCACTGGACGTTAAAGAAACTTTATCTTTATCTTATCTTATCACAAACATTCCAGCAAATTGAAGCAAAAGCAGCACCATTAATGTTACAACCACAAGAGAAAGAATTTCATCACTCCTTGATCTCATTCTGCTTTACCCAACTAGGTAGGACCTATGGTGGACGGCAACAGCAATCAAGTCTACGGATATAACTCATTCTGTTTCTTGCTTATGTGGAAGATCTTTTGGACGATGTACATTAATCGTCCAACTTACTTCCTCTGCCAGCTGGACGAAACGCCCATACTAGTCGGATGAACATCTCCCCATAACTCATGTTGATCAGGTTGCATTTGTTCTGTACACCCTCCAGCAGACCCCATATTAAATACCTCTTACTCTATGCATGGTCTAGGTACTTGCCGACCCTACCCTAGAGAAACTCTGTGGTGCTGTACCATTTTGGCAAAGAAACCGGCAGATCTATATGTCGCTGTATTCAGACTTCAGGAGCCATCCGGCCCTTTAAGTGTCGATCAGTAATTACTGTGCACCATGACCGGCTGTAATTCAATCATCTGAGCCCTACAACTTGTGAAATACAACAACTCTGCCTGCCTGTGTCTCATTTATTCACCGTCCTCGTCATCTCTCTGTTCTTTATGGTTCTCTCTTTGTATTATTAGGCCTGCCTTGGAGTACGCATCTGCTGTGCGGTCAACAATTCAGACCATGCGAAGTCTCTAGTATACATTTAATTCGCGGTGCTCAAAATTAGCATGTTGGCTTGGTCTAGAACAGCTAATGTGGCTGTATGGGGCAAGTTTCGCATACCTCCCTTAAGCTCTCAACATGATGAATTCAAGTTCAGATGGTGGGGTCAGTAATTGCATGTCTAATGCCAGAAACCCTAAGATAATCGACGCTATTTCTTGGAAGTAAGACAGTCCTGTTTAGCAGGCGTCGAACTCTTGCCAGAAAGGGTAGAAGAAATTTTGGATGAAGCTGACCTGGAGGGGCTTGTGTCAAAAGCCATATTTGAGGCCCAAAGTCTGTCCGATGCAAATGAAGCTAGGCATAAAACTTCCCAGAACTTGTGTCCAGTCTGTGACATGGGCAGGGACCTTAAGGATGATCTGAAGGGCCTACCTACCCTCGGCACTAGACTAAAATTTAACCTCCACTACAACACCCCATGGGATTTCCAATCACTATCATTTTCACTATTGACACCTTTCGCTATTATTTCCACTATATAGTGAAGAATTGCTGTTAAGACAGTAACCTCAATATGTAATAGTTACACATTTCAATACTGTAGTGAAGTGTTGGAATGTGTGGTATCTAGTACTGACACATTCATCTAGAGAATGACATGTGTAATTGACAATAATATAATTAAAATCATATATTATTTTCAAAAAATACCAGTGCATGTGTTGACTGTAGTTTGACTAGAATGGCACGAAACCTGTGAAATGGTTGTAGGTTGATAAATATCAGTAAACAAAACAACTACAAAATTCACTACTAGAGAAATTGGTTTTTCCTACACCAAGGGTACGTTGACCACAATATAACGACACGTGGCAGTGCGTGTGAAGGGACCAATTGAACTTAGGACAAAAAGTTAAAACATTACAAAAAGTTGCTTATAGGGTGGCATGGGCACGTTCGATGTACATTGTATAGGCCGGGACTTCACGTTTTGTTTGTCTCCTGTCTGTGCCACCATCTGTGTTTTAGGGTTTAGGGTTTAGGGTTTAGGGTATGATGCAGAGAGACAGACGATGAACATGAGTTGCGCAGAGTTTCATATGGTGGCTATGGTGCCTTCAAGATGCCATTCAAATTAGGTCCTCTTTTGGGGTTTAGAGGATCACCTGGTTAGAGGAAGTTCGAATGGATGTAGGTACCTATACACGAATGAAGGGTTTGTGTGAACCCGTCCTCCCGGCTTCTCTGCTTTCCACATGGATAGCAGCGTGCAGAGAGATTATATACCCAAGGCCCTGTCTTCTTCCGGTGAACGGGCGGGCAGCTTCGCATCAAGTAGCATACAACCGGTCAAGGCTGTGGAGCGGCATTGGATAGCAAGCTTGGCGATTCCGAGCTCCACATGATTGCGAGCGATGGCTTTGACGCCTCCCCTCCATGGACAGCGAAGGAAGGTATGCACATCAAACTTTTTACGTGCAGTTGTGGGTCTCTGAACTGGGTTCGTCGCAGCAATCGGGGCTCCATCTCGTTCCTCTCATTCCATATATAGAAAGGGTTTGTTCTTACACCCTAGCAGAATCCAAGTTCAAAGGTTCTTTGGCAACTTCTCTCTTGAGTAGCCCATAATGGTCACTGCTCAAGACAGTCATTTTTACTCAGCGTATCACAATGGCATGTCACAATTTTTGCAAGTTAGGGCTAGAGAACGCTGGAAGAAGTCTGCTGCCTTTTATACTATTTTGACAGCTCTTAAATTGACACTCAATTTTTTTCTTGATGGGCTGAAATACCTTGACCAGCCCTTGAGGTTAGTATCCTGTGGTGACAACAGTTGTAAGGCTATCTCAGAGTTTGATCCGACTCCATAGTGTGGATGCTCTCTCTTGCTAATAATCATGGAATCTGTTTGTGGTGGTATTACAGGCAATGTCCAAACCAGCCTTGTGGCACAGGTTTGGGTCACCTGCCTGATGAAAGTGACGATGATGCCCCAACCTTGCATTTCGATTGTCTGGTTTCAATGGACACACTCTTACAGTCATAAAAGAGAGCAAGTAGCTCTCATGGAGAGTTACCTCACTTACTATCAGAAATGGCACTTTCAACTGAGGTAAGCTTTGCCCCAAGCTTTGGACTGACTGTCTACAGATTGAAAGAGGCTTCCTTCCATTTGGCTCCAGTCTCCATCTTTCTATCTCAAATTCGTGTAATAGTACATAATTGTAGCTGACTCAAGCTTCATCTAGTTGCAGCTGTGTGGGAGCAAGCCATGGTCAGCTGACTACTGTTAATTTGGTGATTCAGCAAGGGAGGGTAAAACCTTTTTCAGTTCATGGTTTTAGGGCTAAAGCCAGGTGTAGAATGTTGCTGAAATGGACAATTCTCTGTCTGTGTGTCTCTCCTGGTTCTCACCAGAGAGTGACCCTCTTCAGGAGATGAAGAACATTGTTCCCGCACCTCGGCTCACCAACTTTAAGAATCTTGAGGCTGAGCCTAAAGTCCTGACCCTGTTTTCTGGGCAGCTCACACACAACAGGTTGATGCTTGTGTGAAGGGCTTTCTTGAGGATATATGGAAAACCTGAACTAATTGTCAAGTACATTCTCTCTCTATCCCCTAATGGTCTGGTTGTTATGGAAGTCCCTTAATTCCAGATAGTGGGTATCTTGAAGGTACCACAAGTATTTACTCTACAGTGTAATGACATAATCATTCTGGGCACGAAATACCTGTGCAGATGTGGGTTTGGGCTTTTGATGTATGGATTTGGATTGAAGAAATCACTCTTACAAGACTTTCTAAATTTGTCGTTAGTGGATGGTGCAGTGGTTGTCGTGAGTGGCTACCTCCCTGCAGTTAATATCAAACATGTGAGTAATCTGACAGAGGAGGGAGGAGGGGAGGCCAGGGGAATATGTTTAGAAGACAGAAAGAAAGAAAGGAAGGCTTTACTTGTCTACCATAATCTCACGCACATCCTTATAACATGCCACCAGTTAATCGCTCAGGTATGGTTTTGTGCTGAGAGTCTTTCCTTAATAACCAACGGGGGTTCAGAATATGCTGCAGGTATCTATACTTGGGCTGTGGGGGTTGGGAGGATGAAAGGTAGAGTGTTTGCTGCTAGACAGTGGGGATTTGGTCTGGTGTCTGGGGTAAGCATCATGAGAAGGTAGGGTAGCATGCATGTCTTGGTTGTCTTTATGGTTGTCCAGGATCTGGTTGGCATAGTTGCAATTCCTAGAAAACAGATCAGTGGAGGTATTCTGTTTCTGTATGTACCATGATGCGCGGTAGAATGGAGAATAACTGGACCCGTATTGCAGGCCGAACATTTGGACTCACTTTTGGAGCCCCTTGGCAAGAAGTCTGTGGCATTTTTGGAGCCCAGGGTGGTGTTAGCTTACCTAAAGATACATTAGTCGCTGTCTGCACAATTGAGAAGGCTAATTCGATTATCAATAAGCTCCTAGAGGAGGGGCACCTGTCTGAACTAGCGATTGTTGTGATAGATCAGCTTCATGTGGTGGGTGATGGTTTAATCAACTGTGCGATCTGTTCACTTCTGCTTCTAGCTGTTGCTTCCTTCATTCTCAATGACAATGTTTTCTGATTGGTTCTTGAATCACGCAAAGTGAGCCGTCTTCAAAACTTCTGCTACAATTATTATATTCTATCGTTGCATTGGCAGTGTATTGCTGTTGAAATATGCAGGATGGAAATATGCAGGTTGGGGACAAGGACCGAGGATACTTGTTGGAGCTGCTGCTGACAAAGCCAAGGTATGCAACTGGTGATGGAGAGCCTGTTTCTACAGTCAGCAACCGTAGCGGAGTCACAACTAGTAATGCAGGGTGTAACAGCGGCTTGCAGATAGTCGGCATCAGTGCCACCATTCCCAACGTAGCTGCCATTGCTGCTTGGCTTCAGGTACGTTCCTTGCTATGCATTTGAGGTTAGCATTCCTAGATACATGTTGTAAAATGAATTCTCTCTATTGAGGAACAGTTGTTTGTGATGAGGGTACTAGTTTATTCAACAGACACTCTGGGATCAGAGAGAGAGTACTTGATCTTCTATGTAGGGGTAGTCCATGTGCCCACGTTTTCTCCATTTTACCCAAACTGGATGTATCAAATCTAATGATGGTTGATAATGTTAACCTGCAGGCTGGACATTATGAGACAACATTTCATCCAGTACCTCTGGAGGAGTTCTTAAAAGTTGGGAATACTATCTACAATGAGAAGATGGAAGTTGCCACATGATTAGGAATGGTGCGAACCTTGGTGGAAAAGATCCTGATCACGTTGTGGAATTATGCAGTGAGGTAACTATTGATTGGCTGGTGTGGTTGTGTGCCATAATATCATGCTCTATGTGTGCATTCGTAAGATCCTCGTGCTTGAGTAAGCAAAACCTGTCACTGGCAGTGTCACTGTTTGATGCCTCAAAAGCTAGCAAATGTTCCTGTGATAGTCTAGATGCCTGCCAGTTGCTGATACAGTACCATAGGTAAGCAGGTAGTGACAGAAGGGCACTCAGTATTGCTGTTCTGCTCCAGCCACAAAAGGTGTGAGACCTCAGCTCGCCACATCGCGAAATTCTTGCCACCTTTTTTGGCCTTTGACAAAAGAAAATGCAAGTGGTTATAAGGATGGGGATGCGGCTGTGGAGGAGTTACGGAAGTCACCAGCTGGCTTAGACCCCATCTTGGCAGAAACCCTTCCAGCTGGTGTTGCATACCACCATGCAGGCCTTAGGGTAGATTCTCTCTTTGCTCTTTTGTAACCTCTCACCGCTGCATCACTCAAGTTCGTTGTGATGATGCCTGCACTATAGTATATGGTATTGCTCTAGGTGCTCCACAAATGGCAATCCACCCTTCCAGTTGTTTTCTCCATGGTTTGAGATGAAGACAACATTGGGTTGGTTTCTGTCTGCAGCATTTTAACTCGATGGATCTCTACAGGTTAGGTTTGCATTTCCCTTATAGCAATCCTCTGGTCAGTTTGAGTAGGGAGAGCACAAGGCTTGGGAATTGGAAGGACGAGAGAGGGGTACATCTCTCTGACTATGTTCCTGCAGAAAGTCCTATTTGAGCATGATGCCTCCTCGTAGGTCTTCTGTTATCTGTAGTCTGCCAGGTTGAAGGGTCTGCTGAGCCTACATACATGGGCTCACCAAAGCATCAGATTGACTAGTCATTGAAGGAGTTACAATTAGTAAGCAATTTATGAATGAGGAGCAAGGATTCCTTAGTGAGAATGGTGTGGCATGCGGTGGGACAGGCAGGGTTATAGCAATGGATTTAAATGAAGGGCGGCTGTGTATGGTCACAGAGGCCGCCCAGCAGCAGGGCGTGGATGACATTGTCGCTTCATGCCACAGTTATGACCTTCATGATTTTGCGATGCCCATGAATCCTTTAGTTAAATTTTGCTGATGTTTAGCCATTCCTTTTCTTTTCCAACCATCTGTGGGAAGTTACAGACTGGGCCATGGTTTTGTTAGGTTTTAGTCCACATAGGGCAGTCTTCAAGACTTGAAGCTTAGAGAGCTTGCATGAATGTTCAAATTTAGGAATTTGGGATCTCTTGTTGACATTTGTAGTGTATTGCTACAAAATGGTTGTAAACAAAACGTTTACACAGTTTAATGATTGACTACATGGTCGCATTTGTCACTATTGTCTTCCATTGTAGTGATTTGATAAGTGTTATGGAGTTAAATATATATGAGAAACTCATAGATTGTGGACAGTTGTATGTTTCATGCATGTGTGGTGAAATGGCTTCATTGTTTAGCTCCCACTATTCAGTTAATGTGTAGTGAAATCTTTTCTTAATCATAGTGATGTGTTCTTTTCCTACACTTGCAACCTCCCAATTTCACTATGTAGTACTACACAAAACTAGAACTCTAGACTGCCAATTCACTATACAGTACTACACAAAACTACAACTCGTATTCATATATTCTTTATCACCAAATAAGATTGTGACACATGGCGTGAACTACCTCACTATATGCTCACCTCTATAGCAGTGGAATGTATTCTTCATTCCTAGTGATATGATTCCATATTTCACTACATAGTGATCCATGAGCTTTCAGTGCTGACTGAATAGTGAATGTATAAACTACTCATAGTGTTGATGATCACCATCATAATATGTGATTATCTGCCATGTGGCTATTGTAGTGAAGTTGTTCACTATATGGGTAGTGAAACATTTTACTATCCATAATCCATCTATCTAGAATTGGTGGGCTCCACCACAGTGAAATATTTTCACTGGCACATTCGACTGTCCTTCCTACTTCACTGCATGCCCGAAACAACTCGCCCTTTGTCACTATCTGGTTTTTTGGTAAAAATGGTACTTTCGACTATTTTGGCAGTGAAACAGACAGTCAAAAATCCCGCATCATGTTGTAGTTCGGTGGGGGGTGAGCCTACCTTTGAAACTTCTATGGGCTAACTAACCAAAGGAAACAATTTGAAGTGGGACAAGTTCTTCAAGCAAATGGCATTTACATTTGCGCTGGGCGGGACACCTGGGAAACTCCACACAAGCTAGTTGGGGTGTCAGTGGCTACAAATGATTCGGTAAGATGTGTGCTCTCAAGGCAGCCGCGGGTAAGCATGGACAGAAAGGTGTGGATTCTTTGTCCGTGATTTTTTGTGTGACAAGTGTGAAATCATTAGCAAGGAACTTCGGTATGAACATAGTATCTGGCTGAGACTAAAATTGACGGGCGGTGTGAGGGCTAAGGACCTCTTTGTGGGCTGTGTCTACATGCCTACCAAGAGAACCTTAGTGTTGCATCAACTTCAAAGACGTCAAGCTGGACTGTGCTGAGTTCCTCAACATAGGCAATGTGGTCTCGTTCGGGGATTTTCATGCCCGGGTGGGCAAGGATCAACAACAAGAAGATGTAATAGGGCATTTTGGTGAGGATGAGCAGAACTCAAATGGACAAAGACGTATCAACTTGATGGTAGAACTTCAGCTTCTGTCCTTGATCAATAAGTCCTTCGAAGACCCTTTGCAGTGGACTCCTGAAAAACTGGGTGGCGGTCCATTGTTGATTATCTTGTTGTGGATAAGGAATTGTTCCCCCAGTGTGCCGAAGTGGTGGCGAACCAATATTGGATGTTCTGACCACTTCTTATGGACCGAGATCAAAAGGTGTTTTCTTAACCCCAAGAGATCTGTTATGCAAAAGTGGCACATAGAAAAATTCCAGATGGAAGTGGTCCAGACCTCCCACCCTCTCCCACACTTTATCCAAACAGCAAAGTCGAACGAGCGGTGGATTCTTGGGAGAGATTCGTCACCTATGCGGCTGACAAGATCATTGGGACGAAACTAATTGTCTGTGATAGAGCAGAAAATTGGTGGACAATGAGATCAAGCTCAAGATTGCTGAGAGACGGGCACTTTGTATAAACTGCTGTAGTATTAAAAACGACAAAGATCTGTTGTCTGGATCCTACCAATTGCGCAACGATGTCAACCAGCTTGTAAAAGCTCATAAGAAAGTTAACTGGGAAAAGACGGTGTACCGAGACATTAACTTGAACCACCATGGTGGTAATGATAAGAGATTCTGGTTGGCCTTACAACGATAGTACAAGCCAAATAGAATGGCCAGCAAGTACACGCTTCAAGGAATCATAAGGGTGCAGTGGTGACCTCAATGGTTGACATTGTCAAAACCTTTGAAACACACTAGTTACAGCCTTCTGGGCTGTGAATCTAACTCAAACAGTGAGGGGCCTTCTAAAGACTGGAAGAAAAAAGTAGAAACAACTGTTCCTAACTGCAGGACAGCCCTGATGAACTGGAGTATATCTCAAAGGATTACAACGCACCATTAGTTCTTCTGGCGTTGTGGAATCTGTAAAGCATCGCTTATATAAAGCAGGGGGGCTTGTTGGCATTGTCAATGAGCTAATTAAGTATGGTGGTGACCCTATGATACAGGCCCTTGCCCTTCTCTACTTGGCAGACTGAAGTGATCCCCTTTTGTTGGAAACAGGGAGTCATTGTCAACCTGTATAAGAAAGGCGACAGAGAAGAGCCTGGGACTTATCGTGGTATCATGCTTCTTAGAGCAGTTGGCAAACTATTCTTTAGGATTATGAGCACCCATCTCGACGTTGATCTGGAGACTAGAGGTGGTTTTCATGAAGGCCAGTTTGGAGACTGCACATAAGTATTTTCACTCAAGTCAGATCATCCAGGGAAGGAAAACAGAAGGAAAGTTCACTTTTGTCTTCTTCCTGGATGTCAGAAAGGCTTATGACACAGTATGGCGTAACGGGCTGTGGCTCCGGCCTTGGTCTTTTGCGTTCAGGGGAAAGATGTGCAGGATGGCCCACGAGCTTTATGCAAACGCCAAAAGTTGTGGTACGGTCAATGGACAGAAGTCTAACACACTTATCTTGGTGTTGAGTTTGCCTCCAACTGTAACTGGGATGCGCATATACAAAAAGTGATTAATACTAAAGTCAAAAGACCATGCTTTGCAAAGTTATAAGGTCTGCCTTGGAGTACACATCTGCTGTGTGGGTTGACAATTCGAACCATGCTAAATCTCTAGAATCCATTCAGTCCGCGGTGCTCGAAGAAAGCATGTCGGCTTGTTCTACCAGCTAATGTGGCTGTTCAGTGAGTTCGGCATACCTCCCTTAAGATCTCAACGCGATGAATTCAAGGTCAGATGGTGGGGTCAGTTGAATCGCATCCCTAATACCAGACACCCTAAGATAATCGAAGCTATTTCGTGCAAGCAAGACCGTCCTGTTACACAGGCCAAGTCTTGGCAGAAAATGGTAGAAGAGATTTTCAAGTACTCCTGAAGAATTGACCCTACTGGATGAAGTTGACCTGGTGGGCCATGTCTGATGGCCAGAGATTGTCTGATGAAATATAAAGTTAGGCATAAAACTTCCCAGAGCTTGTTTCCAGTCTCTGACATGGGCGAGGCCCTTAAGGATGATCTCAAGGGCCTACCTACCCCTGGCACTAGACTGAAATTAAGACTCGGGGTAGGAAGCCTACCTTTGAACAATAAACAGATGCAGAGAGGAAGAGGAGATTGTGATTGCCCAATATGAGGTTTTCCGTGACGTTGTAAAGTACCATCTCCTTTCATTTCTGCCCTGTGAATCCTCTTATATCCCTTCCTCACAATGTGTGTGTGTGCAGTATTCTATGTGATTATATGGGTCTGGGCAGCTTGCTACTGATTGTGTGCAAGACACAAACTGGCATAAATGCCTTGGAGGAAAGGGACAGGAATGGCCAACCTATGCAGAACAGGGCTCTTCGAGCTATCTGTAGCTACAAGATCTCTGGAACATATGATGCACAGGCTCTTTCTGATGTGCGGTAAGGAGCAATCACCAGCTTACATCCACAGTATGCAAGTATAGATGGCAGAAGCTGGTGGAATTGATAACTTGACAAAATAGAGATTTTTTGTGAAATTTGATATAGATATCTGCTGAGGCCTGAGGTGAATGAATGCTGTCTGGGCCTCTCCTAACTACACTTTTTGAATTTTACACTTCTTATACATCTGCACTATAGGTGTACCATCACAACAATGGATTGCAGGTCAAGCCATTTTACAAGAGGGTTTAGCATAGGCTTGCCGATGTCTGTCTATGGTTAGACTGTGAGCTATGCTTATGCAGCAAAGTCTAGATGAGTTGACAAACTAGTACGTGGGGTCTCTAACACCAATCAGAGTTCATGGATTTATGCAGAACAATCATAACAATGCTTAAGTGTAAGATGGCTTGATGAAGGGCTTTTCCAGTCTCTAGGTCTGCAAAAAGTCAATTCTGCCTGGATTGGACTGTTTTGAGTTTTTGTCAATGCTTTTACTAGCTATCTCACCAACACTAGAATGCACATTGTACTGAATTTTTGTGTGCGCTTGGTGGTTTGTTTCTCAGGCCATACACTGGACGTGTAAATAGAAGTCATCCACAGTTGCTACTGGAGATAGAACCCCCTTAATCATGTGCAATGGTGAGAAGTAGAAGCCCCCAGGTTTTTTAGGCTTTGCTGTCAATCTGCTGCATTTGAAGGAGGAACATCTGCACCTTTGAGGATTGATTTATTCTTCGGTTTCAGTAGGTCTGTTGTGTGTTGTTGTGTTGTCCCATTTGATCTCTGTTCCTCGAGTGGGTGCAAATTTTTTAGCTCCTTCTTTCTCTCATCCTTTGTGCAAGGGATGGGGTTGGATTTGGTGTTGTTCTACTTTGTTGTACGACATTGTCCCAACAGCCCTTTGGGCCTTTGTAGACATTGTGAATTGCTTACCCACAATTGTAGGAGGTACATGCAAGTACCTTTGGAGCAATTGATGAAACTGAGTGTTAATTCTGGCTCATCAATAGGCTCAGCCCGTAATCATGGATCAAACATCATATTCTAGCAGAATTTTGTAGGTACTCATGATTCATTTTTTGGCAGACATACATTGACTGTGTACACCTGAAGAAGGCAGAGAAGTCACGCATGCAAGCTGAAGACCCTTTGGAGATAAACAAAAGTAGTGATACCTATGCTTCTTTCCATGAGGGTGATAGCTCTGATGTTGCTTATGAGGCAGAGGTATATGTCTATCTTTATCAGGTGACAACTTAATGGAGGAGTTGGTGGCTCAATATATCCTCTTCCCTCTCTCTGTCTCTCCCTTCCCCCGGTCACCCACCAGAGCATATCTATATCCCTATCACACTCGGTATGTTCTCTCCCTGTCTAACTGGTGATTGACTGTCCTGATTGCTGGTCGTTATACACTAACTTCAAACATTTCATTATCATTGTGCAGTTGTGTCCATGTATAATGTCATCTGTGTATCTGAGTATTTCTGCAACCCTATTGCAGATAGTAAAATTGAAAGAGCTCTCTCAGTTACCTGACATCTATGAAAGACTCGCAAGATCACTGGCCCCGAGCATTTGGGAGCTTGAAGACATAAAAAGGGCCTTCTTTGTCAGGTGTGTATTGTCCCTTGCAGATGTTTCATTTCTAGAGTTTCCCAATGTTAAATCCATGACATCCTTGGAAACAAATTGGAGTACACAGGAGATAATGAAGCTCAAGGGGAGTGTACATCATCATGTTAACTATCTGACAAGGGTATTGGGCAGCAGCTCATGACGGCAAAGGAGATCTAAGGGGCAATGGGAAACAATGAGTCTGATAAGAACAAAGGATTAGTCTGGAAACCATGTTGATCATGGAAAACCTAACTTGTTCATGTTGGTGGCCTGTCACAGCTTTTTGGTGGTTCTGTGAAAAGATTGTCATCGAGGGCATCGTTCACAGGAGATATTAATGTGCTGCTGGTTGGGGACCCTGGAACCAGCAAGTCACAGTTGCTCCAGTATGTGCACAAGATAGCGCCCCGTGGTATCTACACGAGTGGGCAGGGGAAGCTCAGCTGTTGGGTTGACAGCATACGTGACCAAGGACCCAGAAACTCGAGAGACTGTAGCATGCAGGTCCAAAGGCAAGAAGCTCTTGACCTTCCAACACTCACAGCATACATCACCTTTGCCCGCCAACACATTCACCCCAAACTTTCTGATGAAGCTGCCGAGGATCTTATTAACGGCTATGTTGCCATGCGCCGCAAGGGGAACTTTCCTGAGAGCAGAAAGAAGGTGGGTAGATTCATCTGACACTGCTGTAAGTACATGGAGTGTCGTCAACTTTCTTCTATGGTAAAAGGCATGTGAGGTAGCGTTAGTTGTATTTCACCTCTGTTTGCAAACCAATGCTTTGAAAGGTTTTGAAAACAAGAACAGTGATTGATGAAGACGGGTCATTGCAGGCAACTTACTGCCTGCTGAAATGCAATATAGAAGTGCAACATTAGCATGTCTATAATGGTCAGTGCCCTTTCCCCACTTGGTTTTCAGAGCTGGCTGACCCGTCACCATGTTGTATTGCATCTGGTCACAGGTGATAACTGCCACACCACGGCAGCTGGAAAGTATGATTCGCATCAGTGAGGCCCTTGCAACACGCATTCGTTTCTTTGAAGTGGTGGGTGGACGTCTCCCTCCCTCCCTCCCTCCCTCTTGTGTTGGGCACTGATTACAGTTAAGGGTGTGAGTTAATAGTACACATGATGATCTAAGACAGATACTGTGAACCTTTTCCACGGTAGCACTTGACCGGTCAAAAGAGTGATAAGTTATAGCTTTTGCTTATTTCCAGATTTCTCTTTTACTTGCAGATGAAGCTTGGATATGTGTCAAGGGTGCATCCAAAGGACAATTATAATCAGTAGCTCTACAGACTTTAAACCAAGGAGGCATTCAGATACCTATGTCTGTCTCTTGCTTAAGTGCATCAAGATGAAAGGTCTGGAAGCTGGAAAGCAGGTGCACACGCACATTATCCAAAGTGGATTCACGCCAAATGTTTTTCTACTCAACACCCTTGTCAACATGTACGTTAAGGGCGGGAGCATCATGGATGCTCCAAGCATTCAACAGAATGCCTCAACGATCTTGATCACGTGGAATATAATGTTGGCAGGATTTACCAAGCATGGGTGTGGTAGGAATGCTTTTGAGACCTATGAGCAGATTCTGCGCAAAGGGGTGAAGCCCAACCACATCAGATTTGTTTTGCAATGCGTGTGCAAGCCTGGGAGCTCTGGAAAAGGGGAAAGAGGTCCATGGTGACATCGTCAAAGCTGGAATTGTACCATATGTCATTCATATGTTACTCACGATGGTGGGACAACCGCAATTGCAAGGTGTGGCTTTTTCTTAATGTACGATGTGAAGAAGTTTGTCCATCCTGCACATGTGGGCTCTGGGCTCCTGTTAGTACCATGATTTGATATTCTTCCTGATTATGTTTACAAGGTTCTCGGGAGAGTCAGCTCGGTCTTAGCAGGCTGTGTTTCAATCTATGCCTGCTCAGCTGCACCGTGTTGGTTCTCACAGACCAATCCGATATCACCTGACACAAGCAGCACACACAAGGGGTCCTTTTGGGTTGATGGTCAAATCCTCCATGGATCATGCCTACAAGCCCAAAGAATTCACCGCTCAGATCATCCTCAATGTGTGGGGCATTCTTAAGGTTTGCAGTTGCCTCTCTCTCATATGTGTCAATGTTGTCCAGGTATTTGTTGTTTCAGTACTGATAGCAGAATCATTGTGTTTGCAAAACAAACATTCAACTTCTTCCAATCAAGTTTAGTTAACCTAATCACTGGTGCGCATGTTGGCAAATACCCAGGCCAGTGGTCATGTCCCTGCTTGGTTGGCGCCTTTGTAAACTGTATGATGCTGGCAAAATGACCTCTGGCCAAGTCAGCTTTGCAAGGTAAGCTCTCTTGCTGCGAATAGTCAACCTAACTCTAGTCAATTATGCTATATCTTACGACCTCAGATGGAATGCTGCTATGCAGTGAGGAAGTCTACACTGACATTGCAATTCTGATTCAGCACTGGACTGCAGCACACTGAGGCGAGACATCCACTCTTATTGGTCATGTTGCACATCTAATATGTAGGACTTTGTGTTCTCCTTTGTAAGGGTATGGTGCATGGAAATTTGACAGATTTTGGAGGTGAGGCTGACAGGGCGCTCTAGTTGTGGAATAAGTGCTAACTCCTGGCCACTAAAAGTATTTGATAAGAATTGTACGGGCACCATGGCAGGGGTATGGTAAATGCGTTGCTGAGTGCTGAGATTCCACGAGTGTTGCAAGCTGCTCCACCTTCAGTCTTGTCCATTCAAGCATGTGCATGTCCACCATTGGTATGCAGCTTGCCTCTACTTTCTTCATTCTGTCTGCAGATATCTGGAACCTGTAGTTGCATTCAGATGGTGTAGGAGGAGAATAACAGTCACAATGTCGCCACAGTGTAGGAGAATAACAGTCATAATGCCATTGCAGCTTCAGCATTTCCAGAGCTGACTCCCCAATGGTATGCCCTGATAATGTGTGTGGGCAAATTTATAGCCATGGGGATGATATGTGGTTCTGTTTTTTCCATTTTGGCGCAGGTAATTAAGGAGTTTTGAAGAATGTCAGCAATTAACATCCAAGTTTCTAATTTCTTGAACATGTTATTGAAATTTTAATAATTTGTTAATAGTTAATTTTTAGCCAAAATTAATAGTTTGTAGTCAATAATTTGCATACCTCATAATGACTTTTGAGCTTCCACCTTTTTGTTTCCAGCTCCCACTGATGTTTGTTGTGTGGCTTTTCATCTTCTTGTTTGCTGTTTGTGTAGGTTTCGGTCATGATCGTGTCATCTTCTTTTTTGCTGTTTTCTTGGTTTCAGTCATGATCATTGTGTTTTTCCATCTTCCTCTTCCTCTTTCAGTTTTTTTAATAATCAGCTTTGTCTCTTCAGCTTCCACTTTCTATTGCTTCCACCCTCCATAAAAGCTGATTGTGTTTAGGACGCATTGCTGATTGTGTGAGTATAGAAGATCTGAAGCACATATTGTCTAGCTATTATTTCTTCCCTTGTCTACATTGTTTTCAGGTAATTTTGTCTTTTCAGGTAGTGTGATGGTTGTGAGACGCAACTGACCTCTTTTGACTGTAGATGATCTTGATTATAGTGTGAGAGATGTAGCTTTTGAGTGTTTTGTTTTGAGTACGTATGGAAATTTTTGAGAAGACTAACACAGAATCTTCTTCATTTTCTTACCTTCATGCTGATGTGACGGACAGATTTGGCATCCAGACTGTCACAATCACCATCTATGGCAACCTCATGAAGAATCATGAGGGTTGTTTTGTCAAAGGGGCAGCATTGAGGATTGAGAACTTTGCTTTGCGCCCTAAACAAAAATGGGAGAAAGGGGATAGTGACGTGGCAATAAGGATAAGCTCTGCCACAACAGTTGAAGTGCTTCCTCCATTCGTTCCCGTTGTGGAGCTCTATTTCTTTCCAATAGAATCAATCTCTGAGTTTGTATCATGCACGGGAGAGAAGTTCGTCACATCCACTCTCGCGGTAGTTGTGATATCTGTCTGGGGGCAGATTGACAGCAAATATGAGCTAAAAGTTGCCGATGGCATCAGTCCTGAAGATATTTAGATCGTAAGTTCAAAACCTATGTTTTTGACTTTTCAAAATGACAGATTTGGATAGGCATATGTGACATTGTGGTTTTAAGGTTTCTTAGTTCTCAGCTTTCTTCCGATTCCCAATGTTTCATAAACATGGTAGAGTTTGAATTTCATTCACATGTGTTTCAAACTTTTTGGTTTTCACTCATGTACAACATGCATACATATTCAGAATGTTGTAGTTAATAGTATGGTGTTGTGTACATACTGTAAGATCACTTTTCATCTATTTCCTTTCATTTTACAGTATGATATCCAATCGGATATCTATCGTGAATCTGGTTTTTTTCTTGAAACGGTTGAAACTGATACACATTGTGTTTGATGTCGTGTAGGTGAGTTTTCTTCCTTCATTTCATTTGATACACTATAAATGATATCGCATAAAAAATAGGTGGTAAAAATATATATTATTAATAATAAGATATCAAAATACAGCTTATCATGAGTCAGAATTATAAATTATAAATTATATTATATAAAGGTATATGATAAATAATAATGAAAACCTTAAGCGTATATGAATTTAAAAAAATTATAATTTTATAATGTAAATATTAGTCAATGTGAAATGATATATAAAATCGATGGATCTGAAGGGATCTGAAGGGATCTAAGATCTGAAAAAAATTACATATAGTTTTTTTTAAAAAATAGTTCTTCATTTGCAACTTAGTTGTTTTAAAAAAATTAGTTCTTGATTTGTCTATAAAATGATGGATTTAAAGGGATCTGAAGGGATCTGAGATCTGAAAAAAAACTAAAGCTTTTGAAAAGTTGGAAAAATGTGATAATTGCTAACACATGGAAATTTATTTAATAATTAAATATCTGAAATAAAAAATCACCTACATTCATTTAAAAAATATGTATATATACAAAATAAATATAAGAAGAGTTGACGATTGATAAATATTTATAATTTATTTATGGCATAAATTTATTGATTAATTATAGTGTTTTTTCCAATGATATTTAAGAACTCCAAGAAGATAACAATAGTATATAAATTGATGGATCTAAAGGGATCTAAGATCTGAAAAAAACTAAAGATTTTGAAAAACTGAAACAATGTGGATATTACCAGACATTGTTTTCCAATGATATGTAACAACTTCAAGAAGATAACCGGAGGGTTGCTCGCGCGTGAGTAGCGTTCGGGCCCACGTGCCTTCCGGCTCCGCCCCTCGTTGGGGGGGTTACCTTACTCCTATGCGTACGATTGTCCTTGCCGCGAGACGCGGATAGTACCCATGCTATGGTTCCCTGCGGTCTGATCCCATATAAGGTTAGGGAGTCCACCCGAGCGATTGCTTTCAACCTTTGTCTTCCCAAACGCGCCCTCCTAGGCGTTTTTGAGCCAAGAAAGCGCTTTGCGTTCGATTCTCTGCGCCCATAGATCTCCACCTTAGGCCTTCGCTTCGAGAGAACGTATTCTCTTCTCTCTGACTGAAGAAAGGCAATAAAGTCCAAGGGTTAGAATAATAAACGCATAGCGCAGCAATTCAACAACAAAATTAATATATAATATTCATTAATTGCAACCAGCATTGAAACCAAGAGTATAACAACTGAAATATTTTGAAATGGAATGGGGTCTTACCAACAATGTTGAAGTTAGTTTTGTAGTCAATGTTTTGGGTTCAATGGCGGTGACTAAAATAGACGCAAACAAACTTGAATCAAACTATCTAAGCTGCATCGTAACCTACAATTTCAGAAACAGGGCTAAGTGCAAATGTACCTCTCAACCGAATTTTGGACAGCCGACCAACGACACTCACACGATTCTCTTGATGTGATGTCAAGAGATCAGCTTCATCGAGCCCTACGATTGTCTGCAACCACTCTCCCTTAACTTGACAATCAACCCTAGAAGCTGTAGTGGATATGCGCCGAGTAATACAACCTTCTAAAGCACATGGATGTATGGCCTGACATGTATTGCATAAATATTGTCCTCCTTGTTGCAAAACAATGTCAGTGAAATGGCAGTTCAAGTATACACGCTTGAAAGGAGGCTGCGCTGGATACGAGACAGCAAAATATCATCTGTCTTTCCAAATTGAAGTCCAAATGAGATAATATACTTACAATGTTGACATAGTTCGAATTAAAAAAGTATGATGTCACTAATTTAGATAAATTATCGCATTCATATTTGGGTTATAGAGATTTAGAAAGACTACGAACATCACCTGATTATTTGGCTCGATTATGCAAAGATGCTTTCGCAATGATTCGACAATTAGGACCGCCTACATTTTTTGTCACATTCACAAGTGCGAAAAGCAAATGGCAACCATTATTAAAGCTTTACATATACTCAATCACGAAAGACTAGAAATTCCTAATAGCATAGATCATTTAGAACCTAAACATGCCGTTGAATTGATTCGATTAGATCCCGTTACTTGTGCACGTTACTACGATCACAGAATGGGAGCATTTAGAGATTTATGTAAAAAAAGATCCAAGTATTTTTGGTCCCGTACAAAACTACTTCTTTGTCACTGAATTTCAAAGCAGAGGAAGTGAACATGACCACGGTATGTTATGGATAGCAAATGCACCAATCTATGGCAAAAATAGTAATGATGATCTTCTTCCACTTACTTTACGTGAAGCTCAAATAATCGACACAAACGAACTTGTAAGAAAAAAAATCAAGTAGTATATTGTTTTCATTATCCATTATCTCCCATGCATTCAACTGTGATTTTAGAACCTTTTCAACACGACTTAGATGACAATGATACAAGACGATATGCAAAAATAGCAAACGATATATTTGATACACTAAATAAAATGGATGCTAATACAAATATTTCATTCGACAAATTTATTGCGTTACTTAATTTAGAAATGGACACATATATAAAAAATTTACGGAGTCGATTGAAAAAACCAACAATATTTTTAAAAAGAGCATGTAAAGATATTCGTACAAATGCTTTTGGCAATCAGGCAGGCAATCTTTGGCAAGCCAATACTGACACACAATTTATACTTGATCCATATGCTGCAGCCAGTTATTATACATCTTATCTAACAAAAGTGGACAAAACTATTACAAACAAATTTCGGATTATAATAAATAAATGTGTCAATGATCAAGTTGATGCTAATGTAAGAATGTGGATGTGGGTTCAATCCACGGTCTGGTGTGTCATCATGAAGGTGTCCACCTTTCAGCTGGAATGGCTACTTGTGGTGAAGAGACACCATAAGTTACGCTCCCTTGGGGAGGCGTCATACTTTCTTTCTTTTATTCTCTCTCTTTCTCTATCTCTCTAGAGTGGATAGAGAGAGACAGAAAGAGAGAGAATAATAAATAGTCGAAAAAAAACAAAATAAGGAACCCCCTCTCCTCTAAAGAACCCCTAAAGGCCTACGAGACATACCCATACTCTCATTTGACAAACATCCAAGGGGATGAACCCTACGAAAGTGACCTGATCTACTTCATGCACCTTCTGTAAAAAATATTGGGAGATTTGACCATCTAATTATGAAGATTACAACAAAAATGCTAGGCCAAATTTTCTACCATTCTCCATTTTCATAATGAAAAATTGGTTTGACCAAGCAGGTGGTCTATCATTTACAATTTTCATTGATACGGGCTATCTAGATTGTGGTAATGTGTGGGATGGCTAGAGGCAGGACCACGTGTAGGACGTGGGTCCCCCGCAAGGGCCGCAAACTTGGGGGGCATAATCGCAAGATGAAGTCCCACCTATTTAATGATGACAGGTTGGGAGCCTAAGATATCCATCTACTTTCCTCAACTGCTATGGTGCATCCACCAGACTGTACTTTTAGTGGGAATGGCAAAACAGTACGTCGTGTGGCTTTGGGGCCTGATCACGATGCGAAGGTGGAATCTGCCAAACTTTTTTAGGCTCAGGAAACAGGAACTATGGAAGTTCCTTCACCTGGGTATGGACGGGTTTATGCTTTGGTCACTTCTGGGTCTGTTTTGCACGACACGGCATATCAGGTGACGGTGGGCAATTTTTCAGATTGTACTGGGTGAGAATGTGTTATTTGAAATGAGGTTATTGTCACTAACACAACAATGGCATAACTTCACCATTTGCAAATGTCATGTTCCATGTAGTCACAACAAATGAGTCTACAAGTAGACAGGAAACCAGATCGTTCAGAACAAAACCAACATGAAAACCAGGAACTGTGTCTACATTGGGTTACAAACAATGTTCATGCATAGGACTCAGTGTCACTGGCACCACAAACAGAGGAAGTTCTACAAACAATGCAGCCCTCCTAGACATGGCGAAAAATCACAACATATGCCACACTCACTATTGCCAATGTCTCGCTGCAAAAGTGTCTTCACCTCGCTAGGACCAAGTGTCGCCTGGTGAATGAATTGGTCTCTTTTGGGATCACAATACATCATGCGCAAGAAGATGTAGTAAAGATGCTTGCAGGGAACCCATTTCCCTCTCTTCCCGAGAGTAGCCTCACACATGCACACAAAGTCCGGATGATCCACAAATTTTTTGGAACCCCAATAAGCTTTGCGATGACCATCTGATTTTTTTTTCACCTCTTCTTCAATAACAAACACCTGGACAAGTTTCACAATGAGAGCTCATTTTTTTTTCACCTCTTCTTCAGAAACAAAGCCTAAATAAGCTTTTCATGATGACCATCTGATTTTTTTTCACCTCTTCTTCAATAACAAAAACCTGGACAAATTTCACAATGAGAGCTCATTTTTTTTTCACCTCTTCTTCAGAAACAAAGCCTAAATAAGCTTCATGATGGTCCCATCCGCATTTTTTTTAACATCTCCTTCAATATTTAATCCATCCATCATCCATCCACCATGGATGGAATATTGCAAATGTCAGTAAGCTTCACGAGGAGCATCCAATTTTGTTTACCTCTTCTTCATCCAAGAAACCCTAAATAAGCTTCATGATGACTTATCGAACTTTTTTTTTTCACCTCTTCTTCACTAACAAAACCTTAGTAAGCTTCACAATGAGCATCCATTTTTTCTATACCTCTTTTTTTAAGCGCCGTAAGTGCTTCCACGATAATAGGACCCCCTCTAAACCCAGTCCTCGGTTACAGGGCCTACTTCTCCCTCCTCTAAGCCCTGGGCTTGCGCGGCTGGGCTCACGCCATAGCTATGCTCACCACGGAGTCGGTGCTCTTCTTGCTACAATACTCGTTTGTTGGTACTGCAGTTACTCTCTTGTTGGGATTCTAGTCCAAAATAATATGGGTGTCGCCTATGGAACCACAAACATTGGGAAATCCGCAAGCATCTTTAAACCCTACAATAATCCTGTGAAGTCGATCTCTATGAGGTATGGAGATGTACTTGGCAAATAGTTTGTGTTCATCAATAAGTACAATGACATCGAGGTCAACATATATTCTGATTGTCGATATTTGCTCTAACACCAAACAAGTCAGCCATTTGGTTTGCACTTGTGCCATGGGCAAATCGATACAAGGGAAACCTAACAAAATCTAGCGAACCTCCAATGGTTGCCTTACAAACATGTGAGCACGTGACTTGATCCATGGTTCAAGCTCCGTAACCAAGAACATAAAACTTGCAAATAGCATTTGATAAGCTTGAATGAATTTTCTATCCCTCATATCGGAACTTGTATGCCATACCTCCCCCTCTACAATGTCCCAATGAGTGCATTGTCGAGGCTCTTTCCACCAAGTCCTCTAGGTTTCTTCTTTTCATAGGCCAACATGTTGCAAAAAGAATGGAAAGAGATTTTGACAAAAGACTTGAATCGTCATATTTCGGAAATACAAGAGTTATTTTTTATTTTTTATTTATTTTTATTGATGAAAACGATGTGGGAGACCCTTGTGGAACAAAAAAGGAACACAAAGTACACTAACAAGTTCAACATCCTCCATGTTCACCTACAAATCCTTCACAAATTAGCTCAGTGTCTAACGTAAATCACAATTCAATCAAAACCCCCCTTGGGATAATTTATATCCCACCTTATTTATAAAAGTTGAGAGGCCTTTGTCCCTCTTTCTTAAAAAACAAGCGGCTCGTCGCGTAATGGCTCTTCCTTATGGTGACTACCTATAAGAGTATTATGAGGATGATATATGTTGGTAGCAAGGAATGTAATTAGATCATTTAAAAGTAAAAAAATAGGTTTATGGTCCGTCCAATGTGCTTATGTAATGCTAGATATGCAATGTTAGTGACGTGCATTTGTCCAACCATGGTCTAGTTGAGATCCATAAATACTAAATAGTAGACTTACTAATTGGAAATTGGAGTTGCATGTGAAAAGAAAACATGAATTTTTGCAATTGATTTATTGTTTGTAAGAGATATACATTAAAATCCCCTATTATTATTGTTGGGCATGTATGTTGGATATTATCAATGAGCTTCCTTAGAGAAGATAAGAAAATAGTAAATTGTAGTGTGCAACATATGAATTATTTTCCTAGTATTCAAATTAAGTGTTGCAGCTCTATATTCGGATTCCCGCTTGGTTGCTAATTTAACATTTGTACGAATATCTTTACATGCTCTTTTTAAAAGTATTGTTGGTTTTTTCAGTTGACTTCGTAATTGTTTTATATATGTGTTCAATTCTAAATTAAATAATCCAATAAATTTGTTGAATGAAATATTTACATTAACATCCATTTTATTTAGTGTATCAAATATATCGTTTGTTATCTTTCCATATCGTCAGTATCATCTGAGTCTTGTTGAAAAGGTTCTAAAATCACAGTTGAATGCATGGGAGGTAATGGCTAATGAAAACGACATACTGCTTGATTTTTTTCATATAAGTTTGTTTGTGTCGATGACTATAGATCATCATGAATTAGAATTATAAATTATAAATGATATTAAATAAGAAATATATGATAAATAATAATAATAATCTTAAAAATATATGAATATAAAAATAAATTGATTTTGTAATATTAATGTTAGTAGATGTGAAATGGTATACAATTTGATGGATCTAAAGGGACCTGAAGGGATCTAAGGCATCTGAGAAAAACTAGAGGTTTTAAAAAGTTGAAAACATATGGATATTACTAGACTGAAAAAATTCTTTAATAATTAGATATCTAAATTAAAATAAACACCTACATTCATTCACATATAGATATATAATAAATTGAAGAAGAATTGGACATTGACTTTTAGAATTTTTTTATAGAATAAATATAATGATTAATTATACTATTTTTTCAACGATATACAACAATTTCAAGAAGATAGCAACAAATCAACACCAAAATGAGTTTATAATATATAATATAATTGTATTAACTTCTAAAGATCCATACGAAACTTCGTAGAACACTGATTACGCTGTGTGTGTCTTATGATGTAATGGGGGTTTTAGTTTTTTTCTCCAAATATTTAATGATAAAATTCATCGTGGCCTCTGTCCCCTATTCTGTTTTTTTTTTAAACTTAATATATTAAAATTGAATTATTATTATTTTTAAATAGTTCTTAATTTGCAACTCAATTGTTTTTTAAGAAATTAATTTTTCATTTGTATATAAGTTGATGGATCTAAAGGGACCTGAAGGGATCTGAGATCTGAAAAAACTAAAACTACCATCGAGTGAGCGGCTGCAGCCATTGCAGGGGACACATAGGCCCATGCCCACTTCCCGAGGAATCCCTTGACACTGCGTTCGAAGCAACGTTTCCGGACATGATGAAAGTACTCTGTGGAATAGACGCGGCTTCGTAACGGAAAACTAAACCCAGACTATTGATAATCTTATATACTAGCAGACCAATTTCCTCACCCTCTATTGGTATAGTACCCAAAGCAAACGCTCCCGCAGTCCTAGGAAAAAAAGGCAAAAACTCCTCCCCCACACAAATCCACTTTCTCCCCCCCCCCACGATCAGTCCTGGCCACCGAAGTTCAAACTCCAAGAAGCCCCAGAACCGCACTCATAGAGATGGAAAAAAGTGGGTTGGGAATGAGGGGTAGGCCCTTATATACTGCCTGGAGAGGCCTGGCGCGCGACCGCTTCTGCTGCCCATTCACGCCTCGCCACGTGTCCAGGGAGCGGTCGCACCTGATAACAAAAAAGAAAATATGCGACCCCCCATAAGCGGTCGCACCAAATAACAAAAAAGAAAAAGTCTGCGACCACCACCGGCTGGTGGTCGCACCCATTTAAAAAATAATTAAAAATGTGCGAATATCCCTTGCTGGTGGTCACATCCATTTAAATAATAATTAAAAATGTGCGACCATCCCCTGCTGGTGGTCGCACCTATTTAAAAAAAATGAAAAAGTTGCGACCACCACCTGCTGGTGGTCGCACCCAATTTAAAAAAAAGAAAAAATGTGCGACCACCCTCTGCTTGTGGTCGCACCTATTAAAAAAATGAAAATGCTGCGACCACCACCTAATGGTGGTCGCACCCCAAGATTCATTTCCCCTCCATGCCTGCAAGCAATATAGCGTGTAAGAAGGGAAAGATGTTTTATAAGCGACATTTCTAATCCGAGCAAAAATAAAACAAAGAAAACAAAACTCAAACACATGCATGATAATTGCTTACCGATTGGAGAAAAGCACAGAGCTTGTCCCACGTTTTGGAAGGATCACCACTGTAACTTGACTTCCTTGTCTCCATCATGGCCAGGAACCCGTCGTTTACCAGCTTGCACATGCCCGGAAAAATGATTCTAGATGGGTGCTCCATTGCATCGTAGGGCTATTTAAGACCCTTTGTCTTTCGGTCAGGCTTTCTGGCTGGGGGTGGGGTCTGCAGTGGCCTCGATTGCACCACGGACTCCATCTCATTCTCATTCGGAGTGTTTTTCTGCCCCTTTACCTTCCCTTTACCCTTGTCCTTTCTAGGCTTGACTGGCGTATTTTGTGCAAGAGGCTCTTTCCCAGCCAATATCCTCAATTTTCTCTCGTGCAACTCCTTCTCCGTCAGAGGGGCCAAGGCCTCTGCATTGTCGTTTTGATTTCGGGTCACAAGCCCAGACCAAGGGCATCCAAACCGTGGGATATCCATATACCAGCAGCAGTCTCGAAGATGCGAGGTCCCGTAATCCTTCAAAATCCCTGCAGTGTACATTGTCTGAGCGTTGGATGGATCACACCATAGGTCAATAAAGTGTGGGTGTCGACTCAGGTTCTGGCCTGGAATGAGAATGTTTTTGATGTACCTACACAATCAAAACAGAGGGAATATTAGTGAGTGGGGAAAGTGTGAGATAATTGTTTAAGGACCCCTTGACTGAGTGCGCCAACACACTCAATTTTTGGTCTGTCCAATCAGGCCCTACTTACAAGCCAGGGCAGGTGTGGCTCAGTACAAGATCGGATATTAGTATGTACAATGAGAGCTTGGGAGACACAGAAGTGCCCACCCCTTTACTGAGTGCGTCAGCGCACACAGTTTTGGGACTGTTTATTCAAAAGAGCAGGGCTGCAACGAAATCAAAACTTCGTGAGAAAAGAAAGAAGGGTGGGAAAAGAGTGTCAAGACAAACCTGTATAGAACCCTCTTCATGGCCTGTTATGATCCATGCTGCTGCTTGAAGTCGTTAGTGCTCGAGATGCCTCCCTCTTTGGCGAACTCCCTGAAGAAGCAAGTGCCGAAGCAAGCTGCTTTCCACTGGCGGACGTAGTCTTCTAGAGTATCCATCGGTGGAGTCATAGTTATCTTGTAATCGTTCAGCTGTTTCTCCAGAACCAGCTGTGCCCGAGCCTCTATCTGCGCAAGAACAGTTCTACAATTCAGAGAAAAGATGTTGAAGAAGAGTAAGTGACTTTTCCCGGTGCAATGCAGATTTGCAGTGGAAATGGAAAGGGGAGAGGAAAAAACCTTTGCCCAGTACGTGGCTTTGTGCAGCCACATATCGAGAACATGGTCACTGAATTGCTTTATGATTCATATTTCCTTGTTCTTCTCACTCTTCGGAAAGCAGTGGTTATCTTTCACTGTGGGGTCAGCGTCCAAATCTCAAGCCATTTCACTTTCACCTCTGGCTCCACAACGGCAGTGGACGATGATTCTTCTCCTGCATCATTTCAGGCTTGGTGTTCACGTTCCAGTGGATCCTGACCTGATTCAAGAACTCCGGGCCAAAAGCAGGGTCGGCTATTCTGAGTTGTTTCACGAACGCGCTCATGTAGTGCCTCTTCGCCACCTCCATCTCCTTGTTCATAGATTCTTCCACTCCTTTTGAGGATCGCTCCCCTGGGTCTTTTTTGGCACAATACTCTGCTTTCCCTTTCTCTCCAGCCTCCGCAATCTCTTGCTGAACATTCCAGTATACAACTTATTAGTCAATTGGTTTTATGAATGAACAAGTAGACAGAGCTAGTGAAGCAATACTTACAACGTACATGTAGTCACAGAAAGCCTCCCTGGTGAGCTTGTACCACGTGTCGGCGGATTTGGAGGTCTCGCACTTCTTGTAAGCCTCAACACTGATAAGGTTTTTGAAGGTGATTAGTGGCATTTGGCCCACCTTCTGTATCCTGAATAGAGTGTGCACCAAATTCGTTGTCACGTGTGCACTTTTGGTTCCCCTGCAGTCCCAACAAACACTATGACTTCCTCCTTCACCAGGAAATACAAAACTGACAGAACAAATCGGAGAATTCTGTTGGCATGAAGGGTGAGCATTATACTTACTTGTTGATGTCATGCATAGCCGTAAGAAGTGCTGTGACGTTTCCTTTTGAATCCAGCACCATGGATGCCACAAGGTAGTGCCAGTCCTCGTCTGTGCTGTGATATTTGTTTATGACGTTCATCCAGGCCATGAAGCGGTGATTGCCATCCCAAATATGAAACATTTTCCCGGAGAACACCTGTGTGGACATTCTCCTCAAAATCTGGGCTTCGAACTCCTCGTTTACTTCTCGCCATATTGGATCCCAGTTTTTGACAATTGACTCGTCCACCAAGACCTCCTGTCCACTGGCATCGCACAAGGAGACGTAAAACACTGGAGACCCCTCTATGTATCCATGACTAAAATCTTGCTCCAACTTGGACACATCCCTGGTCAGGGCAGGTCGAACGATTGGCATTGATATTAGGCGGCAGAGAGGGATCATGATCTTGCCTCCAGGTACCAGCATAGACTTGATCACCCGCGCGGAATTGACCTTCTGGTACACAAGGACCTTTGCCGCTCTTTCTTCGTAGAAATGATCGTCTTCTTCAACAGGCTTCTCAGTCACTTCTTCCTGCTGCTGCTGCTGCTTCTCAGGCTACAATCCTTTTCTTTTCCTCCCCTGCACCTCCCACAATTACAGCCTTTCCGTCATTCCACAGTTACATTTTCCTGATTTGGCACCTACAAGAATTGAGTGCGGTGGCGCACTCACTTTCGAGACTGACAAATGATCGGAACAGACAAACATCAGTTCTCCAAAATTACACACATAACCCTCCTTTCCTGTCAACCGGAATTGAGTGCGGTGGCGCACTCATTTTTGGACACCTTCCATGACATCTAAGAAATCATGCTCATCGCAGGCACTCAGTCAATGGCTCCTTTGTCACTTCCTCTTCCACATTGTGTACTTCATTCTACAGGTAGAAACTGAGGCAAAATCTTCATTCTAGACATCATCAAATCAACCATCTACAAGTGCTCAAAAAATTGAGTGCGCAGGCGCACTCATTTCTAGGAGCCCTCCACTCTGTCCTGCTTTCTCTTGTGAGCACACTTGGGTCGTTACCTCTGTCCACGAAGATGGTCGACCTCACCTCAGAACTGAGTGCGCCACCGCACTCAGTTTCAAGGTTATCGTTGCTGTCTATCTGAAAACTCAAAAGAGATCTCACTTTGAATGAAACACACTTTCTAACTTTCGTTTCACGTCTGTCATTTGCAATTCTATGGTGATCCGAAACTGAGTGCGGTGGCGCACTCAGTTTGAAAGCCATCTATTATGTCTGCCTACTTCTGTTTTGAGTTCATTGGGTTTTTCACGTCTGTCCAAAAACATTGTCGATCACACCTCGGAACTGTGTGCGCCAACGCACTCAGTTTCTAGGTTAGACATAATGTCATTCTCAGAACTCATAAGAGATCTCACTATGGAATAATCGCACTTTCTATCTACTGTTCACCTCAGTCAATAGCAACTCAATGATTCCATGGAGCTCAGAAATTGAGTGCGGTGGCGCACTCAGTTCAGGGTGACCACTCCAGTGTCTCACGGACCTAAACTGTGAAGATCACCTTCCTCTTTCCCTAATGCCCAAGCGATCGGCAAGCATCCAATTGAAATGAGTGCGCCACCGCACTCAGTTTCTCCGTGTCCCTCTCAGGCTTCCGTTTCAGATCCTGCTGTCTCTAAGACTTAGTTATTCACCTCGGCCTACAATGGAAGTGATAGAGCTCCCCTCAAAACTGAGTGTGGTGCCGCACCCAGTTTTCAGGGGATCTCTCGTATCCTATCTATGCACTTGGTACGACAGTCAAGCGAGATTCAAGCCTAGTCAGTCACTAGGCTGCCACTATGTTGCCCACTATGGCAGTCACTAGTCCACACAATGATAAAGAAGAAGAATACAAGAAGGATTACCCTGGGTTTCATGACACCACTTCCCGATGCCTCTTCTTGCCGCATCCTCACAACTTCCTTTGGTGTCGCTTCTTTCTCACCGACGGTGGTGGTGTCGATGTCCATGTCATGCACAATGGTCTCCAGGGCAGTCTCCTCGCCTTCCATTCTTCCCTTCATTTCAGGCTGGACCGGCTCTGTGATCTGTTGTGATTCGTGGGTTGACGTATCCTTTGCAACCTGCTCATCAGCGTTTTGCAGATTGCGCAACTTTCTCATTCTGACTCGCGCGTTTTTCCTCTCTCTCTCACTCGTGAAGTAAAGGGTTTGCCTTCTACGTCTTCTTACTATGTCTTCTCTCTCACTCCCGCAGCTCTCCAGCTTGACCAACAAACAATCAAGAAAGTAAGGAACCCTGTAAAGCCGTCAGTTATGCATGTGGTTAAGGACGTGCGTGTCTACCCTATAACCCCCCAAATGGATCGATCTCACTGGCTGCGGCTTATTGGGCGCCCCTAATGCCATCAATAAGGCCGAGTTCTTCAAATGTGGATGTTTTCTGATTTGGATGAAATATTGCGCACATGAGGCATGCCATCGCCCTATCATACACGGATTTTTCCTTCTTCAAAACGAAAACATACATAACGTCAGGAACGCAATGTCCGCGTTCATCCGGCGTTGGATATTTCCCGGGTTCGGCACTCAATGCACTGTCCGGGTTCACGTTGTGGAACACCGCAAAATGCAAATTGGATTGCAATTTCCAAGACGGCGCCGTCTTTTCCCGGTGGTGTGACACTGACAAAATAAACAGTTTTTTTCCCTTCTCCATCAATTTGGCAACTGCCCAACTGTTTTGGCTGTGTGGTTCAATACCCTCACAAGTTATTGGTTAATGTGTGGGGCCAGTTGTACAACTGCATCTTGCCTTAGCAAACACTTTTGGGATTTGGCAATCGCCTCCGGAAGGTTTTTACCTAGCCATGTCGCACAGTTGTATTGGTACTCACCATCGTATGTTCACCACATGGCTTCTCCTAATGACGTGGCCTTCGCCGAGTTTCAGTATACTGAAGAGCCTTGCCCTTTCAATGCCTCGGTTGAAGATGATGGTTTTGCTGTGGTGGAGGAGCATGTTCTGGCAGCAAGGTTCAAGCTTGACATTGGTTGTCGAGAAAGAGATCTATGACTTGGAGGGAAACGTTCAAAGAACGTTGTTCCAGAAACCGCACGTTGCAGAGAAACACAAGGAATGGAGAGTTCTTCCTGGAAAATATTGTGTGTTCCGAAGCGAAAGGAGACAATCCGGTGGCTCCATTGTCAATCCTGGGACAGCTGCCTCTGTCGTTCAAGGAAAGCGGCATGTGACTGTGAAGCAGGAGGACACCACTTCAACAACTTTTGTGACACTGTCGGATTCCTCGGATGATGAATTGGCAGAAATACTGGCTCCCGTGAATAGTCTTCCTGAAGGGGACGTCGATGTTCAGGAAATCGTTAGCGTCATCCCACATCTAAAAGCATTGTCAGGAAAACCAGGATCCAAAAACGAGATCGCAGGGATACTGTGGGATTCATTCGCAACAAAAAGGGTTCATTTCCTTCCACCTTCCTTCGACGGTGACATCCTCTTTGAGCTGAATCCAATAACTTGTGTTGGGGGCCTCTCAGGTCTCTTGCAAGGAATGGATAAAAAGCATGATGGCCATCTATGGTGCAGAACCAAAACGTCCAATATCCACAACGATGTAAACTTGACATTCAGAAGGAGCGTTTGTGTGGGGCATCTCAGATGTGTGAATGCAAGTTGCCAGCATTTCATGAAGAGCGGTGCTAAAAATGAGAGTGAGTGGGAAGGACTCTCCGACAATCCTTTTATCCCAGGCTGTGCCCCACCGTCTGCCAGTACATTTGTTTGTAAGTTCTGCAAGGTGGCCCCCTCCTGCATTGCACATTGCCCTGCTCGCATGTACTACGTTACTCACCGTTGCAAAACCATGACTCGAGCCTACATTCATTTTGGGACTCACGACCATCCTGTGTCTCACGGCGATTGCAGAGATAGTGTGGAGTTGGCGCGTGGGCTTGTCGTGGAGGAGTTTGCAAAGTCCCCTTCAGCCAAACCATCTGCCATAGCGCTGGCTGCCAGCAAAAGTTTCCTAGAGAGGCACATTCTTGGGCAGGGAAGCGAATGCAGCTCAAGACTTGAGGGGGCTTATTTGGATGCAGTGATGGATCACTTCTCCGTGTTGAGCTCCCCCAATATTAGGAATCAGGTGAATGCATTGAGAGTGCGCGGTGGAAACACAGGGTCCATCGAGAACATTATGGAGCTCAAGCGCATAAGTCAATATGACTTTATCCAATCTAGCGTCTTCCCGGGTCAGGGGTCTTCAAAGGTTTACTTGTTCAAGATGTCTACGGTGGGCGAGGCAGTGGCGTCAGCCTGGCCAGACGTATGCAACAAGGGGGGGATCTGGAGAAAGCCTGGATGATGTTCGATCATTGCAAATGAGTGAAGGGCTGGACAACCATGTCTTGCTATGTTTACGACCCGAACTACCAAATAACAATGACAATTGCCATCTGTGACATGCACTCTGAAGATATAGAGTCCCAGATGATAATGTGGAATTGTTTGCTTTCAGTCATGGAGTCCAATGGACATACAGGCATAAATTTCAACGGGTTTATGGCGGATAGTGCACAGGCTAACTTCAACGCTGTGCGCCGAGTTTTTGGATCTGGTGATCCAAAGGTACCCATGCCTAATAGGGAGCGCACATGTCTATTCCACTGGACTCAGTCCCTACAGAAACATACGAAGAGGTGCATCAGAAGAGATCTGCAGGCGGAGCATATGAGGCTATGCTTCATGTACAAGAATGCGACTACGATGGAAGAGGCTGAGACCATGTACCAGACAGTGAGAGCATGGTGGTTCTCGTTAGGGGCTACTGATCAGGACGTTGTCAAAGAATTGGAAGACTGGTTGGTCTTTTGGCACTTCAGATACAGGCAATGGGGGGGTTTTCATGACTACTGTAAGCTGCCTTTCACCTCTGCAATCCCTTGTATGTGCCCAGTTTCTTTCCTTGTTCCTAGAACAGTCCGCGCTTGCATGAATGACGCTCTTTCATTTTCCTTTCACAGGACATGTCCCTTGAGGACATTGCGGACATGCCGTCCTGCAATCTGGCAGAAAGCGTTCACGCCGCCTGGAAGCAGCAATCTGGCAAAGCAGGAAGAGATCTGTACATTGCTACAACAGATGATCTGGTATGAGGTCTAACCCAGCAAACAAGATATCGTGACTTCCTCAGGGGGCGATGTGGGGGCAAGGGACCAGATACAACAGAGTTGATGCTGAGGGCTGCAAGAAGGTCCGGGGATCCAACGAAGATGACGGCAGTGAACAGGTGCACAATGGGCTCGCCTCTCCAATCAAGGGAGCCCCATCTAGAAGGAGAGGAAAGGTTCGGGACTTGCAAACGCAAGCTAAATACACCTCCAGGATCAGATGGGGATTCACATCGCCATGACAGAGACAACTTCTCTGTACCCAAGATTTCTCCATACAAAGCATGGCGTCCAGTAGGAAAGAGGCTTGCTGGTGCTTTCTCTTCCACAGAGCTACTGCCACCCCTATAACTACGGGTTTCTAGCAGGACCACAGGGGGGCATTGCAAGGAGTCACCTTGTGTTGACTCCGAATGGCACATCGAGCAAACTACTCCAGGGTCTAGAGTTGCTGGCGCTGCAGTGAGGGGCATTAGTTATGAAAAGTGTAAGTCTAGGATAGCCAAAGGATCGGCGGGTTACTCCACCAAGCATCCGACGTTCACAGAGGTTTATTCGGCCATATATGTCAAAGGAGTCGAAGATGCACAAATTCTGGTTCTGCCCGGACGATATGGCTCGCTGTGTGAATGGTACCGTCCGCGACTCCTGCATTGCTAAGCCTCCCCCACCAACCCTTTGGCCAGTGCGGGTGGGAACCCCCCTAACAGCTGGAGATGGCAAGTTGAGGACGCCGATTTCGTCTACACCGATCTGTGGCGTCGACTCTTGGTGGCCTTGCTGCTATGGTGCCTCCTCTAGACATACTTCGCATCCCACGAAAAATGACAAAACAGTGCATCGGGTGGCCTCGGGGCCTGATCATGATGAAGGTGGAATCGGCCAGACTACTTCAGGCTTCGGGTACAGGAACTATGGAAGTACCTTCAACCTGGGTATGGTGGGTTGATACTTTGGTCACATCTGGGTCTGTTTTGCACGACAGGCCTATCAGGTGATGGTGGGAAATTTTCCGGGGTGTACCTGTCCTGACTTCGTGTGCATGCGTGAGGAAGCTCTAGGAAGAGAGGGAAATGGGTTCCCCGCAAGCATCTTTACTACATCTTTTGCGCATGATGTATTTGTGATCCCAAAAGAGACCAAATCATTCACCAGGCGACACTAGGTCCTGGTGAGGTACGGACACTTTTGCAGCGAGACATTGGCAATATCGAGTAGTGTTGCATATGTTGCGATTTTTTGCAATGTCGGAAAGGGCTGCCTTGTTGGTAGAACATTTATACACAGCTCTTAAACTGGACAAGCAAACGATGTCTCGTTTGAAAGGTAGTTTTATTTTTTCATCGGGTTTGGTTAACGAGCCTCTAAAGTGAGTGCGTCAACGCACACCCACTTTGCCCCCACCCCAATATTCCCCGGGCAAAAACCAAAAACCAAAAACCAAAAAAAAAAACTTTTGTTTTGTTCGTGGGCCCTGCCAAACATGGACAAGTGTCAGTATGAAAGCTCATTCTATTTTTTGACGGCCTCTACAGAAGCATTGCGTAAATGAGCTTCATGATGACCATCTGTTTTTTTTTTCCACTTCATCTGGAATAACATGCACCTGAACAAGTTTCACAATGACAGCTCATTTGTTTTCCCAACGTCCTCTTACAAACAAACCCTAAATAAGCATTCATGATGACCACATGATTTTTTTTTCACACCTCTTCTTCATAACAGAACCTGAAGAGTTGACAATGATAGAGCTCAAGTTTTTTTTTCACCTCTTCTTCACAAACAACCCTAATTTATTCATGATGACCATCTGATTTTTTTTTCACCTCTTTTTCATCAACAGAAACCTGAACAAGATTGACAATGATAGAGCTCATTTTTGTTCACCTCTTCTTCAATAACAGAAACCTTAAGAAGTTTGACAATGGTAGAGCTCTTCTTCACAAACAATCCCTAATTTATTCCCTAAATAAGCATTCATGATGACCATCTGTTTTTTTTTCACCTCTTCTTCTATAACAGAAACCTGAAGAAGTTTTGACAATGATAGAGCTCAACTTTTTTTTCACCTCTTCTTCACAAACAAAGCCTAATAAGCTTGAAGATGGTCATCTGTCAAATTTTCACCTCATCTACATTAATAAAAACCATTGCCTGTTTCACAATGAGTGGTCATTTTTGGGGCCCGTTCTTGCCCATCCTCATTATTTTAATCCTCTCCTTCAATATTTCATCCATCCATCATTCATCCACCATGGATGAAATACTGGAAACGTCAGATAGCTTGACAATGAGCATCCAAACTTTTCTTGCCTCTTGTTCATGCAAGAATCCCTAAGTAAGATCATGATGACTCACCCAGCCTTTTATTTCACCTTTCTTCAATAAGAAACCCTCAATAACTTTCACATTACCATTCCATGTTTTCTATACCTCTTTTTTTAAGCGCTTAACTGCTTCCCGACATAGGACCCCTCTCTAAACAGAGGAAGCTGGTATGGGGCCTGCTTCTTCCTCCACTAAACCCTTGGGCTCACGCTTAGAGGGCAAAGCGTGAGCCGAGCTCCTGGGCTCACCCGGCTAGGCTCACGCCGTAGCTGCGCTCGTCCTCCATTGGGCCTGCGGTATCTAGTGCTACCCTCTCTCCTTCGTTAGAAACATTGTTTACGAGTAATGTAAAGGTTTTTTCAAGATGGTCTAGGATGGGCACAATTGGACATTGCTCCCGGTGCTTCTCCAATCTCCAACCACCGAGGTTAGGAGGGTTATGACACTTCAACGGGATTTGCTGATCAATGCACAAGAGAGAGAGAGGTTGGAGAGGGTGGAGAGGGGTGCATATTAACGTGGGAGGAAGCTTCGGCGCCGAACACTGTAAATCGTAAAAACATTCCTCTCGACGGGGAGCACTCAGATATCAATAATGTCTTGTGAAGGGAAAACTACTGCTTGATCCCCACATACGCAAAATTGAACATGCCGATAAATGTAAGCATAGTCAGACATTTGATGAGAGACTGTCAGTGTTTTTTTTCCTGGCGAAAAATCGCCAGATTTCGACCTGGAGAATTGGTCAGCTATTTTTATTAATTATGAGAATAAAATTCAAGAAAATCGCCAAAAAGCGCCACCAAGTTTAAATACCAGGAGACAAATTTGTCCTACGTGGAACGGTTAAAATAGGACACCTGTAATATAGCCTCTTTTCTAGCTTTGTCACCTCGTTATTCTCGCCTTGCCAGTGAGGTATAATCTGCTCATCTCTCCTGAGAGAGCACTGAAATTTTCAAGCTTATTCATTAGTTGTAAGCATACCCATTGGTTGTAACAACATATTAGAAGATGAATTTGGCTACCGGTTGGCATGAGAGGAGTTTCTAGGTCTTTCACATTGTGCACCAAAAATTTGACGAAACCACTAGCAGCATATGCTTTGTCTTTTTTTTGACCCATAACCATGTTAGGCATCAGTGTGGCGCCTTTGAACATATGTGCTGAGTACCATTTAACTTTGCGTCATGCAGCTTTCTAGAATGATGTGAAATCCAGACTTTAATGAACAACTGCTTGGAGTACATTGTTGTCAATGCATACAAGCCATGAACTGTGCATTGACAGCCAACAAGCAAATAATCATGATTAACAATTGAGAACAAAAATGTGATACCATCCTACCACTACATTACCACGAACCCACTTTCCAATGCAGCCATGGTATTATAAAGTTGCGTAGGTGTAGATGCATATTTTTGGTACACTTTTCTTTTAGATCGTGTTTTTATCATAGACAAGCGGTTTTTCGTCGGCATTGTACTACCCAAAACAGGTTAGTTCTGTTTGGTATCGAAAATCGTTGGTAAAGCACGTAGGAAAATTACAGTATCTGCGACGACCATGGAGTTGAACTCTGGTGTCAAGATGACCGTAGGAAGCTGCATCGACAGCAGATTATCTATAACCAATTCGGTACCAGAAACGGCAAGTTATTCCTGTTCAAACAATACATGATGACTGTTCCAGTCCCAGATTGCGATCTCTCTTTTCTCTCGCCTTTCAAGTCCAGTAGGAACACACGGCAAAGAGCTTGGCAATTGGGGAAAGCGACATGTACAGCGATAAATATCGCAACAAGCAATTGGTTCGCATCGGAATGACAGCAGGTCAAGGACAACTTTCAAACGGCGAAGCGTGGACTTTTAGCGGTGCGGGCCAACTGGAGGGGACTGCGGACAAACCTATGACTCAGTGGCAGGGTCAAAGACCCCAGAGCCATCACCAGGGATTTGAATTCCAAAATACCACAAAATCTATGTATAGCGAAATACGACGAATGGCGAGAAGCCAACTTTTTCCCACCGATGGAGCTGAGAATTTCAAGCTGATACGGGGTATATTGTAGTTTGTTACCAAGTTTGGTGATTTATGGAGCTGATTAGCAGTGGGGCCAAATTATTGAGTCGACGGCACTCACGGGGGCCGATTATTTGCATTTCTACTTCTTGGATGGTAAAAAATCCTGGAATTCGCCTGAGGAGCTGGATGGATAAAATGACAACTCGCGCCAACTGGTCATCCAATTGGATGGATGAAATCCAGCTTTTATTTGCCTCTAAGACTTTTCATCCATGTTGAATATTACTATTATAGTCCTCCAAGGAAACAATAGTTTAATGAATATTTTCCATTAGTTTATAGGCTCAAAAACAGTATAAAAGAAGGGCAAGGCTTCCCTTGTTCTTGATCTAGTTCTTCTCTTGCCTTCATCTAGTTTCGTCTCATGTTCTTCACTCTAGTTATTCTCTTGTTTAGTTTCCTCTTTTTTTTGTAGTGTTGTTAGTTTGAGGCTTGAGGAGGCTAGATCCTAGGGAGTGGAGCTTGAAGCTCCCTAGTTATATAGAATTCTTGTGAGCTAAGGCAATTGGCCTAACTTGTGGGCCTTTGAGCCAATTTCATTTGTGAAGGAAGAGGGCAATTTCATATAGAGGAAAGTGACTTGAGGACGAGTATGAGGGGCTGGTGTTGACTTATGGACGAGAGCCCAGTGGAGGCCGCATAGAGTACCATTACTTGAGTCGATAGAGCATCCCAAGCACTCTCGCATAGAAAGGTTGGACCTATCTTACCATTTCACCATTTAGGTATGTGATTCATGTATTTTCCAAGCAAAGCTGAATTGAAAATCTGATCAGGCTCTTCAAAAGAGGAGAGTGCTTGTGAATCCATCTATTTCATTTCAGAATTGACAAGGGGAAGAACCCCATAGCCTATTGGAAAGGGGTACCAATAGAGGCTTGTATTTGAATGGTTTGAAGAATGAATCTTTGTGTTTTGGTTACTAATTTTGAAATATAGCCAGCTCTGGCAAGGCAGGCCAGTAGGCTGGATCTATGATATCAGGCACTATAAGGCCACTATGTGCTAATTTCCCCCCCACTAGCAAGCCATGGAGGCCTAGGGGAGGGTGGGTTGTATTTTTTTGTCTTGGGGTTTGGAGGGCTAATTTCGCTTGACAGCAGCTGCCCCAAGTCGCGAGCAGCCCGGGAGGAGCCCGGGTGCTGCACCTAGAGAGTAGGCACTCTATTACTAAAAGCATGGAGGCAAGCCGTGGCCCCACCACGACATACGGGAGCGGGGTCCCCACACCTGACTTAAGTCGTACTGAGATCAAGTACATCAGCCTGGTGGGCTCAGACGTGAGGCCCTGAAAGCGTGCAAGCAGAGGGCGGGTCCTTATCCGCAGGATAACCAAAAGTTGAGACGGACCGGCGACGGGCCGTCGTTAAACCGTAGCGTCCCCTTGGCATGGACCGCTACGCGCAGGATCTGCGCCCCGCCACGTGGCGGGGGCGTTTTATACCCGCGGGCAATGCGTCTACAATTCCCTTAAAGTGGTGTCCATCTTACTTTTAGTTATTAGAATTCCATGTATACCCCTCTAAGGGTTATGAGCCATTATCTAAGCACCAGTGGTAGATAAAATCTAGGATTTGGGGAGGACCTAGCCTTGGAGTGGAGCGTTCTATGACTCCAAGAGAGAGCCAAGCGGGCCTGTGAGTAGTTAGCTAGAGGCGGAGACCTGAGAGACAAGAGAGGAGATAAAGTAACTTTGGCCTAAACTCGGCTACAGTGCGCCTTTGTGTCAGAGCCCAAGGGAGATATGACTTGTTTTTTCCACAGAGGGAAAGCCCACCAGCGCTTAAAATAATAAAGGGGTGAAATCTGGCTTGGACCCCTAGGGGTTATTTTATTATTTACCCATGCATGTTCTGGACTAACGAATGTAGTGGCAGGGATGCGCTCAACGAGATTCATTCATCCGATAGGACCGCGGCAGTTCCCCGTGGCAGGGAACGGTTTCCTGGTGTTCATCGTTCTCATTGGGTCCCAGGGCACTTTAGGTGCCAAGGATATCTTTGGATTCCCACATGATTTCCCATAGGGGAGGTATTTTTCCTGATTTTCTTATTTCTTTTATTTTCCAGCATTTTTGATTGCGAAATTGCTTAAATAGGATAGATGTCACGGGTGGCAATGTTAATAGCCTGAAGGCGGTTGATAAATGATTGAACTTATTGAGTTGAGGGGGCTAGAACCACCTTATTGAACTTGGTGAACCTATTGGATTATGATAGGTATTTTGGCCCCTCATTGCTAAGACAAAATATTTAGGCATTGGTTTTGGTACGTCCGCCTTCCCTATCTCAGAGATGACTTTATTCAGCACTCGGGTGCAGGAGGGTCATTGGACTCGGAAGAAATTTTCCCTCTTCTTCCTATGCTCGGCAGGTTGCCTTGTGAAGGGATTAAAACAGGTCCTGCTATAGGCGGCTAGGGGGCCTATGCGTGGTAGGACTTAGACAATAAAAACACAAAGACTTGGAAGACAGTTACTGAGTAGATTGTAGGATACCGTAGACTTAGAAACGCAAACCCTCCCTGTGAAGAGGATACGTGATTTCTCTTTGCCGGTAGGAGGACTAAATAGTGATTTCCCATACCCCATGTACGTACGCACGGACCCCCTGCACTAACCGCATCGTAGGCGGTTCAGTGAACCTAACCTACACCGCAACTTAGCACAACCCCCCTAGACTAATATGCCGTCACCCTGACCGCGCGCGCTCAGTGCTCGTCAGTAGAGACACAAATTGTGTCACACTTCGGCTCGCCATGTCACCAAAATAAATAAATAAATAAATAAAATGAAGTTTGCATTTCAGTCACTAAAACTATCCCTCAAAACTTGGGCACTATTATCAACAAAAAATCGAGCTCCGAGGTCCCTGTTGGTGCTTCCGAGCAGGCCAACAGGCAATTTGGGGAGACATTATGACCCTTTGCTCCGCGTAGTCAGGGAGATGTATGAACGAGGGTGGGGCTACACCACAAGTCACTCTGAAGCAAGAGACGTCGTGCAAGGAATAGTTACAATATCCTACCACCCAATTACATGTACTGCATTAGCTAATGTGAAAGACAAGGGGGTGGGGGGGCGGGGGGCGTGTGGGGCGGGGGCTACAGCATGCTATAGGACTTGGAAGCGGGCTCTTCTCCTTTTCCCCTCTCCATGGTGTTCCATCGACTTCCTCAAAACAATTGTATGTATATCATCGACCCTGGATCAAAAACTTTCTCGTTCATGAAACAAGCTCCCCCATGAAAGCCTGAACTCCTCACTGCAACAGGAGTCAAAGAAGGGTGCAACCCTGACGAGCAGATGGCTTCAAAAGCGGGTCTGCATGGAAGCCAACATGAAGCAAAAATGAGCGAATGCATAAAAAAAAGACAAAAAAACAGTGCAACTTCACCCCTTCAAAATTGAGTGCGTTGACGCACTCAATTCTGGAGGGGTGAATAGAAAAATGAAATGAAGCAGACAAGAGAAGAATGCTACCATTTATCGGAGTGGATGATTACCATTTGTCCCGGACAGTCCCCCTTCATCAGGTATAAGCTGTTGACACCATTCCACCACCATTCTTGGCTGCAAACAGACACTAAAAGAGCCCCCCCCCCCCTCCAAATCGGAAGCTAATCTCAATGGAAGGACAGACAAAAAAACAGGTATCAGAACCCTCTGAAACTGAGTGCGTCAACGCATTCAGTTTCTGAAAGGGTTTTGATTTTGCCCAGTGGAAGTAAGGATGCCCAGACCAGCAGCAACATGACTACCATCCAAAACCAGAAGCATGACCTCAGGGGGACGAGCCACAGCTGCGCTTGTGGCCCTTGGAAACTGTGTGCGTCAACGTACTCAGTTTTGGAGGGCCACAAATGGGAAAATAAAAAAATAAATAAAATAAAATTATTTTTTAATATAAAAAATTATTTAAAAAAAAGAAAAAGAAAAAGGTTCTTCCTCCTTTCCTGCCTAGAACTGAGTGCGTCAACGCACCCAATTTTCTTCCCCATAAAGGAGCTTCGTAACGCACTCCATTTTTCGGACACCAATGTGAAGGATTCTCTTCAAGTCCTCTTTGTGCACAATGATACACAAAGAGTTTCATGGTGTGGAATCACCCCCACAACTAGTGCGTTGACGCACTCTTTTTTGGGGCTCTTTGGACAATAGTATTCTCTTCCATCTCCTCTCTCTCTGATTGATGTTCTATCTGCTGACCTATTTCGATAAATGGAGTGAGAGCACCCCTAGAAACTGTGTGCGTCGACGAACTCAATTTTTCTGGAGGTCTTGGGTTGTCTCAAGTTTTTGAATCCTCACATGATGGTTCGATTTCTGTCTGTGATTGCCAGAAAAGAGAATAAAATGGCACCCTTGAAAATTGAGTGCGTCAACATGCTCAGTTTTCATAACCTCTCCACAGCCAAAAATCAAACAAACACAGACAGATTACCTTCGGTCATTTGTTAGGAGCACCCCCGATGCATTTCCTTCTCTTCTCTTCTTCTCGAAAGAGGCGAATGACAATGGTTTTGCAGTTGTGCAAGAACATGTCCTAGCAACACGCTTTCAGCTCGACAATGGCACTGTCTTCCTCTAGAGAGATGTGTACTCTGTCAACGGGAAGTTGGTCAAATACGCATTCCAAAAACTTGATGAAACTGCGCATATTAGTCAGTGGAGAGTTCCTCCAAGAAGATACAGGGTCCTCGGAGCTCCCCACCGGCAGTCCGTTGGCTCATATATCACACAGGGAACTGCAGCTTCGGTGGTTCAAGACAAAAAAGGATGTGGTGGTGAAAATGGAGACAACAACCTCCACCCCAATCGTTGAGCTCTTGGACTCGTCGGAGGAGGACGTCTTGAAGAATTTCATCTGCGGTTCATCCACCATTAGTTGTAGAAATGGAAGTTAAAGACATCTGCAGTATCATTCCAAAGCTCAAGTCAATGTGAGGGATGGCCGGTTTCAAGAGTGAGTTACGGGGAATTGACTGGGACACTTTCAATATTGAACATGTCGAGTTCCTGCCAGAGACATTTGATGGGGATATCCTCTTTGAGCTGCCTCCACCTGAGCGAGTTGGAGCTATTTCAAGTCTAATGCAAGGCCCACGGACACCCATGGTGTAAAACAAAACATCTAATATTCAAAATCCTGACAACCCTCGTATTCAGGAGAACGGTTTGCATGGGCACTGAGGTGCGGAGAATTTGAATAGCAGGCATTTCCTTCTCCCTGGAGTTCAGAACCAGAGCAAATGGAATGGTGTCATGGACAACCCATTCAAGCCTGGGGAAAGACCTCCAAGCACCAACCCATTTTGCAGATCAACATGTTCATTGAGGAGATGGCGGACATGCATCTGAATCGGCGGAGATAGTGCACAATGATGATGTGCAGCAATCTGGAAAAACGAGGAAGAGATTTGTATTGGCGACGGCCGATGATCTGACACGTGCTCTACAGCAACAACTAGATACCAGGATTGTCTTTCTTGCGGGTGGGGTTGTGTGGCCAAGGGTCTTCGACAAGAGTAAGTTGATTTTGCGAGCTGCAAGAAGGTCCATAGAATCCACATCTGCCCAATTGGTATACCCGATGCAATGCAATGCAGAGATCGTTATACCTTTGCATGTTGGCATAAATGCTATCTACGTTACGGTTCGACATGCGTGCGACACGTTGCAAGCCTGACAGTGCCCGCTCTACCCGTGCTTCTCTGGGGCCAAATGGGTCGCACCATTGTACCCAATTCTCCCAATCTCCATTCAATGGGACCCATGCCCGAATCTCCAGCGTTTTTGTGACAAGCGCCATACAGTGCCATGGCAAATGTCCCGCTCATTTGTAACACGGTCGACATCTAATATACGGTTCATCTCGGATTCAAATGGCGACCCTCGCACATTCCCCCCGGTTTCCAGTACTGGTTCTTTTCATTTCCTTCCTTCTTCTCATTCGCAATTCGCTGTTCCTCACCATGGTTTCATCGGCCACAGGATCAAGGACGTCCGTAATTTCGTGAATGATGAGGTCAATACTGCGATCGGGCATCGCAAACTCCGCGTCCATGTCCACGACGTTTGTTTGATCCTTATTGTGGACAACAGTGCCTTCATTGTTTGGAGGCATGTCTTGCAATCTAGCTTCCAACTCGGCTATGCGTAGTGTTTGCCAATCTAGTTTGTCCTGCAGGGTCCTGATTCGTTGGTCTCTTTCCGCCAGTTGTTCCGCTAACGTTGCAGCCGATTTATTTCCGAACGTGTCCGGGATGTACTCCAAATCGTCTAGCAACCTTGCGTTCCTCCTACTAGCAGTTTGCCAATTCACTGGACGCAAGAGTATGACCTACCCACGTATAACATGGTTGCCAAGGTTGTACGATTTGGCCCTTTAAGAGAGGTTGACCCCACAATGTGCAATGTACCTCATTCGCCCTATGCTGGAAATGCTCGTGCAAGACCTTGACTCTGCGTAATTGTTTCGGTTTGCACGTCATGCCTATCCAAAGGCCACAATCGATTGATTTGGTACCATTTCACGAATTTTTTACATCTCGTCATCGGCCACTTGAACTCTTCCGGAACATCCTCCCAGCCCTCTTCTGCTAGTATGCTAGGATCACCATATACTTCCCAATTTCAGTCTTGCCTTGACCTTTTGATTTTCTTAGGGGGCGGTCCATGTTCATTGGGGTCATCTCTTCCATGACGGTCATCGCCCTGGCCCTCTGCCATTCTGCAACAATCGGAGCAACACTAAACGAGGATTACTAATAAGATGTAACTCTAAACCCTTCACCATAAACGAGTTTGATTAGTGTCAAAATAGTTCCTAAAGCTAGTTTTGTAGAATAATGATCCTGGAAGCCAGAGGAGGGCCTATGGGAGCATTCTGCAACAACGACCTCACAGAATCGCGGCAAAAAATACCCCCCACCCAGACAATGGTCTCCTTCTCCACGTGACTACGTGTCGGGTGAATAATGAAATGTCGCGCACATAGAAGTTGTGTGGAGAGGAAGTGAGGGGAGAATGAGACTCCCTTGGCTTATATGCCCCCCCTAATCCTCGGGCCACGTGCAGGGCGAAACTTCTAGAAGCGACCGCCATTACTGGGGGTCGCTCCATTTTCCGGATAAATAAAAAAACTACGACCGCCAAAACGGGCGGTCGCTCCATTTTCCGAAAATAAATAAATAAATCTACCGCCAACATAGGCGGTCGCTACATTTACAAAGACATTAAGAATTGAAGCGACCGCCAGTAATGGCGGTCGTTCCATTCCAACCAAAATTTTAATTAAAGCGACCGCCAGTAGTGGCGGTCGATGGTTTACAAAAAAAAAACAATTGCGGCGACCGCCCGTGATGGCGGTCGCTCGATTTTCTTCCAAAAAACAGAGAAGCGACCGCCAGTAATGGCGGTCGCTGCAATTACAAAAAGCAACAATAGCGGCGACCGCCCTAATGGCGTCACTCACTCGATTTTCCTCCAAAAAATAAAAAAGCGACAATCAGTAACGGCGGTCGCTTCATTTCAAATAAAATTAAATAAAAGCGACCGCCATGTATCCCCCTCCCTCACCCCCTCATTCCTCGCTCCACGCGCAGGGCAGACCTTGTAGAAGCGACCGGCACCTTCGCGGTCGCTCTATTTTAAATAAAAAAAATGACCGTCAGTAATGGCGGTCGCTCTGCATTTGTAAAACAAAAACTGCCAGTAATGGGAAGTGAGGGGAGAATGATTGGAGCTTAATGCCCACTCCCCCCCCTCTCATTCCTCGCTCCAGAGTCCATGCGCAGGGCAGACCTCGTAGAAGGGACCGCCACCCTTCGTCGTTCCGCTCCATTTTTATAAAATAAAACGACCACCTAATGGCTGTCGCCCCCTTTCCAAAAATAAAAAATATAAGCGACCGCACCTTCTGGCTCACTCACTGCATTTTAAAAAATACCATTACATAAACAAAGCAAAACATCGACCGCCAGAAATGGCGGTCGCTGCATTTTTTGAAAAACAAAATACCATAAGGAAGTGAGGGGCGAATGACTGGTGAGCTTATATGCCCCCCCCCATGCCCCCCCCCCCCCCCCCCCCCCCCCCCCCCACCCACCCGCCCCCCCCTCATTCCTCTCTCCACGCGCAGGCAGACCTCGTGTAGTGACCGCCACCTTTGCGGTCGCTCCATTTTTAAAAAAAAAAAACGACCGCCAGTAATGGCGGTCGCCCCATTTCCAAAAATAAAAAAATATAAGCGGCTTGCCACAAATCATTAAAAAAAATTATAAAAACAACCATTACAGCGACCGCCAGAAATGGGCGGTCGCTGTATTTTGTAAACAAAAAACTGCCAATAGTAAAAGTGAGGTGATGCATTTTAAAAAATAACCATTACAGAGATCACCAGAAATGGCGGTCGCTGCATTTTGTAAAAATAAAATTGCCAGTAATGGAAGTGAGGGTAGAATGACTGGGAGCTTATATTGCCCCCCCCCACCCCCCCCCCCCCCCCCCCCCCCCCTCATATCCTCGCTCCACGCCAGGACAGACCCGTAGAAGCGACCGCCACCTTGGCGTCGCTCCATTTAAAAACAAAAAAAAAGGACCGCCACAAATGGTGGTCGCTCCATTTCGCAAAAAAAAGAAAAAAAAACGACTGTCAGTAATGGCGGTTGCTACATTTTTAAAAATAACAATTACAGCGACCCCGAGTAATGGCAATCGCTGCATTTATTAAAAAAAAAAAAAAAACTTCAAGTGACCGCCTCTAATGGAAGTGAGGGGAGAATGAATCCGAGCTTATATGCCCCCCTCCCCCCGCCTCACTCCTCGCTCCATGCGCAGGGCACACCTCGTAGAAGCGACTGCCACCTTGGCGGTCGCTCCATTTAAAAATCCCCAAAAAACGACCGCAAAATATGGCGGTCAATCCATCCTGGAAGTGCATCACCCTAACCTCCATTGGGGCACTACCGGTGGCTTCAGCATGTGCGATACGCACTTCTACAAGAAGGTCATCAAAGGTCAACTGGATATAAGCATCCTCCTCTGTGAATGTAAACAGGTCATACGCATTTTCGGGAGAATCATCGGATCCATCTTCTCTATCGGAGGCATATGATTCCATCTGAGGCTCAGTATCATCACTCATCGAATCTACCTCAGAAACAGAGTCTTCGGAATGTAAATTTCTCTCATACCATGCTGCAGCATCATCCACTGCCCTCTCACGTAGCAGTCGGCAATTGGTATACATATACACCAGTTTGTCAGCCCTCGCGGGATTCAACTTGTTGCGAATCTTGTTGTGAACAAATGAGTAACTGCTCCAATTGCGTTCGCAAGATGAGGCAGAGCACACTTGAGCAAGAATACACTTCGCAATGGGAGCCAATGTTCTTGCTCCAACTCCAATCAGATCCCACCATTCATGTGACAACATATTGAGCTCTTTTGGATTCGGCATGTCTTCAAAAAGGTCGCGGCGATCTGAGAAGCATTGGTACTCGGATATAGCTCTCTCTGTCATGTTCGGCGGAGCCACTCGCATGAGCACTCACACGAGGCCGGCCTTGGCATCAGCGTCGTCTCGGAGCATGGTATTGTCGAGCAAGAATGGATTGAGCAAAGCCCCCGCATAATACAAGTCCGTTCAAACCATCGAACGACGGTCGTAAAATGCATCCTCAGCACTGTCCGCAAATTCAGGTTCCAAGGAGAAGGGAGGATGCCTCAAGAATTGGACGTGCTTCTCAAGATTTTGCATTAGTAACCATTACAGGTTGTTTTCCATCAAACTCCCGCAAGACAATTAACACCGGCTCTACCATATAAACAAAATTTTCACATTTCTTCCAGAAATCATCGCTGCGAATGCTATTTCGAACTTTTCGACTTTTGCCCAATGACTTGGCTTTTCTGGAGTCCCGCAATGTCCGTGTGTACGCATCCCATTGAGGATCGATGATGGTGTGCTCCAGACTGCTCTTCACCGTCACCAACCGATCCACCATCAAGAAGTTAGTGGCAAAACGAGTTTCGTCTGGATTACGGAGGCTGTATTTGGGTTCGTGCCTCCTATATATTGCCAAAGGAATGTGGTGTGTGCGGATGAATGACACAACAGTCTTCACTTGCTTAACAAGTTGCTTCACCCACTGTTATTTTCCTCAATTTTCTAATAGGAGGTCAAGGATATGGGCAGCACAACCTTGATAATACATATGGGGATAACGTGCCAACAACATGTCTGCATTGTTTCTCATGTTAGCGGCATTGTCTATGCATATTTGCACGATTCTATCACTTCCGACCTGTTCAATGAAGTCCGTCAATAGTTAGCATTGATAACGTCCATCTTTCTTCTCGCCGCTAGTGTTGACCGATCCCAAGAATTGTTCCCCAGCTGGACATACGAGCATGACATTGAACAATGGTCTGTTTGTAACAGAAATCCAACCATCGGCACATATAGTGCTTCCATATTTTTTGATGCACTCGCCCGTCCTATCGTTGACCTTTTGGGTAAGGCGTCTTCTAGCAATCATGTGCGGAGATTGTGATAAGTCGGAGGCACGTACGTGGATCTGGACTCCGAGGTTGCTCTAACGGCAGAAACAAATGCCGGAAGCCTTGCCACATTAAATGGTATGTTGGCCTCGAAGAAAAACTGCGTCCATTTTTTATCCAACTGTCTTTTCGCAGACAAGTTAAGACCTTTCTGCATGGATTGTTGTCGTAATCCTCTACTCCATTGAAGTGTAGGGGTACAAAGAGGTGTTGAAGCAGGTGTTGCTCCGACACAACCCACTTATTCAAGGACACCCGAAGCCTCACAGGAGTCGCCCTGGGTACTAATCGGGGCATCCTGACGGGAAGATGGAGTATTCTGCTCAGAGGTCATGTCCAGATCCAAAGACATTGGAATATTGCCTCCACACTGGGCAAAGTGGCTTACCCGCATAGATGCTTTAGGGCATAAACCCACCCCAGCGCTCTTCACACCTTTATAGCCGAGGTGAGCGAGCAACCGATCCTTACGATAAGAAAGCTTTAATCCACCTTCCTCTTGGGCTACACTCTCGTTCAATGGAAGAGAACATCCAAAGCAATCTCAAGTGTTTGCGCCAAAAGAAATGAGGAGCTTGGTGACTCTCCTCCTTTATATATGATCCAAGAAGGATAAAAGTGAAATGAAAGTGAAATGAATAAATGACGAACCATTAGCGCCCACCTGAAAAAGGCTGTACAAACATATTTGTTATAATTTTGAAATTAAGCGACCGCTAATACTACGATCGTTATTTCTATTTTTTATAAAAAACAAGCGACCGCCACTACTGCGGTCGCTTTTATTTCCTTTCATTTTGTGCAATATTGCGGTCACTTCTATTTTGTATATTTTTAAATTTAACCAGCCGCCTGTATGACGGTCGTTATTGTTTTTTATTTCAAAGTATAATGCGACTGCCGGTATGGCGGTCGCTTCATTTGTTAATATATTTAAAATAAAGCGACCGCCAATATGGTGGTCGCTTTTATTTTTAATATTTTTTTAAAAACGCGACCGCCAGTAAGGCGGTCACTTTTAATCTTTATATTTTCAAGTTTAAGCGACCTCCAGGCTGGCGGTCGCTTAAACTTAATATATATTTTAAAATTGACGCGACCGCCGGTTTGGTGGTCGCAAATATTGTACTGTTTTAAAACAAGCGACCACCGGTGTGGCGGTCGCTTTTATTTTCATATGTCGCTTGTTTTATTTATATAATTTTAAATTTACCGACCGCCATATGGCGGTCATTTGTTTTTCTATATATTTTTTAAATTAAGCGACCGCCCAATGGCGGTTGCTGTTTTTTATATATATTTTTGAAATTATCCGACCGCCATATTTCGGTCGCTTGTTCTGTACATATTTACAAAATTGTGCGACCGCCAATACGGCAGTGGCTTGTTTTCTTTTTTAAATTAGGCGACCGCCAATCTTGTTTTTTGTTAAAAATAAATTGAAGCGACCGCCAAGATAGCGGTCACTATTTATTTTTTTAATTCGAAAATAAAGCGACCGCCAGTGCGACCGCCAATCTTGCTTTAAAAAAAATAAAAATCGAAGCAACCGCCAATTATGGCGGTCGCTATTTTTTTTTAAATTTCGAAAAACAAAGCGACCGCCATAATTGGCGGTCGCGTTCATTTTGTTAATTTTCAAAATGTATTTGCCACCGCCACCGTGTCGGCGACGTGGCTGCTTAAGTGGCAGTATTTTACCTTGTACTATTTTTACCAGAATATTCCCCGAACCTGACGTGACGGAGGTCCCGTCAGCGTCAGGTCTGACGTGACTTGACGCTGACGGACGGACGTAACGTTGATAACCGGGGCCACCAGGTTCCGCCCACTTATTGTTGCCGCAAGCATGGAGTTCCCTGTCCCTGCTGTTAAATCTACCACTCTCCCATTCTCTGAACTGCACGCAAGTAGGATAGTCTGGTAGAATGCAGGTGACTTCTCCAGCGAACCTCAATATGATATGTCACCATTTCTCGTCAAATGCTTCGACTCTGTATTGTTGAATAGCAGATCATGATGCACGGGATCCACATCCATGTCTACTTCCATCGATTCGCTGCGTAGACTAAATTCTGCTTTCTCCTTCTCCAGGCAAAATGCAAAGAAAACTCTCGTCTGTGAACGGAACTGAATGTCAGTGAGGTGAAACAAACATCCCTTTGTTGTCCTGCAAAAAAGCACATGGAACACGAGCCTGGTGGCACATATCTTACATGTTCTGTTGCATTGGCCATGAGGGGGAGGTGGTTTACGCACGTCCACTTCGTCTTCAGGACTTTGAATGGTGTCTTCATCATGGCTGTCCGAACTTCCTGCTCGGTTCTGTTGTCGCCCTTTGTGAACAACACAACACATCCATTGTTGTGTACGAGCTTCCCAGCCAGAGACAGAGCATACAAGATGTCATTCGTAGACTTCTCGTTCCATTTCGGGATGCCAACGCATCCTATTTCATGCACTGGGGTGCCGTGAGGGATATCAGCCATGAGGAGGTCCACTGCACCCATTTCTGCTTCTTGTCCATTGATTTCCGCGAAATCTCCCTGCGATACAGATTTTATCTACTTGTCGAGTTGATTCTTCTCCGGGGGCCACGGACCAGTCGCCTTCGCATCGACCATTCTAACGTAATCTGCATGGATGCAGGTCACGACAGTGGAGTACGGGATATTCTTTCCAATCTTCCTGGCCGCGAAGGGTTTTTTTTTTGCCAGGAAGAGATCTTTCTTGTTCGCAGACTGGAGCAGGAGCCGGCTGAACTGCTCCTCGGCTCCGGGGCCCCCAAGAATCCCCATTGAACTTGCATCCCCCATGGAGGCATCTGCGGTTGGCGTCGTGCTCCCTCGACTGCCTCCAACAGACGTCTTCAGGAGCCTTGCTGGCCTTGTCCTTTTTCTTTGCCCTTGCCCGACGAGCTTTGGCCTTTGCTTCCTTCTGAATCACTTGCTACTCATCATTTTGACGTAGGCGCTCTGCCTCAGCTGCATTTGCCAGGACTGTTGACTGCCGAGCTGCCTCCTCGGCCATTGTCTGCTCATCCAACTCAACTGATCTAGTTATCAGAGCCTGGGCGTCTTCATACTCCTTCTTCTCTTCAGCATGAAAATACCCTTCCTCCATGTCCAACCACAGGGACAATTTGCATAAACGTGGCCCTTATACATACTCAGTTGCTCATCGTTGTAAATAGTTGTCCCCAGCAAATCGCTTACCCAAGATAGCATAATAGCAGGAGTTGACAGCATCAACTTCTTCTCTCCATGGAGGTACCTGTGGATGTACCTGTTCGGTAGAAGGATGTGGGATTAGTTAGAGAAACATGTCTCGAATCAACGTTATTTCACTGAATGATTGGGCATTCCAAATAAATTACATAAAACACATTCGTTTTGAAGGCCGAAGACCTCCTGGTTGGTTTGTCAGTTGCACACTCCGGCGCATGCCGTCCTGGTATTCCACGTCGAACAAGCGATTCCAGTAATTCAATTTCTAGACGTTTAAGTACGATGGGAGGTCTTACGCCTTCCCTGCAATGTCAGGGAGGTTTATGCTCCCATTATCCTGCAACTGTTCTAGCTGCCTCTGCGCCTCCTCGATATTCTGCACACACGCAGGCAACTTCTGAGGATTGTTGTTCGGAGCCGAACCTTAATCCGCAGAGCAAATTTAGGTTCAAAGGAAACAAAGCAAGCATATGAATTCGACTTCCACAATATTCTGTAAGGAGACTAGCTGGCGTTCAGGCTGGCTGTTCGTTGCCGAACCTTCAACGCAAATCTAGAAAGTAAAATTGAATACAAGCATGAGGATGAATATCACCTGATACCACCATGTAGCCTTGTCACAGAATGTTGCAATGGCCTTGTCTGTTGGAGCGAGTGGAAAATGGTTTGACTTTCGGGAATTGCTATCCGAATTCCAAATCCTCAACCACCTGCATTTCTACGGGCCTGGAACCGCACTTGATGCAACCTGCTGCAGATTCTCGAGCTGCATCACCGTCTCTCTTGGCCTTGCATTTCTCATAGACAAGCAGGACTCAAGGGGTGTCTATGCAGTCTTTCTGAAGAAATACAGATGCTGATTCAGATTGTTGTGCACCCGTGCTTTCTGAGTTACCCTGCACACCCATGGAGTTGGCAGTTTAGGGTTACCCTATTTCGAATGCAATGCTACTCTGAGAATCTGAAAACAGTGTTCGTTGCAAAATAGCGGAGTGGGTAAGCAGGTTCAGAGTGTGAAACACACATTCATTCGCCTCATGGCCCAGAAAACCAACCCCATGTCCTTCTTCTTTATATCAAGCACGTAAGCCTTCACTCGGATGTGCCAATCCGCACCATTTTTGCGCTTCTTGCTGATAACATCCGTCCAGGCATACCATCTGTGGTTGCCATCATAGATGAACAAGTATTTTCCCTTGAGCCAATGCCAATCTGGCCTCGTATCAAGCTCTTGCTCAAATTGGGCATTGACGATCTTCCAATGCGAGTCCCACGCTGATCTATCACTGTCTGTAACAAGACTCTCCTCACCGTTGTCGTTAACAGGTGCCAAAAGGAAGCCTGCCAAATAATCACTGCACCCATCCTGTTCGAAGTATCCTTTGAGCATGGCCACACCATTCTTATCCGGAAGCCTGATTGCTGGCAGGGGTTTCATGCGGCAAAGAGGAACATAAGGAGGAAGAGACAGATACATCAAGTGACGAATGGAAGTGAATGTGTGCTTCTGGGCCCCGGCCTCTAGAGCTCTCTCCACTTGAGCCTGCATCGACTCTGAAAAAGACATGTCGCCCACATTTGCCACCACATCTTCTCTTCGTTTCGTCCTGAGTTCTAACATGTTGAGGGGGGGGATCCTATCGGACACCCATTTCTTCCCGATCTCAGTCAAGTGCAAGGGGTCCCCGATCTCTGGAATAAACAGAGGGTTCTTTGAGCAGATTGAGCCTCTCCAAACGACGTGCTTAGTTTCAGTAACTTTTTGGGAGTGACCGGCGAGGTCATCTGCATCTCCTCTTCCTCTTCGTCTTCATCAATGGGGTCATCTCGGATTCCCTTCCCAGTCTCAACCTCCGGCAACCTTGTCGGGGTTGCATCGCCATCGTTTCCCACTGACCCGCTACGGCCTTGCGTACTTGCGGCGCTCTTCTGCGCTCTCGTTTTTGTAGTCATACGTCAGAATGAAACGACAATCACAGTAGTGGAGCCTAAGATCTAGAGAGGGAGAAAGAGAGAAAACCTCGAGGAAAAGAACTGGTGGGGGGAAAGACTCATTCAGCCTTATGGGTTTCAAATAGATGAAAACGTGTGAACCTTGTACGTTCATCGAGAAAAGAAGGTCTGGCGCTGGCCAACATCCCTCCCCAAAATGACATCTCGCACGTGCCTAAGAGTTTACCAACGTTAAAAAAATGACGAATGTAGACGGATGAAGGCGATATTCATCCGTAGGCCCGTCACGGTTTTCATCCACAGTGAAAACTCAGGCACATCCACAGTGCCTTACAATTGTCATCCACAGTCACGGTTCGTTGCCGAACATTCATCCATCACCCGCAAGTGCGGGATGTAAACGAAATTCGGCGTGTTTCTTCCTTTATCATCCGTCGACAAAATACAAAGCCAAACATCCATCAATGTGCACTATTGTGTTTCCCAGAGTAGAAATTGCACCCAAAGATTTGGAAGTATCTTATAAACCCATATGTTGAAAAAAAACCACGTAACAATTTTTTGTATGTATTCAGCATGTGTAGAGGCAATGCAACTGACGTTCGGTGCCGAACAAACACAGAGGACAAAGAATTTTTTTACGTTGGGACTATATCAGCCGTGAAATAATGTATCTTTTCGTTTGAGTGACCGAAACCCAATTAGTGTTCGGCAACGAACACCCAGTTGGCTAAAACAAACAATGTAATTTCGTTTCAACTTTTCAAAACTTTGGCTACATCAGGAGGCAGCAGGGGTATAGCGCAGTCTGAGAATGGGATCTATCTTAACTTGCATCAGAGAATAACAACGAAACCGTTCTGCAAATATGACAAACAAATTACATGAATGCTTGAAATATTAGGTATCATTTCGTTTGAGGCGCTGGAAACCAATGAGTGTTCAGCAACGAACACCCAGAAGGATAGATCAATCCATCTAATTTTTTTTCACCATTTATATACTTTGGCTACATCACGAGGCAGATAGAACCCATTCTGTCAAAAACGTTCTGCAAACATGACAAAGAAATTACATGCAGGGTTAAAAACATAAATTCGAAACTGCAAATGTTTGTAATAATTATAATCCTGAAACGTTGTTCGGTGCCGAATAGAACACCTCATGCACGAAGGGAACCTCAAAAGTCAAGTGCTGACAGCAGATTGGGCCAAATATATTCAGGATATCGAAACACATATAGGATATTTCAGTCAAAATTTTGTAAGATTCATAAAATTCGTCTACGCCGTCCGTTGCCGAACAGAAAACAACATTCAACAAGTGAAAAAGAAAATCCAATCTAGATTTAACTTCGGTTCTGAGGTGACAATATATTGGTCCAAACTTCTAAGGAATACCCTGGCTATTCGGTGTCGAACAATAACAGAGGTATGTAGATTGCACAACACAAAGAGGTCTTATCCTTCCTAAATTTGCGTGATAATCAATCAGAGTATGTAGGCTCGACGACAGTGGCTCCCTCTTCTCCAGTAATATTGATGATTTGCAGTGGTTGCCATCTCCAGCGTGGAACATTGCTGGATGTCCTCTTCTGAATGTTCAATGTGCGGACATCTTCGCTCATATGCGTGAAAAGATACAGATATTCAAGCAGGCCACATGATAGTGATTCCATCGTTCTGTCAAACTCCCGCACTTCAATGTCGTATCCATTTTCGAGGTTCAGCAAGGTGACAAGAATATTCCCGGGACCAAATGCCGGTAGCTGGAGCCCCTCCCCAGCCCTTGGAAGACAACGTACAGGGCAAAATGCGTGGGAGTACTCGTGCACCATCTCGCCGACACAGCAAATCATTCTGAAAACTTTGACATACCGGATGGTTGTGCTGTCATTAACAACAATGACCCACTACTGACCCCGAGTTGGCATGTCCCAGTAAAGGTCCCAGAGCAAGACCCGAAAATTGAAATAGTATCTTGTGCGCTCATCGCAGTAGTCATTGAGCTCAACAACGATGTCTCCAGCTACTGGACTGTGGAGAACTTTGTCTTGCCCTTGGACTCAAAGAGGGCAATCGACATGATTACAAGCCATCTCAAGCGACTGTATGGATTCTTTACTCGGACAAAGTGCATAGATACTCATCCAGAATCCCTCTATATATGGGTTGTTCTGCTCAGAGCAGGACTCCGGATCTGCAGCGTCGCTGGATTCGCATAAAAAAATTCAACGTCTACCTTCAACGTCTACCTTGAGAATCTTCTTCTTCATGAAATCCTCATTCCAAGTCAAAGTCTGACATTGTCATGTTCTCTTCTCTACTGACATGATCTCCACTATTTCAGACTTAATGGCATTCTTTAGAGGAATATTTGCAGTCATTACGCTTAACGGTAATTTTGATATCTGGCGAATAACGGTAATGATGTTTAACGGTATTATGCCGAATCTTTTTTTTCCATCCAGTCCGAATAACGGTATTTTTATTCTCAGACCGGATCTCGACCGTTCGATGTTAACAGTATTGTTCCGATATTATCATCATGAACGGTACTGTGGAGATAATGATTTTAACGGTTTTGTTATCCTAGATTCTCCCCCACAAATCACTCTAGATTGTGGTAGTCAGGACACACTGACATGAGCAGGTGACATTCTCCATTGCAGTTTGAAAGCAGGACAGTCAATATACACGCACATTTGGTTCGTTCAGTGCTCCCTCGTGTCTCGGCCCAAATCCTTTCAACTATGGCTGTGGTGAGAATGGTCTACCCTCCAAATCGTTTGGTTGCGGAAGTCGAGGCAATCCAGGGACTAGCCACTATTGACGACGAGTATTTGACAATTAGATTTAATGCTCTCCCGGGCACAGGTATTGTGGAAGAGGAAGTTCGAGACGAGTAGGAAACCGTTGTTGCCACTCGTAGGATAACAAAATCGAGCAACAACTCTTGGTGTTTGAAATGTGGGAGAGGGACTTACATTGTCAGAGGGCTTCCAAACAGAGACTCAGGAACAAACGAGTCCATTAACCCCCCGCTTGATGAACGGAAAGAGCGTATCACCTTGTCAGATAGCTTTGAGGAAGATTGCAGATTTTTGGGATCAACGTCGGCAGGTGCAACTGAACCACCTGCTCCCTTGGACTCTCTCAGCTCTATTGTTCACGTTCTGAAGAAGTTCCAGAATTTGCATTCCCGTGTAGACAAAGTGTTTCTCAAGCCATTTGAGAAATCTTCCTCTCGTGAAGACATTCAAAAATCCGACCTCTCGAAGATTGATTACAGCAAAATGGAATGCCAGAAAGTCTGCTTTCTTCCAGAGAAGGTGAATGGTGACGTTATGTTTGAGTTCCCACCTGTTCCATCAGGAAAGCTTGGTGCCGCTAGTCGCATGGAAGGTATGGACAGAAAGTATGATGGGCACCCTTGGTGCAAAACGAGAACAACTAACACCAAGCTATCAGGCCTCACTCGAGGAGAATCGGTTGTGAGGTAAGTTGCAAGGATCTCCTTTTCTCCATCACTGTCTGTAGATTCCCATTCATCCTCCAAAATGTAACATATGTGTTCTTCGTTGCTTGTCTGTTGTTCAGGTATGTTCTATGCCTTGGTGCAATGGAATGTCTCTCTGGCTCGTGCCCTTACCGCAGAAGATTTCATGCTCCTAACAAGACTCTATGGACTGGAACAAGCAGCAAGCCATTCTCTGTTCAAGTGCATGTACCTAACTCAACAGTTGTGTGTGCCGTTTGCGGGATTCCACCAATGTGCACGCAAGAGTGTCCATCCAAAATGTTCTATGTTTTTGGACCAGATCATATGACAAGAGCAACTGTCCACCTTGGAAAGCACGTACACCCTTCAGCAACATGCTTGTCAAGGGAGTCTCTCTCAAAAGTGATATCAATTATTAAGGAGGAGGTATCTCGTTCGCCGGGAGATTCACCAAATCTTATACAAATGAGAACGGCAAGGAAGATCATTGAGGATCATGTTCTATCCAAGGACGGCAAGGCACGCTGCAAGCTAGAAGATTCGGAAATGTCCCGTCTGCTTGAGGCAGTATCGCACTTGTCGAAACCCAGTTTTAGGTACGCTGTGAGGCAGCAGAGGGAGGAGGGTGGCCACGGAGGGGATCCCTTGACCAACATTCTCAAATACAAAGAGAAGTGTGGCTATGATTACATCCATGGCAGCCGTTTCCCTGGCCAAGGAAATGAGGATGACAGGTGTTTTATGTTTAAAATGTCGACAGATTGTCCTGGCAATGGGGGTCAATCTTGTGGATCAGATGAAGATTGGAGGCGATCTGGAGAATAGCTGGATCATGTTTGACCATGTAAAACCGTGTTCCAGGATGGACGAGTCTTACGTGCCATGTATACGAGCCTAATTGTCAGAAGTTGATGACAATTGCAATCTACGAGATAAAAGTGCAAGACACCGCTGCACAATGCTCTTCTGGGAATGCATAAACGAGCAAATGGCTCGAGCTGGCAAACGTCGACCTCATTTTCGAGGGTTTATGGCTGATGGAGTCAGAGCAAACTGGGCAGCTGTTCGCATTGTGTATGGAACAGAGGGAAATGATGTGTCACTCGTCGACAGAGAGAGAACCTATGGCTTTCACTGGGCTCAAAGTCTTCGAACAAGTACATCAAGGATAGCATGAGGGATCAACACAAACAGCTCTGTTAGGCATGGCGCGATGCAGCAGATCTTGAAACTGGGGAAACCAACTATGCTATCTTACGAGCTTGGTGGTCCAGTTCTGGAGCCAGCCACAACGATGATTTACCTGCCTTGGAGAGCTGGTTTGCATGGTGGCGTCACTGCTACCCCCAGCTCGGGAACTACATCCGTGCGGTAATCAAGTCATTTATTCTTTGTATGAAAGCAATAGTGTCATGTCTTTTTTCTTGCTGTTCGGCGCCGAACATCTGAATTTCCAACAAATTGTCCAGAGTGATTCTGGAGAAGCTATAGTATCTGTTATCAGGTCTTCTCCGTCCAATTTTGGACATACATTTTCAGATTACATATATTCCAAAAATTGACTATTCGGCACCGAACATGCTTCTTTAAGTGGATGTTTAGATGCCATCTACATCCCCAATTGGGTGTTCGACGCCAAACTGCTCGCGATTGATAGGAACTCCAAATCTGAGACTGTTCTCTGATACCATTTTGCAAATCGTCCTTAAATCGTTGTCCTCCAATGTTCGGTGCCAAACCATGAGTCAGTATTGCCAATGTGTGAACTAACGTTTTTGTATTTCGTGCAGAAAATGTCGTTGGATGACGATGCATACATGCCAACGACGAACATGTCCGAGGCTGCTCACTCCAGTTGGAAAGTTTCGTCCGGCAATGGCCCAGGGAATGTTTACGATGCAACAGTGGACGACCTGACAAGAGTTGTTGTTCAGAATGCGTACTACTATGAGTTCATCAATGGAAGATTTCGTGGTGGTGGTCCAGAGAAAATAGAGAAGTTGGTGCGTGCTGCATCACGATCAAAAGATCCTGCAAAGCTTGCGGAGGCATCCAGAATATTTGTTCACGGAACACTGCTCCACAACAGACCCGATGGCTTGGAAGGCGACAAACGCACCTCAAAAGTGAAGAGGAACCTAAGTGGGAATGAGGGACAGATTGCGGCCGAGGCAGAGAACTTGTCATGGAGATCTAATTTTAATCTTCGAACCACAGAGCGGAGACGGTCTGTCCCAATTCCCTCAGAGATCCTTATGGACGTGGATAATGACGGAGATCATCCCTTGCAGTACGGCAAGCCAGTTGTTGAGTCGAACCTCCAGTCCCTCGGTGTGTTCCGCACTACTCGTACCACTCGCACTTGCAAATCTGTTTGCCACGCAATCCACAGGAGCACGATGCAGCCTTGCAAAACAATGGTTCGAAAGACTGCTAGGAAGGAGGGGACACCCGCGCCATGCTATTTGGGAAGGTACCATCCTCGGGCTTTTGTGAACCCAAAGGTACAGATGATGTGGTTTTGTCCCGACGACATCTTTGAGTGTGTCCACGGTGGTGTGGTTGAGAATGTGAAAGATAAACCTGGACCACCTTCAGTTTGGCCAGTGGCGGAAGGTTGTAACCTAGACCAGGATGAAGTGGATGCCTTGACTCGGGCTGGTTTTAGGCTTGTGCCCAGGGATGTTGAGCTTCATGTCCCCAGTCAGTCTCAGTCCCGAACTAGCCATGACAGCTTGGAGAACAGAGATGTTTATCCAACGAGACGTTGGGACCGGAGTTTCAAAAGGAAACGTGCAAGCAAACTTAATTTCACCAGAATGCGGAGCGCAGATATGCTTCATGCACAAGTCACGGGCTTTACAGATGTTCCTGCACCAGGGTTTGGGAGGGTCTACACCTTGAGGACTCCCGGATCTTCTGAGAATAACATTGCGTACAATGTTACATTTGGCAAATTCCCTGAGTGCACTTGTGCGGACTTCGATTCCATGAAGAAAGCTCGAGGATCCTATACTCTCATGCAAGCATCTTTATTTCATTTTCCTTAACAGGCTTGACTGTCGTGGGGACTGGGACATGATACACCAGCCTTGTCTGACAATGAACGAGGTTTCCAAGTTGCTAATCAGGGACCCAACTCCATTGTATCTGTGATTATAGTTGTGTGTTGAAGTACTGTGCTTCATTTTTTATCCACAGTGTCTCATCAAATGCCTGACTATGCTTTTACATATTTCGGCATTTTCAATATTTTGGATGTGGGGATCATGCAGTAGTTTGCCCCTCACAGGACATTATTGATCTCTGTTTTTTCAGTCGAGTGCCAGTTTAGGGTGGTGGTGTGGTGTGTTGCATTGCAGGAAGTATGGTGCTGAAATGGCTCACAATGTGTCGACACTGAAGAGGAAAACGAAAGTGGAGCGTGTTGCACAGTGGAATGTTGCAGTAACCAGTGGGAGAAAATCAAAGATCTGTCTCATATCTGCTGTGTTGTCTTTCTACGTTGCTTTTATCAGTCTACCTTTCCCCAAATGGCAGACATTGATTAAATCTTATCATGTGCTTTATGAGGGATTTTCTCCAATTTGTGATGTTTGTGCAAACGACATTGATCGTTGTGCTTGGTTCAGATAAATGTTATAATGACATCCTCGTTCAACATTCATCCACTCTCATTCATGCATGATATTTCATCCACATTCATCCACAACTTTTCATCCATATTCATCCATATTCGGAGCGTGCCATCCACATTGACTCTCCTTCATCCTCATTAATTCATCCACAACCATTTTTCTATATTCGGTCTCTGCAAACACAATCATTCAGTATAAGCTCTCTTCTGCACTTCGCCTCGTCGCCCACATATGGTTCCCCATGTGCCGAATGCGCAAGTCCGCGGCTATAGGCCCTCTTTTGCCTGTTCGGTCCGCGGTTATAGGTCCGTGCCTATGGAAATGACGTGGCTTGACGTGACGTGGCGTCAACCACGCTGGTGAGGTCTGTTGACGTGGCGTCAGACCCGTGAGCCAACGTGGCAAGAACTGCTGACGTGGTGAGTCTGGTTGCGCTCACACGCTCACGCTCACATGCTCACGCGGAAGCATCCCCCGTTCTGGATGAACAAAAACCATGACCACTTCTTTTCGTACTCTATGAAATTGGGTTGTTCGTTTCTTGTGCCTAAGCAGAGCTTCAACCGTAAATGGACATGGGGTCATTTGCTTGGACAACCAATCTCCTGGAAGGCTGTATGGGCAGACATTTGGAAAAAACATAGATCAACTAAGATCTCTGCCTTTCTCTAGAGGATAGCCAACCGTATCATTCCTGTTGGTGCTCTAATATCTAACCCCCCTTCCTCTTGTGCTACCTGCAATCTGAATGCTCTAGAAGATATTGAGCACTGTCTGATATTCTGCCCCTTTGTAGTTGCGGTTTGGTCACGTGCTATCTCACTGTACTATTTGTGAAATCGAAACCTTACTTTCTCTGCTTCTGCACTGTTGCTGAACATTCATCAGGGGGTCAATTTCTGTTCTTGCCCTGTGTGGGAATCTCTAAGGGATATAATATTATGGCAGATCTGGAAAATGAGGTGCTTGGTAGTATTCCAAGATGCTGACCCCTGTCTTCAGAAGGTGTTGTACTTGGCTTGCTCAGACCTTGTGTCTGAAGCTCGCAAATCCTAGTGTGTTCTTATGACAGCTCTTCCCAAGTGTAGCAACAGAAGGAGAGCCCAGTTGCTTGCTTCTTTCGACAGCTCTTGGGGAAAAAACAATGTCTTATGTAGGAGGGTTTCCGACTCTCCAATTGTGTGGGAAGACTCCCTCCCACCCTGCTGGCAGCTCAGTTAGTGTCAAACGCTCCCCTGTGGAGGCAACTGAGGCCAAGGTGAATTGGCGGCATAGACGTATTCTTAGAAAAGAAAAATCTAAGGTGGAGTTATCTTTTGAGGCTCCTAAAAGACAGAGAGGCAGTATGCAGTGCAACTTTTGTTAGTGCAGTCTGTTGTTTCCTTCTTGATCCTTGTTCATTCTCCCCTTGTCCTACTTCATCTCTCCCCCTTCTATAGAACTGTTGGCTCTGAGTGGAACGTCGATCCTCAGCCTTCATGGCATTGTAAGGTTATTTTTTCCTTACCTATTAATAAAATTTCCAACGCCCTCTTCTGTTTAAGAAAAAATTCGTTTCTCTAAAAAAACCAAAAAGAAGAAAAAACAAGATCAATTGATCTCACAAGAGATTGTTTCATCCATACTTCATCCAATATCTTATATACAACCTGGAGCACCACAATAAATATATGCTATGACCTCTAGAGTGCTTCTAAGCTTTTCAGAGGTTGAGCTCTAGGACACGTGGCAGGAAAGCACTGCAGTAACATCGATCCAGGTTAAAGGGACGGCTAAGGTGGGCCCACAATACCCTAACTATCAGTATACACAGAGAATCTGCAGCGTCACTTTTCTCCCCTATGACCACGTAAATTTTCTTGTACCGTTAGATTCACTGCAAGACGCTCTAGGACCGTTGGAACGAAAAGGAAGATACCTTGCGTATGAACGAGGGTCCGACCCGTTTGGCCATTTGTGGACGAGATTCCGGAACGTGGAACCATGTGCAAGCGTATGGAGGTGTCAATCCAGATGCCGGTCCGGGTGCCTCACAGTTGGGAGGATGCGTGCATCCTCGTGATCGTGAATACAGTGCATGCCCAAATCGTGTTGTGATTGTTAGGGCGATCGATCCTGCGTACTCTGGAGGGTTCATAATGTAGCAAATGCGCCGATGTTGTAGATTATACAGGAAGTGCGTGAATGTCTTGTTGACTGAGCTCTCAGATTTGAAATTCTGATGCTTGGGAGAATTGTGTCATTGTGCTTTAGTCTTTTGAGATACCCTGTGTAGCTCGGAAGCAATCGCAAGGTAGAAAAGGCTCCATTGGGCGCTTCCTAGGTCAGGATTCCTCTAATTCACGACATGTACATTCTAGAAGTGTGCAACCTGTTCAATTCTTTATCATGAGTTTTTCCGAATGGAAGTAGTTCGAGAGAGATGTGTTAGGCCAAGGCCAACTCCGGCAACATTACATCCAAAGCTGCAAAAATCCGGAGCTGTCAGAATAGTGAAGATTACAGTATTCAGCAGAACGGACTTCCGATGTAGTTAGACTTCGAGAGTGTGGCTTTGTTACCCGAGTCAATTCTTGGAATGGTGGCAGTTGCGGCAACCTCTGCAATGCAAGGGTCTTCTGTAGATGACCTCCGCCAATGTGGAGGTGAAACCTTGGTAGATGAGAAGAAGGACCCGGTTGATGGATTGATTGAGGCTGCGAAACACATGCAAGTGAAACGGATGAAGAAGATTTTGTCGCAGCTGGAGCCTGCACAGCTTCCCTCGGTCCAGCTGACATCAGCGCATACTCCCGCGTCTCCGCTTGGCCTCGGACTAGGTCCACATCTTTCCTCATCTGTTCTCTTAGCGATTGTTTCCCTTCGCACAAGTTTCTGGTTTTGGAAGGGCGGGGGGTTGGGGGACATTTGCTAAACTCTAGGACAAAGACTTGCTCTCTCAAGCAGCTGTGAGGACTCGAGAATGCTGTCATTTGTACACACCATATGCCAGCGCATTGAGCAAAATTGTTTAATTAACGAAGTTGGGACAATTCTTTTTCAATCGTATGTCACGACCAAGAGTGATGAAGATTACATTACTGTTTGCTGGGCTTTGACTTTCACCCCTAGCCTTTGCTGTGAGCTACAATGCATGAACGATTGTAACATTAGTGCTTGCTGCAAATGTGTGCACTCAGGTATTGTATCAACGCTCCTTAACCATGACAAATAACAGGATCTGCAAGCATTTTTACTTAAAAAAGTCATGATGTGTCAGAGCTTCTCCTGACAGCTCCTGAAACTGTCCACACTTCCTTTATTGGAAAAAACAGGTTTCAACAATGAAGGTGAGAGGTTAGGTGCATGCTGAAAGTTTGGGATAAGACAGAATCTCTCTTCCATTGAAGAACTCCAGAACAGTGGAAGTAAATCTCAATTTGGGAAAATATATCCTCCGAACTTCAATCCTAGAGGCAGTAAATTACAGTGCACAGTTTTGTCAGATAAAACAATCTAGACACTAGAAAATATTGAAGATGTCCACACCAGGTGAGAGAATCATTTTTTGAAGGATACCTGTTATGTCGTTAACAGGGTCCGGAATTGGAAACCAGACAGTGGTCAAGCCAAACATTTTAGCTGCTGCGACAGCTTTCATGGAGTCCCGCGCAAGGGGTGTGAATGCACGCGATGAAAAGGCGCGAACTGCTCTTCATTTTGCAAGTGGAATGGCATCACCTGAGTGTGCGCGGTTGTTATTGGAGGCTGGTGCTGAACCTAATGCGCAAGATGAGGATGGATTCACCCCCCTTCACATGGCTGCAGGTTATTGCCGGTGCCAGTGTGTCCAACTACTTCTAGAGCATGGTACTTCTCACCAATTTCGAGCAAACAATCACTAAGTTTGGACTTTAACGTCAGAAATAGGGTTCATTATATATGACTTTGTTTCAATGCAAGTATGTACCCTGCTACATGGCTGCTGCTTAGTCATTCACAATTGTTTATTGGTACAGTTTTGTTAGCAACCCATGAGGTGGGTGTTTATTGCAGTTGACAGTGGATGACTGTTGATGAATTGGTCAAAGAGAGCACCATGAGAAGCAGGGAGGCATTCAAAGAAGCAACAAGGTAGAGCCATGGGGTATTTTTGGCAGACAACCTCTTGGAAGATGAACGGCATCAAATTGTAGAGACACAGAACAGAGAGAAGATAGCATAAACCATGTTTATATATGCGGATTGCCAGGGTAAGTGATTTGGGGCAGAGTGATGGTTGGCTGAGAAACCCCCCTGGACAGGTGCTAGCGTATTTGTACGGGAAAGAGCGGGACGGACGCCCAGGGAGTTAGCAATTGAAATACGTGATGGGGGTGCCAATGGACAGGAGACATCAGTGGTGCTTCGTGGGGATATGGACCAGGTCATAGGAATGGTTGTAGATGCTGAAGGCAAGCACAATGTGCCCATGAGAGAGAAAATTCACAGGCTGCCTGGGAACTGGTCTACATGCGCTCCGTACGAAAAGCTAGTAGCTGCTGCAGCTCTGGGCAATGTTGAGGAGGTCCCAAATTTTCTACATTCAGATCCAGGGTGCACTCCAGATTCCATGAAAAAGTCACTGCGCACGGCTGCACTGGGGAATGCCCTCTCAGGTATATGTGGGCTCAGTGAGGGGTATCACCTCAGAATCTGTTCTTTGCTGCTCAACTACTGACTCTATCTGTGCCTCGACATTTTTTTTCTTTTTGTGGATGTAAGTAACCCCTTCAGACTGCTTGGTACGAGCCTTTGATTGAGACACAACATATGTATGTAGTCTTCGGTAGAGATCATGCAATGTAAAGCCTGTCTGCTCACAGAGAATTCAAGTTAGTAGCATGCTTGTCCCTCTCCTCATTCCCTCCTCTCTGGTACATCCAACCTCAGTACATGGTTTATCGCCACTAGTCTATTATCAGCACAGCTCGCTGATACATTTTACTCCCTATCTGTCCTTGGGGCCCCTATGGATGCTGTAGAGTTTCTTTCTTTCTTTCTTTTGTTCTGTGTATTATGGAAAAATCCATCCACACAGAAGGTTTACACTTTATTGACTTCAATCTTTCTATCTTATAGATGGGTACCTTACTTTAAGCAGGCGATTGAAGGAGAAGGCAACAGAAATGAATTGATACTTTATAATGTCTGTGGAAAGCTCAAAGAGCTTATTTTGACCAAAGAAAGCATGAAACAAGAAAGAGGGTGGGGCCCCAGACAAGCAGCCCAAAAACAAGTATTGATCAAGGGAATGTCTTAGATTCAATGCCTCATGCAGTATACTTCTAAGAATTTCTGTTCCTCACAGTGGAACACCTCTGTGAGGGATTGGATATCTTGGAATAAACAGTCGTATCTTCCCCGGATCTCTTGGTAGGCAGTGAAAGAAGAGATTACTTCCCAAAGCCCTTAGAAGATTGTACTCATAAGACGTTGTTTGCCGTAGCCTTGTGGCCATTGACCCCGCGCCCAGTTTGAGCGGGAACAAAAGCCCTTAGAAGAGAGGTAGATAGAGATGCAGATAGGTGATGGGGCTGTAAGATTCTATCATCGCAGAGGACCAAAATGTCTCCCAATAGAACTGCAGATTTGAATAAATAAACTCATGAGACGTTGTTTTTGGCAGCTTTGAAAGAAAGAGATGGAGAGAGATCTAACCAGTTCCTTGCAGCTGCCTGTAGGGGCGGTCATGCGGATGTTGCTGAACTTCTTCTGACAAGTGGTGCCCAAGTTGATGCTCATGACCCTGATGGTGCTACCCCTCTCTTGGCAGCAGCCGACAGTGGGTTCAGCAAGTAAGAACTTTCGCAGCACTGTTGTGCAAAACAACACATGGCGTTAAAGATGTACATTTACTCTGGACACATTAAGTCTACTTTGCTGGCTTTCTGGTGTGTGTGTGTTGTTCTATGTCTAGGTACATGTCCGCACCATCTGTATAGAGCCAAAGCATCATTTGTCTCTAGATCGTAACCAAGGCTGACAGATCCAAGACTGCCAGCTGCCACTGATGCATAGTGTTGGTACCATCACAGCACATGGAATTTGCATAGTCATGTGTCAAGGTGAACTTTTACCGAGAAGTCTTTTGAACAAGGATGCTGCATTGTCACAATGTGAATTGATGGTTGGGTGGTGATAGATGTGTGCAACTGCTCCTGAAGCATGGAGCTCATGCAGATGCCAAGGACCGTGTGGGCGTCACAGCCCTGATAGCTGCGGTAATGCAGTTTCCTCTTTATGCATTTTGTTGCTATGAGTTTTGATATTGTACATACTGAGTTCTTCAAAGCAAACTAAGTATTTTCACATGTATATAATGGAGCCTCATAGAAAGTGTGGAGTCCTTCCAATTCAGTTTTCTTTAAGCTTCCTGTGGACCTGATAATGTTTCTTTCTTTACTACTTCATGTTAGGTGGACCTGTAAACCAGTGAATCTTACAACATAGCAGCAGTTCTATCAGGAGACATTCTTGGTCCTCTGCGATGATAGAATTCTTACAGCCCAATTACTTGTCTGCAACTCTATCTCTATCTCTTCTAAGGCCACAAGGCTACGGCAAACAACGTCTTATGAGTACAATCTATCTCTTCTAAGGGCATTGGGAAGGTCTAGGGTGGGCTCACACACCCTGCGAAGAGAGACTGGTAGGTGGAACAACCTGGAGTGTGCTATTTGCTTGTGCCCTGCTTGAACAAGAGGTGACAGAAGGGAGATTGAAACTGAAGAACAATTCTTCTTTCATTGCCCTCACTACTATGAGATCTGGCGGAGACACTATTGCCTATTCTGAGACAGCCAATCCCTTACTGAGGTGTTCCACTAACACTAACTAACTAGCTTGGCAGCACATCTGCGTGAGGCATTACAACGTAGAGAATCCCTTTATGAATAGTTGTTTTTGAGCTGTTTGTTGTGGGCCCGACTCTCTTTCTTCTGTCCTTGCTTTCTCTGCTCTTTTAGCTTTCCGCGGTCGTTATGAAAGTTTAATTTCTTTTCTTTCTTTGTTTTCTTTGCCTTCTTTATCGCATGCGGATGCCACTTCTGTCGTGCCCATATCGGGTGTGGGGCCTATGACTACAGAGCCATGGAAGGAGGGGTCTAGTGAATGCATTCCCCTCTCTTGTCCATGTGTCCATACCACCAAATGCCCTAGCTTTCTTAACTGTGACTTTGCATGAGACTGGCCTCTGATTGTGTCTGATGCAGAGGTATAAGTTGAACTTGCACATCACTATTGACATAGAAACCATGAATCAGTAGTTCAATACTTGACTTGTAATCATATTCGTTTGCAGGCATACAATGGCCACATAGAGTGTGTGCGGGTGCTTCTAACACATGGCGCATTGGTAGATGCAAGGTCCCATGGTGGTGTAACCCCGCTCATCGCAGCTGCTGAGGGCTGCAATGCTCTCTGCACGCAAGTCCTTGTGCAAGTAAGCCCTCGCTTCAACAGACTGTACTCGAAAATTACTGATACCCATGTTCTGGGGTGGTCTCTCTGGGATCCACTTAAGTGTTTGTGTATATGTGTCATGTATGCAGGTAGCATTAAGGGCAGGGGTACTGCTGGGAATGCACTGTATGAACGGAAGTAAGATGTAAAGAGTACCAGGAAGGTTTTAATGTGAGCAGGCATTTGTGCTTCTCTTCATGATATATTGTACTCATAAGACGTTGTTTGCCGTAGCCTTGTGGCCATTGACCCCGCGCCCAGTTTGAGCGGGAACAAAAGGGACAGAACCTACCTCTGTCAGGGGCTGACGTTGGTAGTAAGACTTACCTCCATATAAAGAATTAATCCGGGTTTTCCAGATATCCTCTAGAAATCCCTTCACACAAGCATCAATCTGCTGTGTGTGATTTGCCCAAAAACTAGGCCTCAGGAGGGCCTGGGCTTTTGGCTCAGCCTCGAGACTTTCAAAGTTGGTAAACAGGGGTACAGGCACAATTCCCTTAATAGATTTGAAGAGAGCGTCTCTTTGGTGAGAGAACCCCGGACAGTGTATCAGAAAATGAATACTGTCTTCAGATTGCCCACACAACGGGCAATTGCACTCTCCCTTTCCTCTCTGCTTCTGTTTGCTGTTCAAAGGTAGGCTTCCTGCCCTGAGTTTAAATTTCAGTCTAGTGCCGAGAGTGGGTAGACCCTTGAGGTCATCCAAGATGTCCTCCCCCATGTCACAGACTGGAAACAAGTTCAGGGAAGTTTTCTGCCTAACTTCATTTTCATCAGACAATCTCATGGCAACAGACATGGCTGAGGACACTACAGCCTCTAAGTCAGATTTATCCAGCAGGGTCAAGACTTGCGGATCCAGGTCCAGGTCCTTGAGGATCTCTTCTACTCTCTTCTGCCAGGACTTAGCCTGTTTGACAGGGCGGTCCTGTTTCCAAGATATAGAGTCGATTAACTTAGGATATCTGGTGTTGGGCATATGTTGCAGCTGACCCCACCATCTGACCTTGAATTCATCTCGTCGGGAGCTTAAGGACGGAATGCCAAACTCACCCCGAACAGCCACATTGGCTGTTTTGGAGCATGCTGACATACACTCCTTAAGCACCCCCACTTGAATGGATTCTAGAGACTTAGCCTGGTTGGAGTTATCAACCCATATAGCAGATCCGTACTCCAAGGCAGGTCTAATAACGCGACAAAGCATGGTTTTCTTAACCTCAGAGTTGACCCCTCTGCAGTGGAAAAATTTAGTGAGCCCCAGATCTCTTCGTGGTGGGAAAACACCTTTTGATCTCAGTCCAAACCAGGAAGTGGTCAGAGGTACCAATATCAGTTCTGTCGATCAACACATTGGCACACTGGGGGAATAAAATTTTGTCCATTATGATATAGTCCACAATGGAACGTTCCCCAGTTTGGGGTTTCTCACGAGTCCACTGCACTTGGTCACCTCTTGTCCTGTTATTCAAGGTCAATAGCTGAAGCTCTTCTAGACAGTTAATTAACCGTCTGCCATTAGAATTCAGCTCGTCCTCACCAAAAGGTCCAATGATATCGTCCTGATGGATCCCTTTGCCCACCCGGGCATTGAAGTCCCCCAATAGTACCACCTGACCTTTGGCAAGGAACGAAGCACAGTCCAGCTACTTCGAAGGCCTTGTCACTAAGGGTCCCCTCTGGGGGCATGTAAACACAACCAACAAAGAGGTCCTTTGTACTCATGCCACCCTTCAAATTCAGTTTTAGCCAGATACTATGCTCGTACCTCAAACCCTTGTTGATAATTTCACTATTGTCAAACAAGAAATCTCCGACCCCTTTTTGACCGCGTTTGGCAGAGGCTGCCTTGAGAGTACACATCTTACCTGCCCATTTATAACCAATGACATCTCCAACCAGTTTATCTGACGTTTCCCATGTTTCTTGCCCAGCACAGATATGAATATCATTAGTCCGAAGATTTTGTCCCGGTAGGAGTCCGCTTGTTACCATTCAGAGATCACACTCCAGGGAGTTGCAGGGAATGGCCCGTGTAGGCATATTCTAAAGAAGGAAAGGCCCCAAGCTTTCCAACTAAATCCAATGCACTACCTTACCTGAAGCAAAGCGCTTCGGGTCGAAACAAACAAGGACACGAGGTCACAAGGCCGGCATTTAGTCACAGAGACATTAATGTACTCCCGTTTCAAGTCCACCCAATGTCAATAGGCTTCCTAGAGGACACGGAGATCTCTTCATGATATAGATGGGTTCTGGCATTTTCCCCAGGTGTAAGAGCCGGGGACTTTGAGAGGTAAAGTAATTATAGAAGAGTGTCATTGGGGCAGATTCCTTCTCACAGTAAGTTGCATGGGTTGTGTGGCAGGCAGGTGCACAAGTGGATGCCAAGACATCGGAGGGAAAGACTGCACTGATACATGCTGTCAGTCGAAACTGTATCGAAGCAACGGAGGCTCTACTAGTTGGAGGTGCAGATGTGAATGCAATTGATGCAGATGGTTGCACTGCTCTTCATCATGGAGCTCGCAATGATTCTGTAGAATGCTTGTAAGACCTTTATAATCCATGGCTTTTGGTGCAGTTGTGACCAAGTTCTTGTCCATAAATTAGATATGTTTTCTTGCGGTCAAGAGGAGGAGAGGGAAGGGGAAGGGAGGCTATGGTGGTAAAAGAGAGACAAAGCCAAAGAAAACAAGTCAAATAAGTATTGAGGTTTAACGGTCTCCCGTGTATAATGAACTAAGACAGTTGCTTTCCTCTCATGCCTACAGACAAATTTTGATGGAGAGGGATGCAGATTCTACCCGCAAATGTCGGCGTGGCCGGACTCCACTGCAGGAAGCTCTCATAGGCAGCGCGGCTGCCAAGCTCTTGGTATGTCTTGATTCTTGAATTTGAATTTCTCACACTGTTCATGATCTCTTTAGTTTCTCTGACCTTCAAGGGAATGTTACACAATGGTTCATGTATTATTTGGGTGTGATTGACTGCAAAATGTAAGGCACTTTGAAATTTACTCCTAGTTGTTCATGTTTGTATCATACAAATGTATGTCTGTGTACCTGCAGATGTAATGTGCAATGCAATATTCACAAAAGTTCGAAGTCATTCCTTCATATTACCAAGCTCAAAATTTAGACACATCAAATCATTAACAGTTGTAATTTGACTGTACGTGAATCATTGCGTGTAGTTCCCCATCTCTGGCAATTTCAAGTACTTGAATAGTACTTCAAAGAACATGGATGGAACCTTGCTAAGTCCTTGTCTTAATTTCTCTCTTCCAATGTTGAAACAGTCAGTCTCTCATGTGACACTGCATAGGTCCAAATTTCAGCTAATGGCTCGCTTAGTTGTGGGCGCTGGATTCATGATCTGGCTTCAAGTTTCTAGGCTCATTGAGGGGTTCTGAAGGTGCCAGCAGGATACAATGGGGACGCAGTTTTCCTGCCATTGGCCCGCAACTAATAGAGCCGGGGTTAGTCTACGGGCCAATGGGGACAAGGCCTAAGTGAGGTGCCCTTGTTTTGCCAAAACATGCATACAATCCCTATGCGACCCATGGTATTGGGGAGCACGGGCTCCACCCCTCTGGTGGGCCCCATGGCTCACACAAATAGGCAATACAGGTCCTGCCGTGCAACATTGGCGGCCTGGATCCGCCAGGGTCCCCTAAAACAATTTGGGGCCACGTACGTAGATTTGGGCAGCTGGTGCAGTGAGATGTTGAAGCTGCTAACTGTGCCATTTCAGCTTAGTTTGTGATCTTAACTTGCTGTATTCCTGTCATCAAAAAAATCTTTTAGGTACTTGAAAACTTAGTACATTTCTTGAGCAGGAGGAACGGTGGAAGCAGCTGGAATCAGAGATTGCGAGGCGGCAAGCAGAGCTTCTCAATTTATTTGCCCAGGATAGGACTGAACCCTCCAATACACGGAAGTCTGTCTCACGGCAGGCCCGTGTAAAGAAGAAAGGGAAGAGGAAGAAGGATCTAGGTGAAAGGGTTGAATCTGGAAGAGATGGGGAGTTCATCAAACTGGTGTCAAAAACAGAAATAGAGAGGGGCACTCCAGCCATGGACATGTCATCCTCATCAGGGTCAGACGCTGAAGGAGGCGCTTCAGAGAATGAGAGAGAGCAAGTGATGGTAGGTCTTGGTGTTGGATCTGAGGAAGAAAATGTTTGTGAAAACAGATCTGTGGAGCCTCATGAGAAAGATGCTACATCAGGGGGCAAGTCCCCATGCATGTCACCAAAGGTTGAGAGAGAGTTTAGTGAGTCTTCAGGGGTGGAGGGTGGTAGCCCCAGTAGTAGTCATAAATTCAAGGGAGATTTTCCTGCTGGAGATGATGCCACAGACAAAAAGGGGGAGGAGTGGGTAAGAGTTGATGGCAAAGGCATGCATAACCACCACCAACGCTTAAGCTGTGGCCTCACTACCAAGACTGGTTCTCCCACCAAGTCTCTGGCTGGTTCAAAAGCTCGGCATTCGAGCTCAAAATCCTTGAAATTAGGGGAATCCTATAGGATGGATGCTATGACTAATAATAGCATGCAGTCTACCACAGTCAGCAAGTCACATAATGCACAGAGAAGCAAGCAAACAGAGACAATGGCGGGTGGTGTTACAAAAAAACTGGCTAAAGAGGATGAGTCCAACGACACATCATCATGGGTGCAAGCTCTGATGAGAAGGAATGATGTTGTGGTGGAGGGTAATTACCTGAAACCACAGCTGAGGCCAGGGATGAAGGCTTTCTCAGAGCCTAGATCTGAGGCCACCTGGGAGACAGCAGAGGTGGCCCCCTTCAAGGAGATACGACGTAGCCCTAAAGAGCGCCTTTCTGACCGGGTACGAGGCATCGAGCAAGTGTTGGAGAGGGAGAGACGAGCAGCCCAAGTTGAAATGCAGAAGGTGACTGAAGTCTGCACCATGGAAGCACATCAAATGATTACAATATCCCAGATTTTGTATGCAGTAATGGGTAATATATTGCGTAGACATGAAAACTGTAATGGACATGTAGTACCAGCTTAGCATGGACGGGAGAAAGAATGTGGTTTGCCAGCCTTATGCATTTTGTTGTTGAAAGTGCTTTTAAAAACAGGACAGGTCAGAAAGATGACCTCCCGGTGGACGTTGCTGGTAGAAATTATTGACAAAAATCAACTTCTAGATTGAGACCGACAGACAGATTATGAGCTTGAAGCAATTTCACTTTAAACCTGCTGTGATCTGACTGTCGCAACAACACACGTCATTCAAGTGTTCAACTGCTTGTTTTGTGTGACAATGAAGGTGAGAGAGCTGGAGAGGTTGGTGGCTGCGGGGGGGTTAGGCAGTGCTGTGGAGAGTGCCAACTCGCTGCAGGTGATTGAGTTAAGAGAGGCACTGGAAGTTCAGGTTACTGCACGAGTGCAAGCTGAAACTGCAAAAACACAGCTAGAAGTTCACGTTCGAGAAATGGAAGTGCTAATTACATCACAGAGATTAGCCCTAGAAGAGGCAAAGGTACAACTCTTGGACTGGAGTGTCAATTTCTTTCTCTCTTTGTTTCTCGGGAAACAACGTCTTAAGAGTATATTCTCTTTGTTTCTCAGGTTGTTTCTTTGTTTTTGACACAGTATTCTCATCAGCTCTTTGGGCTTCATGTGGACTTGATAAAGTTCCTCCCCTCCTTTGTTTTCTGAAGTGGTTACTGGTTTTTTACTGTGTCCCATGGGCCCTCTCTAGCTGTTATCAAGTCTCTTATCTTTCTTTCTGCCCTTTTCTGTGTGACTGGTAGTGGAAGAATCTGCACTATGTCATGGTGCAAGCTAGCTGACAAGAGCAATCAACCTCATGTGTTCTCGTATTTTGTCAATTTGAGGGTGGAGTCAAGGTCTTCATCAGCTGTACGTGAACACTGGCAATTTCGTTTTCCTATATCCTATTAGGCTGAAACCTCAATTGGCTCCAGCTTAGAGTACGTCATGAACAACATTTACAGAAAGAGCTCAGTGAGTACATTCTCTTTTTAGTTTCTTATAGTGGTAGCAACTGTCTTCATTGAAAAAGACTCATTTAACGTTGTTGTAAAGGAACTGCTAAACAGTTTTTGACCAGTATTCTAAACTGACCTCTTAACGGTGTTTGAATCGATTTCCAGGATATATATTCTCATATATATATATTTTGTTTTTGTCCTCGGGCATCTCTAGAAAGCGCAGCGGAAGATAGTGAGGGCCAGATTACTATCCTCACTATAGTAAAGATACTGCCTGATAGAGCTCACAAGAGCAGTATCTTTACACACTTGTTTGTATTACCGGTGTGTGCAGGCTGAAGTAGCTGATCTGAGGCTGGAAATGCGTCAGAGGGAGGAGCAACACAAGCGAGAGTGTGACCTACAACACAAAGAATCAGTTGCTGCAGCTATGGCCGCAGCTGCTGCCAGCTGGCGGGCTTGGGAGCTTCAGCACACAAGAGGGAGTTTGCGAGGAGCTTGGGCAACTGGAAGTCAAGAGAGCCCAGCACATGGTGAGTTTGCCCCATTGCTGCATCGAGCAGGCCTCAAGATCCATTTAGGCATCCAACCCCCTCTCCCTTTTTTGCTTCAAAAGAAGCACAGAGCGCGAGGGGCGAAACAGAGGCCCGAATGGGATTCCGCAGCCACTGCTGCAGCTGTGGCAGCAGCAACCATGATAGGAAGGAAGAATTGTGCGTGCCTTCTGTTAGGTCATTTGAGGGCGCACTCACCAGCTATTTTGGCAGGTGGCTCCCGGCACTCTACAATAATTGATCCAGTCCCCAAACCTGTCAAGTTAACAGCATCGCAAGTCCACCATGACATGGATTCCACAGCAGCAGCAAGTTTGCAGGTGTGCAACTGGTGTGGACAGGGCTCTCACAGTGGGGAAGCAAGCCCACCACTTTCACCAGTCAGTAACAAGATGGAGACAGACCATAGCCAGAATCCGAAGGATGATGTGGACCTGGGCTCAAACCAAGCTGGGCGACTGGCATCAAATAAATCTGCAGGCAAATCACCAGGGGTAGGGATAACTCGCTCTGCAAGTGAGAGCTCTTTGGATTCAATGCAAGTAGTTAGTGAGCTGCAGCAGCCACAACTACTTTCTTTTGTGCCAATGGCAGGTCCTAAAATAGACCCTGTAAATGGCTGGTTTAGCCTTGTTCCGAGTCCCGTGGAGGATTAGGAGTGAAGGCAGATCAACCGATAGATCCAAGGGTGAAAGCTCTGCCTCTCTTTCTTGAGTGACAGTGTCTAGACAATGCCTGCAGTTGCGTGGGGCTGAATCTGGGGTGGCTTATTTGGTAGGTGGATGCTCCAGTAAATAGTACTTGGAAATCTCAATCCAGCTTCATCCATGAGATTAGTCCCAGTACAGGAGCCAGCCTTTAGCATGTTAGTCACCCTTGCTCCCTTCTCTGGCATCCGTCTGATTTGAACACTAGTTTCTGATCAGTCAACCCCCTCTCCCAGGTCAGTGGTCTTGGTTAGCCAGGTACTGAGTACATTCTTTCACTCTCGTAGATTGCTCCTTAGCTTAACATCCATAGAAGGTCAACTGTAACTGTATAATATTATGGCATCTGGACTTATCCTCCATAAAAATGGAGGCTATTATTTCCCTGAGGTCGTATCATCCTTTGTACCCACAATTCTATCCAGGTAAAACTTCTGTCAAGCATTTGAGATGGGAACAAGCAGCCCCACATATGTGATGGTCGGATAAGCCCTCAAAATCAAACAGGTAAGACATTTAAATAGCGTACTTGAAAATTAGACACGAACAAAGTCATGTTTCGCAATAGAGTGATGTCCTACATGGGTAGGGGTGAACAATCCAGTAGCTCAGATGCTTATTAGTAAGATTGCGGTCCTCGTAAGCCAAAGGGCAATTGCTTCTGGACTTCGACAGGATCCTTCGATCTCATGTCCGCTAACAAAGCTGCAGGCGTCATATTCTTCAGTCTGTTGAGCAGAACACACCAAAGTCCTTTACCAATACCGCCTAAGGAAGCCTGTTAAGGTTTTCACTTAACACTTATAATGTGTTCATCGAGTCCCACCCATGCGATGGGAGCGAGGTAAGTCTTGCAAGGTTGATCAGTGACTTGAAAAGAAGACAAGATATGAGTAAAACAAGAGGTGAAGTTTCTGAACTTTACATGCTACTCATTCTATGAAGGACACGGCTTAAAGCTTACATTGAAAGAATCTATGTTTTAAAAACATCACTATCTCCTCTGCACTGTCATCCCTAACCTATTCAGTTTAAAAAATTGCAATTAAATATCTACTCACGGGGAGGATGACAAACTTGTTCCGACAGATCTTCCTTCATCTGAAGAAGGATTTGGTAGCTCTCGGTTTTCTCTGAGTTGGCTTGCAAACTTTTGTGTGGTCAGATTCTTCAAGTTTGTAGTTGTGGAAGCGAGAGAGTGGCGGCATGGACCGAAAATATGACGGAAACCCCTGGACTATAACAAAAACCACAACTCTGAAATTGCCGTTGCTGGAGAAGAAAGACACGGCAGTCATGTTTGTTGGTCTCTCATCCTTCCTGAAGTCTGTGCCGATTTCTCGTGTGTGTCTTTCTATCTTCCAGCTGGGCCACTGCACCGCTGTTTTCTATCGGCGGCAACTCGTACACAATGTCCCCATGGTGATATGTTGCTATGACAGTGATGGTTTCTTTGTACATGTAGGTGTGCAGGTTTACATGCAACTTTACACGGAAGAAAATGAGGAAGCAAATGGAGTGCTAACCAGAAATGTTTCTCGGCCTTATGTTCAAAGGCAACCCATGGAGCTTTTGTCTGACATGTTGAATGTTAGTACTGTATGTGCCATGTATCATTGACATTAAGGGTTCCGTTATGTTTCCATCCTAGGTTGTCTCTTGAGCCGTGTTCCAACTTCAAATTGAGTGTGTTTCTGAGCAGTTCAGTTGCTGGTTGCAAGATGAGATGTTCTACTTAGTCTTGCAATGGAGTAAATGGATGTTCAGGTCTACTGGCTCATATGCAGAGGAGAAGTAGAGAGGGGAAGTCCAAAAAGCTTCTTTCTGACCCCAGTCAATGGTGGGACAATCGTGGCAAAAAGGTGAATGCTTGTTGGATTACAGAGAGTAGTAGATGCCATTGAGCATAGGAACCAGTGTGATAAGTTGAGTTTGGGTTTTTGTTGGAACAAATCTAGGGCTGTCATTGTCAGCAAGGATGTATGCATGATCTGTGCAGAGGCATGGATAGCTGAAGGAGCAGGGATAGAGTGTGGGTCCAGATTCAGCCAAGAGGGCCGGATTTCAAGCACAAGATTACCTATGATTCCTGTGGAAGGATAGCTACAAGAAACTTGCATGGGTAGATGGTCAACTGGAAGCCGCAGCAGCAGCAACATAATGATAAAATCAGGCACTACTAATCAAGGCACCTTCTTCAACACATTTCACCATGTTTTTCCCTCTTATCAGAATCGGCCCTAAATTTCCATGTTGAATTCTGCAAGTTAGCTGCGTTTTTTATCTCCTTAGAAAAGTTAGAATCAGTTTCTTTTTATATTACGAGTACTCCACTGTAAGGGAGGAAGAAAGTGATGAAGATGCTAGAGGACAAGATCGTTGAACCGTTGGTCGGCAAGAAGTTTCATCTGGCTGACTTCAAGGCTGCTCTGGTAGAGGCAGAGCAGGACGCCCGAGGTGGCAAGGTGCTTCTGGTGAATTAGCGAGTTTACAATCTCATAACGCTCACATAAATCCGACAGGTGCATTGTACTGGACTCTTCATCGCCCAAAATTCAATGAATGTACATAACTCATGCTTTCAAAGTGGCTGACAGAGCTACCTAAAAAACTGCTTAGAAATCCCTTCGTTAAGATCGTTACCTTTGCAGATGAGAAGTTTTTTCCTGACAGGAGGAAGTACCTTACGCCAGGTGTAAGACACCTAGGGCCTTAAATTAGTAAGCTCCACTTCAACCAACAGACCCAACAAAGAAACCAGGATTGAAGAATAAAAAACCACTAGAATTGTACACAGTGTAGTGTAAGTAGATCGATTATGAAATGTTTACTGTATATGCAAAGAGAAGCAGTACTCTGCAATTACTTGATGAAATTGAACAAATACATCTTCATCCTTGGCATCTCCAACACCGTTATTGTGTGAGCAGCTCACACAAAGTTTGTGCCAGGTTATTATTTGGTTAGCCCTTTGCTTCATACTATGGGCGGGTCAGCCATGTTCCGCTTACAAGGCTTACACATTCTGCATAGTTTATGCCCACCTTGTCCTATACAACCATACTTGTTGCAAGATGCACACTCCAGCATGAGATTTTAATAATGCAGTCCTGGACTTCCTAAATATCAAACCCACAGAAATTGTTGTAAGTATCGCTGCACACTGTACCTATGTCAAATGGGTTAGTAAGTAGCAAGTTGTATTTTGGAAAGTGTGTATTTGCATTCTGTCCATCGCAATCAAATTTATGACTGTTTCCAGGATGTATATGTTTAAATCAGACTGACCATTTCCTTCGGAAGTACATTCTCTGCTTTGTGTTGTGAGGGGCGTGGTTTGTTTCCCTGGGGTAGTCTTACATGATTTTCATCCTGTTTTATTTTTGTCAGACAGTGTGAAGGAGAAACTGTATGAGAATCTGAGTGTATGAACTTCGGCACCAAACATGAAGCGCAAAAGCAAGACAGGTCTCTTGTCTTTATGTTAGTAGGATTGATGAGGTCATTTGCATAAACACTATGCATGCTCTGACTTCCCTTGACAGTGCTGCAGTCCCACCGCTTTCCCCGCTCAACATCATCGCGACCAACATCCCAAAAAACCCTGCGAACTTCTGACCTTGCCTTTGAGTAGGAAGAGAGAGGCATACCTCCTCCCAACCTCATCCTTAGGAATGTAACAGCATCGGTAGCATTCTGAAGTTTCACACCATGTGGGACAAGTTGTTTGGCACGGTGCTGGCGCTTCACCACGGCACCAACTCCATCATGCTTTCCCTTTCCATGGCCAGACCCAAAAAAATTCCACCCCCCATGAGAGGAACATTCTCCGGGATGTAAGTTGGAGGTTGCACTTGCCTCACCTGCAAGTCGCGCAACACTCGCAGCATCTCCCAAAACAGATGCGATCGTGCATCATGCAAACCATTACCATGACCTGCGGGAGAATGTCCTTGATAAGGCCACCATCCTATCACCAAGTCAATGGGATCATGCCGATCCAAATCCTCCGCCCCCATCATGGTAATGTCTCATTTTTTTCCCTTGAATTGTTGATAAAGGCAACAACTCAGGATACTGATGTGTGAGCAAGGCAACATGGCGCATGGAAACACTCCGAGCAATCTCATCATTCTCCACATACAAGTACTTGCGTACTTTGATTCCTTCTTGCAACACTCCTGTAAGCCCAGTGCTCATGCCTCCAAACAGGTCTAGCAAACAAATGCTTGAGTCAGGTTGTTGCCAGATAATAGGCACTGTGACCAATGGAGCTAACTGAAGAGGTCCAGGTGATGTCACTGAACTCCCCTCACCTACCTTTGAAATGGCCTCCTGCCATGCTTGCTGCACACACTGGCTTGACACTCGCTGCAAATCCCCAACTGTACCCCACAATGAGCTATGCACAGGAACATGAGGAAGCAACTCAGCCTTGTATGCCAATTGCTTGTCATCATAAGGTGGTGGCCTATCATCTGCATGGCTATTGCCCTCCAAGAGCTCACCACCCCAAGCCACCACACCTGAGAATGCAGCCAATGTTGGCATCATGTTCCTATGATCCACCGCTACATTCCCAATAAACCGCACTGGGAGCAGTGCACGTCGGTCATCCCCTGACTGCCACTCTGGCCTGTGGGATGTTGTTTCCTCCCAAAAGTCCAGAGTAAATTCCATGGGGTACAACACAGCCCCACCAACAAGCACATCATAGGACATCGCGTCCGTAACAATGGTTTTAGCTCTCATGACTGAGCCGTCCATAGGATGATCCGGCTGCAATCAAATGAAGAGCTCATGGCGTGTAATCCCTCGCGCCTTCTCTGAACCACCCAAAGATGTTTGAATTTGGAAAGGGCAAGGCTCCAAGTCCGCCTCTGTAAGGCCCAAGCCTGCAATAGCTGCTCTCCCCAACATCAAAGGCTGTGCTCCTGAGTCCAACAAGACCCGCAGTGGCCTATACCTCCTCCCGGTTGGACCACCCAATTGAAACATTTCATCCTGATTGTCCACCAGGACTACTCCAGGAGTCACCATGCTGCGCTCAATGGCTGGCCTAGCTGGCAACTCCTGTAACCTTGCAGCTGCCGCTTGCCATGGCGCAGCTGTGGCTGACTTCACCCTCGAATCCAAAGCATCAATAGTCTGCATCTTATCTGCTATCTCCGCAGATAGTGTCAATGCATCACCACTCTCACAGAGTCTAGCTGCTAGTCTGAACACAGCAGCTGGCCGAATCTCCGGCATTGCAATGGTCATTGCAGAAAACAATGGAGCTTGGCAAACCGCCGTAGCCGCCCCAAGAATGTACTGGCTGCACCTTGCTTTACAGCACCACCCACTGGCATTTCCCGAGCCACACCAACTCTCCCCAATGGTACTCGTGACTCTACCTCTAACACACTTGGGCGAGCGGGTGCCATTGATGGCGTAGGTGGCACTGTCTCAGCCAATGTAAAGGACTATGGAAGCCTTGTCTGACGACTCGCTTCCCCCCTTTGTGGATCAAAATCCACATCCGCTCATCTTGGCTCAGGAGCACGCGTTGCTGCTCGAGTGACAGCAGCAGCAGAGTCCAATACATGCAATGGCCCTACAAGTGCGGCTCCACACATGAAGCCCATACCAATCTGGTCTTCCCTAGGCATAGGAGGTTGTGCAAGTGGGGCTTGAACCTCAAGCCTTGGAGCTGGCGCAACATGAGTAGTGGCCATGGCAGCAAGACGTTGCTCTAGCTGGGCAAGTTTATCCACCATGCCTTGGTCATGACCTTGACCCTGACATTGTGCTCCTTGGTTTTGGTTACGACCTCCACCCCGACCTCTGCCTCCTTTACCTCTCTGGACTACATTGCCTCGTCCTCGGCCACCATTGTTCCCTTGGAACTGGCTTGGCCGTAGCTCAGGATGCAAGCCATAACAATGGGCCTCCACATGCCCATACTTTCCACAATGCCCACACTGTAGTTGTGTAGGCTGTGCCTGTGCCGGCCCTTTGCCTCTCTCCGGGCAATCCTTCTTGATATGGGGTCCTCCACAATCCCAACAAGTCACACCCGACTGTTGTTGGCCTGAGAATGAAGGAAAAGACCTCTGCATCTGAGATCCTCTCTATCCTTCCCTGGGCTTCATCTGAGCCCCCTTGTTGCCTTGAATACGTTGAGGTAGTGGTTGTTGTTGGCTAGGGGCCCCACTTCGTTGTGTCTCCTTGCCAAGCCCCACCATAACCACTCGCTCCTCCACCATATTGAGCTCTATCCGCTCTGCCAGCAAAAACACATTTGATAAGGTGGGTTGGTCCACTTGTAGGAGAGTTGCATCCCGCACCCTTCTCCTCAGCTCCTTGTCCAATATCCCATACCAGAATTGGACTGCCTGAGCTTCCGTAACCCCTTGGGTTACATTTATCAAGCGCCTCATGCGAGTGTAAGCCTCCCTCAAACTCTCAGTAGGCCTCCATTGGAACTTTTGCAAGCTCTGCAACTTCTCTGTCCTTATCCCTTGGTAGTTTCTCCTCAACTCCTCGAAGAACTCCACAACTGGGTTAAAGGCAGGCACGGGTGCTGGTGTTGCAGCAGGAGCTTGAGTGGATTTCCCAGCTCCTGTACCACTTGTCCCACTACTAGTCTGACAGGTCATCACCCCAGCCTCATCACCGACAGCACACTCTAGGATTGACCGGTGATCAAATCCGGACCAACCTCCTATGAAAACAAACGCCCACACAAAACTAACATAGCGCACAGTCAAGCATGCAGGTGTGGAGGGGATCCAAGCACAAGAAAATCAAAACAGTAACTCCCCCACACCAAAAACACTCCACCGTGTCGCTCCTGCAAGACACCCCAACCCAAACGTGGACTGACTCTTGCCTCCACCTACGGAAAGGTTTTGGCCTACAGAGAGGGTGGAAGACTACAAAGAAGAGAGACTAAAGCAATTCCTATCACAGCATGCTCGCATCCCACTACCCTATCCTGCACTCCACAGTAATCAACTTTAAAAGTCCATGGCTTTCTGGTACATGATTGCTTTTGCAATCTAACAATTGGTACACATACCTATTGTAGTTAGAAACCCTATACCATATAAATTTAGATGAAATATTGAGTTGTTGGACAAATATGGGTAAAACCATGGAGGGAGGTCACCAAATTCGGATAGCGGAAGGAGATGAGGAAAGACAGCGTGCAGGACAAGGTATGGTTCATACAAATTCCTGGTGATGCCTTTTGGGCTCACCAACGCGCCAACGACCTTTAGCACATTAATTAACAGCCTTTTCCAGGAGTGGTTAGATGACTTTGTGATCGTGTACATCGACGCATCTTGGTGTACTTGAAAACAAAGGAAGACCACCTGGAGCACCTCAAAAGGGTGTTCCAGAAATTGCGGGAAGGCAAGCTCGGGGTCACAGAATTCGGGGTCACAAAAGTGGAGTTCCTAGGGCATGTGATTACATAGGATGGAATCAAAATGGATGACAGAAAGGTGAGGGCGATCTTGGACTGGGAACCTCCGACTTCGGTCCCGAGAGTGTGATCCCTTCTAAGACTCGCCTCCTACTACCGAAAGTATGCGAGGAATTTTGCCAAGATCGCGGGGCCGCTGTCAGACCTCTTGTGTAAATCCAAGGTATGGGTGTAGAACACCTTTTGTGGCCAAGCTTTTGCCGAATTGAAGCAGCGGATGGCGGAAGCCCCAGTTTTGAAGATCCCGGAGCTCAACCGTCCGTTTGAGATTCACACAAATGCGTCGGACTTCGCGATTGGGGGTGTGCTAATGCAAGAGGGGCGTCCAGTGGCTTACGAAAGTAAGAAACTGAACAAAGTGGAGCGACGGTGGCCTACGCATGAGAATGAAATGAAAGCGGTGGTGCACTGCCTGGAGCTTTGGCTCCACTATGTTGGTTCCAACCCGGTGAAGGTGTTCACGGACAATGTCACGGTGAAGCCAAAGCTCACCGTGACAAGACATTTTGGCATTGTTTGACGTGGATATTCAGTACAAGCCGGGAGGTACATCCCCAAGAGATACAGCAAGCACATGAACTAACGAAATTGTGCGGACACAATTTCAAAAGAGGGGGGGAATAAATGATAACGGCTAAGCTACGAGGGCCAGACAACGAGGGTCACGACGGGACATACCGGATGGTGATTGGTGTACACTACCTGGTCACGGGCAGAAAAAGCTAAGTATGCGGTACTTAGCAAATGGCCGAACAATGGTACATTACCACGGGAGCAGTAGTGGGTAGTGTAGCAATCGTGGGCCGTGAACCACGATATCACACGGCCACGTTAGCATCGGCTTTTACTAATAGAGGAAGTAGTGGATCGTGTACCACTATGGTACACGACCACTACAACGAGCCACCTTTTTAGCAAACCCTTTAGGTTGCATAGGCGATTAGGCAAACGGTCATTAACGACTGCAGGCTGTAACGGCTCTTTCGAGCATAGTATAAAAGGGTTGCACGCAACTTAGAAGGTATCAGTGATCAGTGTGTATTCAGTGGACTCAGAGTGATTCGATGTGTACTTCTGCTATGATGTGATGAACTCTGAAGTAAAGCCATGCTATTCGAAGTATCTCTGTGTAGAGTGAACGTGAGATGGAGAGAATGTATATTATGAGATAATGTGAGATGGTGAGAATGTGTATCATCTCAGAATAGCTCTTGTTTTGTCTTGACTACCATCTGATTGTATGAACAAAGAGGCTTCAGTCTTTCCGACTAAGATCTTTTAGGCCAATGAGACTGTAGGTTAGGCTTAATCAATAAGATTAAGCAACATGTAGAGATATTGATTCATACGACGGTCATGGTTTAGCTATCATTAAAATGATTACTTTGTAATCGTTTCTGAAAGCATACCATCGGACAACCTCTGTTGCATGTCTTGGGAAATGGGCAGTAGTGCTGAGAGCCTGTTTTGTCTAAGTCATAAACGAGCGGTTAACAGCCATCATGAAATCCATTGAGACACTCTCCCAAGACCCCTCTGGAATCGGCAAAGGTTGTAACAGCCCCGCTTGCTTTTTGTACTCGCTCTAGTTTTGCTGGCATGTGGTGCATGTCTTGACATACTCCTCGGCCTCCTCCCGAAGTTTGGGTCAGAAATACTCTTTCTTCAAGAGTGCCGCGGTGCGCTTGGCCCCGTCGTGGCCCGCAAGCGGGCTATCATGGCCTTCTCTCAAGAGACTATCTTTGAGCCCTCCCTTCGGCACGTAGAGACGTTTTTGCTTGTATCGGAGCAGTCCATTATGCAAGGGGGTGCACTCCAGCCAATATGTACCAGCCACGTGCGTGCACAGGAGGGGGTATTTTAAACCCCTCCATGTACAACATTATACATATAGAGGGGGGTTTAAATCACCTTAAATATAATCTTACAGGAGGGGGTAATTGAATTGTAGGAGTAGTCTAGTGGTAAGGACGTAGAATGTGTTGTGATGCACCGCGGGATCAAATCGCGATGCACTATTGTTTTGCTTTTCTTTTTTTTCTTTTCTCCCCGCGATCTGTCTCCCGTGGGCTCTCTTTTCCCTCCTCCCGCGCCCCTTCCGTGTCAGCTAGGTCTTAGCAGGCCATGTTTCAATCTCTGCTTTTTGGTGGGAAGCAGATGGTATTCAGAGAAATTTGTGAAGGGGCAATGGGAGAAGGAGGAATGCATGGTGGAATGGGAAGCATATTATGCCTGTGTCTCGGTACTCTCCCTCTCTAGTTCTCAAAGTTTTCATCTCTTGGTACCTTTATCACAATTTCTAGTGGTTTTTATGTACACTTTGTTGGTTTATTGCACTATGAAATGTAGGGGTTTCATGTAGTTAATGGTTCCAGTAGTTGTGCTTGTGGCTTCACATGGGTGCCTGACATGCGCAGACCGTCACCTCACCAGCAGATGTCCATGTGTGCTTAGTTGAGGTGAATGGTGACGATGGCATCAGTGGTGGCGGGGATGCGATGGAGCGACAGTGAAGGTGTGGGGAGGCATAGGCAGCTTACTCCTTTTGTTGTTCTTTGGACCTACTTTAGCAGGCTTCAGATTTTGGTGATGTATTTGTCTGCATGAACTACACATCTCCTGATTGTGTGTGCAATCTTCAGGTGGGCGCCATACTTGCTCTTTGAGCAAGGATTGTAGTCAACGAAATTACTTTCAAAGTACAAGTCCTGCAAGCCTCAAGACACCATTTTATCTCTCTGTCTCAAGTGTCTCCTCTCCTGGATTCGAATATTCAATGAGAGATAATCTTAGAGCTAGTAGATAGATCAAGGCTGCTGTTTGTGGAAGCTTGAGGCCCCACCCCATAGCTGTGGCACACAAATGAGGAGGTATTTAGATCAATGTCTGTATTTTGGGTTGGTTTCCATGAGGCTACCTTATTGGGAGTCCTGGGTTCAAGTATTTGGAGGCCTCTGAGGAGTGACAGGTGTACAGTTTTCAGCCATTTACAGACATGTCATTGACCTTACCATCAAGCACCTAGAGCCTTGAAACTTGAGGTGGCACTGTAAGCCACCATGAAAAGTAACAATGTCCTCAGAAGAGACAGTAGCACTGACAATGTCGGCAAAGAATTGTGGCTCCCATAACCTAGTCTCATTGTTCTCTTTTTCAATGTGATTTTCTCACTACATAAACACAGAAGCTGGATGACTTTGGACCTTCTATCGTTCTTATGGAGTAACTTGGAAGGAATCATCGTGGAAAGATAAGCAGAAGTGTGGTCTAGTTGGAGCTATATTCTCAACCTCTGTGTTTTCTCTTCATGGGTAGATGGTCAACTGGAAACAATAGCGGCAGCAACGCATTGATAGAACAAGGCACTGCTAATGAAGGTACCTTCTTCAACGCATTTCAGCCTATTTTCCCTGTTAGTAGAGTCGTCCCTATTTTTTCATGTTGAATTCTGCAAGTTAGCTCGTTGGTGGATCTATGGTGGTTTTGGAGTGATTTTGTGCTCCCTGTACCTTCTTCTTCAACCTATTTCAGTCTGTTTTGCCCTCTCATCATTAGGGTTTAGGGTGTTTGCTGGAAGAACTTCATGCCATCAGTGTCAGCTGCTAGTAGCAAGGCTGAGGATGTATTCATGATTTGTCCACAGGCAGGGATAGCTGAGGACTAGGGATAGAGGTCCAGATTCATCCAAGAGGGCCGGATTTCAAACACAAGTTTATTTCTGCTTCCCTGTGGATCAATAGCTACAAGCAATCGCGCGGGTAGATGGTCAACTGGAAACATCAGCGGCAGCAGTGCAATTGATAGAACAAGGCGATGCTAATGAAGGTACATTCTTCAACACATTTCAGCCTGTTTTTCCCTGTTATCAGAGTTTTTCCATGTTTTTGCCTGAAGGAGCAAGGATAGAGTGTGGGTCCAGATTCATCCACGAGGGTTGGACTTCAAGCTCCAGATTACCTTGATTCCATGTGGGTCAGTAGCTACAAGAAACCTACATGGGTAGATGGTAAACTAAAGGCAGCTATTGCAGCGGCACAGATGATAAAATCAGGCACCTCAACCATGACCACAGCTTCTGAAAGAGGATCAAGAGAGGGAGTCCACAATGCCTCTTCTGACATTTCTGGGCATGTGAAGATACTTTGTGCGGCAGACAGCCTGACAGAGGCTCTACAGATTCTAAACCAAGGAGGCATTTTAGGAGATTCAAATATGTATGTTTGTCTCTTGCTTAAGTGCATCAAGATGGAAGGTCTCGAAAGCTGGAAAGCAGGTGCACACTCACTTTATCCAAAGTGGGTTCACGACAGATGTTTTTCTACTCAACACGTACCCTTGTCAATATGCATGTTAAGTGCCGAGCATCAAGGATGCTCACCAAGTGTTCAACAGAATGCCTCAATGATCTTTGATCACGTGGAATATTACGTTGGAAAGATTTACCAAGCATAGGTGTCGTAGGAATGTTTTGGAGACATATGAGCAGACCTGTGCTTGCCTTCTTCAGGGATGTGCTAAAACGAAAGCTTTGGCAATTGGCAAGGGGGGTTCATGCCCACATTCTCAATAATGAATTCGAGCCAGACATTTTTGTTGGAAACACCCTTATTAGCATGTATTGCAAAGTGCGGGAGTGTGGTGCATGCACGCCAAGTGTTTGACAAAATGCCCAAACGCAATGTGATCTCATGGGCAAGATTAGCTCAGCAATGCCATGGTGCAGAACCATTCGACCTCTTTCGACATATGCGACTAGAAGGAGTGAAACCTAACGAGGTTACATTTATTGGGATTCTCAATGCGTGCTCCCTCCCAGCAGCTCTGGAGCAGGGCAATTGGCTCCAGGCCTGCATCATTGTTGCTGGATTCTAGTGGGGAATGCCCATCTGAGCATGTATTGCAAGTGTGGGAGTGTGGCTAATGCGCTCCAAGTGTGTGATAAGATGCCTCGGAGAAATATAGTTTCATGGAATGCCTTGATTGCAGGATTAGTTCAGCAAGGGCAAGGTGCAGAAGCATTCAAACTCTTTGCACGCATGCAAGGAGAAGGTGTGAAGCCTGACAAGGCCACTTTCATTAACATCCTTACTGCTTGCACCAACCCTCTAGCTCTGGAATGGGGCAAGCTGCTCCATGCAAGCATCATCAAAGCTGCTTTGGTGTCAGATATCCAGGCGGGGAATGCCCTTGTGAGCATGTATTGCAAGTGCGGAAATGTGGTGCATGCCTGTCAAGTGTTTGACAAAATGCCTAAGAGAAATGTGATCTCATGGAATGCGATGATTGCAGGATTAACATAGCAAGGGCATGGTGAGGAGGCGTTCAAACTTTTTCAGCAAATGCAACGAGAAGGTATGGAGCCAAATGAAAATCACCTTCATGAGCATCTTGAACGCATGTACTACCCCAATAGCCTTGGAACAGGGCAAGGGCCTCCATGCAGGGTTGATCAAAACTGGATTTGAGTCGGATGGCAAAGTGGGAACTGCCCTTCTCAGCATGTATTGCAAATGTGGGAGTGTGTTGATGCTCAGCAAGTGTTCATCAAAATGCCCGAACGAAATGATCTGATGAAGGTACCTTCTTCAACACATTTCAGCCTGAGGGCACCTTCTAGTTTGACATGTTTCAGCCTGTTTTTCCTCTCATCAGACTCAGCCCTGAAGCATATGTATTGAATTCTGTAAGTTAGCTCGTTGGGTGGATCTGCGGTGCTTTGGAGTGACTTTGCAAGTTACTGCCAAGGTGACAGCATGACAGTACCTAAAAAAAGATAACAGAGATGGAGAGAAGCTTTCAAGGAATGAATACTTCTCTTACCCCAATCAGTGGTGGGACAATGTGAGTAGATGGTCAACTGGAAATAGCAGCGGCAACAGCGCAATTGATAGAACAAGGGACTGCTAATGAAGGTACATTCTTCAACACATTTCAGCCTGTTTTTCCCTGTTATCAGAGTCGTCCCTAAATTTCTAGATGGCCGGATTCCAAGCTCCAGATTACCTATGACTCCATGTGGAAGGATAGCTACAAGAAACCTGCATGGGTAGATGGTCAACTGGAAGCCACTGTAGCAGCTGCAGAGGCATGATGTACGCATTGTTAGTGTGGAGGGAGGGGTAGCTGTTGATATAGAGAGAGGATCGTGGGTGCAAAATCATCCAAGAGGGCCAGATTTGGAGCAAGGAACAGCGCTGGCAGGAGCTCTATAAATATGATCCACAACGGTGGAACAATATTGTCAACAAGGTGAGCTTTCTTCATGCAACATCGTAGGGAGTTTGACAGAACTTTGTATTTAAATATGTTAGTGTGGAGGGAGGACTAGCCGCTAATGCAAGGATGGACTGTGGGTTCAGGATCACCCAAGAGGGCTACCAGCAGTGGAAGTAGCAACATTTGGTCAATAGCAGCAGCAAGAATTAGCAATGTCAAACTCATCAATCAGGTACTTGCTTCTGTATACATTTCATCCTCTTATCAACGTAGTCCATGCTTGGACAGCCTATAGGGTTGTATAAAACAGGACTTTGGAACCTTCCAACCCGGGTGCTTTGTTATTGGTCTATCAAGGTCTGATTTGAAATGTTTTCATTGCATTTTGCAGGTGAACTCATCATGGAAGAAGAGTTGGAAGTAAAAGTCCTGCTCGTTGGAGGAGATGCATCACCAAACAGGCTTGGTTCTATGTTCACTATGCAAGGTGTCACATACAAATGCATCCGAGCAGAAATTATAGGTGATGAGCTTGTCTCAGCAAAATTTCATTTCATTTCCATGGGGGGTAGTGTCTTTTCAGCCAAGCAAGAAGAGAGGATGGTTCTGAAATGGGATACTGTACACATTAAGATTTCAGACCAAAATGATGGGGACCAAGGATTGAAAAGACCTCTATCTTCCAGTGGTTCTACGATCTTGCATGAGGACAGACCAGGCGAGGACCCGGCACCAGTGTCTACCAAGATGAGGATGGACCCTGATACACCCTTTGCTGGCGATGGTGGAAATGAAGACCATGCACATGAGCATGCACTTCAGCAGAGATCTGATAGATTGTGCAGCACGTTGGCTACATCCAACGATATTCAAAAATGGCATAAAGAGATTAGAGCCGTTGAAAGGAAAATCTCTGCAGAAGGACGATGTGACAAGTTTGAGCTGATGACAAAGGATCAACAAGGACAAGCAATGTTCCACATATGGTGTGTTGAGTGTGAGGATGTTTATGCACGGTCTGGGAAAAACAAACCATATGATGCATGTGCAAACTTTATGAGATCTCATTTGAGGAGTGAGGGGCATCGCATAGCCTATGAGAGGCGTCATGGGAAGGGTTCATCACAATGTGTCATCAGCCCTGTAAATGCAGATGAAGCATTAGATGCAAAGAAGAACAGGGTGAAGGAGGTATTAGAGGAAGTCGCTCGGTTTTGTGAGGACAATCCTGGAAACAGATTTGAGATTGTGGAAGCCACAATTGGAGACTATTCGCAGTTGGGTTCCATAAGGATTAGGTGCCCACTTGATTCAAAGTGGCTACTCTTGTTTCCAAGGACAGGTTCTTTGCAATCTTCTTTGACAGAGCATGTGAAAGGAAAAACTCATGTCGATGCAGAGATTTGCCAGAAGATTGGAAGTAGTGAAGGACTGTGCAAAAAGAGAGGAAGGCCTCCAAAGCCTATGATTGCCAAAGATGTAAAGCAACGGGATCTAAGCTCTTTCTTGGTCAGTCAACCTGTGTTGCCGTCCCCACCACTTGACAATCCAATTGTGGCATCAACAATGGGAGCATCCTCGTCACAAACTCCATACACTTGTGTTGACGCTGCCCAACGGGCAGATCTGATCGAGGATTGACAATTACAGCAAAGGTCCCAATGCAACAAAGGAAGAGACAGTTTGTGTTGGGGCCTATGGGATGAATGGTGGGAGTACAACCAGCAGAGAATAAGTCTGAAACCATTCCTTCAAGATAGCAAGGGAGGAAAGAAGTGGTATGTCGAGCCATTGACAAATGCAACCATCACTCTAACCAATCAAGAGCATAAGGTTGTTGGTACGTTTCGGCACGTGGATTGTTTTAGAGTGTCATTGGATGGGGAGCCATTTCCAAACTTGAGATGTTCAGCATGTTCTTCCATTCCCTTGGAAAATGACTTCACAATGAGGGTATATAGAGAAAGAGGTGCCATGGAATGTAGAGGGGAGAGAGATACTGGCAAGGGAAGAAGGTTGTCATATCTTGGAAATGCCGAGATTGTCAAACAAGTTTACAAAAACAGATAGGAGTTGAGACAGTTGAGGAGGCCAAGACCAAAGTGGCATCCTTGTCTGTGCGATGTAGGAGTTTGAAGGAGTCTGGGATTGAGGCAATTGAAAGAGGAGATGTTCTCAAATTTTGTCGTGATATTGTTGATGCACATAGGAGGGGGGATTTTGAAGGAAAAGAAAGTTTGTGGGATTTTCTTGTTGATATGGGCAAGAATATTGACAGGTCTCCACAAGGGAAGAGGTATGGTACTAGCACAAAAACAATGTTTGAGACTGTGCAGCTTTGGGGGGGTCCGAGATTGCATCATTTTTTGGCTTCAAATGTGGGGGGTCCTTCTATTGATACTACAAGACGGTCTTTGAGGAAAGGTTTGAAGTACAGAGCGGGACAAATGGATGATATATTTCAGCATGTGGCTGGAATTTACAGAGATGTGATGGAAGATGCAAATATTCCAATGGGAAGCATCCCAGTGATGGTGGCCGAAGATGAAACTGTTGTGAAGCGATTGGTACGTTGGATTGCTAGGGATGATACCCTTCTCGGGTTCTGTGGGCTTCAAGACAACCATGTATGAATTTCAAATTTTGTGGTGCAAGTGGGAGAAGGGGAATCAGGGTACGAACATATTGTGGAGGCATTCAAAAACAATGTGGTTGCCCATTACGCCAGAGTGTTGATAGCAAATCCTCTACATGTACGATTACCTCGATTGGTATTGGTAATCCAGCTCACTTGCAATAGATTTGACAACAATTTTGTGAGATCACAATGGGAAGTGGTGAGACAGTTGTGGGACAAATATGTGAGGGACGTGATTGGGCCTATAATTGGGCATGCTTCAGACGGAGATAGTAGGAGGAGAAAAGTGATGTTAGAAGATTATGCCAATGGGGCTGGAAGTAGATTTTGCATCCCTTGGGAAGGATGGTTGTTTACAGGTCGAGTGTGCAACGGGGGAGATATATACGGACTCCATGATCAGGACTTCATCCACAATGGGAAAAAATTGGTAAATCCCTTGGACAGTGCATCACGGACTTTGGTGTTGGGTGATGAGGTTGCTACATTGAATCATGTGTTATTGGTCTACCATTCATTTTCAGTGGACAAGCATGGACTTCGGGAATGTGATATCAAAAGAGAAGATCGACAGAATTGGGCAACAGCTCAACGACTGGCATCTCGGAAGATGCAAGCTTGTTTGAGGGAGTTACAATCAACTGTGAATCATCGAAGGGAGAGGACCAAAGGTACTGAAATTTACCTATACATCATTTCATGCTACATCGACATTTTTTTGTCTCCTCACATGTCATTGTGTGAGAGGGTACAATCTGCTGCGAAGGTATCGTTTTTTTCAGATTGTGGAAGTTGTGGTTATTCCACCACGAGGTGTATAATCTGAAATCCTTCTTCATTAGCAGGGAAGCATACTTGGATTTACAAATTTCATGCCACTACGTGGTTCTACTTATCAAATTGTTCAAGGATAAGTTTAATCATGTGCAAGTTCCTTTGAGCCTTGTTGGTTCAGATGTGTGTGAAATATTCTTCAGCAAAGTGGGAGGTATGTTACGGAATGAGAGGACATATAATGGGTGTGATTTGATTGAGAGTGCGGGAGCATTAACACGCATATCCGAGTTCGAGGTGAATCCAAAAGGACCCAAGTTCTCAAGAGCTCACAAGAAACAAGAACACATTTGGTTTTCTTTGGAGAAGAAGCCAAGTATCCCCCTTGCTGATTTGTCCGACTTTTCTACTGTCCAATCGGATGATTGCATTGTGGAGGCTTTGAAAACTAGATTTCTAGAAGCGCAACTTTTATGCCATAAACTTGGGATGAAACCAAACAAAGCGACAAACTTGGATTGGTGGAATGAGCCATGGACAATTGAGAGACAAATGGAGGCCGAGCTATTCAAAAGCATGGAAGAGGAGGGTGATGATGTCGATGCCATATATTCTATTTGTCCTCTTAATGCAGACACACATATTCAAAATGAGGTCGTGGAAGATGAATTGGTGTGCGGGCCATCGAATTCAATGGAGGATGTTTTGAGCCAACCTTTGGATGATCATGCGGAAGAGGTACTTATTCAGAGTGAATTGAGACATACTCTGGATGCTGTCATTGATGAGTTTGAACAAGAGAAAGATGGACCGAAGGCGGTGGTTCCATTTGTCAAAGTAGACGAGAAGACCATATTCAAAAGCACTTTGGTTAGCCAACTCAATGGCAACCCTACTCTATCCAAGGATAGATTGACACGAGTAAGAAGTGCATCGATGTTGTTTTGCCGAGAAAACAAACCAACTACCAGCAACAAAACCACGAGCTTGGGATTGGGTTCGGATTGTGCTGTATTTTTTGTTGATGAGGAGACTGCGATCCAAACTACAAACAGGAAAGGCAGACCAGGGAAAACCTGCAGAGGAGCAACCAAAGGCACTTGGTATTTGGGCAGGGTTCAAAGAATGCGGAAGAAAATCAATAAGCGGTTTGTAGAATGTAGGAATTCTGTTGATTTATTGGAGCGTCATTCTCATATGGAGATTGGGTTAGCATGGTACCAAAAAATTCGAGGAGGGGTCTATACGTACGATTTGACGGATAACATGATGGTTGATTTGGATTCCATTATCGCGTTAGCATGTTTAAAGTACAATGTCAAGTCAAACACATATGTACTTGATGCAAATGACCGAAAAGTCTTTGACAACTTTATCAAAGGCAAATAATTTTTTAATTAATTTTTTATATTTTAAATGAATAAATTCGATATAATATAAAAACATACATATACATATTGGAGGGTTATTTTTAATGATGGAAAATGAGAATATACATACAGAAGGGGGTACTTTTTAAAAATTGTAAATTTTTGTATATTTACAGGAGGGGGTTTTATAATCTTCAAAAAATATGTACAGAGGGGGTATAAATTATCCAAGGACCCGTATACAGGGGGTTTTTTTTATTAGGCGACGAACGCACGTGATACGCACAGTTTATAAAGAGTGCACCCCCAAGGGGGATGTAGGGTGGTGGCATGCCTGTCTGCTGGGTAGGAAGTGCGTCCCAGGATTGTCGTGGTGGCATTTTCTTGTTTCTGTTGTCATTACTGTCTGGTTGCTCCTGTGGTCCGTGAGTGGGCCAGCTTTCGTCATCAGGGTGTTCTGTTATTCCGTCCCCACGTACCATGTCGATTTTGGTGGTCAAGGTTTCTCGGTAGGTTTGCAGCTCCTCCTTGGTCCAGGGTATAATGTTTTTAGTTGCCCTGCTGCCCATTAACCAGTTAACAGCTTGCGTCCCTGTTTCTCTGAAAGGGTGGTCTCTGTCCAAGACCAATGGTGAAAAGTGGTCTTTCGCCTGGCGCCATGCTTCAGCATATAGTGGTCTGTTCATATATGCTGAAGTGCCTGCGACTCTCTCTGGTGGCTGGAATTTGGGTAATTCCCAGTGAGTATCTTTTTCAATACTCTCATAGCGCTGCCAGCTTCCCCTCATTGTCACGAACATCCAATACAAGTAACTTCCAATATAAAAACTTAGGCAGCCCATTACAACGTCTACTGCCGGGGTAGGATTAATCTTCAATTGCCCCACTGCCCACATGTAAGCGACCAGCTCCTTGTACTCCAGGGGAGCCTGACGCCAGAATTCAACCAATTCTGCCCCTGACCATGTCTCCTCCCTAGCCAATGGCCTCATCCTGTATCTCAAAGGTATGAGAGTTTGATTGAGCAGATGCAATTGACCCAATGACCTGCAGGGGGTTAAGGTTTTGAATACCTTTTCTAGTATTTCTGGGATTTGGTGGGCTGGGACTACCATCATTTTAAAGTATTCCTCTGAATACTTTAGCCACTCCCCATCCTGCTTGCATGGCATGATTTGGAAATCATCCACTGCTACCGAAGTTGATGCCACCAGAACACTTGGTAATGGTACGGGGTTTACCTCTTGAGTAGATGGCCCTGCTGTGGCCTGTATCAGTGCCTGTTGACTTTTGTGGTGGTTGTGTTGTTGGTGGTGTTTGTGCTGGTGTTGTTGTTGTTGTTGATTGTATTGGTGCTTCTTGTTCATGGTCTTGCTCCTCTTAATCGTCTTCGTCCATGAGCTCATCTTGTTTGGAATTGGTGGCAGAAATTCCTCGTGAATGTCTGTCACCAATTTCGCCAATTGACATTTCATTTGTCTTACCATTTCCCTGTTGAGTTTCTTCATTTCCAGTTCACTCCCTTCACTCAACCAGGCTCTAGCAAAGGCTGCGTCTGCTGCGTCCAGCCCTGCTTGCAATGTCAGCTTCTCCAGCTGTTTGTTTCCATTCTTGTTCATTGCCCATGGCAATGTCTCTTTCTGTGGTGACTGTGAATAGCCTGCTTTCAGCATTTTCCCTTCCCCTCAGCAGTACAGTGTTGCATGAGAAACACTTGCTTCCCTGGTCTTTGGCAGTCTTCAGCTGCCCCTTGAGTGTATCCACCTGCTCCTTAAGTGTCTGGACCTGTCCTGTGAGCATTTCCACCTTTGTCTCTGTTTTCCAAGATCGTTCTCTTTCTGCATCGAGGTCGGCTTGGACATGGCATTTTTCGTCTCTCTGTCTTTGCCACTTCTGTTCCCACTCGTCTCTGCGTTGTATCAAAGTGTTGTATTGGCGAAGTAAGGTCGTCTTTTGATCTTCCAATGATGCGATTGTAACCTCGTGGTTACATACTGTTCTTGCTGCCGCCAATTCCCTCTGATGTTTCTCTTTGATGTGGTCCAAGATCATGCTAAGGTTCTCCGGGCTTATGTAATCCTTGGCCCTGTCCATGCAAGCTCTTACTTGACCCAATGCTTGTTTCTTCCAAACCTGTGTCCCATGCTGTTGTATCCAGAACCTATTGTGCGAGTAGTAATTCCAAATTGGAATTATTGTCTTGCTGCTGCTGACTCTGTGCCTCTTGCACCACCTGCTGTTGCTGCTGACTGTGTGTCTCTTGCACCACTTGCTGTTGTTGCGCCACTATGGTTCCCTCCTCTGTTCCTGGTTGTGTGGCCTCTACAGGTGTTGTTTGCTGGGTTTCGGTGTCAACATGGCTCATTTCCATGGGTGTTGCTTCATTGGTCTGTGGTTGGTTCCCTCCTTCTGGCTGTTGATTCTTTCTTTCTCTTTGTAGTGTGGAATCAGCCGTCAAGTTGAAGATGTCCTCTGCTACTGCACTTGTGGTTGCTTCGTTGATCCGGGCTCTCTTTGCAAGTCCGCCCTCTTCTTCTTCTTGACCTGCTGCTGTGTCGATTCCTTCTTCCTCCATCGTTTCTACCCGCTGCATGATTCCCAACGTCGTTTTCTCTTTTGGTGTCAAGTGTACAGTGTGTCGAATCATTTGGAGTAACAAGGGAGTAGCCATGGTAACAGTCGCTTCCTTCTTCTTCTTTGTCAACCGGGTCAATTCTTGGGTTAACTTCTTCAATAAGAAGCTTGCCCAATTCATGATTTGCCCATTGAGGCAAATCAACACTTGATCGATTAGCTCCTTGGTGCAGTGGCTGTGGTTTTGCCTAAGGCAAAACAACGTGCTAAGTACCGGGGCTATCTTCTTAAAGCCGGGGTTTTTGCTGTGACTGCATTTGTAGCCCTGATCGGCTTGGTTGAGATTCTCAAACAAGTCCGCAAGTACAAACCTTGGAGGTTTGCCGCTGTGCACCAGTACGTCCAGACTGGGAAGGTGAAACACTTCCGCCAAGTACTTCTCTGTCAATAGAATCTGTGTGTCACGGACATTTGTGCTTCGAGTGCTGGTGTTGTAATTTTCCAAGAATTCCCTGCACAGCTCGTCGTGCTTAAGGTCCAGTCCAGCGTGGTGATGAAGTACCGCAGGCCAAGACTATCCAATGTCTCCTGTGTCTCTGTGTCCTGCTCGATTTTCCGCAACGCCGGGCTGATTTTGAAATTCACTTGCGCATAAGAACTTGGTGCCTTCCGCTTGATGCCTGCCATTTCCCTTAGTTTTGCTATTGCTGTAAGGAATTGGAGCACCAATTCCTGTATCACAAGCAGTATGAAGCACACTAGAAGTTGTGTAGACGGCAATTTCCAGTTTGCGGAAGAGAAGGTGAGGAGCTTGTTTCTGGGTTTAAGTAGGGGTTCTCCTCTGTAGGCTTCTTCTCTAACTTCTCTCGAGGTTCTCGTGGAGGTAATTCTATCCTGCTGTCCGCCTAGGTTTAAAGTGCAGTTAGCTTTAATTGCTGGGCCCAGGCTTACCAAGAAGCATTTAGCTTCTGGTAAAGGTTTTGAGTAAACCTCATCCCTTTTCTGGATGTGCCTGATTTTCTTCCATTGATGTTTTCTTCGTGGTTTGTCTTGGATCGAACTGATGGTTATTGATGATTGTCCGGTTTCGGTCAGTTTACGTTCATCCATCTTGGATGTGTTCATCCATTTTGGTATGTGGTCCGTTTTTAGATGGGCGGCGTGTGCACAGTACTTGTAGCTTGGTTTAATGGCTTTGCCCTTATCATCCGCCGTCTTTTGGCAATCCGTTGGATTGTGCCGTCGTTCTTCCTCCGTGTTATGATCGATGGTTAGTGGTGTATGATTACCACGGTCGGTTGGGTAATCTGGAGCGTACATCTCACACAATCAGTGACTCGTTGGCTGTTTCGTATTCGGTCACGGTTCTGTAAGGCATATGTGCTGGCCACGGTTCACCATACAGTATACGGGGTGGTAATGTTGTCCTCCAGATGAATGGTGGTCTAGCCGTAGTGGTGCCCTAAACTCGTATTGCCACCTGTCTTAGTACATGCCGATTCACAGTGTCGTGATGAATGTAGTATGCACTGGCGGTTTCACGCTCCTGATCTGCAGTTTGATCTTCCTCGTTGGCGTATAAGTCATGTATAAGGGCTTTGTCATGTATCCCTTTGTAGCCTTTTAACTTGTTAATATTAATTCATCCCACGAATTCTTGTTCCAAGGTCTGCAAATCAACAGTTCCATTGTCATGTACCTTTTTTATTTGAAATGGTCCCATCCATGGCATTTTCAATTTTCCTCCCAATTTGATCTTCTTGATTTTTGGTAACCATAAAACAATGTCTCCGTCCTGGAAAGATTTTTCTTTCCCTTCAGATATTCTTTTTCTTCGTTGTTCTTGAATTCGTGCCATGTTATCGGCGGCGTCTGCCCGAACTTCTTCCAGATTAAATAACTCATATTCCCTGACTCGTAAAGATTCCTCTAAACCTCATCGTTCATGAGTTCTGGTTCGTAGTGTGGGTATCATACATTCAATGGGTAATAGTGCCTCTGCTCCATACACCAATTGAAATGGTGTATGTTTCGTGGTCACCTTGTATGATGTCCTGAATGCCCATAGTGTTGTGTTCATTTTGGTGCCACCAATCTGTCCCATTTACTATCTTGGTTAAGATAGTGCATAATATCTTGTTGGTAGATTCGGCCTGGCCATTTCCTTGGGGATAGTAAGCAATACTCTTGTGATGTACGATCATGAATTCCTCCGTCAAGCATTTTATGGCATCATTTATAAAATGTGATCCTTGATCACTGACGAATTCCAGTGGGCAACCAAATCATGTGATGATGTTTTCACATAAGAATTTGGCTGCCGATCTGGCAGTGTTGTCTCTGAGTGCCTTGGTCTCTACCCATTTGGTAGTGTAGTCAGTGGCTGTGAGGATGTATTGGTTCTGTGTGTACCTTACTGGAGGTTTAATGTGCCCCACGAAGTCTATCCCCCAGCGTTGAAATGGTTCTGTTGGTAGTGTTGGGTGCATAGCACCCTTCCCAGTTCGTTCTACTGGTCCCATCCTTTGGCAAACATCACACCGTTGACAATGTTTATAAGTGTCTCCAAATACAGTAGGCCACCAGTAACCTGCTAATAATATCTTCTTTGTTGTCAGGTCCGAACTGAAGTGTCCTCCTGCAATTCCTTCGTGTAGCTCTTGCATCACTGTTTTGGCTTGTTCTTTGTTCACACATCTTCTCATTATGGAGTCAATTCCTCTTTTGTACAGAATCCCCTTGATTACTGTGTATGGCTTGCTTTTCATTGAAAGCTTTCTCCTGTCATCTTTGGTGTAGTCTTCAGGAAATTTCCCTGTGTTCAGATAGTATTTGATTGGCCATTGCCAATCGTCTTGATCTTGATTCTGAATGTCTTCTGATTCTTCCTTGGTAACTGTATAAGCTCTAATACTGATATTGGCCAACTCTTGATTGTCTGTTTCTTCGTTTTCCTTGTCATCTTCTTTTTTCTGGATTTGGCTCTTCCTCAATAATAAGTCCTTCATCAAGAGGTTCATCTTCATCTGATGAGTCCTCTTCTTCATCAGTGTCATCCATGAGTTTAAGAGAATCTGGAAGGTCATAGTCTCCTTGAAACACTCCCAGAGCGTCTAGAGGATCTGTCTCTTCATCTTGTGTTTCTGGTTGAGCAGCAAATAGAAATGCGTCGGGAAGTTGATCCTCTACCCCCATGGCTAGTTCTCCTGTAGTAATTCTTGACAAGTGATCCGCTGTAACATGTAATCTTCCTGGTTTATGAACAACTTCAAAATCATACTCATGAAGAAGTAATAACCATCGAGCAACCCTGCCACTAGCTAGTGGTCGATTTGCTAAATGAACTAGAGCCTGATGATCAACAATAAACTTAAAGCGATTGCCAAGTAAATAATGCCAAAACTTTTGAACAGCATAAATCATTGCCAATGCTTCCCTTTCCGTGGTGCTATAGTTCTTCTCAACTGCTGTCAGCAATCTGCTTGCATAATAGATTGGTGAATCTATTGTGCCCGTTACATTCTGAGCTAGAACTACCCCCAAAGCAATGCCTGATGCATCACTGTGTACATGAAATGGTAAATCCCATCTTGGATTTATCAGAATTGGTGCTGCTGTGAGTGCCCTTTTTAGTGAATCAAATGATTCCTGGCAAGCTGGAGACCATCGGTATTTGGCATCTTGCTTCAGCAGTCTATAGACTGGTGCCGCTCTGTGAGCATTTTTGTCCATGTACCTCATGTAATAGCTTGTCTGTCCCAGAAATCTCTTGAGTTTCTTGGGATTTTCTGGTGGTGGTATTTTCTGGATAACCTCCACTTTCTTTGGATCCACCAAAATTCCCTGTTGGCACACAATGTGTCCCAACAATAATCCTGAATTCACACAAAATGTACATTTTTCCGGATTGAGACTTACTCCATTGTTTCTGCAGGCTTGTAGGCAAAGTTTTAACTGTGCCAAGTGTTTGGATTTCTGTCCGAAGACACTAAAATCATCCCAAAATACCTGCATAAAATCGTTGAGATAATTCTTGAATATCTCGGATACTGCTCGCTGAAACATGGCTGGTGCATTGCAAAGTCCAAATGGCATGACTTTGTAAGCATAGGCTCCCCATTCAGTGATGAATGCGGTCTTTTCTTGGTCTTCTTCTGCCATTTGCACCTGGTTGTACCCACTGAACCCATCCATGAATGAGTACATCTCATGTCCTGCCACTGTGTCCAACACTCTTTCGGTGAAAAGGTAGTGGAAAGGGGTCTTTCTTGGTTCCTGCGTTTAACTTGCGGTAGTCCACACATACTCGTAATTTTCCATTTTTCTTGGGTACTATCACAATGGGTGATAACCATTATGGTGTCTCTACTGGGTATATGAATCCTGCATCTAGTAATTTCTTGATTTCTTCCCAAACTTTAGCTGCATAGTTGGGGTTCATTCTGTAACAGTTCTGACGAATTGGTTTTGTGACAACTTCCAATTCAATTTGGTGCTGACAGATGTTGGAAGGTATACCCTTCAAATCTTTGTAGTTCCAGGCAAATACATCCTTGTATTCAGTGAATAATGCAGTGGCTTCTTGTAGAAATGATTCTTCAAGACCTACACTTACTCGTATTATCTGTGGTTCTTCCACTGTTCCCAGATTCACTTGAATCAATTGAGTTTCTTCCGTTACTGTCCATCCTGCAATCTCTTGTCCGATGGTTGCAATCGTGGCAGGTACTTCACTGATTTTAATGTCCTCTTCCCTTTCTTGATAAAAACGGGCAGGGTGTTGAGGTGTGTCCATAGCTTCTTCCTCCGGATCTTCCGTTCTCGGAGTATTCGGTTCTCCTTGGGTGTTCACCATGTGACATCCTACTGTTGTGGTATGTTTGACCACTAATTGCAAGGTCGTTTCTCTCGTGGAATGGTCCCTCGTTGCTTCGTAGTGATAGTGACTTGTTCTGATCCTTTTTTGATCGTGAGAGTCTGACTTCCCCAATCGTGGTGTGATTGGGCTTGTGTAAACCATGGTCGGCCAAGTAGTAGTGAATATCCTTCTGCCACATCCTCCATTCTGAGAATGGTTATTAATACTTCGTATACTAGTCCTGCTACTTCCATTGCAAGTCGTCTGATGATACCCAATGGTTGCACTTTTCGTTGATCGGCCATTTGTACCGTGAATGGAGCAGGTTCCATGTGCCCCAATCCTAGGGACTTCTTCATCTTCTCTGTCATGATATTCACTCCGGATCCTCCATCGATGAGTATATCCGTTACTAGCTTCCGTCCAATACGTACTTGTATTACAGGTATTGCTTCGTCTTAGTCTGGAGTTTGTTGTATAATTGTGGGTTTAATCGTGTAAACCTCTGGTGTTGGTTTTTGTTTTGGTGTGGGGGTCAATGCCTCAATTGCCCGAAATAATTCAATTGTTTGAGACTCAAGGGCATGAATCTATGGTGACGGATTTCTTCGACACCTACCTTTGCAGTGTGGAGCAATTTTTAATAATTGTCCAATGTTAATTTGGGTCTTGGTCTGGCAGATTACTTCAGCCAATTCTGTTTCCGTGGTTGCATTAGTGGTCTTCATCGTTGGTCTGATTTGATTATCTGGAGTTGGCTCTCCATATGGTATATGGGTTCCCTCTTGCATTTGAGCTATGGCTTTACTTACCTCTTGGTGTAAGCTCTTTTCTTCCTGCCATGCTGCCCTTTCTGGATATTGTTTTCGTTCTTCTTCAATCTCCTTATCTGGAGGTTTATTGGCCTGAGTTCGGGTTACCGCAAGGGTATCCACTACAGGAGTTACCACACTCACGGCTACACTCGGTCCGGCTTCCATATTTCCCACTTCTGCCTCATGCTTGATTCGCAACTGACATTCATGTTTCCGGTGTCTCTTTTTCTTGCAATAGTGACATCTCGTGATTTCTTTGTTTTTGGGTTGATGTTCTCTATCCCGTGGTGGATAGTCATCTCGTGGTCTCTGATAACGATTACCCATATTGTATCGTCTTGGTCCATCCGATCCTCCCCGTCGGATTTGGACTTGGTGTACCCCCACCTCTCGTGTGTACCCACTCTTCTTTGGCCCGTTGATTGTAAATACAATGGCTGGTATTATGATTGTTCATATGACAAATATCACAGTATTTGTCTTTCATGTGGCATTCTGTTGCCAAGTGTCCTGCAGTCCGCATTTGTGACACCATGTTGCCTTTCGTGGCCCTTCACCTTTAAAATTCTTGATAGCCTCTGCTATCTTCTGATCCAAAGTGGTTTTGTCAATCACTTCTTTCTTCTTTTGCTTGGGCTTTTCTTCATCATCAGAGTCTTCTTCTTCCAAGGGATCCTTGGAATCTTTACTTTTGCTCTGATGAAATCCCAATTCCAATTTCTTTGCAGTCCCTACTGCTTCAGCCAAAGTGTTGTTAGGCATGACTGTAACCATGGTTACATATTCAGGACGAAGTCCGTTGATGAACCATGATTTTTGCAAGTAATCACCTGGTGCTTGAGGTAGCTTCCTGATCAGAGTCTTCATTCTCTCCAGGTAGTCGACTACCAATTCTTTCCTTTTCTGTCTCAGGTTTTGTAATCCTGTGAAGCTTTCAGACGTGGATTTGTTTAATCTATATCGTTCTTGAAATGCGGCTCTCATATCCGCCCACTTTGCAAAGTGATTGGCTGGAAAGGTTGCCAACCATTGGTGTTGGGATTGTCAAGGCTAGTGGTATTGTTGGTGTTTGTCTTCCAAACAATGATTCAAAGCTAGGAGGTCTTTGTCCCAATGATAGCCGTCTTCCAGCTGCTGTCCCTACTAAGCTTAATGAATCTTTAAAAGCTTTGAGTGCAGTCCTGGTTATCCTTTCTGGAGAAGTAGTTTCACTTTTTTCCCCTTCTTCACTCAGAATATTCTCAAATCTTTCTTCCAATATTTCAGCAAAACCTCGATTTGGACTTGTTACTGTAGAAGGTCCTTCAGATCTTTCTTGTGGTAACCATTCGCCAAGTGCATTACTTGCAACTCCTTCTAGTGTAGTGTTCCCACTTTTCAAAGATCCGATTTCCTGATCTTCTGGTTTATCACTGTCAATTTGTCTTGATGTCTCACCTTGAATAATATTCAAGTTTTGTAATTCTGGGAACTCTTTTCTCAACCGAGCTTCCCTTTCTACAACATATTACTCTATTCTTTCAGCTCTGTCTTGCTTAGTTTTTTCCTTAATTTCCTCATTCATTCCCACATCATATACAGAATTCCTTTTCAGTACCCTTTAATAAGCCTTGGTATGTCAGTAAAGAAAAATTATAGTGGTCTCTACCCTTTCTCCAAGATTTACACTATCTTGCCAGAATCCGTATCACGACTTAATTTTCCTTTACTGATTGATCACCAATCTTTTAATGGGCACAATAATACCATTTGTCTTTCTCAGTATATCTTACTTGTAACAAGTCTTTGGGTATCCAGTACTCCACTGCTTCTATGATCATATGACAATATTCATAATTTGAACATCCTTCCCTGAAAATATAATTAGTGTAGCAAACTTTTCTGATTGGGATTAGAGTAATCAATAAAGCTAGATGAGACAACCATTCTTCACTTCTGTTTCTACATTCCCAAGGTACTCGGGTAATACTGATCACTCCTCCTTTTAATCCCCATTTGTCATCTTCTTTCACAATTGAAAGAAAGATCTTATGTTGTATTGCTATTGGTAAGCCATGAAATTTGTTCAGGAATGTTTTCCATTCCTCTGCTTCCGTTGACTCCTTCTTTTGTGATTTCAAGAAATCACTGAGTAACCATCATTCCTTCAGTTCACTTGAACTCAACATACCATTAGTCCCCAGTATGGTCGCCAAATGTTAACTGCCGGTTTATGACTTAGACAAAACAGGCTCTTAGCACTACTACCCATTTCCCAAGACATACAACGGAGGTTGTCCGACGGTATGCTTTCAGAAACGATTACAAAGTAATCGTTTTAAGGATAGCTAAACCATGGCCGTCGTATGAATCAATATATCTACATGTTGCTTAATCCTATTGATTAAGCCTAACCTACAGTCTCATTGGCCTAAAAGATCTTAGTCGGAAAGACTGAAGCCTCTTTGTTCATACAATCAGATGGTAGTCAAGACAAAACAAGAGCTATTATGAGATGATACACATTCTCACCATCTCACATTATCTCATAATATACATTCTCTCCATCTCACGTTCACTCTACACAGAGATACTTCGAATAGCATGGCTTTACTTCAGAGTTCATCACATCATAGCAGAAGTACACATCGAATCACTCTGAGTCCACTGAATACACACTGATCACTGATACCTTCTAAGTTGCGTGCAGCCCTTTTATACTATGCTCGAAAGAGCCGTTACAGCCTGCAGTCGTTAATGACCGTTTGCCTAACTGCCTACGCAACCTAAAGGGTTTGCTAAAAAATTGGCTCGTTGTAGTGGTCGTATGCCATAGTGGTACATGGTCCACTACTTCCTCTATTAGTAAAAGCCGATGCTAACATGGCCGTGTGATATCGTGGTTCACGGCCCACGATTGCTACACTACCCACTACTGCTCCCGTGTTAATGTACCATTGTTCCGCCATTTGCTAAGTACCGCGTACTTAGCCTTTTCTGCCCGTGACCAGGTAGTGTACACCAATCACCACTCGGTATGTCCCGTCGTGACCCTCGCTGTCTGACCCTTATAGCTTAGCCGTTATCAGATACTACCAATGTGACAACAGGAAAGTATCCAGAAATAGGTAACAGCTGAGACGAGGAGAAGCTGTGGAATGAATACTTTTCTGACCCCAGTCAATGGTGGGACAATCGAGGCAAGAAGGTGAATGTCTGTTGGATTATAGAGAGTAGTAGATGCGAACAAGTGTGATAAGTTGAGTTGGGTGTTTCCTAGAACAAATCTAGGTTGTCATCGTCAGCTGCTAGCAGCAAGACAAATATGTATGCATGATTTGTGCAAAGGCATGGATAGCTGAAGGAGCAGGGAGATAGTGTGGGTGCAGATTCACCCAAGAGGGCCGGACTTCAAGCTCCAAAAGGTGAGTGCAGGATCAGGTGGCTCAAAAACGGCAGATGTGACCTCCACGAAAGTCCCTGGGCAAATATTTAATCTATGTTTTTTGTTCAAATATATTTTTACATTGATAGATAATGATATGCCTAACATTGTTAGTAAAGGGATCCATCATAAATATTTGAGATATGTTTTATTAGAAATATTATTCCATAATTTAAAAAATAACTAATTTGTAGGTCCCCAATTATATAGGACATTTGTCGATCTAGTTATAAGAACTTGTAGATAATGACAATATTTATATTGTCATTGAAGAGTTCTACCCAAATATGATTTTTTTGAACACCATGAGCTTTTGAAATTTTGGGTATATCTAGCGATATGTAAAAGTTCATAGTACACTAACAAATGAATGAAATTGTCTACAAGTTCATCCATGTCTCTTATTCCTCAAAGGTAATCTATAATCGAAGTCCATATGTAAAATGGCTAAGTGCAAGTTAGTGTTTGAGAGTCCAATTATGGACAAACTTGGAATGTTATAGCCGAGAGTGCAAGTCCTAAAAAGTCCATAGCTCCATGATAAATCATCTAACTTGCAAAATAATCATACCAACATGTAGATATGGTAGATGATTAGCAACATTCAATCTCATTTGGGATGAAGATAAACTTATTTGCACAGTGTTACAGATAATATGAAGAGCACTCAATGAAAAACTGCAGTGTGACGTCCAAACTGAGCCACCTTAGCCTGCCTCACCCCAGATTAACTATGATTCCATGTGGATCAATAGCTACAAGAAACCTGCATGGGTAGATGGTCAACTGGCAGGCGCAGCGCACAATTGATAAAATCAGACACTGCTAATGAAGGCATCTTCTTCAGTACATTTCACCCTGTTTTTTCCCTCTTATCAGAAATTTCCATGTTGAATTCTGCAAGTGAGCTGGTTGAGTGATCTAGTTTGGAGTGACTTTGACATGATACTGCCAATGTGACAATAGGAAAGTATCAAAAAACAAGTAACAGAGATGAGGAGAAGCTGTGGAATGAATACTTTTTTGACCCCAGTCAATGATGGGACAACCGAGGCAAAAAAATGAATACCTGTTGGATTATAGAGAGTAACAAACGCAATTCAACATAGGAACTAGTGTGATAAGCTGAGTTGGGTGTTTCCTAGAACAAATATAGGCTGTCATTGTCAGCTATTAGCAGCAAGGCAAGGATGAATGCATGTGTTGTGCAGAGGGATGGATAGCTGAAGGAGGCCTGATAGAGTGTGGGTCCAGATTCATCCAAGAGGGCCAAATTTCAAGCACACGATTACCTATGATTCCCTGTGGATCAATAGCTACAAGAAACCTGCATGGGTAGATGGTCTATTTCGTGGGACTCAATCTGTCACTAAAGTCTTGCATTATGAGGATCAGAAATGCTTGGCAGCTTACCTGCATGAGGCCTTGACCCTTAGGCAATCCCCAGAGCAGCAGTAGCTTTTGGGCTACTTTTGTACTTTGGTCTTGTCTCATCTCTCTTGTTTTTTTCCATTTTGTCCCATAAGCTCTTTGAGCTTTCCGCACAGGTAATAAAGTACCATTTTGTTTCATTTCATTTCGTTTTGTTTCATGGCATGTCTTTCATCGATTTCGCAATTCTAATGACATGATTAATTCTCTTGTATGGCATTACATACGTATGTACTAGTCGGCTCACTACAAACACCAAAACTTCAAAGCATAAACCACTATGAATGATTGTTCAAGTAATTTCGAGCAATTCATTTAAAGTAGTAAACCAGTGGTTGCGCCGACTTCCGCAGTCGCAGTTGCCATTGGGCATGTAGCACTGCAAATTATGTGGTCGACTACCACGTGGCAGCAGTGCTGCTCGTCGTGGCACCGCCACATCGGTGTCCACGTCGGCATCCACGTCCGCGTCCATGTGTCACCGCGGTCCGGTGAGTCATTCCACTCATGCGAAGGGGAAAGTCAAAGTCAGCCCAAAAGGTCAGACACACGGACGGCTCGCCTGGTTACGCCACATGGTTCTTCAGCAATAATCGTTGAGCAGTCGTTCATGCGTTTGCATCCGTTACCACTTCTATCATTGGATGTCCGATCCAACTTCCATGTCTGTTGTAACTAGTCGTTTACTAATTCCAGTGGATCCCGGTTTTTTGACTTTTTCGACTCAAAGTGAGTCGTTTCCCGAGTCGTAAAGGACGGATTTTCTTCTAGTGGGTTACTCGGTCTGCTATTTCAAACGAGGTTAGCTCCCTCTGGCTCATGCAGCTTTGCTGTCATGGCCGTGAGCTCGACTCTTGTCCCCCCCTTTGGCTTCCTCCTGAACTAGTAGGCTTACTTAGACTCCTCCGTCTTGCTGGTTTCTACCTTCGCCTTCTTGGGATAGTGTCTCTCATTTCCTTCAGGTACATGTGGTACGTAACTAGGTTGGTGAGCGAGCGGTGTCATTCCCCTCAAATGAGCGCTCTCAGCTCCTGTTGAACCCACACTCCTGGTCGTAGACTTGTCTCCATAGGGTTAGCGTCCAACAGTACCCCTTCCTCTGGTTCTATCCTCAGAACCCTTTGTTCTTGGCCAAACAAGACCTCCAATTCCCTCCATCACGGGGCTTAACCCATAGCACGTCAATTGGGAGGTAACACAGTACGTATGTCTCTCCGAAATATGGGTGCTAACAATGCTCAGTATGCGACAAACACTCCTTGTGGATGAAGCAAATGAAATGAATATGTATTATTGGCGTTAGTGCATAATTCACTGCAGGAGCACCTCTCGCCGCCGCTCCCACAACATCAATCCGTCCACGTTGATCACTCGGTGTCGCAAGTACCAAGTCTTGGAACCTCCGTGTCGCGCACCTCACTTCGGTAAACTCCCCTTCAAGTCATAGTTACTCGCTTTGATGTACGCCTAACTCCCAAACTGGCCGTCGAGCTAACTCGGAGTGTCGCGCACCTCACTTCGATAAGCTCCCCTTCAAGTCATAGTTACTCGCTTTGATGCGCGCGCCTGACTCCCAACCTGGCCGCCCGGGCCAACTTGGAGCTTCGGCTGCTCACCGGGACATAACGGTCCCCCTTCGCTTCCCACTAAACCCTCCACCTATTTGGGACTAGGAGAATTCCCTTTGGTAGATGGCAGTCCGGAACAACTCCCCACTCTTTGGTCGCTTTCCGGCTCGCTCGCTTACTCACTAGTTTTTGGTCACCAACGGGCTTGCACCGTTCTCGGGGTCACTATTCCCCTTATATATACTTCTGTAGCTGTCCGCGGGGGTTTCACAACCAGCCATGCCATTTTATGGCGAACCACCACGAAAACCCTCGACTCCCGGTGATGAGTCGCGGTGAGTCTTGGCCCACTCACTACGGCCCCTATGGACCGTGATGAGTCCCAAGACTCCCCACGACTCCCACCACGAGGTCTCCGCCCCCATGGTGAGTCCTATGCCACCCCCACTAAGTCCCGCTAAGCTACCACCACCCCTTGTGGAGCCACCCCCACCGCAACCCGGTGTGTGGGGCTCCACCTAGTGAGCGCCTCCGCCTCCTTGGGTGCCTTGGGCACTCAAGGGTGCTTCAGCCCCCCATACCTATCGCTGCCGCTGCCCCCACCACAGGGGCAACCCCTCATGTGTCCCGACCCCCTTGCCCTCAAGGCAAAGGGCCGCGACACACACCCCTACCAACAGGGAGTCGATGTCCTCATCGACTTGTTCATTTTGTAGAAACGAACATCCAAGTTGTGGCGTCCCACATCAAGGAGTTTGTTTCCGTACCATGGCGTCCCATGGCAAAGAACCAAACCCCACACTTGACTCTACTCTCCACTAGCTAGTTCGGCCGACTTCCTCCAAGTCCCGGCCAAAGGTGGAGCCTCTCCAGCTCCTCCCAGTGCACTCTTCTTGGCCTACTTCAAGGCCAAGGAACGATCCTCCCCGAGGATCGAATCGCCTTACTGCAACAACATTGCTTGCGACTGCTCGTGATGCCGCTTTGGGCATCACCTTGAGCAAGGGTTCACCTGAACCTCTTTGACTAGGAAGATAACCTTGAACCAACCGTGCGCCCCAATCACTACAATTGGGTCCGCCTTGGAATGCTGGCCTGAGGTACGGGAACATGTCGAAGCCGCACTACGACTTCGTCCCGAGGCTACACGATTATAGTACGTGAACGGAAGCACGTAGCTTCCGCGTTAGCCCGCACTACAAGGCAACCACCTCGGTAGCGCAGTTATAGTACGCGCACGCGACAGGTGCGCACTAGCACGTGAACTCCCAAAGAAGGCGCATGTTTCTTTGCCCCTTGGATGGGAGTCACCCGGTTTCGGCACTGCGCAAACACACGATTAACCCAATTTACCTCTCCCACTTTTGTAAGCTAGCATGCATTCTACACACTAGCCAACCACACCATGCATCACCATTCCAAACACAATAGGACGCACAATATTTGGAACCCATTTCCTTTATAACAAATTTTTGTACAATACAAGTTTTTGCAATCGGATTCCTGAGCTAGTTAAACCGGGCTAAGCATGCATTTCCTCCCCCACGCTCCAAGGTTGATGTCCCCATCAATGTTTCTTCCGCTTTTGAGGTCGCCCTTCGAACGCGCAAACTGCCTCCTCGGATGCGTTTCCCATTTCTGAGGCACGCACCCAAGATGCCTCCACATGATGATAGCCCTTCCATTTCACGAGATACTCCGTTTCTCAGTTCTTGAACCTCCTCGACTTAAGTACTGCCTCCACCTCGTACTCAGGTTCATTTTCATGATCCAATAGCATAGGTGGCGGACGCAACACTTGATGCCGATTCGGACGCGCTTCATCTTTGAAGTAAGGCTTCAAAAGGGATACATGGAATACTGGGTGCACCTTACTGTTTGCCGGCAGCTCCAATTCATACACATCCTCATTCATAACCTTCCGAATGCGAAAGGGTCCCGCATACGGAGGTACGAACTTCGGACTCACTTCCGGAGGTAGTCGGAAATTCTTGATGTTCAACCAGACCTCTGTGCCTGCCTCAAACTTCACTTCCCTCCGCTTCTGATTCGCCTGCCTTTCATATTGTTTCCTAGCTTTGGCAATATTGTACTTTGCGAGCTTCAACAAACGCTCGCGTTCTTCCAGTACCTCCGCTACTGCCGGTTCCTCAACGTCCTGGGCGGCCCAACTTGTCGGCACCAGAGGTGCTTTTCCATAGACCAATACGAAAGGGGAAACTCTCCGCTGCGGAGTGTTTGTGTTATTATAACAGAACTCTGCCGCGTCTAAGTGTTCCATCCAGTCTGATTGGTCTGCCGACACGTAATTCCGCAAGAATTGCTTCACTACGGAATTCACTCTTTCCGTTTGGCCGTCCGTCGTAGGTCGGAAGGCGGTGCTCATCTTCAGCCTCGTCCCCATCTTCTTCCAAAGTGTCCTCCAAAATTTACTGGTAAACTTTGGATCGCGGTCCGAGACAATATCCTTAGGGACTCCATGATGCTTTAAGACGTTGGCAAAGTAAAGTCGCCCTGTCTCCTGCGCCGTTGCCGTCTCCTTGGTGGGGATGAAATGGCCCATTTTACTGAACCTATCCACCACCACCATGATTGCATCGAATCCTTTTGACAGCGGCATAGCAGTCATGAAATCCATCGAGACGCTTTCCCAAGTCCCCTCTGGAATCGGCAAGGGTTGTAACAGCCCCGCTTGCTTTTTGTACTCGCTCCGGTTTTGTTGGCATGTGGTGCATGTCTTGACATACTCCTCTGCCTCCTCCCTCAGTTTGGGCCAGAAATACTCTTTCTTCAAGAGTGCCGCAGTGCGCTTGGCTCCGCCGTGGCCCGCAAGCGGGCTATCATGGCATTCTCTCAAGAGACTATCCCTGATCCCTCCCTTCGGCACGTAGAGACGCTTTTGCTTATACCGGAGCAGTCCATTTTGCAAGTGGAACTGCGATTTAACCCCCATCATCAAGTCCTGCATCACGGACTTCGCAAGCTCATCCTTCCGGATCTTCCTTTGGAGCGCCGTCTCGCCCTTGTACACCAACAAGAGCTGCTGCTTTCTACTTAAAGCATCGGCCACCACGTTGTCTCGTCCCAGTTTGTACTGGATATCCACGTCAAACACCGCCAAAGTATCTTGCCACCTAAGTTGTTTTGGGGACAACTTGGGCTGCGTGGCAAAATACTTCACCGTGACATTGTCCGTGAACACCTTCACTGGGTTGGAACCAACATAGTGGCGCCAAAGCTCGAGGCAATGCACCACCGCCTTCATCTCTTTTTCGTGCGTCGGCCACCGTCGCTCCACTTCATTCAGATTCTTACTTTCGTAAGCCACTGGACGTCCATCTTGCATAAGTACACCCCCAATCGCGAAGTCTGACGCATCTGTATGAATCTCAAATGGACGATCGAACTCCGGGATTTTCAAGACTGGAGCTTCCGCCATCCGCTGCTTCAATTCAGCAAAAGCTTGGCCACAAAATGTATTCCATTCCCAGACTTTGGATTTACACAGAAGCCTCTTTAATAGGAGGCGAGTCCTAGGAAGGATCGCACTCCCGGGACCGAAGTCGGAGGCTCCCAGTCCAAGATCGCCCTCACTTTCTGTCATCCATTTTGATCCCATCCTGTGTAATCACATGCCCCATGAACTCCACTTTTGTGACCCCGAATTCGCACTTTGAAGCTTTGGCATACAGCTTCCCTTCTCGCAATTTTTGGAACATCATTTTTAGGTGCTCCAGGTGTTCTTCCTTTGTTTTCGAGTACACCAAGATGTCGTCGATGTACACGATCACAAAGTCATCCAACCACTCCTGGAAAAGGCTGTTCATCAGCGTGCTAAATGTCGCTGGTGCATTGGTGAGCCCAAAAGGCATCACCAAGAACTCATATGAACCATACCTTGTCCTGCACGCGGTCTTCTCCTCATCTCCTTCCGCACCCGAATTTGATGATAGCCGGAGCGCAAGTCGATCCGGCTGAAATACTTCGCTCCTGCCAACTGATCAAGAGGTCGTCGATCCTTGGCAAAGGGTACCGGTTTTTGATAGTCACCTTATTCAGAGCCCTGTAATCGACACACATCCGCAGCGTCCCATCCTTCTTGTCTGCAAATAGTACCGGGGCTCTGTAAGGTGACTTACTCGGCCGGATATAACCTCTTTGACATTAGATCCTTGAGCTGAGTCTTCAGCTCGACCACTCTCTGTGGCTCAACCGGTAGGGCGCCTTGGCAGGCGGTTCGATCCCGGTATCACCTCAATCTTGTGGTCAACTCCTCTTCGCGGTGGCAAGCCGCTTGTAAATCCTCCGGCATCACATCCTGGTATTTCTCCAAAATCCCCTTGATCCAATCTGGGCTCGGCCCCCATCGCCTTCTCCTTTCACTTCTCTATGTAAAGCAAAAATTGGGGCTCGTGTGCCTCCTCCACGGCCCACTCCTTGCTGACAGAAGGTTTTATTCGCCCTCCCACGGATTTGGGCGTTTCCGACACTCGTAAAACCTCGCCACCATTCCCACATGGCAGCGTGACTACTCTCTTGCGGCCATCTATGACCCTCCGGATTTGCTCAAAAAGGTCATCCCCAAATGAGATCCACTCCATCGATCTCGCAGATGGTGAAGTTCTCACGTCCTCCCAACTCCCCAGTTGAAGAGGAACATCAAACGCCAACCTTGTCGCCACTGTGGTTCTCCTTGGCAGAACGCACCTCAATAGAGGCCCCCACGTCACTTGTCGGGAGTCCCCACTTTCGTGCCGCGCCGGCGTCATGAAGGAGTGCGACGCTCCTGTGTCCACCAACAACGACACGTTAGTTCCGGATATTATCCCATCCACGAACAATAACTGACTTCTTTACGCAGGGCGCCAGTTTCCTGATACAACTCACAAGAATAGTTGCCTACCTTGCAAGTCCTGGCGACCACCGCTTCCACCAAGCGACTGATGGTATCTTCCGACAGCTCCGTGGTTGCCGCGAGTCATGTTCAATGTCGAGGTTTTGTGCACTTCTTGGCCATGTGCCCGGGCTCCCCGCAATTGAAACACACTCCATCAAAGGTCGCCTTCTGTCCGCCATAAGCCGCTCCACCCGCTTTTCCTTTCGAAGCACCGGGTGCCGCCTTGACGTGTGAAGGCCCTCCCTTCGATTTCCACGTGCCATTGTCGCCGCGTGGCCTATCCCACTTCTTTTCCGGTCGGGAGGAGTCACCTTCCCGCCGGGTCTTCTTGTGGTTCAGCTCCGTACGGCCTTGTCTCTCACCCCTAGGGACATCTGAGAAACATTCAGCCCTCTCAATTGCCTCGTTCAAGTCTTAGGTGGCTTCTCCTCCAACTTCCGCCTGGCCCATGGGGCCACCCCGCCACAAAGTTGAAGACCATTTCTGGTTCTGCCATGTCTGCGACTTCGAGCAACAGCACATTGAAAGCCTGGACATTCCCCGAATGTCATCTGTTTGCTTCAAATTCCTCATCTTGTCCCGGGCAAGCCAGGACGCGTTGAGGGGCACAAACTGTCGCTTCATCAATTCCTTGAACCCACTCCAGTTCAAAGTTTCCGGGCTTGGACCTCGGTCGTGAAGGCGTTTCTGCCACCATTGTTGAGCATAGCCCCTCAAATAGGTGGGAGCCACTTCCACCCGATCCTCGTCACTCAACTTGGCCGCCCGGAAGTACTGCTCTAGCTCCAAGAGCCAGGTGTTGAGTGCCTTCCGATTTCGGACGCCCTCAAGGTGCCGGGTTTCTTAGGCTTCACCTTAAACTTTGCCTTAGTGGAAGTGGCATTAGCCGCCTTCAACACGTCTTTCAACGTCCTGCCAAACTGCGCCAACAACCCTTCCCAAAAAGCTGCCGGCATGGGAGACATCTGTTGGTCTGACGGAGCTCTCATGGATTCCTCGGGCTCCGACTCCTCGGATTCCTCCCGCTCTTGAGCGGCCTAGTTTTCAGAAACCTGCGTCGCTTCCTCAAACGGCCGCGCTTCGGTGACACGTCGCCCCCATCGGGCTCACCAGGATCATCATCTTTTGGGCCGTTCCGCTTTCGCTTTGGCTTGCCCGACCCCATGATGAGGCCAATCCCAAGGACGATCGCGTACTGAACTCTAAGTTCTGATACCAAGTGTCGCGCACCTCACTTCGATAAGCTCCCCTTCAAGTCATAGTTACTCGCTTTGATGCGCGCGCCTGACTCCCAACCTGGCCGCCCTGGCCAACTTGGAGCTTCGGCTGCTCACCGGGACATAACGGTCCCCCTTCGCTTCCCACTAAACCCTCCACCTATTTGGGACTAGGAGAATTCCCTTTGGTAGATGGCAGTCCGGAACAACTCCCCACTCTTTGGTCGCTTTCCGGCTCGCTCGCTACTCACTAGTTTTTGGTCACCAACGGGCTTGCACCGTTCTCGGGGTCACTACTCCCCTTATATACTTCTGTAGCTGTCCGCGGGTTTCACAACCAGCCATGCCATTTTATGGCGAACCACCACGAAAACCCTCGACTCCCGTGATGAGTCGCGGTGAGTCTTGGCCCACTCACTACGGCCCCTATGGACCGTGATGAGTCCCAAGACTCCCCACGACTCCCACCACGAGGTCTCCGCCCCCATGGTGAGTCCTATGCCATCCCCACTAAGTCCCGCTAAGCTACCACCACCCCTTGTGGAGCCACCCCCACCGCACCCCGGTGTGTGGGGCTCCACCTAGTGAGCACCTCCGCCTCCTGGGTGCCTTGGGCACTCAAGGGGCTTCAGCCCCCCATACCTATCGCTGCTGCTGCCCCCCACCACAGGGGCACCCCTCATGTGTCCCGACCCCCTTGCCCTCAAGGCAAAGGGCCGCGCACGAAGCTTCGGCTGCTCACCACGTCCCCCTTGCTTCCCCCACGAGACCCTCTAACAGTCGGCCAAGTGGAATTCCCTTTGGTAGTTGGCAATCCGAAACAACTCCCACACTTTTTTCGCTTTCCGGCTCGCTTGTTTACTACTAGCTTTTGGCCACTTAACGAGCTTGCAACGTTAATTCGGAGTTACTACCCTCTTATAAATACTTCTGTAGGTGTCGGCGGGGGTCTCACAAACAACCAAGTCCTTTTATGGTGAACCACCACCAAGACCCCGATTCCCTGTGATGAGTCGCGATTAGCTTGCCCACCCACCACGGCCCCAATGGGCCGTGGTGAGCCCAAGACTCCCGGACTCCCACCACCAGGCCTCAGCCCCGTGGTAGTCCTATGCCACCCCACTATGACTCCCTTACGCTATTGCCACCCCACATGGAGAGCCCCCCCCCCCCCCCCCCCATCGCAAACATGTTTGCGGTTCCACCCAGTGAGCGCCTCCGCCCCCTTGAGCGCCTTCGGCCCTCAGGGGTGCTTCAGCCCCCTTTCATACTTGCTGCCGCTGCCCCCACCAAAGGGGCAACCCCTCTTGTGTCCCGACACCCTGCCCTCAAGGCAAAGGGCCATGACACACACCCCTACCAACAATGAGTCGATGTCCTCATCGACTTGTCTTTTTTTGTGGAAACTAATATCCAAGTTTGTTTCCGCGCCATGGCGTCCCATGATGGAGATAACTTCCTTGCGTGAGGATGTCTGTTGGAGAAGGAATTCCCTCCATTCCTCTTTGATGTCATGACACACTTGATAATTCATCTTGTAGACGAGGTAGATACATGTGGTCCCGTGGCAACAAGATGGATATATCCCATAGAGAGATACATGAAGGATCTCAAAGGATATGTACGCAATTTGGCAAGGCTAGAGGGGAGTATGGTGCAAGGTTATATTTGCGATGAAGCCTTGGGCTTCATGATGGAGTACATGTCTGGATTTGATGCTATTCAACGTCGAGTATGGGATGAAAATGAAGAAAGAGGCGTGGAGGGAGAGGTTTTGGAAGGCGCAGGGACAAAACAAGTTATGGAGCATTCCGAAATACAGTGCATATGTATGCTCTAAACAATACAAAATGCATGACATCATGGAGAGAGTAAGGGCCTAAACCATTCAATTCTGATGTTTTCATGCATTGGAAATCTGCTACCACAGTAGTAGTTCTGCTTACTTGATGTAGTCATTTCATTGACTTGAGGCACTACTTGTGAGTGGACTCAAGTCATTTCAATCAATGCGTAGCCACTACAGATTTATGAAGAGGACTTAAGATTATTATGTCATTCTTTATCTAGGGTTTAATATATATATATACTAGTTTTCATTATGTTTTGTTGTGGCCAGCAAATATGTAGCAAAGAAGGAGCGTATAAAACATGCGTGTGATGCATTCATGTCATGGAGACGAATCCGATCCACATGTGCACTCCCCACTGAGTATCCCTCGACAATGAATGAGTTGGAGCTCTTTCCAGCTTGGGTTAGAGCCCGGGTAAGTGCATTTGCAAGGGGCAATGAAGTGAAGGACAAAGATATGGTATATCTATCATTCCCCCCTTCATTGACAACCACCTCCTATTGCTCAATGAAAGCCTATGGCAATCATTATCGTGTGGATGATGAAGCCTCCCGTCTAAACGTAACTTTTGATAGTGACATCACCTTCTCAAGGTAGATTATGGTCTTTTACAGCCCATTGTATTCTGTTGCTCATAGGTGAGAGCCAATATAGTGGAAGACAATGCCACCATGGTGCGAGATGAATATGGGTTTCTTTCCGTTGATTTCAGAAGGATGCTACCAAAGCATCGGGAGCCTTCATCTTTCCGGCCCAAGTAGAGCAAGTGTTCTTTTCCGATGAAACCATCAAGCCGGGATGGAAGGTGGTGCTTCATAAAGATCCACGAGCTAAACGAGTTGCGGCTGAAATCAATGAGGTGAATCTAAATGAGAATGCAGATTTTATAGGCTTGAGGGAACCTACTCATCTTCCAAATGTGGTACAAGAAGCATCTTTACAAGATGCGGTTGACCTTAATGCGGAAGAGACTCTTGAAGCAAGAATAAGTCTTAGAGACATTGTTACGCGTCCTAATATTGAGGAGGAAGAGGAGGAAAATTCTGAAGATGAATATGATGATTGATTATCAATGTCCACATTTTTTTGGAGCTGTTTGGCAATCCCCCTTCCCAAATTCTGGATCCTTCGCCATTCTGGAATTACCTTTACTGTCGATTGATTGTAGGCACTACAACCATAGTCATTGTAGGCACTTGAGTCATAGACATCACTCCCAAATCAACTACTAATCACTAAGTATCAAAGTTGGCCACGTCAACATTAAATAATAATCTCTTAGTTGTATGCCAAGTAGTTTCAATGACTCAGTATTACACGTCATTATAATATAATATAATTGTGCGTTATTAACCAACATTTATGGAGTTGTATGTGAAATTATTACTATGACTGTAATTTCCACATAATTATGCAAGGTGTATATGTATGTATAATTCAAATACCACGTCAAATTGTAATCGGTAAGTACAGTAATTCCTGCAATGACTTGATGTGCCATGTCATTATATCTATATACTTTATTTAAAATAAATATTTGATATATAATCATTAGTCGTTTATGGAGTCGTAGATACAACGGGTTTTGCCACTCCAATGACATCTGGCACAAATTATCAGTTCCTACTGAACTATCGACTACGGTCGTAGGGTAGTGATTTGTAGAGTCATACCAGACATGGGTCGTAAAACAGTGGAGTGGGAAAAGACAGGAGATTGTGAACATGGGAGACCTCCCATGAGATTTAACAGAGGAGACCTCCCGGGCTTGTGAATAAAACAAAATTAGGCCTATGCGATGCGTTCCGGGGAGATACGAAGGGACAAACTGAACCAAATTGCATACCTTGAGCTTGGTCCTGCCATGATGCCAATGCGGCTGCTCGCTCTCAAATCGCAGCAATCGCATAATTGCAATATCGTCTCGCAACACATAACCCCAGCAAATAAATCGCACCACAGAATCGCACCAAGGAAATCTCACTAAAGAAATCGCCTCGCAACACACAACCCCCTCACAGAATCGAACCTCTCATAATCGCCCCGCAGAATTGCATAATCGCAGAATTCGCAACACCTCAATCTCAACCTCAACCTCAATTCTCAACCCCTCAATCTCCTCGCAACACTTCCTCTCCCTCTCAAGCCTCAATTGTCATGTTTAAATAGTGAGCTGATGTTTGCGTAGGGCTTCGCCGTATCGAAGCGTTGAGAGAGAATTTGAATGAGGGAGCTGCCCCTTATATACCTAGAGAGGGCAGACCCATGAGTTGGCTCGGCATGGGTATGCCATGCGTTGCCATGCGGCGAGATTCAAGCGGCGGCGGCAGCGCTAGGGTAGGTCGAATCATTGCTGCGAGGGGAGAGCTCCCGTCGGGCGGCGCATCTCCGACATGGCCATGGAAGCTTCTATGATCAGCATCAGTGATGGACGGTGCAGATTTATTCATTCATGCCATCCTGGATGTGGATGCATATGCCATAGTGGATTTACACGGCCATACAGAAATCGCGCGTTCAAGTACATCAGCGTACGGGAGGCCCCCGTGGCTGTATCTATCACTGGTACGCCAGGCCTCTCGGTCAGCCTCTGCGGGTAATGATTCCCCAGCTCCACGCGGCCACCATGGGCCGATATTGATCAATGCTTAATCTGCAGGGGTTGTTGTTTAGGGTGATTCATTTGTGGTTCATAGCTCACAGAACAAATGAAGGAGTCTGGAGCTCTTGCTGGTTACCAAAATGACGAGGGTGTCGAGCGGGCCACCACGTTCTCTATATAATTTACCAGGGCCTTAGGGACTTTCAGAGTCACACAATCCCCATACTGAGACAGGAAGGGCTAACCATGCAACATGACGACATTTTCCCAGCTTGGACGGTACAAGTGGAGAAGCTTTTATCCTGGCCTATGATTATGAGGCAGAGCAACATATTACAGGCTGCAGATTGAAACAAGGGAATGGTCCAGATGTAGACACTGCGACAGAAGTGGAACAGAGCACCGTTTTTTCTTCTCCTGTCCTACGGACTACGAGATCCAAGGAAATATTATTCTTTTTAGAGCTTCCCAATCTTTGCCGGAGGCCTTTATCATTGATGATCTGAAGGGCCTTGTGAGCTACCTACCTGCTTGAGGCACTCGGGGCAACACTCGATGTACTTGGAAGTAGTTCTTTGGTTCGTCCTACCTTAAAGACGTAGCCTCAATTTTGTAGCCCTCTTGGCTCAAGGCACTGCATCATAACCACAACCCCAACAAAAGAAAGACCAGATAAAAAACAACTGAAAAAACTGCAAAGTGTGATGTCCAAATATGCAGTAGCTACCCACAAACAGTTTCACAGGTAGAAAGGTCCCAAAAGTTTCGTGCTTGCCCAGTGTAACTAGAGCTCGAAAGTAACGGTGTCGTGACTGGGCATCATTGGGCACATCCAGCTTGGTTATGGCAGACATGGCCTGAATTGCCTCTATCTTCCTTCCCTGCAATTGCAAGCCAACAACAACAGGACACTTCACGATCAGAACAATAGACTGCCAGAGCCAACAAGTTATAAGCCTTTGCAAATCGTGTGCGTCTATCAAAGATTACTGAGCAGTTATTCACCATATGTGGAATAGGTGGGGGCGGAGGGAAGTACTCTTGATAAAGCATGTGGGATACTTCTGTCGGTACATCACAGAGCTGCTCTGTTGCATTCTACAGATTTACACCCATTTCGTCGATTACCTTGTGGCTGTGTGCACATGCAGTTGTGTCTGAGAAAGACCTGATTGAAAAGCGCCACTCCAGCTCCTAGGGATGCAGCAATATAGAGCCCATCCCCCTTACTCTGTAAAAAAGATATAGATCAGATACTCATCTACTCTCAAGGTGACAGTGTGTCGCAATCAGAACTCAAATGGCAACAACATTGAGAAAAAGAAGAGCTCATTCTTACAGCACTAGGTGCAAGAGTAATACCTTCCCTGATGCAAGTCCATAATATTTTGAGGCTTCAGACCACTGCTTCCGCTCAATGTACCTCTTCCCCAAAGCAAGGAATGCTTCTGCATGCTGGGATATTTCTCCACGGTATAGCTGCATAAAATAATATGGGAACAGGTGAATGAGTATATCCATTATCAGCCTTAGACATATGACTGAGTCTTCACTTACGAACCTCAACACAAGCCACACATGATCATCAGAGCTTGAACAAGTTTGTTCCCAAAAGAAGTCCTCACTGTAGAGCTTGAAGAGCTTCTTCCTCCCGTCCCTCAGCCACATGCTTTGCTGCCAGCTGCCAGTAGGAGACCTCTTAATAAACGGAAGATGCAAGACGGGCCACACAGCTTCCATCCATGTGAAACAGAGCAATGCAGTGCAGTATGAGCAAATTTGAGAGACAATTGCAAATGGACAGCAGACAACCTCCCAGATCATTGACCACCCTGCTAAAGCTCCAGCCTTTGTAAATGCATACTGAGCCTACCTCACTTTGCTGTCAGAATAAGAGGTGTCACAGAGTTCACCCGCCCTACTCTAAAAGGAACCACACATGCCAGTATGCATACTTTTTCAAATTTCAAAAGAAAAGAGGGCATGAACTTACCCTGTGTGCCAGAGGTACAGCTTGTCGGTGAGCTTTTTCCCAGTAATCTTGACCTATTTCTTTGCATTCAATACAGTGAAGATGTCACCATCATCACGATAGGGAGCATATGTCGGTTTATCCTTGCCCTGCAACACTATTGATAGCCGTGATGCCAGCCTCCCCAACATCTTCTCACCAACTCAGCTTTCAAAATGTGCAAACCAGGGGCCATTGGCAAGAACTTGACATCTACGCTGCTGCTTGCTCCTACCCTCAAAATGGCCCAGATCCTCTCTCTTCCTGTCTGCGTTCTAACCTCATGTTTTCTAATAACGTCAATGTCAATGCACGAAGCTGGATTCGGCGGTAGCTCCGTGAAGAAGAACAGAATCCTCGCCCGGCAAAAGAAGACTGGACCTGCTCCAAATTCGTCTTCACAAGCAGTACACATTCGTGATATCTGAATCCATCACCGAGCCCTGCAAAGAAGAGAAAAGTTGCTCAGAAGAAGAAGACTGGAGCTGTTGAGAATCTGTCACAAACTATGTCTGGAACAGCAGAAGCGCAAGACGTCACAGGAGCTAACTGCCTCTCAGATCAGTCACTTGCTTGTTTCTCAAGTCCTATCCCCTGCTGCTACCTTCAGGCTAGCGCAGAGTAGTGAAAAACAAGTAGTACAGTTTTGCTGAGCTGCCTACCTCTCAAAATAGTCAAGATAATTCGCTCATTGGCATGTTCGCTTCTCAATGTCCTTCAAACCTACAATCAGACATTAGTGACGCCATCAGACATTCAGAAAAATTGCAAAGATGAAGAGTGGAGTGTCATCTGCAAGAGGCACTAGAGACCTACTAGATACTGTAGCAGGCCATGAAGTGTACTTATTCATGGATGGCGTCAGTGGATATAATCAAGTTTCATCACTCGCTGACCTGTTCGCTTCTCAGTCCTCTTCAACCACACAGGCAGACACCAGTGACGTTGTAACTCAGTCACAAAGCCATGCAAAGATGAAGAATGATTTTTCTGGTGCAGGTCTGGAGGTCTTCGATCTGTGAAAGGTTTAGTTAATTCATCAAGGGCTTGGAGAAGGAGAAAACGACGAGAGAGAGAGAACTTGAAGGGAGCCAATTAGGGCACATTGGAATGGATGTAGAAAGTCACAGTTGGATGAAAATATGTTTCATCTTTAAACATTCATGTGTAGTAAGATGAAAACGGGTAGCAACTAGCAGTGAAGAATCTAGAATCCAGAATCTGCAGTACATCCTCTCAGCACTGAGTCCTTGCCCTCACAACAAAGCACTTGAGCAAAAGGTGGTGTTATTTTGCTATAAAGTTAATTCAGAGCTTGATTCTGCAAATCTTGGACGAGTAGTCTGCAGTGAGTGTACTATGACATCCGTGGGAGATACTACACTGGTCAATTCCGAGATAACCATTTTCGTGTTGCTCAAGTGGAGCGCCAGGTTGTCCGTGAACGAGTGCATCGACTTCATGACTTACGAAGACGGCGGTCAAGACTAACTCACCTGTACATCTCTGCCAGATTGAATGAGGAAGTCACTTTATGGTAGCTTAGAGATATTTAATCATAGGCTCCTCACAATGGAAAGAAATGATGTAGTTTGAGTAGTAGCATCATGTTTCATGAGCTCTATGGGGGTGTGGATCTAGTATGTAAAGACCGGGGTGGATACCAGGTGAGAAAGCGGGAGGGGCAAGGGGGAAGGATTCTCCAGAATCTGCCCTTTCATGCCATCTCTGCACCAATGCTTGACAGCCTTTGTTTTCTAATTCCAAGAAATAGTGTGCTCACAGAATGTGCGCCAATGGGCCATTTCATTCCCACCAAGGACACTACAACGGCGCAGGAGACGAGGCGACTTTACTTCGCCCATGAATTCTCTTAAGACCAATGACCTAATGAAAAGCAAAACACATTCTCTTTGAAGTAATGACAAGCCTTCTCTACATATTGGGGTTTTATTGTTCCAGAGGGTGTAGGCCTGGTGTAATGGGATATGTCAATGCCCTCTCGGCATGAATTTTATACCTGTATATCTCAAGGGACATCCATGTAAGGCTCCCCCTTCGTACCGTGTTTCTACGAATTCTGAAGGATATGGCACAAATGACAGTGGTTGTAGCATCTATAATCAAAACTGGGGATTTGTGAGTGACATCTTGAGCTTCATAGTAGTCGAGTAAAACTACATTTGGGCGACGGCAGTCAAGGATGGTTAGGATGGCAGGCTGGAGCAGCTGAGCAAGGAGAGGAAGGCAGATGAAGCATTACACTTGCAAAGAGCACTTCAAAAACAGTCGAAAGCACTGCAGAAGCAGGTGGACGTCATGGCACATATGGTTAGTTCTGTTTCGTTTTAATTCTTTCTTTCCGTTCTCCACCTCCAATCAAGCCATCAGGATGGGACGGATGAGCTCTTGAGAGATTTCTCGGCGAGTATCACTCCATGTTGGTATCTCCCTCGTGTATTTTGAGAATTCCAGAGTCTGTTCTATTTGCCAGAAGGACCTTGTCCGAAGCAGTTAAGTAGAAAGTCTCCCTCATGGTTCTCCCTCTCCTTGTGAAAGTTATACTAGTTGCTGAGCACATTCAAATTAGGTTCAATGAGAGAAAAGAAAGAAAGGAGAGGAAATCACAGGAGAAAGAAAAGAAGAAAGAAGGGAAGGAATTTTACAATATCTATTTCAAGCTTGTCTCTGGTCATCTTTGGAGATTGTACAGACTACAGTGCCTCGGTTTTGAGCTCTGGATTGATGGAGTATGAAGAAGATGGGGTTGCTTGAGCATTTGGATGTGAGTTGTGTGCTACATATATGCTCGGCAGAGAATAAGAGAGGTGAACATGGGCAGGTTGGATAAGAAAGGGGAGGTGGAGATGCAAGGGCAGCGGAACCATGTGAAGCAGCAACTCATGACACTATGTGATGATGCTGGCGACTCCCTACCGCTAGTGCTTTGGGCCGATCAGATTGCTGTCTCCAATCTCTTGAGGTATGCCATTGTGCAAGGAAGTTAGCAAACAATCTACATAAAATAGTTTATTACCACAGGGGGTTCCCACCAATGTCTGCAATATTATTTGGCTGTTTATATACCATTATAGGAATGGAAACCAAGGCAGATGTGGGGCCGATGACAAGCCAGGAGCTAAGAAATGCAGCCACTACCAGCATAGCCTCTTTCTAGAGCCATCGAACAGGTCATAGGGGGAGAGTTGCACCACCTACCTTTAGTTTTTGATAATAAGAGCCACATTGATAGACTCCACCCTGGTGTGTGGGTAAGTTTCCAGTCCTGGAGTTAGCGATCCTCCTCTCAACCCGTTGACGACATGTTTTGCAGGTATGGCATCATCCTTTGCCAAATGGATTACAATTTTATCGATGGAGTGGCAGTGTTAAGTCTGGGTTATGCTATGACTTTAAGTTACCCAGAAGACAACCTGGGCAAGGTCTGGTCTCTTTCATCATGAAGTTGGTTAGTTGTTAAGCTTTGGGGCTCAGGATGTACAAGTTCCTACATAATGACTTTGATTGGAAGCTCTGTATTGATCAACCACCCAATGTGCATCATTAAAGCCATCCGTTCAACAAAGATACACCAAGGCAGTGTTCACAGTAGGTTTAATGCAAAGTTTTGTGGTGATTGTTTGTACACATGACTACCAGTTCAGACATGTTTAACACAGACCAATATACCCGGATATACGCTTGTGACAAATGGTTTACACTGAGGTCACAGATGATGGTGGGATGGGAATGAGTTGCAGGTGCGACCGACATCGAGTCTATTGGGGCCATTGAATGTGGCATCAGTGGTAGGGGTGTGGCTCATCAATCCAGTGTTCCTTGTGGGTGCCCTTTACTTCATGGTCACCGAGACTGGATACATTCAGTGGCATGCAATGTAAGGAACTCCTAAAAACATGTTTTCTGGAGATTGTTCTCATGAAAGTTGCACTTCCAGTAATGTGTATGAATGAGTTGTTGACGTCTTTCATTTGGGTGTTTCCATGCAGCTATTCACATGGAGCAAGCTGGTGGATCCTTGGAGATAAGAGGGAGTCAGCTGTTATTTTTTTGGTGATGTACTTTCAGTTCATCACAGCAGCATTTGTCTTCACTTTTGGATCTGCGTTTCAAAAAAATGTCTTTTATAATTGGGTTCTATTGGTGGGTAATCTGGCTTTCAGTTCTTCTGATTATTTTGTCAGTTAAGTGTCCACTTCATGTCAAATTGTTGTTATATATTGCAAAGGGACTGCTTTTGCATGAGCTGGGAAGACACAAAAAGAGGGCGGATGTCAGCAAGGGGGCAGATTTCGATGATGGCCGTGCTGCTGGATGATTGCAAGACACTGAGGGGGCTTCCTTGAGGCAGCTACTGCGCCAGGTCTGCTCACCACTCTTCGAGATGGTTCGGAGGTAAGGTTGTTCTACTGGATACAGTTTTTGGAGTGTGGTATTTGCACGCCGCGTGTTAGATATGATGCCCAAGACAGATTTGATCTCATGGATCATCCTCTCTTTTGTTCCAAACTCCCTCGGGAGTTGGGGCTGCTCTGCTTGCCGCATCTGGTATGTGAAGAAATGACAATGATGAAAATATGTACCCTTGTTTCCATGCTAGTTTGGTCCCTGAAAAAGTGATCAAAGTTGTTGCGTTCCTCAAACATCTGTGAGTTGGTGCAAGTGGGGGGGAGCTCTGGTGGGGTCTGGTTTTCCTGTCGTTCGGACATCCGCAGGGTACGGTGGATGCAAGTGGCGAGTGCTGGTCTTGTCTCCCAGCGAACCTCAGCATTGACGGTTCCTCCGAATCCAAACAGGTTTTGAGGAACAGGGATGTCAAATATCGGTTGGTTTTAGTATTGGTAATGATAGGATGATGAGCATCGCCAACAGCAATCATTTACAGTCGTTTTGTGCTTCCCAGAAGTACCCTAGTTTCTACTCTTGCGTGCTTCCAATTCTCTGCTGATTCAATGCGAGACTTTAGTCGTACCATAAGCAATATAGTAGTGGCCAGGGTTGGAGATTAGGTGAGGTTAGTTATTATGAAGTTTTTCAGCTCTAGCTCACCCTGTTAAGGAAGAAGGCTGGTGAACATAAGCAGCCTCTTCACGGTTCTTGCCCCCAGGCTTGACCGACCCATTTTCTTTTCGGTATGCTTCACATCTCTAATTTGAGCTTATAGCAACATTCAAAAAAAATATTCCAAAAATAAGAGCTCAAGGAGATAACTCTTTTCAGGGATTGAATTCTCTTTGGCTTACTTTGTACTCAGCTGTGTGCTTCTAAATATGAATGCCCACATCTTTGAATGTATCTTTTATTCCAATTTGTTTGATAAAAAATGTCTAAATACATCATATGGAATATTTATCAATTCAAATTTATCAACAATCTACTCCAGTTGAAGTGTACAGGGCACACCAATATAATGCTAGCCAAGTGCCACACGAAATCATTATGTATTCCGTTGTCCACAACTATAATATCAATTTAGCATAAATACCATGAACACGTGGGGAACACATTTTCAAATGATGCTGTCGTGTGAATATGCAAACCCAAATTGCATGAACGTGCCAATAGGCAATTGTGCGTGATGGACAGTCACAGCATACACACCAATCGCATTCTTTTCGTGTAATAATTGTTAAAGTCATGATGATATCATGATTGTGTGGTTATAATGCATAACACTATGACACCAATATAGTTTGGATATAGCACGAACCCATGAAACTCCGGAAAAAGTGTCGTATTTATTGGGTATCCATGGCACGGCAAATTAGAGATGGCGACCAACATGCGGCATTATTGAAGGTGGCGGCGGCGCTGACCGGTACGGTGGCAGACGCCAGGTCGAATCATGGCTGCGAGGGGAGACCTCCCGTCGCGCGGCGCATCTATGTTATGGCCATGGAAGCTTCTATGATCATCCTGAGAAATGGACGGCTCAGATTAAATTTTAGATGTTATGCTAGATGTGGACGCATATGCCATGGACGATATACATCCACGTGGCGGCCATGCAAAACTCGTACGTCCAAGTACTGACGGGTACAGGAGCCCCCCACGTGCCTGTATCTATCGCTGGTACGCCAGGGCTCTCGCTCAGCCTCTTTGGGTACTGATTCCCCTGCTCTCCATGCATCATGTATGGGTGAAATCGTCCACATCCTCATGGAACTCCGACACTACATAAGGGGCTCATTCTCCCTCTCATTTCTTCATGTCTGGGCAAAGCCCTGCCAAATTGGGGAGTGTAGGTTTTGGGGAGGGTGCGAGAAGACTGAGAGTGCTCTTTCTGCTCCGTTAACTTTTGCTCTCAATCTCTCTCTCTATTTCCCGCAGATTTCCATCCTCATTTCAGGCATCCTCCGTTTCATGTCTTGGTCAAGTCAAGAGGGATTGTTAAGGGATAAAATCATTTTTATTTTTTTTGCATTTGTATTCTGCATCTGTTTATTCCTTTCCTGGTGGTTCAATGCATTGTAGTGTTAGGGTTAAGGCAAAGAGAACGAGAGATCTTTCGTCATCCTGAGCAGAGTTCTCTTATAATGTCATGTCACGGGAGATCACGATGTCGGCATCTGTTTCGATTTTAAGATCCATTGTACGGGAGATCTCCCGTCAGCTGGCATATTGTCATACCTGAGTTTGTTTGGAGTTAAATTGAACCGTATTGAGTTGGATAGTTAGAACGGTTTAGCACGGAAGATCTCCCGTGGTCCAAGATGGTTGCATCTATTGGAGAGCTGTCTGTCGGAGAAGTCGTGAGTCTACTCCATCTCGTCTGCTCTGGATGTCCACAATTGGTTGCTGAGGGCACCTGTCTGAATATATTGGGAGATGGATTTTGTCATGGCAGGTGTCTCTCTAGGAGTCTAGTGAGTGTCGTATTGAAAACCATGATACATGGAATGGAGTCCATCAGCTTGTCGTATTCACATCTAGAAGCGGAAACTATTGGAGAAGCCGTGGGAACACCCGTGGTCTGGAACGTCAGTCATGTTCAAAAACTTCTACAATCGGAGGATGAAAGGGCTAGGTCCGATATAGGAGCAAGCACAAAAGTCGTAGAGGATACAATACAGAAGGAGAGTGCCAACCCTCAAAAAGGCGCACGAGAGATTTTTGGAAGAGATACTTGGCGTCATCAGATGTGCAATCTTCTCAATGACGAAATGGACGTCATTGCTGAAGGCCGGATTGAGGCTTGCCTCCCTGAGCAAGTTATTCTGCGTAAGAATCTCGGAGAGGATCACGTTGGTGTAATCGTTATAGGAGTTGGTGGGTCGGCTCAGGATATGTTAATGTCAATTAGAAAATGACGTCTTATACATACTACACTTTGAAACGGCCGTAAACTATCAGAGTTGCTCACTAAGTATTATGAAGATCACGACTCAGACACGGAGGATGACCAACTCGAAGGAGTTAAAAAATCCCAATATAAATGCTTGAAGAGAGTTCGAAGGGGAATCGAGGACTCAAGGGGGGGGAAAAATGATTCGACTCTTAAATTCGGAATCAATTCAAGCAATAAGCTCGGTGAGCTGTTGTGGTAGAAATTGTTGTCAACACTTCAGCTGGGAGAAGACTAAGGCTATCCAGAGTAAGTTCTGGGCATCTTCCTTTGAAGCAAAGAGAGAGTTAGGGTTTGACATCCCCCGACGATTACACAAACTTCCAGGTTGTGGTCGTCATGCCTACCTCACCATGGAAGGAGTTGAGGTTTGTGAGAAGGCGTGGTGGACAATCCATGGAATCGGAAGGTCAACGTACCTTGGATACACGAGGAAGAGCAAGAACGGATACATCTCGTCAATGCATATGAATAGAGGAATGAAGAAGCCCCGACCAAAAACCGTACAGGCAGAGACAAATTTTACTTTCGCTGGTTTCAAGAAATAGTGACCTTATGCCTCATAAGATGAAAGGTATCGGAGAAGGAAGGTAAGAGGTTTTGAAGTTGCTACCTGTCGAAATTAATTGGACAGAGGTGAACAGACAGTCCAATGAGGTACGATGATGTCTAGCAACCCATTTTAGATCTGCCTCTATGAATTTTCCACTTTCTCATTTTAAAGGGAGGGGAGATCACGGGAGATCTCCCCGTCCTCATTCTCCCCTCCTCGTGCTAAAAGTTGAAATCGAATTTTAAAGATGTAAACGGACAGTCCATTGATGTACAATGATTTCCAGGCAGCATATTTTAAATTGGCCTCTATGAAATTTTCAGTTTCTCATTTTATGGGGAGAGGATATGACGGGAGGTCTCCCGTCCTCTTTCCTACATGTTGCGTCGTGCTCCCCGTCGAAACTGTATCGGGGAGAGTTCGTCCACCTCTGTACGACGATGTTCTGGCTTCAGGCGTTTGATGTGCCTCCATCAAATTGCATCTTTCTAGATGTTAGAGTATCGAGCTCCAGTAAAGCTAGAAATCGTATCAATGTCAATGGAATATATCCTAGTTAGTTTGTACATTTAGGTCACGGGAGATATCCCGTCCTAAAGACCATACATATTATATATTGTTCGTTTTTATCGTGAGATACATTAATATATCCCACGAATTGGACTCTTGGATCAGACAAACAAACAAATGGGTCTAGTGCCATTGTCGAAGTTTGGGATAAGCCGAATTCAAACGAAGGTATTTGGGAATGTTGAGGTTTGAAAATCTGGTGGAAAATTTGCGAAGTGCACAAAGTGTGAGATATTCAAAGATCTTATCAATAAATCAATCAACGGAACTGAGGAGCAGAAAAGCACAAGAAGAAAATTGGAGAGACACTTGAAGCATCAAGAGTCATGTCGCAGGCTTTACCATAGTTGGCGGAATGAATCAACGATGGTGAGTGAGGAGTTTCTATGTATTATTCACGATAAGATGGATGGATAAGATGGATAAGATGAATCACTCGAAGACTGCCTTGCCACGGCTCTTGATCGTAATAAACAAGATGATATGAGGTATTGTGACCCACGGCCATGGTTACGGTGTCTATGCTCAGTTCTCGAACGAATTCTGGTGAAATGATCCGAACTTTACGATCGGCTCCTTGGCTTGCACTTGAGAAGCCCACGAGAAGCCCACATGTCGAAAGTCAAGAGAGATTTTTTATAGAACTCATTTTTTGAAACTATAATGAGGGGAAAGTCTGGATGTGAAAGGGCACTGAAGCCTATGGATTCTAAAGGTCCTGTTGGACCCAAGCCATTATCCCGTTGACTATATCTGCACAAATGGACAACTGAAAATGAGAACAAAAATCATTGGATGTTAGTTTTTTTGTCACTCTTGACGGCGAGAGGTGTTTTTGAAGAGATCCAACTTGGATTCTTGATGTTTGGTCACACCCACAAGGACATTGATGCATACTTTAGTTATCTCTCGAGGAAGTTGAAAGAGAACACATATATTTTTCCGGATCTCATGCGTCTTTTTATGGAGTCTCAACATCTCTCGTTTATCCCTCAGTTGATACAGGAGGTCCCAGACTTCAAAAAGTTTGTGGATGGATTTATTATTGATGGGAATGACAGGCTAATCAAGTTCTATGTTGATTATGACGGTTGGCATGTAATGTAGTATAAGAAATCGGCAACCAACGCTGACTGGCTTCCGAAGCAGGGTGCTGTGAAAATGTGGAAGGTTAGTGAGGACGGGAATAGTCTCCCCTGCTACCCCGGGGGGAGCCGTAACTTGTTCCACTGCAACCTATTTGGGGAGACACGAACAATGCAAAGACAAAAGAGAATAATGCCAAAATTGTTAATGGTCTTTCAAAGTACCACGAATTCTGGAGACGTAGGATGGATATGAACAAGAACTATGGAAACATCATGAAGAACTATGATGAATATTGGAAGGATGTTTTACTGGAACCTGACCAGCCATTGCCAGAGCCAAACGACAAGCTTGAAGAAGGGTTTTGGCCTTCGACTCGTTGAAAATATAACCATGATAAAGATGGGATTAGGGTTGAATATCAGAGTGAGGAAGAGTCAGAAGATGAGGATCGCAACCAACTGCATCCATATTATGGACCAAAGAGTCAGAAACCTAAAGAGCCAATAAACCCATTCAAAGATATTGAAGTTGGAAACTTCGTACTTGTTTGACCACTAGACACAGAGACATATCCAGTTTGATAGGTGTGACAATTTTAGATGTCGTTCGTGACCGTTCAGATGCGAGATATCGGCAAGTCTTTATGGAGTGGTGGAGACCTATCAAAGGTGGTGCGCCGAAGGACGTGGAGAGATATAGAAACTGTTGGGACAAAGCTTGGGAGTTCGATGAATCTGATCCGCCTACGTGGATACATATGAACAGTGTGGTGTGGACAATGCGTCATCAGAAGAACACCTTGTAGGTGCATTAAAAAACGCTCGGATTGTTTTTTGAGCCAGGAGAGCCGAATTGCATACAGACAGTGAAGAACAAGGACCATTTGTATCAGAAACGGCAAAACATCGACACAGCTACTTGTATGGCCCGCAAATGGAAGAGTCTGCATTGTCCATGAAGCCAAAGCGCTCAGGAGTTTATATTATTAGGGTACCTCCAAGAAACTCCAAGGAGCAACAGTTGAAGGCGTGCGATTCCAGTCGTCCGTTCGAACATCTACGGGCCGATTAAATGACTGCAGACAACAGTCTGTCTGTTCCTCACCTCAACGTCTGATCGCTATTCAAAGCAAATGCAAGCAAGGAGTGCTTGGCCTTAAGAAGAAAACGTCGATGAGCCTGTGCTTTAAATGACACGGTTGACAACGGTCTCGCAATTACAGGTAGAAATTTTCACGTTGCTTCAACGCAGTTTCATGAGGACACTGGAGGCGTGGAGCACACATGCTCATGATACAATTTCATTTTCATGCTCGGATACGTCGGTGACAGGGATCAAGCATGGGTTCCCATGTATTTTAGTTCATTCATGCAAACAGACATTGCAATGCGGCAAGCAGCAAACTGCCGGCAGTGATCTCTTTTTCCCAGCCAACAGGTTCAAGTGGGAGGGGATACACCTGCTTCGAGTGTGGGAGGATGGTCGGGTGAGGATCGTACCTCACCCAACACAGCATGCACGGTTAGTGCGGCATGCCCATGAGGAGTTGGGGCATTTTGGAGTGCGATGCACTCATAGTTTACTGCAGGGGCAGTATTGGTGGCGTGGTATGCACACAGATGTGCAATAGTTCGTGGCTAGGTGCATGGTGTGTGACAGGGTGCGTGCTTCATTCAATGTCCCTACACCATAGTTGCATCCTTTACCCATCATGGGATTGGGCTACAGGTGGAGTCTTGACTTCGCAGGGCCTTTGCCACTGACAATGCGTCACCACAGATATGTGTTGGTGATGGTGGAGCACTTCTCCAAGTGGATTGAGTTGGTTCCATTGCCTGACAAGGCTAGTGAGGGGGCTGCGTATGCATTCCTGGATCGTGTGCTTAGCCGATTCGGTGCTCCAACTGAGGTACTCACGGACCAAGGGAGAGAGTTCTTGGGGGAGTTTCAGGCTTTGTGTGATAAAGCCTTGATAGACCAGCGTACCATTTCTCGGGATCATCCTGAGGCCGATGGCTTGGCAGATAGAGTGGTGCAGACGGTGAAGAGGAGTTTGCGCAAGTATGGCTTGCAAAAAGGACACCTAGGAGATTGGGATCTTCAGATACTTTGGCTAGCCATGGGCTACAGGTTTAGCAAGCAAACACGAGGACATTTCCACTTTTTAGTGTGAATTCAATTCAAGGAGCTTCCAAAGAGTCTTGATCTTCTTCAAAAAATCCTAAAGAGGTTTTATCCAGCGGTAGCGGCCGACTGGGATTTTGCTGTATTAAGTACATTCAGCGAACAGGACGAAGCCGGAATCGAGTGCTGTTTGGGGAAGGTTTTTAATGTGTGGTTAAAAGTGATACAAGATGATGTGGGAGGAATTTCAGGCCCAAGCGTTGATCTGTTCATAACCAAAAAATACGCTACGCGTTGAAAGCTGTGTTTTCACATGCAATAAGCGCTTGTTGATTTTCCATGGTTGATGGTGCAACCACATGGACCTGAAGTTTGGTGGGTGTTTCAAGCATACCACAAGGGCATTTGTGGCCAAGTTTCAAGATTTTTGGAAGAGGTTATCAACAAATTATCATTTTTGAAGTTTTCGAGTGCCCGTGGCCACAAGAAATTCATTTGGAGTGAATTTTTTGGCTTAAAAAATCTACCACCGGCCCTAAAACAGCTGGTTGTATGAAATGTGTCACCTACCAACCAAGAAGTGATTGATTTCTTTTCTCATCCAAGGATTTTGGATGTTCCATCCAATCTTTTTTTTATAGTTTTTCTAATATAAGTAGCTTAGGAGGTGAGCTTGTTCACCACTTCACTCTTATTTTTTTGCTTGTAGTTGCCTCCAAGCATATAAAAGCTTGGATGACCGTACTAACATGGGTACCTAGGTGAGCTAACCCTTGAGGTTAAGCCATGATGCTATGTGAAGGTACCATACAAGATTGTCATGCCATGGATGAGGGTTGCCTAAAAAGTGGCGCCAAAGAGGGGGTGGTATGGCAATAGCCATGTGTTGACCATGGTACTTAGGCGGACTTGCGCCACAGGGCGCACTAAGGCGTTGACCCATTTTGCTTTAAGCAGCTCGACAGCCCCATGTGGGGAGAAATGGCCACATAGGCTGGGCCCGCGCCCTCCATTAAACCTGAGTTAAATACTTCTGCGACCAGCGATCACTGCAACGGACCGCCTGGCAGCGACCCCCGGTCCGTCTAGATGGCCTATGGTGTCGCGCCACGCCGTCATATGGACCAGCGGTAAAGATAGTACTCTTATCCAGCGGTATAACTTTTAAAGGGGGTCTTGAGGGAAAAAAAATACTTTTGTGGGAAAAGAGTTCCGTCCGGTTAGGGGCGGCTCACCATGTTAAGGTTTTTGCGGCTAGCCTTGAAATTGTAATAGAAGGACGAGGGCTTGAGGTCCATTCTTTGGGTATGGACTAGGGAGTTTGATATCCAAACGGCCACTCAGCCCATGCCGAGAACGGACGAGATGTCCAAAGGTTTTTGACGAGGAAAAGGGGGTTTAGATTGGGAGAGAAGGTCATTTCTGGGTGCACCCAGTCTTAAAATGCGCTTGGGGAAGGTGGAGGAACCAGCAGCGGTCCCACAGGATATTATTAAGGGGGGTAAGAGGCGTGTTTTGAGGTAGGGGGAATGGTGGGATTATTTTGGATGAGGATGGATGAAATTTATCTGGATGAAATATGCAGTATTTCATCCACGAGATAAAATATCCTCCCAGCGTGGGGGAAAGGATTTGAACCTAGGATCTTGAGGTTGGGGTCAATTATTAAAGGTTGAGGGGGGAGATTTTGGACCTATAGGGTGCTTCCCTAGGTTTCCCTCACCATGAAGAGAGTTTTGGGCAAAAGGAAGTGGCTAAAGAGTTATCTCATATGCCATTGGCAAGCTTAGACCAAGACCCACCTAATGCTTATTTTTCCAGAATTAGTGATTTTTCAGCTTGGGAAATTAATTTAAATTATGTTTTCAGCTTAGAAAATCGCAAAAAAATAGGAATAGAAGTAATTAAATATAGAATTTTTATTTCTATTTCTTAATTAAAAGAGTTTGCCTATGATAGTATTTTTTCTCATTTTCCTTATTGACATCTAGTACTAGAAAATAGCCAACATCTCTAGAAATTAGCAGGAAATGGGATATTGTCCAGGTGAATAGCTTTTCTTCTAGGCTAGGGTGTGCTCTCCCCTCCGGATAGCGGGAACGTAGGCGACCCCTTTGTGCACACGTGCGATCCGGGGAAGCGTGTTTGTGAAGCAACCCAGACCTAAGCGGCTTGCCCTTAACGTTTTGTAGAGTCTTCCGGAAACAGTCACTCCAGTCGAAAAGAACTTTCCGAGAGCGCTGATAGCTCCGGGGTGAAGCCGTGTTAACGCTAATAAAGAAGTCTTGGAAAGCAATTAGTTAGGAGTAGATTCTGTAGGTCACACAAATGAATTTGGCCCCGCAAACATAGGAGTTGGACCCTGTGTGTGCTGGGTGGTAGTTAGGATAGCGGGAGGAGTTCCCTCCGTCGACCGCTGACCCTCCGCCAAGCTTAGCGACGCATCTCACAGGTGGGCGGTTCTTGAGCCCAACCCACCTCGTCGCCGGCTAGGCCCCGGATCGACGTCGTCTTTTTCCCCTTCGTGATTGCGCGTGGGGCGAGGCTCGTCACACCTCCAAGTCGAGCTTTAAACGTATTGGAAAAGCGGAAGCAGATAAGACGAAAGCAAATCTCGATGCTGCGAATGATCAAAGTGAATGTGATGAAGTATAGTGTAGAGAGGTGCTCGGGAGATCTCCCGTGCTAAAATCACCACATGATTTGTGAATGTTGATCTTAGTCGTGATTGTAGATTAGCTTATGGGATCTCATTTGATAATCAGAAGGTGACCTTGAATTGTCTGGCTCGACCATTTCAACCTTTCAAATTCTTAACATCTATATCTCTAGCGATTTTAACTGTGACTGCTGGCATTTTAGTTTAACTTTGTTTTGTTTGATGGTCTATTGCTTTACACATGGAGCGCGGGAGATCTCCCTTGCTGACTTCATTAACCTCATGATTTTTGTTTATTTATCTTAGTGCTGATTGTAGAGTATAGTAAGGATTCCCAAATTTTGATGTTCTGAAGATGATAAAGAATTGTCGGGTCCGAAAACTGTAATATTTCAATGGCGGGATGTCCAACAGTGGCCCTTTAAGATTTTTTTACGTTTTAACTTGTTTTTTCTCGATGGTTCTATTGATTTCAGGTGTAACACGTGGTATGTCTCGATGACTTCTCGACATTTACTTTTGCGGAGATTGTAGAATATAGGATGGATTCTTATTTGGTCTTCAGAAGGTAACAAATAACTTTTTGTAACTCCAACTACTGTAACTTTGGGTAGTTAGGGTGGTCACCTGCGTCTTCTGTAACTCCTCCCTGTACCCCAAGGGGAGTTACACTCCCCACCATGTAACCTGGTATAACCCTTAGTGGAATTACACTCCCTTCAGTTCCATGTCACTCACAAAGAGGGTGGGGAAGATTTGACATGTCGGCAACCAGCTACCATCACGCTGTCAGAGATTGCTCGTGTGCATTAAGTTCTTCCATTATTCCTAGTGTTCTCCAGTTTGGAGCATGAGCTATACCCAAGAAACTTTAATCATTTCAAATACATATAAAGTAAAGTAACAACATTTTACCTACACCATCTTCCGGTGCCCATTAAGCTGCAGCTAGCTGATAGCTGACCATTTTAGGGCACCAACACCACAAGGTGGAAAATATCATCACATCATGACCTTTCTAAACACCAAATGAAAACCAGGCGCCTTGAGGATAAATGCTAGTGCAAAATGATGAAAATACAGCTCTATGCATATTTTC